>CM059799.1:22399825-22999825 GCA_030435695.1 Brachymystax lenok tsinlingensis | reverse complement strand
TGCTGCCAACATACAGACTCAATCTCTAGCCACTTTAATAATTAATAATTGGATGTAATAAATGTATCACTAGTCACTCAAACAATGTCACTTTATATAATGTTTACACACCCTACATTACTCATCTCATATGTATATACTGTACTCTATACCATCTACTGCATCTTGCCTATGCCTTTCGGCCATTGCTCATCCATATATTTATATGCACATATTCTTAATCATTCCTTTACACTTGTGTGTGTATAAGGTAGTTGTTGTGAAATTGTTATTACTGCACGGTCAGAACTAGAAGCACAAGCATTTCGATACACTCACATTAACATCTGCTAACTATGTGGATGTGACCAATAAAAATGTATTTGATTTGATTTTCCTCGTGTTTCTTGGCCCAAGTAAGCCTATTCTTCTTATCGGTGTCCTTTAGTAGTGGTTTCTTTGCAAAAACCAACCATGAAGGCCTGATTCACGCAGTCTCCCCTGAACTGTTGATGTTGAGATGTGTCTGTTACTGGAACGCTGTGAAGCATTTATTTGGGCTGCAACTTCTAAGGCTGGTAACTCTAATGAGGCTGGTAACTCTTATCCTCTGCAGCAGAGGTAACTCTGGGTCTTCCATTCCTGTGGCGGTCCTCATGAGAGCCAGTTTCATCATAGGGCTTGATGGTTTTTGCGACTGCACTTGAAGAAAACATTCAAAGCTCTTGAAATGTTATGTATTGACTGACCTTCATGTCTTAAAGTAATGATGGACTGTTGTTTCCCTTTGCTTATTTGAGCTGTTCTTGCCATAATATGGACTTGGTCTTTTACCAAATAGGGCTATCTTCTGTATACCATCCCTACCTTGTTACAACACAACTGATTGGCTCAAACATATTAAGAAAATGTATTCCACAAATGAACTTTTAACAAGGCACACCTGTTCTACTCCTTAGAAAATTAAAATCAAATTTGATTTTAATTTAAATGCATTCCAGGTGACAACCTCATGAAGCTGGTTGAGAGAATGCCAAGAGTGTGCAAAGCTTCAAAGCAAAGGGTGACTACTTTTAAGAATCTCACTTTTTGGTATTACATGATTCCATATGTGTTATTTCATAGTTTTGATGTCTTCACTATTATTCTACAGTGTAGAAAATAGTAATTTTTTTTGAAAAACCCTTGAATGAGTAGGTGTGTCCAAACTTTTGACTGGTACTGTATATTCCTCAATAAGCTGAAAGTTTCCACATTGGAAATTTGTCCGGTTAATATTATCCCGGAACTGTGCAAAACAGGAGCAGCTCCTACATGGGATGAAACATTCACCATAGTCTCTGAAGGTGGTAGCCGTAAAATCTGGAAAAAGTTTGTTTCCTCGTGTGGCGGGGGGAAAACAATCTAAAATCCACACAGTTAAAATAGGTTGGCGAGGAATCAGCTAAAAGTCTGTCAATCCACATAGTGTGAGAGTTAGTTAGATTGAATCACACAGTTATAGGCAGCAAGCCAGAACCAACCACTGACTAGAAAGCAGCGAGCACTAGGACCAAGGATAAACACTACAAAGGCACAAAACCCACCAGCATAACAACAGCAAGGAGAGAGCGGTGACTTACTCAATTCGATTAAATACTGGGCCCTATCGAAACAGCAACGCAACGGAGACCGTGTTACAAGTATTAGAGGCCAGGAGAGAAGCACCTAGGAGGGGAGGTAGTTTCCAGTACAGGTCAGTGGAGCTGGGAGGGAAGCAAGCACTACACCTGGCCACAGAAGATACATAAAAAAAAAAATCCAAGTGGAGTTCAAGTTTGGCAGAAGTCCAAAGACATCCAAGGAACAATGTCAAGTGGAAGGCTACACAGAAATATTAGTAATAATATACAGTATGTGTTGGCTATACAGAAGTACATAGCAGTAATATACGGTATGTCTTGGCTATACAGATATATAGCGTCATAATATACACTGTGTCTTGGCTATACAGAAATACAAAGTCTTCAGCCTAAAAACAGGTGCTCTCGGAATCGAAGAAGGACAGCCTCACTGAGAAAGAAAGAGAGGAGGAGAGAGATGGAGTGGTATCCTTTGAATATTACGCCGTCAATTGGCAAGACTTCACACGCTGCACAGTTAACCATGTCTAGACTAGAGCTTCTAAGCCCTTCTGTTTTAACAATGACAGACTAAATAAAACACACTGATAGAGGAAAAATTAAGCAACATGTATTGCATATTACATGGCTACGTCTCTTCTTGTTTTCCTGCAACCTATTATGGTATAGCTCTTCTATGTTGCAGATGAGTTCGGCAGTCTCTCTCTCTCTCTCTCCCCAAGTGGAGCCAGAGAGTCTGATATTTTTTTTATGGATAATTTCTAAACTCAGAGCCTCAGAGATCAAGGCCCAGACACAGGGCGTCGTCTCTCACTTCTGATAGCCGGCCTGTAGAAAAGACTCAGGCTACATCCCAAATGGCGGCACCCTATTCCCTTCATAGTTCCCTTTATAGCTCACAGGGTTCTGGTCAAAAGTAGTGCACTATATAGGGAATAATGTTCCATTTGGAATGCACACTCACCCTCTCTTAGCCAAGGCATTCGAAACCCAGTGTTTTCGTTGTGTTGTGTTGTTAGGACTTGAACACCCCACTATCAACAGCTATAGTCAACACTGTACAGAATCTGAACATCTGACAGTTGTGGTTGCAGGCGGATCCTGAGGGAGGGCTAAGTCTATATAATTTCTTATACACAGCTTCCTCTTCTCTCACGATATGGTGCAGAGTAGAAGAGAATAGCGTAGCCCTTCATTGTCCCTTCTGAAATATACATTCAGAATTAGAGTTTTACATCAAGGCCCAGTTCTGTACAGTACAGTAGTTGTCCTTAAACCCCTTCACTCTCTGAAGATATACACATATCCACACCAGTGGCGGGCGGTACCGTTTAGGAGCAATGCCTTATTTCTATTACAGCATATTGGATGACTTTCATTCATATTCCATTCACCCAGCTCAATGTAACATCGATAGGTTCAGGCTACTACATGATACTAACATTTTCCTTATACCCATCATGAGGTTGCTACAAACTAGCCTATGAATGAAAGTTTACAATGTTGGTGCACAGGTCGAGAGAATTTTGGGTAAGCAAGTTGACACGACAGTGACACATTCAATACTGTTACGGGCCAGCTGTCCTTGATGTTGACCACTCCACTACTGGAGGAGGTTGAGCCCAAGTGCAGAGGAATTAGGAAACAATGAGATCTCAAAAGTCTGGGTTTTATCTTTGGCTCTTTACTTCAGAGAAAAAAGTCTTAGGCCACACTTTAAATGATTGTGTCCCAGAGTAACTTAAACAACTCCGCTTGGGAGGCAATACAAAAAGGTAATCCAAAACAGAGAGAAATCTCTCAACATGAGTCCAGAAACATCTTTCCAAAAGTCCACAAAAGGAAACAAAAACATAGAATCCAAGTTCAAATATTAGAAGTCAGAAAAATATCAGACACAAGGAATCCTAGAGAATGACAACACCTAGACCAACATCAGGACTGAACATGAACAAAAGGGCAGTGGGGCCTTAAATAGGGTTTGTCATTAAAAGTAATACAACACAGGTGAGGCCATTACTAACAACAATTAACACAGGAGAATCAATGTTGGTTGACATAACGCCATCTAGAGGTGAAGTCAAGGGGCTTCAGACAAAACATTACAGAACCCTCTTTTAGGAACGGCTCCTGACGCTCCCAATAGCTCGGGTTGAGTGGAGACGATGAAAGTCTCTGATCAAACTCTTGTCCAGGATATGGTGAGTGGGGACCCAAGACCGTTCCTCCGGCCCATATCCTTCCCAGTCCACTAGAAACTGCTGTCTACCACGGACCAGTCGAGTGTCCAATATCCGCTTGACCCTGTATGCTGGCTGGCCGTCGATGATCTGTGGTGCTGGGGGTGGCCTGGTGGCAGGAGACAGAGGACTGTATTTGACAGGTTTTAAGAGGGAAACATGAAAGGTGGGATGAATGCGCAACGACTTGGGAAGTAGGAGACAGGGTTTACTTTCCTTAAAACCTTGAAGGGACCTATGAATCTTGGAGCCAACTTGCGTGCTTCAACTCGAAGGGGAAGGTCCTTGCTGGACAACCAGACCTTCTGCCCTGGCCGTAGAGATGGTGCTGGTCTGCGGCGACGGTTGGCCCGTTGCTGTTGTAGCTGTGAAGCCTTCAGAAGCGCAGCTCGGGCCTTCTTCCACACCCTGTGGCACCGTCGAACGAGATGTTGGGCAGCCGGAACCCCCACCTCAGTCTCTTGCTCAGAAAACAAAGGAGGTTGATAACCAAACTGGCATTCAAAAGGTGACATACCCGTTGAGGAATGGCGAAGAGTATTATGGGCAAATTCTGCCCATATCAGGTGTTTGCTCCAGGTCTTTGGGTTGGATGAAGCTAGACATCTCAAGGTTGTCTCTATCTCTTGGTTAGTTCTTTCAGTCTGTCCATTAGACTGGGGATGAAAACCAGATGACAGACTTGCTGAAGCCCCAATCAGCTGGCAGAAGGCCTTCCAGAACCTGGATGCAAACTGAGGACCACGGTCTGAAACAACATCTTGGGGAAAGCCATGCAACCTAAAAATATGCTGCAATACAACCTCAGCAGTCTGTGGAGCTGAAGGAAGTCTTGGCAATGGAATAAGGTGGCAAGCCTTTGAAAATCTATCCACAACTACCAAAATCACTTTGTTACCTTGGGAGAGTGGTAGACCCGTTACAAAGTCCATAGAAATATGTGACCAAGGCCGAGCAGGGACCGGGAGGGGTAGCAGGTGACCTTGTGGACGAGACCTGGAATCCTTATGCTGGGCACAAATGGGGCAGGCAGCAACAAAGGATTTGACATCTCCAGCAATCTTTGGCCACCAGAAGCATCTGGAAAGGAAGTCAAGAGTCCTACTGACTCCTGGGTGGCATGTGATTGATGAGGAATGCCCCCATTGTAAAACATCGGTGCGCACTCTCTTGGGTACAAAAGACGGCCAGGTGGCCCATTACCCGGGTCAGCCTCCTGCTGCTGTGCTTCTCTCACAATGGTCTCTATTCCCCATCTAACTGGAGCCAGAATCTTGGAGGGGGGGATGATCGTCACCGGGGTTGAAACCATGTTGGGTGGATCAAACTGCCTGGAGAGAGCATCAGGTTTCTGATTCTTAGAGCCTGGTCGATAGGAGAGAACAAAGTCAAAGCGATTAAAAATAGAGCCCATCGGGCCTGGCGAGTTCAGTCTCTTGGCTTCTTGGATATAAGTTAGATTCTTGTGGTCAGTCCATACAACAAAGGGATGTTTGGCGCCCTCCAACCAGTGCCTCCACTCCTCCAATGCTAGCTTGACTGCTAATAACTCCCTGTTACCAATATCATAATTTCTTTCACTAGAAGATAGCTTGTGTGAAAAGAAGGCACAAGGATGCAATCTGTCGTCTCTTCTGGCCCGCTGGGAAAGTACAGCGCCGACCCCTACCTCAGAGGCATCCACCTCGACTATGAAGGGCAGCTCAGGGTCGGGATAGTGAGAATGGGCGCTGAAGTAAATCTGTCTTTTAGTTTGCAGAAAGCCTTCTCAGCTTCGTCTGTCCACTGGAAGCCCTTAATATTCTTCCTAGTAAGAGTCGTAAGTGGAGCAGCAATGGCACTGAAATTGCGTATGAACTTTCGATAAAAATTGGAAAAGCCGAGAAAACGTTGTACCTGCTTACTGGACGTGGGTTGAGGCCAATCTTTAACCGCTTTGGTTTTGGCAGTGTCCATCTGGATGTGACCTTTAGATACAATGAAGCCCAAAAAGGAGACCTCTTGAACATGGAACTCACTCTTCTCAAGTTTGATGAACAGATGGTTTCTCAGGAGCTGCTGGAGGACTAGGCGAACATGCTGCACGTGTTCCTGGAGGTCCTTGGAAAAGATAAGAATGTCATCCAAATAAACAAATACAAATCTGTTCAGCATGTCTCTTAACACATCATTAATCAAAGCTTGAAATACAGCAGGGCATTTCCCAGACCGAAAGGCATGACTCTATACTCATAGTGGCCCGTTGGTGTATTAAAAGCGGTCTTCCATTCATCACCAGCGGATGCGGACCAGATGATAAGCATTTCAAGGTCCAGTTTAGTGAATACAGTTGACCCCTGAAGCAACTCGAAGGCAGTAGACATTAATGGAAGAGGATAACGGTTCTTTATGGTGATCTTATTGAGACCCCTGTAATCAATACAGGGTCGGAGACCCCCATCCTTCTTAGCAACAAAGAAGAATCCAGCTCCTGCTGGTGAAGTCGAGGGACGATAAATCCAGATTTCAGGGCCTCGTGAATATAGTCCTCCATGGCCTTCCTCTCTGGTGGGGAAATGGAAAATAGTCTCCCTAGGAGGGCACATTCCAGGCAACAAGTCGATGGCACAATCATAAGGTCTGTGAGGGGGCAAGGATGAGGCCGCCTTCTTGCTGAACACCTCTAGCAAGTCTGCATAGTCAGGGGAACACGGGATAACTCTGAAGGAGTCCCGGATGATTGCAGGGTAGTCTGACTTAACTTGGGAGAGACAAGAAGTTCAAGAGATGAAGTAGCGAGACACAAGTTATTACAATGAGGCCCCCATTTGACAATGTTACCAGAGAACCAGTTAATCTGGGGGTTATGATGGGCTAGCCAAGGAAAACCAAGGATTAAAGGGAATTCTGGTGACTTGATTACATAAAACTGTATAGTCTCTTGGTGACCCTCAATCCGAAGTAGTACAGGAATAGTGCTCAGACTCACCCGACCAGAACCCAGGGGTCTTCCATCCAATGCTGTAATGGTCAGGGGTTCCTCAAGGTTGGTAAGTGGCACCTGAAGATGTCTGGCAATTTCCAAATCCATAAAGTTCCCAGCAGCCCCGGAATCCACAAAGGCCTTTAGGGGATGTGACTGATTGTTCCATTAAAGATGAGTAGACAAGAAAACCCCAGAAGATGCTGAGTTGGGAGAAATAGTCTCTCTCATCACAGTCCTCCCTTCACTGGACAAGAGTTGGCTTTTCCCGAAAGAATCGGGCAGAGAGCTCGAAAGTGGCCAGGTTCACCACAGTACAAGCAGCATCTTTCCTTGATCCTGCGGTTCCGCTCAGACTGGGAGAGCCGTGATCGGCCCAGCTGCATGGGCTCCTCAGTGCAAGTCACAGATGAGGCAGGGTGATCATAAGGCAGGTGCAGTACCAAGGGATGTTGATTGGGAACATACCTAGAAGACATTGTGCGCTCCCGACGCCTCTCTCGAAGACGATTATCTAATCGAATTGCCATAGCAATCAAAGACTCTAGGTCCGTTGCAGGATCACGGGCTGCCAATTCGTCCTTGAGTTCATCAGAAAGTGCTCTATTGAAAGCCACAGTCAATGCTTCCGGGTTCCAGCCACTCTCCATAGCTAGGGTTCGAAACTCCACGGCTAATTCTGCGACACTTTGAGTGCCCTGACTTAGCTGAAGGAGGCGGCTAGCTGCCTCACGTCCCCTTACTGGATGTTCAAACACCCTCCTCATCTCGTCAATAAAGCAACTGTAATCAGAACAGACTGCTGGTTGTGGAGACTGCTCCCACAGTGCAGTGGCCCAGGCTAGGGCCTTCCCAGATAAAAGGGTAATAACATAAGCTACCTTGCTACGTGAAGTTGGAAACTTATTAGGTTGTAATTCAAAGTTCAGTGAGCACTGTGTGAGGAAGCCTTTGCATCTGCCAAGGCTTCCATCGTACCTTTCAGGGTGCGGTAGATGAACCTCAAAGTTGCTGGGAGGTGCTGGTGGAGCTTGGGGCTGAGAATCAGTATCCCGCTGTGGGTTCAAAAGTATTTGAAGGTGCTGCAAGATCTCTGTGATGGCTTGACCCAGTTTTGATACAGCAGCTTCCTGTTGTGCAAGAGCTTGTTCATGTCGTTCCATGGTGGCTGCCTGGCTTGAAACAGCAGCTAAGATGCGTTCTGCTTTGGACAACGGTTGAGCTTCCTCTGCTGGGCCTGTATCCATGGTTCAGTCCTACTGTTCCGGGCCAGCTGTCCTTGATGTTGACCACTCCACTACTGGAGGAGGTTGGAGCCCAAGTGCAGAGGAATTAGGAAACAATGAGATCTCAAAAGTCTGGGTTTTATCTTTGGCTCTTTACTTCAGAGAAAAAGTCTTAGGCCACACTTTAAATGATTGTGTCCCAGAGTAACTTAAACAACTCCGCTTGGGAGGCAATACAAAAGGTAATCCAAAACAGAGAGAAATCTCTCAACATGAGTCCAGAAACATCTTTCCAAAAGTCCACAAAAGGAAACAAAAAACATAGAATCCAAGTTCAAATATTAGAAGTCAGAAAAATATCAGACACAAGGAATCCTAGAGAATGACAACACCTAGACCAACATCAGGACTGAACATGAACAAAAGGGCAGTGGGGCCTTAAATAGGGTTTGTCATTAAAAGTAATACAACACAGGTGAGGCCATTACTAACAACAATTAACACAGGAGAATCAATGTTGGTTGACATAACGCCATCTAGAGGTGAAGTCAAGGGGCTTCAGACAAAACATTACACAATACCACCTTGCACACTCTTGCCTGCATCTAGCTGATCTAGGGTGTAATCATTAGTCCAATAGTTGCAAACAAGAGTTTTTTTTTTTTAATTAAGGTATGTTTATCGCTATTTCGTTCCATTCGCTTCTGTTTAAGAAAGGTTTTTCAACAGAATCTGTGCAATGAATACACCCCTGATCACACGCAAACACAGTTAACTTTCATAGCAGCCACATACAAAAAGCATGTTGTATATATTATTATTTCTCGTATATATCTACGCGCTCGTGGACTTCAGTGCACAACACATCAGCTGTCTGTGACCAGGGAAAAAAACCTTTCCAAGCCAAACCTTCATATCATGACCGCTAACCGCTACACACAGTCTATATTGTGGTCACATCATAGTCAATATAGTTACTAGAACAAACGTGTTAGTAAACCCACAACAATCATGCAGTACAGTATACAGTCAATAGCAAGCAGTTTAGCAGTTACACAGTCGTGGCAATAAATGTAGTAAAACCAAAAGCTTATCTTGACTAGCTAACATAGCATCCCTCTCTGTTTGAGTAGACTAAACTAGCTGTCCTTCATTTTGGAATACTTTTATTTGGAGGACGTCCCCCAGAAGTTGTCATAATTACCGTGTAAGTCTATGGATAGGGGTGAGCACCATGAGCCTCCTAGGTTTTTTATTGAAGTCATTGTACCCAGAGGACAGCTAGCTGTCCTCTGTCTACAACATTGTGCTACCCTACAGAGTACTGTTGAGGCTACTGTAGACCTTCTTCGCAAAACAGTGTGTTTTAATACGTTATTTGGTGACATTATTATATTTAGTATAGTTTTATCTAAAACGGATAACTTTAATGTTTGACAATTTTTATTTTGATGAAATTGACTATGTAGGATGGTCCTCCCCTTCCTCCTCTGAGGAGCCTCCACTGAATTCCACACATCACACACCAGTGCAGACTGTTTCTCACAGTAATCTAAGTATCTTCCACACATGCTCAATAGTATACTATTTAGAACGCATGGCTTATTACTAAGTGATATGCTAGTTTGGACACTATAATGTCTGAACCATCAGAAAACTAACCAGTCAGTTACCATATTCACACACAGCCCCAAGCCACAGGGTTCCCACCCTTCACTGCTCACCACCTCTCCAGAGTTTCCACCCCTATCCTCCACGGGGTTCCCCGCCTTCCTTCCCTCGCTAGAACTGGGCTGTGAAATCCCTGGTCGCCTGGCTGATGATGGGTTGAGGCTGGGCTGTGGCTTCCCGGGAGCGTCTGGAATGGTCCTCCTCTCCTCGTGGTGTTCCACAGGGCTTGATGACGGAGAGGAGCGAGAAGAGGATGGGCACGTCACTGTCTGGCCAAATGGAAGAAGGAGAGTTCTATACATATTTGCCCTATTCCAGTACTAGCTCACCAGATTCAGCTTCTTCAAGGGCTTCATGATTACTTAGATGATTGATGATTAGTTAAATCAGGTGTGCCAAAGCTGAAATTGACCAACTGTGTGGAATTGATCGGGGGAACCAAAGACAACCAGGGAGAACCAGAAAATTGGAGGATGAGAGATCTCATGGGATGGACACCTCCCTGGCATCCAGAGGGTTAATCCACTCACCATCACTCCAGCCTTTCTTACTCGTCCTGACAACCAACACACACACAAACACACACCTTCCTAACAGGCCTGGCGTATCACCAACTCTGGTGGGTAATTGATTCTCTCCGTGCCATTAGTCTTTCAGACAGAGATGCGCCAACGAGAGGGGGTGCTGTCATTTAGAGGTTGGCAACATGCCCAGCTACACACACCAATACACACACACACAAACAGAGATACACACATGCCCAATAGATATACACACACACAATTAATACATTCACACAATGTGCACACACCAACACACGATATGCACATACACACTATGAACCCTCACTAATTCTCACAGATACACACACACACACACACACACACACTGTAATGTCAGCCAGCCGTCAAGGTCTGTTAAAGCTAGAACAGTATACAGTATAAATGGTGCAGTGCTGATTGTATATACACTGAAATCAAAGCGATTACATGAATACAGAAACAGTGGTTAAAATATGTACATCTTTTGACATGCTGTAGTTGTAGATTACATTAGCCTGTGTTGTGTGTTTGTGAGGTTACTGTGGTCATGGTAAGACAGCATTCTACCCTTCAAAGGAACCACACGGACAGAACACACACACACGCAATACAAGAATGCATGCACACACACACTCACACAGAGTAGAGAGAAATCCCCAGACAAAGAGCAGAGCCCCTATTTATCTCATTATCACTAACGAGAGCTGCTCCTGTCTTCTAGCCTGTCTACAGTCCTCTCCCTGTCTGTCTGTCTGTCTGTCCACTACAGTAATCTGATGCCACAGCCTACAGTCTGAGACGAAGGACTCACCTCCGTCAGACATCGCTCTCATCGTCACCGTCAAACAGAGCACATGCCCCTTTGCCCTTCAGGGTGGTGGAATAATATTTTTGTTGTTGTTCTGAACCCACTGCCCACAAGTCGTCGTTAAATTCACTGGCTTATAAAGGGAATGGTAGGCTACAGTAAAGTAACAAAGGGTATAGTAATTGCAGGCTAGATTATTTCTCACAATATTCTATTAATTTGCTCTCATTACTGGCTTACTTAGGGAAAGTGTAGAGCAACCAGTAGCGGTAAGTGGGTAAAATCACTGGGGAAGCCAAGCCAGTAAAAAAAAGAGATATTACAATCTATGTGTACACACCTTTAGTTTTTGTTGTCCTAGCCTACCTGGCCAAAGTGCTTGCTCGCTAGCCTAACTTCCTTTCTTGGGCAATGATGAGCCAGCTAGTTACCATTAATCTACTACATATAGCTAAACTTCCATCCTTTCAGGCCAGGGGCACAATGTATGAATGTATGGTTGGATCAGAATCACCATTATAATCATTGGCCGATATTGAGAATTAAGTAAAACCACAAATCCAAATCCCTATCTCCATCCTTGGCTAATCAAGGAAATGGCAGAGGACAACGACACAATGAGATGCAACAATTAAAAAAGAATTCTGTCAATTAACTTTGGTTTCTGATGTAATGTGATTGGTGTGAAGCCAAATCCAAACTGTCTTCCCTTTACACTTTCTTTGGGTACTCCAGGACCATTCAAAGCTGAGCTCACTCAGTTTAGCTAAAAGCTGATTGGCTATTATTGTATACATTTTTATCAAAAGAGGCCAAATGCTCGCTGGCTTCCATTGCATTCAATGCTACAGGCGACAACAATGTTATACTCTTTTTGACCAGACAGCATCAGACAGATGGGCTACACATACAGAGGAGCTCTGTTTTGTTCGCTCGGATGCTTTCTCCGGTAATATTCATTCAGCCTCTTGCCAATTTAAGGAAATTTATGGAACACAGAGAGAGGAAATATACATGTATATACAATATACAGGAAATATATATGTTTTCCTCTTTTTTTCCTGGTAAATTTTGAGGGGAATCCATTAATACATGCCACTGACTTCAACCTCCCTGCTCCTCAATACTTCTACTAAATAATCAAAGTAATAATTGCTCAACGTGTCTGATCGCGGCTGCGGGAAAAACATTTTTTTGGGGTGGGGCACATGTCCCGGAAAAGGTCTGTGTATAGCCCTGCCATCATCACTGTAGACATCACTATTGCCATCACTGTAGACATCACTATGTATAATGTCACTGCCAGTACTAAGGCTTTCCTCGTCACTATGATTCCTAACGACACGGTTTTCACTCCCTATTGACAGTGCTTTCATAATTTGTCTCAACATTGTTTACTGTCAACACCATGGCCGCATCTAGTAGTGCAACACACACAGATGGTTACAGGAGGACAGAAGCTGAGACAGTTTGCATACAGATGCATGTTCATGACAAAGACCTGTAACTGCAATTAGTGATCTAAGGTTACAGTTAGCTATCTAATTAAGGAACATATTAATGAACATCCACTTCAGACACAGATCACAGATCTCCATGTCTGCCCTGAGGGCCTTGATGGCTGATGAGCATTTCCTCCTCGTTGTCTCTGGTGTGGGTTCAGCCTGTGGACATGTGTTCTACGTACTGCAACCACCTTTGCCCAGTTTTGATAACGGGAGCAGTGGTTAGCAAGTTTGCCTACAGGTTGGGAGGCACTGGTTCGAGACCCCCAAGGGGTAGCCGTTTGCTACATAACATACGTGAAGATATGCAATGGGGAGGTGTGGAGGCAGAGAGTATGAACGCCATCTCACCATCATCTCCGCCTCGCCTTTTCCTCTCCTCCCCTCGTCTCGCCCGCTAACGCGCTGCTCATTTGCAGTCCATCGTTAATTAATTGGGGAAGGCCCTACTTTACTTCTAAAGTTAAATCTATTTTTTGTTTGGCTGTTGAAAGACTGACGTGCAGCCCTCTTCACACACACACACTGCAGGTCGACGTGTCTGCTAATTAAGACTCCAGAGGAAGGGCTAATTGCCGTAGCGTGCCTCTCGGCGGAGGAGAGGAGCGAGGGATGGAGGGAGGGATGGAGGGAGAGAGTCTTCTCTTTCTCCAACGGCGCTAGCTAGCTGCCCGGAAAACTTTGCCCTGTGGAGCACAGTGCTGCGGAGAATTAAAAGGCCTTATGTAAGCTTGTGGTGAAACTATTAAACGCCAACTAACCACCAACTTTTCCTTCTTGAGAGGAAATGAGGAACTAAGAACTTAACTGAACTGCCACTTGATTTAATGGAGCTCATTAAAAGTTGAACATCACAGAGATCCACATCCAAACACAGGATGTGTCTGAAATGGCACCCTATTCCCTATATAGTGCACTACTTTTGACCACAGACCTGGTGAAAAGTAGTGCACTATATAGGGAATACTGTAGGTGGCATTTTGGAGTCATCCCTACTCCTCCTTGGCCTACTATAACTTTAGACTTCAATGGTCTAATGGTATCGTCTGCTAGAACGATAAAGCTTTATCTGAAATACTTTATCTTACATACTTAAATACTGTGGTGCTGATGGACTATTGTCCAAATAATGGATACTCATCACCTTTTAACAAAGGCCTGAGACCAGAACTTCTAACATTATTTATGAGTATAGAGAGACAGAAATAAGTCAAAATGAGGTTCAGACACAGAGAGAGAGAGAGAGAGACCCAGCACACAGCCGGAGAAGGAAAGAAAGGAAAGAAATCTGTTTTGAGACACAATTAAGCCATGAGCCCAGCTACTGAAGACCATTATTACCACAAAGGGTACTTTGCTTTGGAAGATACACCGTTGAAACATTCCTACACTTCAACCACACCACTAAATTCTGAGGGAAACAGCCTCTAAAAGAGAAAAGCGGAAGAAAGAAGAAGAGGAAGAAGCTGGAAAGGAGTCCAGGGCTGCATCCCACATGGCAACCTATTCAGTATATAGTGCACTACTTTTGACCAGAGCCCTACGGGCCTTGGTCAAATGTAATGCACTTAATAGGGAATATGGTGCGATTTTGGGACGCTACCCAACTTATGCATAACTTCAAACAACTCCATCTTCAAAGTTGCATAGCATTAAAAAGCCACGATCCAATCGAGTTCTCAACATCAAAAACATACAGCGGCATCGAGGGGACAACGCCTCGCCCTCCTCTCTCCCCATGCAGACGCAACCTCACAAATCTACAGGCTATCAATAACGTCATATTTCGTTCGATTTCAAACATTCAATTTCATTCCCATTCCCAATTTCATTCCCATTACACTCTTTTACATCTCTATAACGTAGACGTTGGGAGTCGAGAAGCAGGAGGTAAGTTTAATATAACAAATAACATGGATCAATACTACGTAGGAGTAGCGTCTAGACATGAACAACACTGCCTGGGGAAGGAACCTAAGGGAGTGCCAGATAAAGGGGAGTTAATAAGTGAGGTAATGGAGTCCAGGTGTACTTAATGATGAAGTGCAGGTGCGCATAATGACGAAATCCAGGTGCGCATAATGACGAAAGCCAGGTGCGCGTAATGATGATTCCCAGGACGGTGGTTAGTAAACCGGCGACGTCGAACGCCAGAGGGGAGGAGCGGGAGTAGACGTGACAATCTCTCAATATTAGCCACCATTAATGGGACATTTAAGTGATATAAAATACAAACGTACTATACCTGACAAGAATGTGTGGTTTAAGTCAAATTTCCATCCTTTTTGAGGGCGCATTTGCCCATGTAATGTATAGCTAATTAGTGGCAATGACAGTAGTCAGACTGACAACCCATTCTGAGAACCAGAGCATGGTTGTCCTATGATTATTTTCCATACAACCTTCCCCCCCACTTTCTGGGAATGGTGAAAGATAGTTGCTTAGCTTTGGAACATTCTCATCACATTTAATTTTCTTGGTATTCCATTACTTTAACATAATGTTTCCTAAAAGTTCAAACATGGTTACATTTAATTTCAATGTTGGTAATATTCTTGGAATGTTCTCCTACTGGTCTGACATTGGGAATGTTCTGTGGCAATTTCAGTACTTCAGCATAACGTTTCCCACAGGTTTCCTCGTGGTTCTATTTAAAGTCATGTTCTCAAATTGTTCTGAGAACATTAAGAAAGCATTCCACAAAAACCACAAGAAAACTTTAGTTACGCTCAAATAACATTCTAAGAATGTTTTTTAAAAGCATACATTCCGTTCTCAGAATATTTACAAAACTTTCCATAAAAACCACAAGAATACATTAGTAACATTCAGAGAACGTTCTAATAATGTTATTTTAAAACACATACAGTGCCTTGCAAAAGTATTCACCCCCTCGTTTTTCCTATTTTGTTGCATTGCAACATGTCATTTAATAAAATTTTTATTTGGATTTCATATAATGGACATACACAAAATAGTCAAAATTGGTGAAGTGAAATGATTATAAAATTATAAAAAATAACAAACGGAAAAGTGGTGTGTGCATATGTATTCATCCCCTTTGCTATGAAGCCCCTAAATAAGATCTGGTGCAACCAATTATCTTCAGAAGTCACATAATTAATTAAATAAAGTCCACCTGTGTGCAATCTAAGTGTCACATGGTCGGTCACATGACTTCAGTATATATACACCTCTTCTGAAAGGCCCAGGGGGTGTAACACCACTAAGCAAGGGGCACCACCAAGCAAGCAGCACCATGAAGACCAAGGAGCTGTCCAAACAGGTCAGGGACAAAGTTGTGGAGAAGTACAGAACAGGGTTGGGTTATAAAAAAATATCAGAAACTTTGAACATCCCACGGAGCACCAAAACTCACAGACCAGGCAAGGAGGCCATTAATCAGAGAGGCAACAAAGAGACCAAAGATAACCCTGAAGGAGCTGCAAAAGCGCCACAGCGGAGATTGGAGTATCTGTCCATAGGACCACTTTAAGCCGTACATTCCACAGAGCTGGGCTTTACGGAAGAGTGGCTAGAAAAAAGCCATTGCTTAAAGAACAAAATAATTCCAAAAGGCATGTGGGAGACTCCCCAAATATATGGAAGAAGGTACTCTGGTCAGAT
The DNA here is from genome assembly GCA_030435695.1 of Brachymystax lenok tsinlingensis. Taxonomy (NCBI): domain Eukaryota; kingdom Metazoa; phylum Chordata; class Actinopteri; order Salmoniformes; family Salmonidae; genus Brachymystax; species Brachymystax lenok. The sequence continues at coordinate 22,983,643 of CM059799.1, read as the reverse complement.
GAGACTAAAATTGAGCTTTTTGGCCATCAAGGAAAACGTTATGTCTGGCACAAACCCAACACCTCTCATCACCTCGAGAGCACCATCCCCACAGTGAAGCATGGTGGCACTAAATACAGGGAAATTCTTGAGGGAAACCTGTTTGTCTTCCAGAGATTTGAGACTGGGACAGAGGTTAACCTTCCAGCAGGACAATGACCCTAAGCATACTGCTAAAGCAACACTTGAGTGGTTTAAGGGGAAACATTTAAATGTCTTGGAATGGCCTAGTCAAAGCCCAGACCTCAATCCAATTGAGAATCTGTGGTATGACTAAATATTGCATCCAACTTGAAGGAGCTGGAGCAATTTTTCCTTAGAGAATGGGCAAAAATCCCAGTGGCTAGATGTGCCAAGCTTATAGAGACATACCCAAAGAGACTTGCAGCTGTAATTGCTGCAAAAGGTGGCTCTACAAAGTATTGACTTTGGGGGGTTGAATAGTTATGCACACTCAAGTTTTCAGGTTTTTTTTCTTATTTCTTTTTTGTTCCACAATAAAAAATATTTTGTGTAAAAAAACCACACAAAATAGCAAAATTGGTCAGGAGCCCGTAAGATGGCTATCCGACAAGAGAGTCGAGTGACCGCTGTAACAATGGAAATACATATCCTCAAAGATGGAAGGCAAGCTGGAGGAGGCGAGATGGGACCATTCTAGCCAATGAGAGGGCAGATACGTGTGTGAAAAACAGGTCGTAGAGATAGGATAGATGACCATCTTTGTATCTGTGCCATTATAGTGTCTGTGACAGGATGGGCCGCACCATTGAGTCTATCTCCACTTTAAAGTAATACATTTTCTTCTTCTTTATTGGTTGATTGCTCCCAACTCATAGTAATCCCCACCCAGTTGACTACTTTAAAATGGTGGAAGCCCTCAATGGCAATGACCATAAAGTAGTTTTTTTTCAAAGTTGCCAAAATGTCACGTGCGTCAGCTTACAGTATCAGTGCATTGATAACAACCTAACCATTCCGAAACTTCTATTCGATCAAATAATCCTCACATAGCAAATTAGCAATGATAGATTTGACACTCCCTCATTGATCTCTGTGCAACAATTCCTCACTTCATGGGCTTATTTTCGTAAATAGAATTTGAGTAAAACCTCTTGCTTCGCCTTTTCCTCTCTGGCAATCATCATTTATTAGAAAAACACAGTTTCCATCATCATTTGTTGCAATAAAGAAAGTTAAACAAAAGAAAAATCCACCCCTGTCGAAAGGATAAAAATGTTGTCGATCTTCATAACATTAAAGCCTGGCATGTTTTACACTAGTGAATTGGCACACTGATTAACACAGTCAGCAAGATAACAATTATTTGGTGCTATCGCCCCTTCACAGGGCCCCTCCATCTACCCTCTCTCTCACTCTCTCTTTCTCCCCTCTCTCTCGCTCTTTCACTCCCCCCCCCCACTCTTTCTATATCCCTCTTGCTCTGAATCATCAGAATCACAAATACAGTATACAGATAAACAAATACAAAACTCCACCCACACATTTAAGCAGAAAAAGCTACTTCAAAACACAACTATCCACCCACATGTGTTGACATACGTTCATCACCAACCGGTAATGCACCATCAAAGCTGAGCTGCCATTACAGTAAAACACAAGCAGCGGTACACACACTCAGTCACACACCCACACGCTCTTGAGTAACACGCCTATCCATCATCCCAATAATCGGTGACAATCACCTGCCTCAGTCAATTACACCTCACTAATTGTTGAGACACACACACACAGAGCCGTACAAACACTGACAGGGAACATACACACTTTTATTTTTCTCGATAAATAAAATCATTATTATAGCTGTATGCTTGTAGAAACTTATTCAAGTGTAGTTTATTCAGAGGGGTCCGAAATTATTGACACCCTTGATAAAGACGAGCAAAAATGACTGTATAAAATAAATGATTAAAATACTGAGCTGATTTGTATGCTCCAAAGAATCTAGAAATTATATAATTTTATACTAATACAACTACTCAGGTAGAGCGATTTTGTTTAACAAGGGGGAAAAATAGAGCTGTTTAGCCACGCACACCAGTGGTGGGTTTGACATCGAAATGAGGATGCATGAGCAGAAAAGAAACCCATACCTACTGTAAAATATGGTGGTTATGGGGCTATTTTGCTTCCACTGGTAAGCAAACAGCATCATGAATTTTACACAGTGCCGTTACAAGGTGAGGAACTGAAAGGGATTGAAACAGGGGTGTCATTAATTTTGACCCCTACCTTTTTGAGAAAACATATTTCTCTGAGCAATTGTATTAGTGTAAAATAGTATAATTGCCACATTTATTTGAGCATACAATATAGCTGAGTATTGAAATTGTTTATTTTATACAGTCATTTTTGCTCATCTTTATCAAGGGTGTCAACAATTTCCGACCCCAGAGAATATTCTCATTGCAGCCATAGCAAAACCCAGTATACACAGCCTTCCGAAAGTATTCATACCGCTTCATATCGTACTACACATTTTCTTATGTCACAGCCTGAATTCAAAGTGGATGAAATAAAATTTTTCCCCACCCATCTACACACAATACCCCATAATGACAAGGTGAAAACATGTTTTTAGAAATGTTTGTAAATGTATTTCAAATGAAATACAGAAATATCTTATTTACATAACAATTCATACCACTAAGTCAATACATGTTAGAGTCTTACTGGGTGAGTCTCTAAGAGCTTTGCACACATGGATTGTATAATATTTGCACAAATTCTTCAAGCTCTGTCAAGTTGGTTGTTGATAATTTCTAGACAGCCATTTTCAAGTCTTGCCATAGATTTTAAAGCCAATTTTAGTCAAAACTGTAACTAGGCCACTAAGGAACATTCAATGTCATCTTGGTAAGCAACTCCGGTTTATATTTGGCCTTTTGTTATAGGTTATTATTCTGCTGAAAGCTGAATTTGTCTCCAGTGTCTGTTGGAAAGTAGACTGAACCACGTTTTCCTCTAGGATTTTGCCTGTCCTTAACTATATTACTTTTATTTTTATCAAAAAAACTCCCTAATGTTTACCTGTTTTGCATGTTATTTTGGCATTAATACGTGTCACATATCAGTTTGCAAACAATGTAAAAAATTATATATATAATATATATACAAACATTGTCTATTTTTTGTTTTTTTTGTATGGCAGCCATAAAATGCAGGTGTTTCAGCCTAGCTCAGTGCTTTCTGTTGTGGTGGGGCAAGCTAGCAGAAAATACGGAGGGTTGTGCCGTGATTGGCTCAGTGTTCTGTCACTCATGGGGACTTTACGTCACTGCCAAGTGTAAGAGCAGACCTTGAAAATGCCAGCCCTTCAGCTACTGCCATAGAAGTGCCCATCCAAGAAGGCTTAAGGTCATTGGCCACAGATAAAATGACGTCAAATCACATTATATGTACAGTAGCTTTGATTGGACTGATCATGTCAACATCATACTTTCACAATCTTAGCTATCAGTCATCATCATTAGTCAAGTCAACAATCTACTGGCAAATCCTTTTTAATCCTTGTCATATGAAGATAAATAATTAAGATAAATTATAGATAAAACGTATCTGTGCTCATCGGCCATTGGACATAAACATTACACAACAAGTTGGAAATCGCAAGTTCAATGAGTGGTTTGGAAGGAATCAGTAACAGTGGCTGTGTGGTCCCAAATCTGGGTTTAAGGGTCTCTTTTCCAAGTTTAAAATGATAAACATTCAACATTGGCTATGCTGTCAATGAAGCATGATTTGTGCCACGCTCCAAACAACTGTTAACTCGGAAGACCACTGCACCACCTCCCTCTTCAAGTGAGCCGAGCACAACAAAGTCCAAAAATGTATTGTATGCTGCTTCATAAATAATGTAATATGCCAGGGAGATATGTATACTGTAGCTAAGAAAGTAATACTAAGTGTATGTTGTGTGGTGAAAAAATTTGGCATGGGTCCTCAGATCCTCAAAAGGTTTTACAGCTGCACCATCGAGAGCATCATGATGGGGTGGATCACTACCTGGTATGGCAACTGCTCGGCCTCCGATCGCAAGGCACTACAGAGGGTAGTGCGTACGGTCCAGTACATCACCGGGGCCAAGCTTCCTGCCATCCAGGACCTCTATATCAGGTGTCAGAGGAAGGCCCCAGCCACCCTAGTCATAGACTGTTTTCTCTGCTACCGCACGGCAAGCGGTACCGGAGCGCCATGTCTAGGTCCAAGAGGCTTCTAAACAGCTTCTATCCCCAAGCCATAAGACTCCTGAACAGCTAATCAAATGGCAACCCGGACTATTTGCATTGCCCCCCACCCCCTACACTGCTGCTATTCTCTGTTATTATCTATTTATAGTCACATTAATAACTCTACCTACATGTACATATTACCTCAATTACCTCGACACCTGTGCCCCGCACATTGACTTTGTACCAGTACCCCCTGTATATAACCCCGCTATTGTTATTTACTGCTGCTCTTTAATTATTTGTTCTTCTTATCTCTTACTTTTTTTGTTTGTCTATTTTCTTAAAACTGCGTTGTTGGTTAAGGGCTTGTAAGTAAGCATTTCACTGTAAGGTCTACACCTGTTGAATTCGACGCATGTGACAAATAACATTTGATTTGATTTGATTTAGTAAGATGTTAGTAGCCCATGTGCCTCACCGTAATAATTTGGTCTATATACCCTTCTTAATTTTGCCTACTGTTCTACTGTAGCCTATAACCTGTTCTAGAGAAATGTAATCATTGAATAGTGTAAGAGCTTTCATTGTCTGCTTATCTGCCCCCTTAATTTATCCTACGATTCTATCCTGGTGTACAGGGAGAACACTGTAAGAACGGCACATGTTCTGAATTCTGTCGCTGTACATTTCAAAAGGGCTAAACAAATAGTTATATTGACTAACGTTACGTCTGTCGTTGCTAGCTCATTGTCTTAATCGAAATTACGGATTGCCTCTTATCCGCTTGTCGTCCCCTTTATGCCGTAGTTTGTACATCTGCACTGTCAGTAGAAACCCCATTTGTTTAAGCAAGTCAGCCATATCAGCTATGTTTTTTTAAAAGGCAGTAAATGAGGCTGAATGAACTGTTTCGCTGCCAGACAAGGCTCCGCTGATAGCCAGGTGTAGCAGTGGTAAGGTGTTGGGACTGCTGTTGGGACAGCTTTATGTAGGCCCTAACAGTTTATGGGCACGATTGTCACCGTTATAGTGCAATTAATGTATTGTTTAGTGTTGTGTTGTGTAGTGGCTTTGCTGGCATGCATCCCTCTTTTAATTTTTTTTGCCCCACCAAGATTTACATGCTAAAATCACCACCGGGAAGGACACCTGTATCTAAGGAGTGACTGGGTGTATTGATACACCATCCAAAGTGTAATTCATAACTTCACCATGCTCAAAGAGATATTCAATGTCTGCTTTATTTTTTTTTACCCATCTACCAATAGGTGCCCTTCTTTTTTGTGAGGCATCGGAAAACCTCTCTGGTCTTTGTGGTTGAATCTGTTTTTCAATTTCACTGCTCGACTGAGGGACCTTACAGATAATTGTACAGAGATGAGGTAGCCATTCAAAAATCATGTTAAACACTATTATTGCACACAGAGTGAGTCCAGGCAACTTATTATGTGACTTAATTAGCACATTTTTACTCCTGAACTTATGCCATAACAAAATGGTTAAATAATTAATGACTCAAGTGTCACGCCCTGATATGGTTCACCTGTCCTTGTGATTGTCTCCACCCCCTACAGGTGTCGCATATTATCCCCGGTGTACATATCCCTGTGTTTCCTGTCTCTCTGTGCCAGTTTGTCTTGTTTGCCAAGTCAACCAGCGGTTTTCCTTGCTCCTAGTTTTCCTAGTCTCGGTTTGTTTCTAGTCCTCCTGGTTTCGACCCTTGCCTGTCCTGACTCTAAACCCGCCTGCCTGACCACTCTGCCTGTTCTGACTACCAGCCTGCCTATCCCCTTGTACTGTTTTTGTACTCATCTGGTTTCTGACCCCTGTCTGGCCTGATCTCGAGACTGCCTATCGTCTGGTACTGTTTGGACTCTGACCTGGTTTATGAACTCTCGCCTGTCCCCGACCTGCCTTTGCCTACTCCCTTTGTTATAATAAATATCGGAGCTCTACCATCTGCCTCCTGTGTCTGCATTTGGGTCTCGCCTTGTGCCCTTATATCAAGATATTTCAGCTATTCATTTTTTATTAATTTGTAAACATTTAAAAAAACAATTCACTTTGACATTATGGAGTCAATCTAAATGTAGTGCATGTTGAATTCAGGCTGTAACACAACTAAATGTGGAAAAAGTCAAGGGGTGTGAATTCTTACTGAAGGCACTGTTATTACCTACACACCTTATATCTTGTTTTAGCTGTGTTTTTACAACAAAAAAGACACAAGGAAGCAAGCATGTCAAAACGCACAGAAAATAAACACGCACGGACACACACACAAGCACATGCATGCAGGCACACATAAACATTACAGCCTTATTCAAAATGAATTCAATCGTTTTTTCCCCTCAATCTACTCACAATACCTCAAAATGACAAAGTAAAAGCAGTTTATTTTTTACTTTTTGCAACATCACATTTACATATGTGTTCAGACCCTTTAATCAGTACTTTGTTGAAGCACCTTTGGCAGTGATTACAGACTCGATTCTTCTTGGGTATGACGCTACAAGCTTGGCACACCTGTATTTGGGGAGATTCTCCCGTTATTCTCTGCAGATCCTCTCAAGCTCTGTCAGGTTAGGTGGGGAGCATCGCTGCACAGCTATTTTCAGGTCTCACCAGAGATGTTTGATCGGATTCAAGTCCGGGCTCTGGCTGGGCCACTCAAGGACATTCAAGGACTTGTCCCGAAGCCACTCCTGCATTGTCTTGGCTGTGTGGTTAGGGTTGTTGTCCTGTTGGAAGGTGAACCTTGGCCCCAGTCTAAGCCCCAGTCTGATGCTCCGTTCATCTTTCCCTCGTTTTTGACTAGTCTCCCAGTCCCTGTCACTGAAAAACATCCCCACAGCATGATGCTGCCACCACCATGCTTCACCGTAGGGACAGTGCCAGGTTCCCTCCAGACGGGATGCTTGGCATTCAGGCCAAAGAGTTCAATCTTTGTTTCATCAGACCAGAGACTCTTGTTTCTCATGGTCTGAGAGTCCTTTAGGTGCCTTTTGGCAAACTCCAAGCGGGCTGTCATGTGCCTTTTACTGAGGAGTGGCTTCCGTCTGGCCACTCTACCATAAAGGCCTGATTGTTGGAGTGCTGCAGAGAAGGTTTTCCTTCTGGTAGTTCCTCCCATCTCCACAGAGGAACTCTGCAGCTCTGCCAGAGTGACCATCAAGGCCCTTCTCCCCCGATTGCTCAGTTTGGCCGGGCTGCCAGCTCTAGGAAGAGTCTTGGGTGTTCCAAATTTCTTCCATTTAAGAATGATGGAGGCCACTGTGTTCTTGGGGACCTTCAATGCTGCAGCCATTTTTTGGAACCCTTCCCCAGATCTGTGCCTTGACACAATCCTGTTTCGGAGCACTACGGACAATTGCTTCAACCTCGGCTTGGTTTTGCTCTGACATGCAGTCAACTGTGGGACCTTATATAAACAGGTGCAAAGTACTTAAGTAAAAATACTTGGAAGTATTACTTAAGTAATTCTGGGGGGTATTTGTACTATACTTTACTATTTGTATTTTTGACAACTTTACTTTTACTTCACTACATTCCTAAAGAAAGTTATGTACTTTTTACTCCATACATTTTCCCTGGCACCTAAAAGTTCTTAGCAGGACAGGAAAATAGTTTAATTCACACACTTATCAAGAGAACATCCCTGATCTGGCGGACTCACTAAACACATGCTTCGTTTGTAAATGATGTCTGAGTTTTGTAGTGTGTCCCTGGCTATCCTTAAATATGTAAAACAAGAAAATGGTGCCGTCTGATTTGCTTAATATAAGGATTTTGAAATTATTTATACTTTTGATAAGTTTTTACTTGAGTCATTTACTTTTACTCAAGTATGACAATTGGGTACTTTTTCCACCACTGCAGGTGTGTGCCTTTCCAAATCATGTCCAATTAATTGAATTTACCACAGCTGGAGACCAATCAAGTTGTAGAAACATCTCAAGGATGATCAATGGAAACAGGATGCACCTGAGCTCAATTTTGAGTCTCATTGCAAATGGTACGAATACTTATGTAAATAAGGTGTTTCTGTTTTAAAAAATGTATTTATCAGAAATATATCAACACCTGTTTTCGCTTTCTCATTATGTGGTAATGTGTGTAGATTGACGAGGAGAAATAATGATGTAATCAATTAAAAGAATGTCTGTTAACGTAACAAAATGTAGAAAAAGGGAAGGGGTCGGGAATACTTTCCGAATGCAATGTATACACACATGCAAGCACACACACTGGCATGCACACAAACACACACACTCCGCCTGGAGGATTTTAATTTGAGATGCAGACCCGTGTCTGAGTTAATAATATTACAAGTCCTATCATGAATCAGCAGACAGAGAAGACTCACTTCAGCTGAGAGAGAGAGAGAGAGAGAGAGAGAGAGAGAGAGAGAGAGAGAGAGAGAGAGAGAGAGAGAGAGAGAGAGAGAGAGAGAGAGAGAGAGATCCGCATGCTTCGTGTATGTATTTTGTGATGTTTTTGTTCATTTTGGACTTCGGTGAGGGTTTTTTCAGGCACACAAAAAAAAATCTGAAGTCTACGCCTCTTTGTCGGTGATTGGTCAACAGTAGGGATTCTTTAATGAAGTCTTTGATGTCAGTCAACAAGAGACGACTCGTTTTCATACATATTTGTTCATATAAATATACTGCACCAAACAAAATCTCGCAACTAAGATCTCTTCGGCAAAAACATCAAACTTAATGACAGATTTCTTGAGTTATCTTAGATTCATTCTGACTATTCTTGAAAAGTGTATACTGGCTATGGCATCTCAAAATGGACAAACAGTACTATCACCGCTTTTGCCTCGTTTTTCAAGAGAAGGTCTTTTAAAGGAGTATGCGAGCACACAGTTGTGGCCAACTCATAACCCCACACATAAAAACCCTATGTGGCTCTGTCTTTGTCCGGGTGGACAGTTACAGACAGTAGTCTGTACGCCTCCTCTCCCAGCCACATAACAGACATCCAGAGGTCAGGAGGACAAGTGAAGAGAGAGAGACTACAAAGGCAGAAAGTCCACTTATAAGACTTTCTGGGAGATGAGGCCCAAGTCATCTGCAATCTACAGTGAATGTCTGTCTGGCTGAATGGAACGCTGTGATGTGTCTGTTGTGGTGGTAGGGGGTATGTCTGCATGTGTGTGTGTGTGTTTGTGTGTGTGTGTTTCTCGTGTGTGCCTCGTGTGTGTGTCTCGTGTTTGTATGTATGTGTGTGTGTCTCCATACCGTGATAAAGGCTGACAAGCCTGTGTGTGCATTATTGATTCTCTGATGTGAAAGTGTGATTCTTGGCCTCAGGGCTGGATTAACCTGCAGACAGCACACCTCAACATGCACACTGTCTCACTGTCCCAACCTGCCAGTCAGATGCAGATTGAAAGTGAACCTCTTTACAGTCCCTGTCTGATTCCCTCTCATTTAACCCAAATTCTCATTCTTCACAAGGGTGCATCATTGACTTATAGTGTGTGTGTGTGTCTGTGTGCCAGTCCCAGTGGAGCCATCCTCACAGAGGGACTCACTGCATCTGCACTGCCATACTGTGCTATACACACACCTAATCCACTCTTTCGCTCTCTCTGAGAGAGAGAGAGAGAGAGAGAGAGAGAGAGAGAGAGAGAGAGAGAGAGAGAGAGAGGTGCCTGTTCTTCACCTGACAAGATGGCTGATCATGATGCGAATGATGGTGGAAGATGGCGGCTGTTTCATCTCACAATGTTTCCTCACCTCTTGACTTCTCCCCGTCCAATCACTATTATTGTTTTATCTATTCATTTTTATGAAATCTATTGAACAGGGAACATTGGCACAGAATGTATAATGTGGACTGGTTCTCAAACTGTACTCCTGTTAATGTGGAGTCTGACGTGTTGTCGCTGAGAGCTGAGGTGATGGATCTATTCTGACAGAGACTCACTCTCTCTCTCTCTCTCTCTCCTATTAACATTATGTTAGTTCATCCTTCACAGAATTCTGAGTTCCGTTGGCTTCATATTTGATCAAATACAGGATCATAAAAAACTGCATTTGAATTGTATATGAAAAGGACAGGTATACATCTGTGTATTGATGTGTACAGGTCTTATCCAGAGAGAAAGACAGTTGCCACAGATTCCATTAACATGTGGACACACTTATCATGACGACCATTGCTGTGACCACGCAGCCCAGTACAGGTCTCTTGTGATTGGCTACTGAGAGACAGTGATAACACTGTATGTTTGCTTGTCTGTGAACAGCATGACTTCCTCTGAGCAGTGCATTATGGGACATTGGCATGGTCGTGGTGTGTAGTGTCAGTCCCCTGGGACAGAGATGATGGTGTCTCTCCAACATCAAAGCAGCCTCTTGTTGTTTTATAACAGTGTGAATGTGGGCGGACGGTGTGTGTTTGTGTGCGCCGTGGAGGTCAACTCAGATAGATGCTGCTTCATATATGTGGGACAAATGCCTTCAGCTAGCGCTAGCATAGAGAGAATAATAATGATCTATTCATGATACTGTCTCTCTCTCACTCCCTCTCTCTCTCTCTTTCTCTCTCTCAATTAAATTATTTCTCTCTTGCTCTCTCTCTCACTCTCTCTAAATTATGTGCAAATAGTAAAATAAATAAACATAAATATATTGTATTTACAATGGTGTTTGGCCTTCATTAATTAGCAGGTATCTGCCTAATTCTGCTCTGCATGCATTATTTGGTGTTTTACGTTGCACACGGAGGATGTTTTTGCAGAATTCTGCATGCGGAGTCTCAATTTGGTGTTTGTCCCATTTTGTGAATTCTTGGTTGGTGAGCGGACCCCAGACCTCACAACCATAAAGGGCAATTGGTTCTATAAGTGATTTAAGTAGTTTTAGCCAGATCCTAATTGGTATGTTGCTTTTTATGTTCCTTTTGATGACATAGAATACCCTTCTTGCCTCGTCTCTCAGATTGTTCACAGCTTTGTGGACGTTACCTGTGGCGTTGATGTTTAGACCGAGGTATGTATAGATTTTGGTGTGCTCTAGGGCAATGGCGTCTAGATGGAATTTGTATTTGTGGTCCTGGCAATTGTTTTGGAACACCATTATTTTTGTCTTACTGAGATTTACTGCCAGGGCCCAGGTCTGACAGAATCTGTGCAGAAGATCTAGGTGCTGCTGTAGGCCCTCCTTGGTTGGGGACAGGAGCACCAGATCATCAGCAAACAGTAGACATTTGACTTCAGATCCTATTAGGGTTAGGCCGAGTGCTGCAGACTGTTCTAGTGCCCTCACCAATTTGTTGATATATATGTTGAAGAGGTTGGGCCTTAAGCTGCGTCCCTGTCTCACCCCCCGGCCCTGTCGAAAGAAGAAATGTGTGTGTTCTTTGCCAGTTTTAACCGCACACTTGTTGTTTGTGTCCTTGGATTTTATAATGTCGTATGTTTTTCCCCCAACACCACTTTCCATCAATTTGTTTTGCAAGCCCTCGTGCCAAATTGATTCAAAAGCTTTTTGAAAGCATGAGAAGACTTTGCCTTTGTTTTGGTTTGTTTGTCAATTAGGGTGTGCAGGGTGAAAACGGGGTCTGTCGTACTGTAATTTGGTAAAAAGCCAATTTGACATTTGCTCAGTACACTGTTTTCGCTAAGGAAATGTACGAGTCTGCTGTTAATGATAATTCAGAGGATTTTCCCAAGGTTGCTGTTGATGCACATCCCACAGTAGTTATTGGGATCAAATTTGTCTCCACTTTTGTGGATTGGGGTGGTCAGTCATTGGTTCCAAATATTGGGGAATATGCCAAACAGATTGGAGAACTGGTTTATCCATACATCTCCATTTTGGATAGATAACTCTTCATGTTGTTGTTTGTTGCGAGTTTTCAAATTTTCCCAGAAGTGGTTAGATTCTATGGATTCTTCAATTACATTGAGATGATTTTTGACATGCTGTTCCTTCTTTTTCCATAGTGTGTTTCTTAATATTATTATTCAGTAATATTACTTGTTCAAGTAGAGTATGATTTTGCTGTGATCTGATAGGGGTGTCAGTAGACTGACTGTGAACGCTCTAAGAGACACTGGGTTGAGGTCAGTGATAAAGTAGTCTACAGTACTACTGCCAAGAGATGCGCTGTAGGTGTACCTACCATAGGAGTCCCCTTGAAGCCTACCATTGTCTATGTACATACCCAGCATCCGACAGAGCTGCAGGAGTTGTGACCCGCTTTTGTTGGTTATGTTGTCGTAGTTAGGGGGGGTCATGTGGGGGAGGGAATGCTGTCACCTCCAGGTAGGTGTTTGTCCCCCTGTGTGGTGAGGGTGTCAGGTTCTTGTCCAGTTCTGGCATTTAGGTTGCCACAGACTAGTACCTGTCCCTGGGCCTCGGAATTGTTCATCTCCCCCTCCAGGATGGAGAAGCTGTCATCGTTAAAGTATGGGGATTCTATTGGGGGGATATAGGTAGTACACATAAGGACATTTTTCTCTGTTGAGATCATTTTCTTATTAATTTCTAGCCAAATGTAAAATGTACTGTTTTGACTAATTTAAGAGTTGATTATGTCTGCTCTATACCAAATTAGCATACCCCTTGAGTCTCTTCCCCTGTTTCACACCTGGTAGTTTGGTGGATGGGAATACCAGCTCTCTGTAACCTAGAGGGCAACCAGTGGGTCTGTCTCCTTTATACCATGTTTCTTGTAGGATGACAATGTCTGTATTTCCAAGTCTAGGTTCCTGCTCTTTAGGCCAAAGGTAGATGACTTCTACCTTGTATATTCCAGGATGAGATAGTACTCACTCTCTCTCTCTCTCTCTCTCTCTCTCTGTGTCTCTCTCTCCCTCTTTCTCCCTCTCCCTCTCTCTCTCTCTCTCTCCCCCCCTCTCGTTCTCTCTACTTTTGAAGGAAGTGAGCTTCTGTTGTTTTTTCTTTGCAACAATTCTAACTTCCGTTGGTTTCAATGAAAACCACAAAAACCCCACACTGGAGAAAGTCCCAAGTGTTTCAATCATCTAGGCCGCTCCACATTGCTCTTTCTTTTTGATCAGCGGCTGAGCTGTGTGTGTGTGTGTGTGTTTCCGTGATTGTGTGCGTGTGAATATATGTGTGTGTCAGTAAGATGTGGTGGAGATCAGAAAGTGGATCATTGGATCCCTGAGGATCTCCATTTATGCCTGCCACCAGCCGAGAAGAAGGAACATAATTAAGACTTTGTTAAAAGGCCCAAATTCCCTCTTTTATCCACCCCCTCCCTCTCTTCCCTCTCTCGGTCTCGCCCTCCCTCCCTCAATCCAACCCTCCCTCCCTGCCTCTCATATCCACCTCCTCCTTCTCTTCCCAGCCCACTCCACCCCTCCCTGCCTCCCTACCCTGCTCTTTCCCCATCATCCTAGTCTGAGCTCTGATCTAGCAATAGATTAAACATCTCATTCCCCAGTACACCATGTGATGGAAGACTATGCCACCACACACACACACTCACTCACACACACACACTCACACACACACACACCACCACCACCGCTAGCTACTGACTGATAATCTTAAGACTAATTAGTGTTTGTGACAAACCAGAAAAGGAGAGTGTCTACATGATGGAGACAGATTAGTATGTCTTGTTGGATTCTGGGTAAACTTTGAACTATACTAGAGACATGAAGAAGTATGGTATCTGAGGGATGATAGAGAATGGTTTACACATCAGAAGTTAATGGTTATCTGTAGGAGTCAGATGGCTTTGGGAATGAGTAGGGGAGACGGGTGGAGATCTTAGAACCTAACAATGTCACTGAGGGAGAGAGGGTAATGTATAACGTTTACATTATGTCAGGATATGTTATTGTTAGCCATCAGGGATCCTCTGGGAGGAGAAGAGACCCAGTCTGGTATCAGTAACCATGACAGCCTTGAGTTGGGGAGGAGTGAGCACTTTGGGGTAGAGGTAAGATGAAATGAGGAAGAACAGATGTAACTAAGGTTCTGTCTAGCAACAGAGATGCATTGGCTGTTCAGATATGGAGGAGGAGACTCAGCCTAGGAGGAAGGGTTAAATATCAGGGCTTGTGTGAAATGTGATGTCTGAATACAGCTGTGTCGACCCTTTGGTTAGAATTAAACTTGGTTAAGCTTCTCTAGTGTCCGTGAGTTATTTACACTGAAAAATAAGAACCTAACAGTCTGATGTGTAAATAGTTATTACCAATCAGGAATAAGAAGAAGAAGAAGAAGAAGAAGAGGAGGAGCGAGAAAAAGAGAGCAAGTACATACAGTACATCACCAGCATGGTTGAAACACTAATACGTGTTCATGTTCCTGTTCATGTATGTATCAGTCTGAGTGTCATTTCAATCATCAACCAGGTTTAGCTATAAATGACATGCATCTACATTCTGTGCCTAGTGTAACTGTAGTGCATGATGACTGTAATGCCTAGTGTAACTGTACTGTATGACTACTGTAATGACGAGCAAAACACTGTACCACTGCTACTCTATCTTCCACGATGCGTACAAGGCCCTCCCTTCTGAAAATCTGACCATGACTCTATCTTGTTGCTCCCCTCCTATAGGCAAAAACTAAAACAGGAAGCGCCCGTGCTTAGGTCTATCCAACACTGGTCTGACCAATCGGATTCCAACACTTCAAGATTGCTTCGATCACATGGACATTAAACAACTTCTTTGCGCGCTTTGAGGACAATACAGTGCCACCGACATGGCCCGCTACCAAAGACTGTGGGCTCTCATTCTCCGTGGCCAACGTGAGTAAAACATTTAAACGTGTTAACCTTCGCAAGGCTGCCGGCCCAGACGGCATCCCTAGCAGCGTCCTCAGAGCATGCGCAGACCAGCTGGCTGGTGTGTTTATGGACATATTCAATAAATCCCTATCCCAGTCTGCTTTCCCCACATGCTTCAAGATGGCCACCATTGTTCCTGTTCCCAAGAAAGCTAAGATAACTGAACTAAATTACTATCGCCCTGTAGCACTCACTTCAGTCATCATGAAGTGCTTTGAGAGACTAGTCAAGGATCTTATCACCTCCACCTTACCTGATACCCTAGACCCACTCCAATTTTCTTATCCCATCTGGACAAGAGGAATACCTATATAAGAATGCTGTTCATTGACTACAGCTCAGCATTCAACACCATAGTACCCTCCAAACTCATCATTACGCTTGAGACCCTGGTTCTCGACCCGCCCTGTACAACGCATCACCGGGGGCAAACTACCTGCCCTCCAGGACACCTACAGCACCCAATGTCACAGGAAGTACAAAAAGATCATCAAGGACAACAACCACCCAAGCCACTGCCTGTTCACCCCGCTATCATCTAGAAGGTGAGGCCAGTACAGGTTCATCAAAGCTAGGACCGAGAGACTGAAAAACAGCTTCTATCTCAAGGCCATCAGACTGTTAAACAGCCATCACTAACATAGAGAGGCTGCCAACATACAGACTCAAATCACTGGCCATTTAATAAAGGGATTTAATAAAGGTATCACTAGTCTCTTTAAATATTGCCACTTTAATAATGTTTCCATACCCTACATTACTCATCTCATATGTACAGTTGAAGTCAGAAGTACATACAACTAGATTGGAGTCATTAAACTCTTTGGTAAGTTGGTTAGGACATCAACTTCGTGCATGACACAAGGAATCTTTCCAACAATTGTTTACAGACAGATTATTTCACTTATAATTCACTGTATCATAATTCCAGTGGGTCAGAAGTTTACATACACTAAGTTGACTGTGTTTTAAACAGTTTGGAAAATTCCAGCTTGTAAAAATGATGTCATGGCTTTAGAAGCTTCTGGTATGCTAATTGACATAATTTGAGTCAATTGGAGGTGTACCTGTGGATGTATTTCAAGGCCTACCTTCAAACTCAGTGCTACTTTGCTTGTCCCTGACCCACTGGGAATGTGATGAAATAAATAAAAGCTGAAATAAATCATTCTCTCTACTATTATTCTGACATTTCACATTCTTAAAATAAAGTGGTGATCCTAACTGACCTAAGACAAGGAATTTTTACTAGGATTAAATGTCAGGAATTGTGAAAAACTTTGTTTAAATGTATTTGGCTAAGGTGTATGTAAACTTCCGACTTCAACTGTATATACAATATTTTATACCATCTACTGCATCTTGCCTTTGCCGCAAGGCCATCGCGAATCCATATATTTATATGTACATATTCTTATTCCATCCCCTTACATTGTGTGTGTAAAGTAGTTGTTGTGAATTTGTTAGATTACGTGTTAGATATTACTGCACTAGAAGCACAAGCATTTTGCTACACTAGCATTAACTGTCACAGTTTGTTGATGGAGCGGACCAAGACGCAGTGAGGTTTCCAGTATACATACTTTAATTAACTTCTTACGGAGTGGTGGGGCGCTAGCGCAAGGCGTGTGTGCAAGGCGCCAAATTCAAAATCCAAAAGTTGAATTATTAAACATTCATCAATATACAAGTGTTTCATAGTCATCAAAAGCTCTGCTTCTTGGCAATATCACAGCGTTGTCAGATTTCAAAAAGGCTTTACGGCGAAAGCACCATATTTGATTGTTTGAGGGTAGCACCTAACATATTTTTCCCATTACTATAAATTCATAAGCCTTCACGGTTCACAGAAAACACATTTCACAGTGAAAACAAATCAATTACCTTTTGAAGAACTTCTGCTGAGGGCTTCCCAAGTGTCCAACGAAGACAATCCATGGTTCTTTTGTTAGAAAAAGTAATGTATTATATCCATAAATCTCCGTTTGGTTGGCGCGTTATAATGAGAAAATACAGCCTCCAATCGTCCATTGAAACGTGAAGAGAACTCGTTCAACTTATACCTATAAACTTGTCCAAGAACAATCAAACATAATTGTAAATGTATCCTTAGGAACACTTTTATGTATATATATTATAATATTTCAACCCGGAATATAAACTGGGCGATAAGTACGTGCCAGGATGTGGCAACACCCAAGAGGCCTGGTGCGTGAAGCAGGAACATTACGTGCCAGGCTGGGACGACACCCTAGAGGCCTGGTGCGTGGAACAGGAACAGTCCGTGCCGGTCTCTCTCGATGCGCACAGGGGGCCTGATGCGTGGAGCAGGGACAGGACGTGCCGGGCTCTCGATGCTCACAGGGAACCTGGTGCGGGGAGCAGGGACAGGCCGTGCGGTGCTCGCGATGCGCACAGGGGGCCTGGTGCGAGGAGCAGGAACAGGCCGTGCTGGGCTCGCGATGCGCACAGGGGGCCTGGTGCGAGGAGCAGGAACAGTCCGTACCGGTCTCTGAACTCGCACTGGAGACACTGTGCGCTTCACTGCATAGCACGGTGCCTGACCAGTGCGCCACTCACTCCGGTAAGCACGGGGAGTTGGCTCAGGCCTCCAAACTGGCATCGCCAAACTCCCTGTGTGCCCCCCAACATTTTTTGGGGGGGGCTGCCTCTCGGGCTTCCTCGCCAGCCCACGTACTTCTGCCACTCTGCCTCGAATAACTCCAATTCATCCCTGGGACGGCGATACTCCCCAGCCTTCCTCCAGGGTCCTTCTCCAGCCAGGATTTCCTCCCATGTCCACGACTCCTGCTGACCCCACTGCTTGGTCCTTTTTAGGTGGGTTATTCTGTCACGGTTTGTTGATGGACGGACCAAGACGCAGTGAGGTTTCCAGTATACATACTTTAATTAAGTGCAAACTGGCAATAAACAAAGAACGAACCGTCACGCAGGTGTGGCACACAACAGGTACACACACAAATACAAACAATAACCCACAAGGCAAGTGGGACAGGGAACCAACTTAAATAGGATTCCCAATTAGAGACAACGACTAACGGCTGCCTCTAATTGGGAACCCAAACCAACCAACATAGAACTATAAACATAGAACAAAAACACACCCCTGATCACGTCCTGACCAAAACACCAATGAGCAGCCAAACAGGCTATCTATGGCCAGGACGTGACATAAACATCTGCTAACCATGTGTATGTGACCAATACAATTTTATTTGAAATGTAACTGTAGTGTATGACTACAGTAATGCCTAGTGTAACTGTAGTGTATGACTACTGTAATGCCCACTGTAATTGTAGTGTATGACTACTGTAATGCTTAGTGTAACTGTAGTGTATGACAGTTGATGTTGATGCTTTCCAATACCTTTATCTGTGGGTGTCTGTGTCAGTTCGTCTGACCTCTGTAAAATCTGAAATCATGAAATACTAATGTATTTTCCACTGATAACAGATTATTACAAAATGTTCTTAGTGAAATCATCCATTGTCATTACCCTTAAGTGTAGGGTTCATTGTATTTTTCTATCGTTCCATCTTAACCTGACGTATTGACTTCACAACAGTACTTCACATCACTATCCAGATCTACAGTTCCCTTCGGTCCTGTACGACAATCTATCTCAGCTAACTGAATCAGCTTGTCTCAGACCACAAAAGATGTGTAATCAAACAATCAGTTATCCCAGCTTAGATGGTAGAGGTGGGCGTTGTAATAAAGTGACGTTTTTCTGAGTCCCTGGGGCAGGTAGTCGCAGAACACACATTGTGGTATACCAGAGAATAGAATGTTGTGGATATGAAGAAGAGTACGACTAAAAACAATCACAGATGAAGTAGTTAACCTATGACCAGTCTGCCTACACCTTTACTAACATATAGCAGTGAGGTGTTTGTTCTATTTTGAAGGACATAAAAATAAAAATAAATACAGACAACTCAATTTCAGACATTATTATCCAAACTACATGGAATATGCACAACCAGGCAGAATCTGAGGCAGGGAGCAAGGAACTAGGTATGGCTAGATAGGCCCACTGGCACATTGCATCCATCACAGCAAAGTCAGTGCGTAGCATAAACGTCGCCGTCCCATGTGTGCTCTGACACACACACACACACACACACATACACACTGCTCGTCCTCCGGCTCTGCATTGTTCACCAGACCCCTCTGCTCTGCTATTCCCCAGGTGTCAGTGCTATCACACTCTACCATCCTGGTCCAGCTCGCCTGGAAGAGAGAGAGACGATGATTCTATGCGAGGCAGTAGACATCTCATTACACTTTCATATGCAACTAACCGCCGCGGGTCCACTGCACGCTCGCCTGGCTGGCTGGTCACGGAGAGACAGACACACAACTTCAATGATTCAGAGAGCAGAGAGCCGCTCTCCTACCTTCTCTCGTTCCATCTCCCAGAGGCAGGTGCAGCTCTGCTTCAGAACATTAATTCATTTCCTACTCTACCTGTCACTTCGCTTCCCCTGCAGTTATAGCAGTTATAGTGCTAGGCACCCTTTGGTTGTGCTTTCATGTACGGCCTAGTCTATCAGACCATGGAGATGTTTGACATCATAGTTGTCTGTCTTGGTACTCAGGGGGCGTCTCTAACATAGCCTCGGTTTGACCTGGTCTGGGCTGATTTGTCCCCTTCAACACAACAGTAGCCTCCTCATTCCCTCTCAGCTTCCTTTGACCGTAACCCCATAGCACAACACTACCCAGTCCCTCTCAGCTTCCTTTAACCCTAACCCCATAACTCAACACTACCCAGTCCCTCTCAGCTTCCTTTAACCCTAACCCCATAACACAACACTACCCAGTCCCTCTCAGCTTCCTTTAACCCTAACCCCATAACACAACACTACCCAGTCCCTCTCAGCTTCCTTTAACCCTAACCCCATAACTCAACACTACCCAGTCCCTCTCAGCTTCCTTTAACCCTAACCCCATAACACAACACTACCCAGTCCATCTCAGCTTCCTTTAACCCTAATCCCATAACTCAACAATACTCAGTATAAATTGCAGGCCACACTACTTGCCTAGAGAGTTTTCAGCTATACTCTTCGTGGCTGTTTATTTACCACCACAGACATGCTGGCACTAAGACCGCACTCAGTCAGCTGTATAAGGAAATAAGCAAACAGGAAACTACTCACCCAGAGGCGGCGCTCCTAGTGGCTGGAAACTTTAATACAGGGAAACTTAAATCAGTTCTACCAAATCTCCATCAACATGTTAAATGTGCAACCAGAGGGAAAAAAATTCTAGATCACCTGTACTCCACACACAGAGACGCATACAAAGCTCTCCCTCGCCCTCCATTTGGTAAATCCGACCACAACTCTATCCTCCTGATTCCTGCTTACAAGCAAAAATTAAAGCAGGAAGCACCAGTGACTCGGTCTATAAAAAAGTGGTCAGATGAAGCAGACGCTAAACTACAAGACTGTTTTGCTATCACAGACTGGAACATTTTCCGGGATTCCTCTGATGGCATTGAGGAGTACACCACATCAGTCACTGGCTTTATCAATAAGTGCATCGAGGACGTCGTCCCCACGGTGACTGTACGTACATACCCCAACCAGATGCCATGGATTACAGGCAACATTCGCACTGAGCTAAAGGTCAGAGCTGCCGCTTTCAAGGTGCGGGACTCTAACCCGGAAGCTTACAAGAAATCCTGCTATGCCCTGCGACAAACCATCAAACAGGCAAAGCGTCAATACAGGGCTAAGATTGAATCATACTACACCGGCTCTGACGCTCGTCTTACGTGGCAGGGCTTGCAAACTATTACAGACTACGAAGGGAAGCACAGCCGAGAGCTGCCCAGTGACACGAGCCTACCAAACGAGCTAAATCACTTCTATGCTCGCTTTGAGGCAAGCAACACTGAGGCATGCATGAGAGCATCAGCTGTTCCAGACGACTGTGTGATCACGCTCTCCGTAGCCGATGTGAGTAAGACCTTTAAACAAGTCAACATACACAAGGCTGCGGGGCCAGACGGATTACCAGGACGTGTGCTCCGGGCATGTGCTGACCAACTGGCAGGTGTCTTCACTGACATTTTCAACCTGTCCCTGATTGAGTCTGTAATACCAACATGCTTCAAGCAGACCACCATAGTCCCTGTGCCCAAGAACACTAAGGTAACCTGCCTAAATGACTACAGACCCGTAGCACTCACGTCTGTAGCCATGAAGTGCTTTGAAAGGTTGGTAATGGCAACACATCAACAACATTATCCCAGAAACCCTAGACCCCCTCCAATTTGCATACCGCCCAAACAGATCAACAGATGATGCAATCTCTATTGCACTCCACACTGCCCTTTCCCACCTGGACAAAAGGAACACTTATGTGAGAATGCTGTTTATTGACTACAGCTCAGCGTTCAACACCATAGTACCCTCAAAGCTCATCACTAAGCTAAGGATCCTGGGACTAAACACCTCCCTCTGCAACTGGATCCTGGACTTCCTGGCGGGCCGCCCCCAGGTGGTGAGGGTAGGTAGCAACACATCTGCCACGCTGATCCTCAACACTGGAGCTCCCCAGGGGTGAGTGCTCAGTCCCCTCTTGTACTCCCTGTTCACCCACGACTGCATGGCCAGCCACGAATCCAACACCATCATTAAGTTTGCAGACGACACAACAGTGGTAGGCCTGATCACCGACAACGACGAGACAGCCTATAGGGAGGAGGTCAGAGACCTGGCCATGTGGTGCCAGGACAACAACCTCTCCCTCAACGTAACCAAAACTAAGGAGATGATTGTGGACTACAGGAAAAGGAAAACCGAGCACGCCCCCATTGTCACGACTTCAGCTGAAGTTGGTCCCTCTCCTTTTTCAGGCGTCTACCGGCGGTCGACGTCACCGGAGTTCTAGCCACCACCGATCCATTTCTCAGTTTCTGTTTGTCTTGTCATTATTCACACCCGGTCATCATTACCCTAATTACATGTGTTATTTAATCCTCTGTTCCCCCCATCAGTGTTGTCCGTGATTGTTTCATGTTTGTGGCTCGGTGTGTGAGCAGCTATATTCTACGTTCGTAGATTAATTGTGCCTTATTAAAGTAAGGAGTGTGTAATTGGTCTCCTGCGTTTGTTTCCGACAAGACCTGCTGTAGGGCCACTACACCCATTCTCATCAACGGGGCTGTAGTGGAGCAGATTGAGAGCTTCAAGTTCCTTGGTGTCCACATCAACAACAAGCTAGAATGGTCCAAACACACCAAGACAGTCGTGTAGAGGGCACGACAAAGCCTATTCCACCTCAGGAGACTAAAAAGATTTTGCATGGGTCCTGAGATCCTCAGAAGGTTCTACAGCTGCAACATTGAGAGCATCCTGACTGGTTGCATCACTGCCTGGTACGGCAATTGCTCCGCCTCCGACCACAAGGCACTACAGAGGGTAGTGCGTACGGCCCAGTACATCACTGGGGCTAAGCTGCCTGCCATCCAGGACCTCTACACCAGGCGGTGCCAGAGGAAGTCCCTAAAAATTGTCATAGACAGTCATAGACTGTTCTCTCTACTAGCGCATGGCAAGCGGTACCGGAGTGCCAAGTCTAGGACAAAAAGGCTTCTCAACAGTTTTTACCCCCAAGCCATAAGACTCCTGAACAGGTAATCAAATGACTATCTGGACTTTTTGCATTGTGCCCCCCGCTGCTGCTACTTTCTGTATATCATATATGCATAGTCACTTTAACTATACATTCATGTACATACTACCTCAATTGGACCGACCAACCAGTGCTCCCGCACATGGGCTAACTGGGCTATCTATCTGCATTGTGTCCCACCACCCGCCAACTCCTTTTTTACGCTACTGCTACTCTCTGTTCATCATATATGCATAGTCACTTTAACCATAACTACATGTACATATACTACCTCAATCAGCCTGAAAACCGGTGTCTGTATGTAGCCTCGCTACTTTTATAGCCTCACTACTTTTACCTATTGTTCACCTAATACCTTTTTTATTATTTTTGTTGCACTGTTGGTTAGAGCCTGTAAGTAAGCATTTCACTGTAAGGTCTACACCTGTTGTATTCGGCGGACGTGACAAATACACTTTGATTTGATTTGATTTAACCCTAACCCCATAACACAACACTCTTCAGTCCCTCTCGGATTACTTTAACCCTAACCCCATAACACAACACTCCTCAGTCCCTCTCTGGTCTCTGTCTCCTCTCAACACTCCAGGCATTGATTCCCAGTCATACGGTGACATAGGGCCTCATCCATAGTCTTTACTTCTTCCTCGCTGGGCATGTGGCTGCTGTGAATAGCCTGGGATTTTGCCTGGGGCCTCATGTCTCCTCTCTGCAGACTGGATCCCCTGGAGAACCAGGTGACTCCCTCTATCCTCCCCCAGTCTCCTCCCTGTCTCTGCTCTCCCTCTATCCTCCCCCAGTCTCCTCCCTGTCTCTGCTCTCCCTCTATCCTCCCCCAGTCTCCTCCCTGTCTCTGCTCTCCCTTTATCTTCCACCAGTCTCCTTCCTTTCATCCCCCTAGCCCTACCCAGACAGCATTGTGGTCCAGGTATAGGACCGCCCTCTCTGGTAGTAGGACCCCTTCCCTGCCTCAGATCTGCCCAGGCAGGAGTCCACGGGCTGGGGTAGAAAGGGAACAGAGTGAGTGCATCACTACGACACGGTGACCTGGGGCAGACAGCCCACAGAGGCATGTCTCCTTTTCTGTCTCTTTCTATCAGCCACTCTCTCTCTTTCCAACTACACTGACAGTAATTGAAATTGCTGTGAAATATAGATGAATACAGCGAGTGAAGGCTGATCTCTCTCTCCCCCTCTCTCTCTCTCTCTCTCTCTCTCTCTCTCTCTCTCTCTCATCACACAGTAGACAGGTTAGGCCAGTAGCACGCTCACACACTGGGGGGTCTCAGGCAGGTTGTAGTCAGGCCAGAGGCTAGGGCCCCCCTGCTGGGCTCCGGAAGGGCTGTGTGTGTATTGTCTGTGTGTGGACGGGGCTGTGGATGGGGACACTGTCTGTCTGGTCTGCCTGACAGTGTTCACCCTGGCTGGGGGATGAAGCTCAAGGTTACTAGACCTGCAGGGGATCGCTAGACCTGCAGGGGATAGCTCAGATCCAAGAATATGTCTATCTGACTCTCTGAGCGTCAGCACTTTCACACCTCTTAATGGCTGATACACACACACACACACACCACACCTGCTGGCTTGCACCACACACACATCTCTCGTTTAGTCAGTTTTTTATTGTGTACGTGAGCTAATATGCTTGTGTGTTTATGGATGTTATGAGAGTTTATCCCACTGAAAGTCACCTCTAATAGCCATTTTACTCCCACGCTCTCACATATCCCTCCATTTCTCTTACTCCCTACTGGCTCACTCCCCCACAAACACACCAAGAAACCTACTCTACTGCTGCGATGTGTTCCTGATCTGGTCCGGATTTACAGCTATAGTATGCTTGTAATGACAGGGGGTGTACTGCCAGGGTTGGCTGGCACATCTAACGCACAGCAGTATGTCTATGAAGCTGGACACACACACAAACACACAGACACACAGACACACAGACACACAAACACACAAACACACACAAAAAACCACACCCAAACCCCCACACAAATGAATGAACGTGCGGATACACACTCACGCAGACACACAGACAGGCTTACACGTGCACACACACACACACACAAATAAATAGGCACAAAACAACTCTATGTTCTCTTTTGTTTTATTATTTTATAGTCACAGATGATCAGAAACATCGTTTTAGAAAAGAAATTGATATTTTGCTTGTCCCAAAAATTATAATACAATTTTCTCCAATATAGATTATGTACAGAATGAGATTGTAATAGAAGCATCATCATGTCTCTGTAATAAAGATGATGAGGGACTGAGGGGGGCCAAAGGGCCACAACACAGAACCCATCTTCTCTACCAATAAATATAAACTGTATATATGGTGTATGTATGCATGTGTGTGTGTGTATGTACACTACCGGTAAAAAGTTTTAGAACACATACTCATTCAAGGGTTTTTCTTTATTTTAACTTTTTTCATTGTAGAATAATAGTGAAGACATAAAAACTATGAAATAACACATATGGTATCATGTAATAACCAAAAAAGTGTTAAACAAATCTAAATATATTTTATATTTGAGATTCTTCAAATAGCCACCCTTTGCCTTGATGACAGCTTTGAACCCTCTTGGCAATCTCTCAACCAGCTTCATGAGCTAGTCACCTGGAATGCATTTCAATTAACAGTTGTGCCTTGATGAAAGTTAATTTGTGGAATTTCTTTCCTTCTTAATGCGTTTGAGCCAATCAGTTGAGTTGTGACAAGGTAGGGGGGTATACAGAAGATAGCCCTATTTGGTAAAAGACCAAGTCCATATTATGGCAAGAACAGCTCAAATAAGCAAAGAGAAACAACAGTCCATCATTACTTTAAGACACGAAGGTCAGTCAATGCGGAACATTTTAAGAACTTTGAACGTTTCTTCAAGTGCAGTCGCAAAAACCATAAAGCACTATGATGAAACTGGCTCTCATGAGGACCGCAACAGGAATGGAAGAACCAGAGTTACCTCTGCTGCAGAGGATAAGTTTATTAGAGTTACCAGTCTCAGAAATTGCAGCCCAAATAAATTATTCGCAGAGTTCAAGTAACAGACACATCTCAACTGTTCAGAGGAGACTCTGGGAATCAGGCTTTCATGGTCAAATTGCTGTAAAGAAACCACTACTAAAGGACACCAATAATAAGAAGAGACTTGCTTGGGCCGAGAAACACGAGCAATGGACATTAGACCGGTGGAAATTTGTCCTTTGGTCTAGATTCCAAATTGGAGATTTTTGGTTCCAACTGCCGTGTCTTTGTGAGATGCGATGTGGGTGAACAGATTATCTCCTTGTGTATTTCCCACCGTAAAAGCATGGAGCAGGAGGTGTTATGGTGTGGGGGTGCTTTGCCGGTGCCACTATCTGTGATTTATTTTGAATTCAAGGCACACTTAACCAGCATGGCTACCACAGCATTCTATTGCGATACGCCATCCCATCTGGTTTGGGCTTAGTGGGACTATCATTTGTTTTTTCAACTTGACAATGACCCAACACACCTCCAGGCTGTGTAAGGGCTTTTTACCAAGAAGGAGAGTGATGGAGTGCTGCATCAGATGACCTGGCCTTCACAATCCCCTGACATCAACCAAATTGAGATGGTTTGGGATGAGTCGGACCACAGAGTGAAGCCAACAAGTGCTCAGCATATGTGGGAACTCCTTCAAGACTGTGGGAAAAGCATTCCAGGTAAAGCTGGTTGAGAGAATGCCAAGAGTGTGCCAATCTGTCATCAAGGAAAAGGGTGGCTATTTGAATAATCTCAAATATAAAATATATTTTGATTTGTTTAACACTTTTTTGGTTACTACATGATTCCATATGTGTTATTTCATATTTTGATGTCTTCACTATTATTCTACAATGTAGAACATTTTATAAAGAAAAACCCTTGAACGTGTAGGTGTTTTAAAACATTTTGACTTTTGGCCTCACCAGGCATGAAGGAGACCAGGACAAGTGATATTACAGGGAAATGGATTTCCATCATCAGTTCTGTACATCATCTTGTACATCATCATGTGTGCTTCACACACACACACACACAGCTTAACACACAAGCAAGCACACACTGGGGCCAGATGCGAAATTACAGTCGGGTTACAACAATAGGCCATCTCAAGTCAAAAAGAAAGAAAGGAAGAATGAAAGGAAGAGAAAACCCTGTGAAGATACCCATCGTTGTTCCTCTTTGATCAGAGCAGAGGCATGGTTATCTGATCATAGCGTGTTGGTGCCAGCAGAGTAGCACTTGACATTTGGCATGATTCAAATGGCCAGTTCCACAGGAAGCTACTCGGCTGGAAAATATTACTGTCTCACAGTCTGCCTCTCTCTCTTTTACTCTCTCCTTCCCTCTACCTCCCTTCTAGCCTCTCCCATGTCTCTACCTTTCTCTGCCTCGTTCTCTCCTTGTCCCTCTACCTCCCTTCTAGCCTCTACCCTAAAAATATCTCTCCTTCTCTGCCTCTCAATCTTTCTCTCTCTATCTCGAGCAGGGCAGGTGCTATGAAAAGACTCAAGGACTCTCTCTCTCCCCTTTAGAATAAAAATTCTGCGAACAAAAAGCACCCTATCAAGACAAAGGACCTCACTCACGATCACAGAACAGAACGACCACAAAAAAACAGACAACAGCAAAGTAAAGCCAGATCGAGGCAACAGATGGGAATCTGAAGAGAGGAGTGGGGAAGGACTAGATTGATCCCAGATCTATTTGTTTACAGCCAGCCACTCCTATGCTCTTTGTACATTTAATACAATGTGATCTGGGACCAGACTAGAGGAGGACCTTGTTGTTCAAGCACTGTTTTTTTTCCCCTCTCACTGGACGCACATAACCTCAAACTCAGAAAACCTCCCTTGTGCTTTCTGAATGGAGAGAATTATGACCTGGTGCCATGAAGATGAGATGACAAAACACCACCACTTGGATTAAATAAAAATGATAAATAATTGATCTCTTTAGCCGGTTAATTATTGGTGTTTCCCCTCCATCTAACCTCTGGATGTGAGGATGTGATAGAGGAAGAGAGAGAGAGAGCGCAAGAGAGAGAGAGAGAGAGCGCAAGAGAGAGAGAGAGAGCGCAAGAGAGAGAGAGAGAGAGAGCGCAAGAGAGAGAGAGAGCGCAAGAGAGAGAGAGAGAGAGGGGGCAGAGGAGGATAGGAGGAAAGGGCCTGTGAAGGGAAGATAGCAACAAATAATTGTTATCTTGCTGATTGTGTTAATCAGTGTGCCAATTCACTGGTGTAAAACATGTCAGGCTTTAAACTGCTGTGTGAGAGGTGGAATGGAGGATGGGAGAAAGGGGGCTGCACTGAGGTCAAAGGACTGAGGACATCAAGTCCATCAACAGTAACCTAGGGCAAACCTAGGGCACTACTTTTGGCCAGAGGTTTAGGTGCACTAGGAGATAGGGTACCACTTCAGATTTAACCATGGTTACTGAATACTGATGACTGAGTTGATGTCGTTAGAGGCTCTGTTCAAAATGTGTGCTGTGTAGAGGGAATAGGGTCCAAAATTAAGAGGGCACCATTTAGGACATACTCTAGACTGAGTAAGCTGTTGTGTTGTGTGGTTGGTCAGAAGGAGGAAGCAGCCAGGCTGGGGTTGAAAGAGAACCCTCTTCAGGAAGCAGAGCAGGCAGGGATGCAGGGAGGATGGGACCTGATCACTCCTTACATAAATCCACCAAATGGAATGGAAGAGGCATAGAGGGAATATTAGCATTTCTTTTTTTCCTCCCCCCATCCCTCCATCTCTCCATCTCTCCATCTCTCCACCTCTCCCTCCTCCATCACTCCTCCCTCCATCTCTCCACCCCTCCATCTCTCAATCCCTCCATCTCTCCTCCCTCCATCTCTCCATCTCTCCATCCCTCCATCTCTCCTCCCTCCATCTCTCATCCCTCCATCTCTCCATCCCTCCATCTCACCTCCCTCCATCTCTCCCTCCACCCATCTCTCTTCCCTACATCTTTCCCTCCCTCCATCTCTCCCTCCCTCCATCTCTCCTCCATCTCTCCTTCCTCCATCTCTCAATCCCTCCATCTCTCCCTCCTCCATCACTCCTCCCTCCATCTCTCCACCCCTCCATCTCTCAATCCCTCCATCTCCCAATCCCTCCATCTCTCAATCCCTCCATCTCTCCATCCCTCCATCTCTCCTCCCTCCATCTCGCCATCCCTCCATCTCTCCATCCCTCCATCACTCCTCCCTCCATCTCTCCATCCCTCCATCTCTCCATCCCTCCATCCCTCCATCACTCCTCCCTCCATCTCACCTCCCTCCATCTCTCCCTCCACCCATCTCTCTTCCCTACATCTTTCCCTCCCTCCATCTCTCCTCCCTCCATCTCTCCTTCCTCCATCTCTCAATCCCTCCATCTCTCCCTCCTCCATCACTCCTCCCTCCATCTCTCCACCCCTCCATCTCTCAATCCCTCCATCTCTCAATCCCTCCATCTCTCCCTCCTCCATCTCTCCATCCCTCCATCTCTCCTCCCTCCATCTCTCCATCCCTCCATCACTCCTCCCTCCATCTCTCCATCTCTCCATCTCTCCTCCCTCCATCCCTCCATCCCTCCATCTCTCCATCCCTCCATCCCTCCATCTCTCCTCCCTCCATCTCTCCATCCCTCCATCTCTCCTCCCTCCATCTCACCTCTCTCCATCTCTCCCTCCACCCATCTCTCTTCCCTACATCTTTCCCTCCCTCCATCTCTCCCTCCCTCCCTCCATCTCTCCTCCCTCCATCTCTCCATCCCCCAATCTCTCCATCCCTCCATCTCTCCATCACTCCTCCCTCCATCTCTCCATCCCTCCATCTCTCCCTCCCTCCATCTCTCCCTCCCTCCATCTCTCAATCCCTCCATGTCTCCATCACTCCTCCCTCCATCTCTCCATCCCTCTATCTCTCCATCCCTCCATCACTCCTCCCTCCATCACTCCTCCCTCCATCTCTCCCTCCCTCCATCTCTCAATCCCTCCATGTCTCCATCACTCCTCCCTCCATCTCTCCATCCCTCCATCACTCCTCCCTCCATCTCTCCATCCCTCCATCTTTCCCTCCTCCGCTAGTGCACAGTTCACAGTGCACAATGACTTTAATCATCACTTTGGCCAAAACACATTAAGCCTTGACACACTGTGTCCAGAGGTGAATGGAGTGTGTGTGTGTGTGTGTGTGTGTGTGTGTGTGTGTGTGTGTGTGTGTGTGTGTGTGTGTGTGTGTGTGTGTGTGTGTGTGCGTGCGTGCGTCTTGAGCGCGTGTGTGTGTGGGCGTGTGTCCAGATGGAGGGGGATGGAGTGTGTGTACGTGTGTGTGTGTGTGTCCGGATGGAGGTGAATGGGAGGGGGGAGAAACACATTAAATTTGCAATAGTGATGCATCACCATCGCATTACTCTACAGATTAAAGAAGAGATTGTGCATTTAACTAGTTGGTGTTGAAAGCTGTCTGATGGATGGCTGTCCTCCTGGACCACACTGGGTCACACAACAACCAACCACCCTTATCCTCAATCTATCCTCTCTTTATCCTCTATTATCCTCTATTCCTCCATCCCTCCATCCATCTATGGTGTGTGACAACACCAGGGAGGAGAACTCCTGACCCCAAACCTCAATCCATCCTTCCATCCCTCTATCCCTGCCTCCTTTCATCCCTCCATCATTGAGGAAGAAGGAGAATTTGCACTGACCCTGGTGCAGCCAACCCCCTATTCCTACCCTGCATTCATCCCTCCTTCCATCCACCCGACCTCCCTACTTTCCAACCAGTATGCAAAACATTCTGAAAAGCACCCGCATCTCAACCCGCTGAACCTATTTATTTATGCAGTTGTTTGATCCTGTTCTCAAGTAAGACACCGCCTCTTTCTGTTTTATAAGAAGAGATGGATAATAAAGGGGTTTGCATAAATTCAACTTAAGCCAACAGAGACTGACTTTCCCCTGGTCTTTGTTATACTGCATCTGTTTTGAAAGCGACGGATGTAAAGTGCTTGAGAGCTTATGGATGGCCAAGAAATGATTGATAATGTATAGCAGACAAACTGAAGGACATGAACCAGGATGATAGCACAGAGCTGGGAGGGTGCTGTTGCACTACTAGAGTGTAGAGGGTATGAGAAAGAGAACACAGAGAGAGGAAGAGAAAGAATGAGAGAACATAGATTGTACAGTTAAAGGGACCCTCAGGAAACAACATGACAAGACACATTCAGTTATTTTGTCTTGGAGCATTAAGCATCACAGTCAATCAGTCAGTCCAAGGGTACGCTCCGACCCTGATCCCTAACCTCTGACCTCTGCAGCTCGGCCTTGTGGGTAAAAGCATTTCTGCTGTGTCCTGATTGGCCCTTGGGCTTCCCTGACCAATCACCTTCACCCAGGCACCCAGTTCTGGCTGTGATGTCCCTGCGGCGCTCCGGCGAAAGCGGCTATGCTCATGCCCATGCCCACTCCCTGAGAAAGGGAGCCGTCAAAGTTGAAGTCCATCCCCATCCCCTCTGTGTCCATGAAGTCATTGAGGTGGATGGACTCCACGTCACAGTCTAGGCTGCTGGGGAGAACGTCTATGTTTACATCCATGTCTGGAGCCATGCGGCTGGGGTGGTGAGTGCTGTGGTGGGGGTGGCCCTGGTAGTTCTGCGTGGGGTGGAGGGTGTGGTGGTAGTAGCCATGCCAGGAGTCAGTCATGGTTATACCCTGGTGGTAGGTGGTACCGGGGTAGGGCTGGTGGCGAGGGTGGGGGTGAGGTGCCGGGGCGGAGGCCAGGCGGAGGCAGGGGTCCTGGGGTATGTCGAGAACAGAGGCGGGGTTGGGGGGCAGGGACGGGGTGTTGGGGGTGGGGAGGTGGGGGGCAAGGGGGCTATAGTGGCTAGGAGTTGGGGTGGGGGTTTTGAGGCTGTAGGGCTGCAGGATGTCTGTGTTGACTCTGGGAGAAAGAGCCTGGAGGGCTGGAGGTCTGGGTCCACCCTGGAGGTGACCGTGGAGGTGACCCTGGTTGGACTGGTGAGTGTGGTCATGGCTTGTGTTCAGTTTGTGGTTGTGACTCTGGTTGTAGTCAGTGGCTGGGCTGAGGTGTTGTTTGTGGCTATGGTTATAGTCCAGGTTGGGTTGACCGTGATTGTGGAGGCCATTCTGATGATGACTGCTGGGGTTCTGGTCATGAACTGAGCCGTGACCATTGTGTGGGCCTGAATTGTGTCCATGCTCATGGTTATTATGATTATGGTTGCTATGGCTATGACTGTGGCTGCTGCGACTCTGATTGTGGCTTTGAACCCCGTTGGTTACCTGGGTCAGGAGCGTGTGTGACTCCCCTCCTTGCCCTCCCAGTGTGACCATGTCCTTACTGCAGTACTGAGGAACTCCAGGCCCTCCGGTCAGCAGGCTCTGCAGGGCATTGTTCTCTGAGTAGGCCCTCAGAGGGCGCTGGAAGCTGGCTCGCTTGTTCTCCTGAATGGTCTGCATGGGCATGGGGGCGTGGAGCTGCAGCATGCCCAAGGATGGCTGCCCGTAGACAGGGCCGCAGTAGGAGCCTTCCCCCTTGGGGCCGGTGCCATAGGGGCTGGGGTAGCCATTACGAGGCTGGGTTTGTGGGTGGTTCTGAGAGTGGGTGTAGCCCTCTTCCAGGCTGATAGCCCCAGTCAGGTCAGTGAGTTGGGGCAGCTCCAAGGAGGTTCCAGGGCAGTGCCCCCCAGTGCCTAGGGCAGGGGAGCGAGTGGCGGTAGGGCTAGGATAGAGGCAGGGGGAGGTGGAGCAGGAAAGGCCTCCCTCCTCTGGCTCATCTGGCTCAGCCTCGGCCAGGATGGGAGAGAGGCAGCCACTAAGTGTCGAAGCCGAAGAGGAGGTCCGGGAGTGGAGATCCGTCCAGGCATCGTACTCCTCTCCTCCCACCCCTACTCCGCCTTTCCCTGCAGGACTACCATGCTCCGGAGACCCCTGATGCATCCCCGGCCGAGCCCCCTGACCCAGGCCATAACCCTGCCGCCTGCCCCGACCAACAGCTCCACTGCCAGCTCCGGCTCCAGGCCTCTTACCCCTGGCCCGTCCTTTACTCTTCAGGTACTTGGTGCCGTTGGGGCAGTCGATTGTGGCGGCGCGTCGTCGGGGTCCTTTCCCCATCTTCCCTCCCTCTGGGTTCAGCATCCACCAGGAACTCTTCCCTGTCCCCTCATTCTGGACACGGACGAAACGAGTGTGGAGGGACAGGTTATGGCGGATGGAGTTCTAGAGTAGAGATAGATGGGAAGGAGAGAGAGAAACAGAAACACCCAAGAGAACATTTAGGGTCAAATAATCACTTTTTTTAAAACACACAATCATTTGAAATCAACACCAAACTATTTCACCTGAGAGAGGGAGAGACAAAAAGAGAAAGATGGAGGAGAGAGTAAGGAGGGCGAAGCGCCTCAGAGCAGCGAAACGCCTCAGAGTTACAGCCAATCGATACCTATCCCCTCTTCTCCTCTCCTCTCCACCCCTCTCCTCTCCTTGCCTTTCCCTTCCTCTCCCCTCCCCTCCCATGCCCTCCCCTCCTCTCCTTTTCCTTCCTCTCCTGTCTGCACACACTCACTTCTGTCTTCACACACTCACACATAATACAGAGGGTTTCAGCCAGAGACTCCACATCAAACTATCACCAAGGCTCCAGAAATTAATCACGCATGGCAACCCAATCACAGACACACTGTATCGATCGCAAGGCCTCCAAATATGAAACCCTGAGATCTAGCCAGGAGGCTGAATGAGAGAGAGGGAGACGGGAGAGGGGGGGTGTAATTTGGCCGAGAGAATGAAGATCTGGAAGAGTGCCAGAAAAGAAGAGAGAGAGAGAGAGAGAGAGAGAGAGAGAGAGAGAGAGAGAGGTGAAGTCTATTTAACCTCCGTATAAACCATGACCCTATAAATAGTACCAGGGGCAGTGATTATAGCTGTTTGGATATTATGGTAAAGAGAGAGGGAGTTGGAGAGTGAGGGAGAGAGAGAGAGAGAGAGAGAGATAGAGAGCGCGAGCACGAGAGAGGATGAGTCAAGAACCAGTACCATGGGCTGGAATAATAGCTGTAGCTGTGTGGATATTATGTCTGCCTCTGGTTAACCTTATTTAGGGGGCTAGGTCTACTAGGAAGAGATGCAGTATGTGAAGTAAAAACATGATGCTTCCCAACGGCTGTGTTCCAATATGCATACTAACACACTACTTACTACTCACTTCATAACTCAAATGGCTTGCTAGTGTGCATATTGGAACAGGCCTTGTATGTCTTAAGCCCTGGGTTTCGCTAAGTGTCTGCTATGTAGCTAATCTACAGCTCTATAGCAGTATTTGAAGTGGAAGCCAACCTGGATACCAGCAGTACTCCTACTCTGAGACGCTTTTTGAATATGGGCTGTGATGAGATCTAAACCAGCCTGCAGGAGAAGCTTAGCGGGGATAGAGATCGTCCGAGCTAGTCAAGCTAAGTACTCTACTGTATCTGTGGCCAAGCATGTTCTTCAGCTATAGCTTTATCATTGCCATACACTTCCATTTTCCTTCTGTATCCCTTTTTGGCTCTCATCTAATTTTCAGGTTTTTCCCTACTACATGTGTCTGTATCTTTTCTCCTCTCTTCTATCAATCTATTAAAAACAAAAACATTTTTAAGTGAGAATAGGCATTGGTCTGAAGCGCCACAATGCCTATTCCACCCATGCTCTACCAAGGTTTTCCAGCACACAGCTTTGACCTAGTACAGTAGCTATGTTGGTATTGCACTTCAAACTATGTGTAGGCAGGTTGCTTACGATTCAAACCTTCTCAAACAGCCTAATTCATACACTTTGAGAAGGTGCTTCCACAATCATGTAAATTGTACCGCATACAAGGTCAAGTTTTGGATTCTTTACACACTACAGTAAGACATTATCCCATTACACCATCTTTTCATGCTTTTTTAAATTAAATTAATGCAAGCTTTTCCTTTATACTTACAAGACCAGGCTTGATTGAGCTGTTTTGTCTTCTAGTAATGTGGTGCATGCCTGTATTTCTTTAAACCTTTATTTGAGCAAAAAATGTTTTGAAGAAAATAATCATATTAACATCCTTTTTTGGTCAGTAGGTGCCCAACATAACAACAGGTGGTGGTGTGTTGGAAACAGTAGCTCAGAGCCTGTCTGCAATCCTGATTTCTGTAACTGTTATCTTACCTGTGTAATATTGACATAAGCTCAGAACCACTCATTTCAAACATGATCCTGTTTTATCAATTGCTGTGCTGATCAATGGACCGTTCATTACCTCTGTCAAAATAATACGTGGCTTAACTTTTTCACATTCCAAATATCTCTAACGGTCGTCTCAGCGTGAGTTGTTTTATGCACATGATGTCAGTATGCACTCACTGTTCCAAAATGTGGTTGTTACGCAACAGGACAGTTAACACACGCTGCCTGCTAATTATCTATAGGCTGTTTCAACTTGTCAATTTCTAATTATTTTCTAACATGTTTTATTTTCTAACCACAGTTTGAATTGAGGTTTGTTCCACCTCCTCATTGATTCACATAAAAGTAGCCCATTTCAGTGTTGCGGACCATTTATGTTTGAGGCTTTACTGAGCCAGACAAACTTCTCTAGGAGAACCCAAGCACTTCCCTATTGTTTCTGCAGATCAAGTATGCAGACATTTGCAGTCTTGCACAAACTGACACATTTTCTGGCTGGTTTTATTCATGTTTTCAAGTACTGGTGACAACTAATGCATTCCGATTGTTGCATAGATTGTAATGGACACCTACGATGTGTGTAAAATACTTTTTTTGAAGGTTGTACAGATTATAATGAGCTAATACTAAGCTATTTGCCAGCTATGTCTGGCGCCATGTTTGTTGGCATTATACAATGCATTCTGGGTGTCACAGAAACGTTTGTCAGACCAAAGATGTTATACTGAGGTGCAGGAATGGTTCTCTCATCTTCGAGTAAACTTACGGGAAGTGAATGAAGGGAAGTGAATGATCGTAGATGACACACCCCCCTTCAACGTGCATTCTGCAAACAGACCAAACTCATCTTGTCTCCTCTTATTATCTTTGGTTGAAGCAAAAAATCATACATGGCGGCATTCACAAACTACCCATCGTCGGATTGGTCCCATTCAGGACATAACTTTGTAAGGACTGTGTTTGTGCAAAATGTTTCTGTGAAAAAACAGTGTGGCCAGCTCAAACGCTGACTGTTACGTCAATCGAAACTGTATATTCTAAATAAGCGTTCTAATCACACCGGTTTGAGCGTATGCTGCAGGGACCACTGTAGAATGATCACACCCGTTTGTTGGTGTGAAAAGGTTAAAGTTATGTTTGCAGTTGTACACATTTACAATAGGCCTATATCTAAAAATACATACAGACAAATTACATTCAGTACATATATATATATATATATATATATATATATAGTACCAGTCAAAAGTTTGGACACACCTACTCATTCAAGGGTTTTTCTTTTTTTTTACTATTTTCTACATTGTAGAATAAGAGCGAAGACATCAAAACTATGAAATAGCACATATGGAATCATGTAGTTACCAAAAAAGTTTTAAACATAATCAAAATATATTTTAAATTTGAGATTCTTCAAAGTAGCTAACTTTTGCCTTGATGACAGCTTTGTACGCTCTTGGCATTCTCTCAGCCAGCTTCACCTGGAATGGTTTTCCAACAGTCTTGAAGGCGTTCCCACATATGCTGAGCACTTGTTGGCACCGGAGGAGATGGCTGTCGTTTTACGGTCACCTAACCAATTGTGCTATTGTGTGTTTTTTTCTCGTTATTTGTAACTTATTTTGTATATAATGTCTGTCAACTTGCTCCACTACAGCCCCATCGATGAGAATAGGCCCGTGCTTGGTCCTCCTTTTCCTGTAGTCCACAATCATCTCCTTTATCTTGATCCCGTTGAGGAAAAGGTTGTTATCCTGGCACCACACGCCAGGTCTCTGACCTCCTCCCTATAGGCTGTCTCATCGTTGTTGGTGATCAGGCCTACCCCTGTTGTGACATCGGCATACTTGATGGTGGTGTTGGAGTCGTGCCTAGCCATGAGTGAACAGGGAGTACAGGAGTACAGGGAGTACAGGAGTGGCCGGGGACTTCAATGCAGGGAAACTTAAATCGGTTTTACCTCATTTCTATCAACATGTTAAATGTGCAACCAGAGGGAAAAATACTCTAGACCACCTTTACTCCACACACAGAGACGCGTACAAAGCTCTCCCTCACCCTCCAATTGGCAAATCTGACCATAATTCTATCCACCAGTGACTCGGTCAATAAAAAAGTGGTCAGATGAAGCAGATGCTAAGCTACAGGATTGTTTTGCTAGCACAGACTGGATTATGTTCCGGGATTCTTCTGATGGCATAGTACACCACATCAGTCACTGGCTTCATCAATAAATGCATCAATGATGTCGTCCCCACAGTGACTTTACGTACATACCCCATCCAGAAGCCATGGATTACGGGCAACATCTGCACTGAGCTGCCACTTTCATGGACCAGGATTCTAACCTAGGGCTCCCGAGTGGCGCAGCGGTCTGAGGCACTGCATCTCAGTGCTAGAGGTGTCACTACAGACACCCTGGTTCACAACCGGTTTAGGGGACGTTACATGTTAGAGGTTTAACAAAAGAATGATCAAAATATCTCCTCCAGGAGGCATACCCTCAATGTTCTGATCCATAGGTAGAAACTCTAATCATTACACTATGCATCCTGTTCTTAAAACTTTTACTTCGACAGACCTTTAAATGTGTGGATGCGTTCGGTCCAAAATTATTTTGTTCATTCACTCAGTAGTGATTACTCGTTTATTTATCTTTCTTGGTTAAAATATAATAGTCTAAAAACAGTTAATTTGTTGAAAACAGACTCATTTAATAAAGTTAACCAAGTTAGCGTTTCCTTTTCTTTTGACTGCACGCTGCTGGCTGGCTGCAACCTGATCTCATAGCATTTCTTATTAATTATGTACATAAATCCGAGACACTCCATTTAGTTTGGTATGTTACATTTTGTATGGTATGTATTCATTTGTGGATGTCCATCATCCATTTCGCATGATATGTTATGAATTACAATTCGTATGACATGTTACGAATTGCAATTGGTAATATATGTTATGAATTTCAATTCGTACAATATGTTACGACTTTCCAATACATATGATATGTTATGAATTCCAAATTGTTGTGGCAAACATTCATGTTAGCTAGGTTAGGGTTTAGGGTTAAGGTTAGTGTTAGGAAATATGTTAAAGGATTAAGGTTGGGGTTAGGGGAAGGTTTAGCTAACATGCTAAGTAGTTGGTAATTAGCTTAAATGCTAAAGTTGTCCATGAAGATATTGAAACACTCAACCTTGGGGTTGCTAGACCTTCGTGTTATACACCCATCCATCCACCCCTGACCAACCACCTTCGTTTTTTCCATATGTAACCCTCTGTCTTATGAAACCATACCAAACGTAACATATCATAGTAATTTCAGTGTCCCGGATTTACATGTACTATGTTACGTCTATTCTATTAGACCAGGCTGCAACACAGCATGCAGTGATTTTGATGTTTTACCCTGGTGCACCGTGTGCAGCCCCCTGACTACTTTTTACTTGTGCGTGGCAACTTCAGATTTTCTGTGAACACACTGAAAAGTAACTTAACACTATGTTGATCAGTCAGGACAAATTTGGATTAGAAGAATGACAAGACAGCAGGAGAAAGAGCCTATGCGTTTGAAACAGCGATGCTGTCAGTTGAGTCTGGTAAATTGATGCTAGCGTGCACAACTGAGGAACTGTTTACATGTGCGTTTGGGGTTCAACTATATTATGTTGTTCATAACTAGCTTACTGACTTTTAATAAAACAATGTGTTTTCTTGGCTATGGTTTGTGTGGTCTTGGTTGTTCTTCGAGGAAATATAGCGTAACTAACTACAGTGTTTGTCCTGTTTGTAATCTGGCTACCTCATTTTACCGTACTTAGCTTGGTCTGTGCAATGAAAAATAAACATGAGTTTGGTGGTTTTAAACTTAACGTAACTAGCTAGCTTTGTTTTGTGTAAGAAAGTATGATCTATTGTGGTGCATGAACTTGCCATACAAGTTAGCTAATGTTACAATCTTAAGGTTACTATTGTCGTGTCTATAGTCTATTTCCCCATCACATGTAGCTCACAGGTCTCCTCATCTCATCCCGTTCTCTATCTTCATTCTCTCATTCTCTCCATCATTCTCTCCTCTGCCTCCTGTCCAATTTTGCTGCTCTCCTCTACCATTCATCTTTCTCTCTGTGGCACTCTGCGTCTCCTAATCACGCCGTCTCTCATTCTCTCCTTCTCTCCACCCATCTATCCATCCACCTATCTATTTTCTAGTCACCTCTGGTGACACAATTTCCACTCCCCCCATTCACATGGAAAAGCAACCAAATACCCAGAAACAAATGAAATGGGAGATACAAATCTATATTCAAGAGTCTCCTAACCACCCACCTCCCTGTGGAATCCATATAGTGTCTGTCAGTGTATATGTTCCCCTCCTAACCCTAAACTATGGGCCCTACCAGTGGAAATTGGACTCCCTCCCGACTAAATAGATTAGCTGCGTCTCTTTGTTGGTTGGTATTGTGTTGAAAGCAAAACACCTGAACAAAAGATATAGTGTCCTGCCGATCCTCACAAAACATCTCCAGGAAAATGCAGCAGCTAAGTGGGTTGCAAATCAATGCTGGGTCCTACCTACAATTTCCTAGCCCCCAGAGCCCCCCCACAGAGACTTCTAACTGGCAAATTTACCCAATCCACCAATCCACCACTGACAACATGCTGCTTTGACTCCAGTCTTTTCACAGAGGAGTGGAAATCAGATAAGAGATGTATTTATGTCCTTTCCGCCCTCCGAGGGGTCCTCACCAGAAAATGCAAAGCTGACAAATTACATGAGCAGTTATGAGCACACGCACACGCTGATGCAATAGCCAGATGCACTTCCACACCCACCCACGACACAGCAGTAGAGATGCAGTGGTGGTATACACCACATACAGCGAGTATACTAACAGACTTAATCAAAGGCAAATTGAATGATGGCGTAGCGAGCTAGGCCAACGTGAGATCGACCCACATCAGGTGATCTGAGAGAGACGCCCCTGACAGGTTCCTCACATGACGGCGGGCTCCAGCTGGGCGTAACGATGGCAACAGAGTAAACCAAACGAGAGAGGGAGTAGAGAGAGACAGAGAAAGAAGTGTGTGCGTGTACGTGTGCTGTGTGTGTGTGCGTGTGCGTGGCAGTCAGATGCTGTTTGATGATGCTGCAGGCAGGGAAGGCAGCTACTCCAAATAGGCTTTTATCTGAGTCTGACAGATTTGTGTTCTTATCCACCAGGGAGCCTCAATCAGCAGCAGTCACCACTCTTCACTACCTAGCGAACTATCGCTACCTATGTGGAACAGTCAGCCTCACTGATTAGCAAGTCAAGTGTGGTAGAACATACTACCACCACTATCACTGTTACTACCCTACTAGGAGTACAGGGACCTTAGCCTTGTATTACCAGACTGATGACCACTACGTAAATAATTTATGTAAGTTCGCAAGAGGCTACTGGGACCTATAGGGAACCTATAAGAATATAATATAAATTATATTCTACTTAAATGGAGGTTTGATTTTCACATACATAAAAAACATTTGAGTTGTCCATTGTGGTTTACACTGTTCTGCACAACCAGGATACAAATGAGCAAGTTTAGTGGCGTTCAACCACCTTGTCATGTCTCACTGCCATACTGTATTAACAGTACTCTATATTAACTTGTCACAAAGATATTCTATCATGAAGCTGAGGCCTTGCCTGACGCTGGGCGAGATTGAGTGTGACACAAGCACACGTACACACGTACACACACTGGGAGAGATTGTGTATGACTGATAGCACAGTGAGTGACCTCGTCTTCAGGTCTCTACAGTTCTACTCCTGCAGGGTGAGTTGTGTAACAGGCTAGCACTGCTGCTGTGCTCCGCCAGGTCAACCGTTATACAAATCAATATTCCATCCATGTCTGAGGATGTCTGAAAATGACGTGGAAACCGCCCACTAGCGCAACAGTGAGCGCTGTTACCTTCAAGTAGGTTTCGGATTTGCTAGGACGTTGTGGACAAGGATGGCAGATGTGCGTAAGCATCTGCTTCTGGTGCCAAAGGTCGCATTTTTGAATCCAGCGATAGAAAGTAGTTTTTGAGATTTTTGTTTTAAGCCTATCCCAAACCTTACTTTAACCATTATGAGTTAATGCTTAACCTTAAGATTTATGAGTTAATGGCTGAACTTCGGCCTAACCTTAAAAATGTGGAGTTAATGCCTAAACTTAAACTTAAACACTTAAACATTTTTAATTTGCAACATCTTCGAAATGTTACATTTGAGAAACATGGATGAATGTGTATTTCTGACGTGAGACTGTGAGAGCTAGTTGGTGTGTGTGTGTGTTTCCATGCTAGCAATGCTGCAGCTCATGTGTAGTCTGGAGTATAAATAGAAACTGAGTTTGACCCAGACTCACCACGCTCGGCTGTCTCTCTCTCTCTCTTGCTCTTTCCCTCCCTCTTTCTTTCTCTCGCTCTACACACACACTCTCCCTCAATACACACACTACATACCTAATCCCTCTCCAGCCTGGGTAATCCAGGACAATCCCAGGCTAATCCTGCTTTAATCTCGGCTACTCCTTAGCTGGGGCTCACCCCGACACCGCAGCGACAGGACACGGATTGGTCGATCAGTAGGATCATGATGATTTTGAGTGGAAACGGTGACTATGACGATGATATGTGACAAAAATGGTGGGACGGAACAAAAACAAGCGCATGTTGCTTGACCGGCCTGGCTGGACATATGGGCAGCTTGACCTGTCCACGTCACAAGGTCCCTGTTGATACCTCTTCTCTGAGGAAAACATGTTTTTCACTGCTAGAGTTCAGCAGTACACAATTGCCAGTTTCAAATCAGTATACGGCCATATCTTAACAGATGTACCATATCTCTATGTTATCAGTCCTGATCCTGGTGGGGAATCAACTAAAGAAACATATAACAGTTGTTCTAGCCTGGTCCCAGATCTGTATGTGCTGTCTTGACAACTTTTACTGTATGGTCACTGACCAGACTACAGTTGTTCGTGAAGAGAATGCAATGCTGTGAGACACCATTGATATCTGGCCAATCAGCTCAATCCTATTTATTGGACATTGATCCTGATGATCCCCAATAAGGTCTTAAGAAGCCTTGATGAAGAGTCTCCTTAATGCCGGGTCTAGGAGGCTGAGACCCTTTCACCGCAGACAGACTGATCCCAATCAGATAGACAGTCCCTTTGGCACACGGACAGTACCTTCCAATAACAAGGTTTGATTGGGACGTACAGTGCATTCGGAAAGTATTCAGACCCCTTGACTTTTTCCACACTTAGTTACGTTACAGCCTACTAAAATTGAGTAAATAGTTTATTTTCCTCATCCATCTATACACAATAACCCATAATAACGAAGCATAAACAGGTTTTTAGAAATGTTTGCAAATGTATTAAAAATAAAAAACGGGATATCACGTTTGCATAAGTATTCAGACTCTTTACTCAGTACTTTGTTGAAGCACCTTTGGCAGCAATTACAGCCTCGAGTCTTCATGGGTATGACGCTACAAGCTTGGCACACCTGTATTTGGGGAATTTCTCAAATTCTTCCCTACAGATCCTCTCAAGCTCTGTCAGGTTGGATGGGGAGCGTCGCTGCACAGCTATTTTCAGGTCTCTCCAGAGATGTTCAATCAGGTTCAAGTCCGGGCTCTGGCTGGGCCGCTCAAGGACATTCAGAAACTTGTCCCAAGCTACTCTTTCTTTGTCTCGGCTGTGTGCTTAGGGTCGTTTTACTGTTGGAAGGTGATCCTTCGCCCTAGTCTGAGGTCCTGAACGCTCTGGAGCAGGTTTTCATCAAGGATTTCTCATTACTTTGCTCTTCGATACTGACTAGTCTCCCAGTCCCTGCCACTGAAAAACATCCCCACAGCATGATGCTCTTACCACCATGCTTTACCATAGGGATGGTGCCAGGTTTCCTCCAGACATGACGCTTGGCATTCAGGCCAAAGAGTTCAATCTTGGTTTCATCAGACTAGAGATTCTTGTTTCTCATGGTCTGATTCTTTTAGATGCCTTTTGGCAAACTCCAAGCGGGCTGTCATGTGCCATTTACTGAGGAGTGGGTTCCGTCTGTCTCTGCCACAAATGCCTGTTTGGTGGAGTACTGCAGAGATAGTTGTCCTTCTGGAAGTTTCTCCCATCTCCACAGAGGAACTCTGGAGCTCTGTCAGAGTGACCATCGGGTTCTTGGTCACCTCCCTGACCAAGGCCCTTCTTACCCAATATCTTCCATTTAAGAATGATGGAGGCCACTGTGTTCTTGGCGACCTTCAATGCTTCATAAATGTTTTGGTACCCTTGCCCAGATCTGTACCTTGACACAATCCTGTCTCTGAGCTCTACGGACAATTCCTTCGACCTAATTGCTTGGTTTTTGCTCTGACATGCACTGTCAAATGTGGGACCTTATATAGACAGGTGTGTGCCTTTCCAAATCATGTCATATCAATTGAATTTACCACAGGTGGATTCCAATCAAGTTGTAGAAACATCTAAAGGATGATCAATGGAAACAGGATGCACCTGAGCTCATTTTCGAGTCTCATAGCAAAAGGTCTGAATACTTATGTAAATAAGGTATTTCATTTTTTTAATCTTTAATACATTTGCTAAAATTTCTAAAAACCTTTTTTTGCTTTTTCATTATGTGCTATTGTGTGTAGATTGATGAGCAACAAATATAATTTCATCCATTTTAGAATAAAGCTGTAATGTAACAAAATGTGGAAAAAGTTAAGGCGTCTGAATACTTTCCGAATGCACTGTACATCACTCTAAGCTCATTA
Source organism: Brachymystax lenok tsinlingensis (assembly GCA_030435695.1). Taxonomy (NCBI): domain Eukaryota; kingdom Metazoa; phylum Chordata; class Actinopteri; order Salmoniformes; family Salmonidae; genus Brachymystax; species Brachymystax lenok. Next base: position 22,939,887 of record CM059799.1, on the reverse strand, counting down.
GGTACAAGAAAGACAGCTTGTACAGTATATTGTGTTTTGAAGAGCTGTTGGTATACAGGGAACCAACTTTTAATCAAGCATAATTTGGACCACTGTCTATGGGCACTTCTTTAAACGTCTGGGAGCATCTAGTTTACTGGTTCTCCTTGGTTTATTCATGATATTCTACATACCCTGCATTCGCTTGATTTTGATACAAGCTATAAACATTTGACACGGAGGAACCAGCTGCTCATCCGAGAGTACTGTACTGTAGGCTGAACTGAAAACCTCAAGGAAGCCATGTTGATTTACTCTCCCTGCCACAGGTCTCTAAACGTCCAAGAGTGGAACAGGTTGTTGCCTCTGCTCCCCTTTCCTCTGCATCTCACCGACTGGACGTTTTTATATTCTAGCTTTTCCCACTCTATCCTCAGTGGAGAACTCTGTGGAATGGGGAGGTTCTTTAGACAATTCACTGGAACGTCATGTAATGAATTTTATTCCCTTTTTTGTGTTGCTTTTACATTTTAACGCTCCACATTCCAGAGCGTTCTAGAATTCAGAGCATTCTGTTTTACATACTGTGCATGTGGACGGTGTTCCATTAGAGGTGGTTAAGACGGAATACGGATAGTCCATACTAACCCTGAGTGTTCTGGGGGAATGTTCTAAAGGAGCGTTCTTCAGAGCTTTATAGTAGGACTAGACACTAGAGAAAAGCAGTTGATTTTCCACCGTGCGCCAACCATTATTTATTCATCAATTTCACACAGCTAACCATCATTATGCACGGTCGGCCCTGTCAATGTGGGTTTATGTGTGTGTGTGTGTGTGTGTTTATTTAACTATCCTTGTGGGTACCAGAAGTGCTCACAAGGATAGTAAAAACAGGACAAGTGGGGACATATTGCTGGTCCCCCACAAGGAAAATATTTATTTTAGGCTTAGGGGTTAGGGTTAGGGTTACAATTAGGGTTAGGTATAATTTTAGGGTAAGGGGATTGGGGTTAAGGTTATGGTTAAGGTTAGGGTAATGGTTAAGGTTAAGGGTTAAGGTTACGGTTAGGATTAGATTTAGAGTTAGGGAAAATACTATTTTGGAAGGGAATCCAATTTTTTTGGTCCCCACAAGGATAGCAATACAAAACTGTGTGTGTGTGTGTGTGTCATTATACACGGTCAGTGCTGTCAATGCATAGTCTACACTCCGTGCCGAAGCATTTATTTGATCATAAGCATCAGTGGAGGAGTGGAGGGAGGATAAAAGCTGCTGACGACTGCATGCGTTCATTGTGGAGAGAGAGGCTTTCTTTCTGTATGCAGGGAGAGAGCGAGAGAGAGCAGGAGCCAGATTGGGCTGTGCGGGAATGGCTCTCCTCTCGCCTGCCTCTATTCTGCTAAGCCTGTCTGGAGGCGATCGATGGAAATGAGACGACGCTAAAGATTCACTTCCTGTGACTGATGTCACGGGCAGTGCTTGTCTCTTTGAAAGGAAATAAAGGACTGGGAGGCTCACGGATGAATGGAAGAGGGGGAAGAGAAGGGGAAGGTGTAGCTTGGGGAGTGGAGAAGAGAGAGATACAATGCTCTGATGGATTGACGGAAAATAATAAAAGGTCAACACAAGCAGCAGTATACAAGGTTGTTCTAAAGACATGTGGGTTATGGTGGGAGTGGGAGTGCTATAGTAATGATATTGCCAGTTGTGGTACTGTGTTGTACTTGCTGTAGTGGTAGTGGGAACAATAGTATGTGACAGCTGTAGTGGTGCTATCATAGTAGAGGTGGTAGTAGTAGTAGTAGTTAGGGTTGAATGGCGGGAACCTGGTTACCTAGATTTACTGAGATTTACTGCCAAAAACCACTCCCTTTTTCCGGGATAAATAACTGCAATAAACCAGTAAATTATAATACATTTGCTATATGAACAGCATGGCTTGAAATGGAACTGTTACATTATATGTGATGTCTAAATCTGTCTTCTCTACGGCCTCTGCATGATGAATCAACGATCAGGGTGGGGACAGAGCCTCTCAGTATGGAGCGCAGTTCACAATGCATGGAGACCTATCATCTCATCATGGGAACTTTTTTTCTTGTGACAGGCAGGCCTACATTTTCTGCAGCATAGTCTACACATCTGCATCGGGCTTTCGGGGTCAACTTGTTTTTTAATTGTTGTTTTATTTTTTTGCAGCTGCAGAATTTTAAAACAGCCTATAGCTCGAATATGGTCTTTCTCTCTCTCCAACTCCATTCAAATTGCATTCAAAATAGATTATCCTGTTCTAGATTGATACAGTATATAGCCCTATATATAGATGTCCTAGCCTAGCTCTTTCAGGTAATACCTTCAATGCAGTATTAGCCTTATATTTAGCTAATTAATGATGGGTTATGCATAGTAAGCTTCTAACTTCTCTTGCGCAATACGTACGTACCTGTGCTCTGCTAGCCTCTCTCCTTAAAAAACGCTCCTCAGCTCTTGGAGTCCCATGCAGGATAAGCTAGACTAGAATAGCTTGCTGAAATTCTTTTCTTAGCATTCCTTATACCAATAGACTATTCGAAGAGGGACACAAGCTCTTTAATTTTTCTGAATGCTAAATACAGCAGCCAATAGAACACACAGGTAAGAAAGAAGAGTTATTTATTCAGACCCAGAAGCATTCAATCTTCGTGAAAAGAAGTGAAAGCCTTCTGCATCTAATTCTTGTCCTATATTATTTAAGGATGTCACTAGAATGATGACGATAAGGACAACAAAACATATTTCATTTAACTGTTGAAAGCGAGGGAGGAATGAAGCAACAAGAGAGAGAAAGAGGAGGGAGGCAAATAACATTTGCTGAAATATTATGAAAGGCATATGTGCATCAGCCTACTAATTATAGAAATAGGACCTATGGTATTTCAAAATGGAAATCATATTTGTAACTTTGTAGGTCACGTGGTCTGCACCAGAACTGCATGTTCTCTTCTGCTTTATCATGGTTTAAATGAGGTGTGTAATTCCAGTCTACATAATACAGTATAATACAATACAGTATGGTAATACAGTTCACACTCAAAAATATTAGCCTACTGGCTAGTTTCATTTATTTACCCAAGAGAGCATATAGCTAGCCACATCTATGGGCTTTAGTGTTTTTCTGTCGTGTCTAATGTGCCTATATGATATACAGTTCATTCGGAAAGTCACCAGACCCCTTGACTTTTTTCACATTTTGTTATGTTACAGCCTTATTCTCAAATGGATGAAATTGCATTATTCCCCTCATCAATCTACACACAATACCCCATATGAGTTTCTCACGTTCTTCTCTGCAGATCCTCTCAAGCTCTGTCAGGTTGGATGGGGAGCGTCACTGCACAAATATTTTCAGGTCTCTCCAGAGATGTTTAATCGTGTTCAAGTCCGGGCTCTGGCTGGGCCACTCAAGGACAATCAAGGACTTGTCCGGAAGCCACTCCTTCGTGGTCTTGGCTGTGTCTTGGCTGTGTGTTGTCCTGTTGGAAGGTGTTATGTTATGGCGGTTTTGGAGCAGTGGCTTCTTCCTTGCTGAGTGGCCTTTCAGGTTATGTCGATATAGGACTCATTTTACTGTGGATATAGATACTTTTGTACCTTTTTCCTCCAGCATCTTCACAATGTCCTTTGCTGTTGTTCTGGGATTGATTTGCACTTTTCGCACCAAAGTACGTTCATCTCTAGGAGACAGAACACGTCTCCTTCCTGAGCGGTATGACGGCTGCGTGGTCCCATGGTGTTTATACTTGCGTACTATTGTTTGTACAGATGAACGTGGTACCTTCAGGTGTTTGGAAATTGCTCCTAAGGATGAACGAGACTGTGGAGGTCTACAATTTTTTTTCTGATGTCTTGGCTGATTTCTTTTGATTTTCCCATGATGTCAAGCAAAGTAGCACTGAGTTTGAAGGTAGGCCTTGAAATACATCCACAGGTACACCTCCAATTGTCTCAAATTATTTCAATTAGCCTATCAGAAGCTTCTAAAGCCATGACATCATTTTTGGAAGTTTCCAAGCTGTTTAAAGGCACAGTCATCTTAGTGTATGTAAACTTCTGACCCACTGGAATTGTGATACAGAGAATTATAAGTGAAATAATCTGTCTGTAAACAATTGTTGGAAAAATTACTTGTGTCATGCACAAAGTAGATGTCCTAACCGACTTGCAAAAACTATAGTTTGTTAACAATAAATTTGTGGAGTGGTTGAAAAATGAGTTTTAATGACTCCAACCTAAGTGTATGTAAACTTCCGACCTTAACTGTATATACTAAGCGGTGTCAGAGGAATTGTCAAAGACTCCAGTCACCCAAGTCATAGTCTGTACTCTCCACCGCACGGCAAGCGGTACCGGAGCGCCAAGTCTAGGAAGAAAAGGCTCCTTAACAGCTTCTACCCACAAGCTATAAGACTGCTGAACAATTAATCAAATGGCCATTGCCCCCTCAATAGTAATAGTATGGTGTTAGTGGTGATAATAGCAGCAGTAGAAGTAGTAATTGTTCCAGAAGTCTTAAGGTTCTAGCTGATGTAGCAGTAGTGAAGAGGTCAGCCTCTGAGAGAAGTACAGTACCAATAATCTTGTCCTCCTCAGTGTTGCAAGCAGCAGAGGGACTGGAGCCATGCCTCAGCCCTACGCTCCTCAGCCCCTCAGGTGACAGCAGGCCTTTCACTCCCCCTGCTTTGCTCTGGGGAGGAGGGAGGAGAGTTGGGAGGGAACTGAGACGCTAACCTGAGAGAGATCTGGGAGAGGTAAGCAGGAAGGGAGCATGAAGGCCTTAGGGGCAAACAGCGAGCCCAATCCCCACCAGACCCTCTACTAATTGGAGCTACTGGCCTGAAAACTGCTCTGAGAAAGGAGGGACGGATGGAGGGATGGACAGGGAGGAAAGGAGCGGACATATAGATGGAGAGCCCAGGGGCAGGAGGGAGAGGAGGATGAGGGAAGATAAAAATAGAGCTGGGCAGATTAAGGAGCATCTGAAAGCGGGGCAGGGGATCTGAAAATCCTCCCTGCGTGCCAGTTACTGTAGTGCTGTGCTGTTACTGTGTTGCCCAGTCGTCAGGGCATCGCGGCCAGCTCTGGGCTCTGAGTGACAACAATGGGTTTAGAGCCAGGCCTCTTCCCACCCACTACTACTACTCCTAATATCTACCTGTAGGCAATCACACCTGGAGAACAGAGAAGTGCCTCCCTGAGCTTTCACACCATGCCAGGTGGAACAAGGAGAGGAGACACCTTTGGGAGCTCACACCTCTGTCCCCAGTGGGAGCTCACGGCTCCGTCAGAGAGAGCTGAGTCCAGGTGAAGCGAGGAGACACCTTTGGGAGCTCCAGGCTCCATAACACCTGAGAGAGAGAGCTGAGAAACAGGCCTTGTCATCACACCTAAAGACAGAGACACCTGGCACTGTGTCTCTGGAGAGACTGTCACTTCACTACTCTACACCATCAGATCTATGTTCATACTGAGGCAAACATGTTTCAGAATCAGATGACTACAAAATATCAAAGTAACAAAATGCCAAATGGACAGCTCCAGAATGCTTTCCCCATTCCAGGAGTCCCTCATCTTATACGGTATCTTAGTAACGGTTGCCATAGAAAGAAATCCATTGATAGAAGGCTATATCTTCCAGTAGGCTTTGGTAAAATATTATGCCCAAAGAATATCATTTCATTGTCATATAATTTTACTCTCCCTCTGAATCCTGGGTGGGTGTTGTGTACACAATCAATCATCAACCACGTCACCCGTTAATTGTTCCCAGTGTCTCTGAGAGGAGAAACCTGATCTCTACAATGAAGCACAACACAAAGACACTGCTTCATAAACTCAAACATGATAACTCCACCCACAGAAAGAGAGATCATTTCAGCACATACAAATACTTCTCTACCTCAACACTAAATGGTTCAAATGTAGTGTTCTTCTTCAGACTGTCAACTCAATGAAATGCATTAAAATGTGTCAAGAATTTGATCTTTCTTGAAAATGGTTTGCAAATGGAAAATTCACACTCATACCTTGGAGAGGCTCAGTTATTTGGTATTTCTCACACTGCTTTTGTTAGTCATACACTGTTAAAAAGCTAGCAGAAACCCTCACACACACAAACAAACACACATAGATTGAAAACTTCTGTACACATCATTTTTTTTATGACTACCTCATCTCTGTACCACATACATACAATTATTTGTAAGTTTGTAAGTGCTTCACTAAGAAGGGCACCTATTGGTAGATAGGTTGGTAGATAAAATAAAGCAGACATTGAATATCCCTTTGAGCATGGTGAAGTTATTAGTTACACTTTAGATGGTGTATCAATACACCCAGGCACTACAAAGATACAGGCATCCTCACTAACTCAGTTGCCAGAGAGGAAGGAAACCCCTCTGGGATTTCACCATGAGGTCAATGGTGACTTTAAAACAGTTATTGAGTTTAATGGCTGTGATAGAAGAAAACTGAGGATGGATCAACAACACTGTAGTTACTCTACAACACTAACCTAAATGACAGAGTGAAAAGAAAGAAGCCTGTACAGATAAAAAAAACATTCTAAAACATCCTTTCTGTTTGCAATAAAACTGCAATGAATGTAGCATGAAATGAACACAAAATGAATACAAAGCTTTCATTTTGGGGCAAATCAAACACAACACATTACTGAGTACCACTCTTCATATTTTCAAGCATGTTGGTGGCTGCATCATGTTATGGGTATACTTGTCATTGGCAAGGGAGTTTTTTCTAGATAAAAATACATGGAATAAAGCTATGCACAGGCAAAATCCTGGTTCAGCCTGCAAATATTATACAATCCAGGTGTGCAAAGCTCTTAGAGACTTACCCAGAATGAATCACAGCTGTAATCACTGCCAAAGGTGAATTTAACATTGATTTAGGGATGTGAATTCTTATGTAAATAAGATATTTCTGTATTTTATTTTCAATAAATTTGCTTAACATTCAAAAACCTGTTTTCACTTTGTCATTACAGGGTATTGTGTGTAGATGGGTGAGAAGGACCAAACATCTCAATTTAATCAATTTAGAATTCTGTCTGTAATACACAACAAAATGTGGAATAAGTCAAGGGGTATGAATACTTTCTGAAGGCACTGTAACACACTCCTCTCGTGCTCTGTTAGCCTGGCACGCTGGGTCTGCTCATTACTACAATGCCAAGCTACCAGTTGCTAAGGAGACCTGTGGGAGAGGGAGGGTTCCTGTTGCCATGGTAGCAAGCCTGCTTCTTGCCAACTCTCTTCCCCCATGAGACATGACCATAGTAGACGGACAGAAAGAAAGGAGAGAAGACAGAGGGAGGAATACAGAGGAGAGAATGTAGTAAAGAATGAGATAGGGAGAGAGAGAGAGAGAGAGAGAGAGAGAGAGAGAGAGAGAGAGAGAGAGAGAGGCTGGAGGGGGTTATGGTTTAAGATGTTGAAAGAGAAACAGTTGGGGTTTTTTTTTGGGGGGACAAAAAGAGAAGGAAATGCGAGGCAGAAATAAATAATGCCGAAGTGAAAATGTATGAGGTGAAAGGAGGAAGAGGTGGAGACACTGAAAGAAAAAGCATTTTGAAAGAGCAAGTGTTGTGTTCCTCTGTCAGCTGGTGAACAACATGGCTGCCGAGTCCACCACAACCAGTTCCAGGCACTCAAGACACCACACACACACACACACACACACACACACACACACACACACACACACACACACACACACACACACACACACACACACACACACACACACACACACACACACACACACACACACACACACACACACACACACGTCCTGGAGTGAACCTGAACCCCTCAGCTCACAATGTGTGCACTAGATCTGACAGAGCTTTGGAGGGGGACTCACACAATACAGAAGACAGAACGCATCCGTCACGGAAAACTTGTAGAGTCTGAATGGTGTAATAAACAAAGGAATATGAGAGGCAGAAGAGCAAGGGAAAGAGAGAGGGGGGATGAAGAGAGGGAGAAGATGATTCAACTGATTGGAAAGGCATGGGGGGGTGCGGTTGGAGGGTTACATGGAGAGGGTCATTTAATTCGAAGAAGAGAGAGAGAGAACTCCTCTCTTATGTCTCAACATTCAAATTAGCCTTATTGGCCTGAAAGAAAACATAATTGTTCCCATCCTCTCTCTCTCTCTTCCTTCACTGTCTCTCATTAAATTATTCTTCTCACTGTTTATTACTTGTATACTCACAACAGGAGGCAGACAATGTGTTTTGGTATGTAAAATGCACACGCTCAAATCTTACAACATGCATTCCTGCAGACGACAATAAGAAGAGGATAGAAACTACAATAGACAACAATAGAGACTACAATAGAGATTACAATAGCGATTACAATAGTGATTACAATAGACACTACAATAGAGGCTACAATAGGCCAACTCTAGTCTTCTCATCATCCTAACACCACCATCACCACCCATACACAAACATGCACGCACAAACACATACATGCACGCACTCACACATGCACACGCAGACACACACAAACACACACACAATACAAATACACATGCTCACACCCTGTATCAAACCAATCAAATAATCTCCCTCTCTTTCTCCCGCTCTTTCTCTCTCTGTTTCTCATTGCCAGGGAATGTGGCGTCTGTCTCGTTTTCACAGACTCTTCCCTCCTCCCATGGTCCCCTTCTCTCATCCCCCCTCTCCTCTCCTCCCTTGTCTGATCTGATGGTCCTCTGTTCATTCCGTTCGTTCAGACACACAGACTGCATTTAATGACTTATTCATGCATGGGTTTGTTTCAGGGGCAGAGCTTCTGTCTGCCAGGCTGACAATCAGGCATCCCCCCTCCCTTCACCCTGGGTCCCCCACCCCTGTACACACACACAACCCCCCAACCCCCACCACAACCCCGCGCCTCAGCATGGCACTGGGAGAGGCTCACTTGGGACCCCCCCTCTCTCCTCCTCCTCCTCCCCTCCCCTCTGTCTCTATCTCTACCCATTTCTCCTCTCTCTCTCTGTCAATCTCTCTCTGGTTAGGATCCAGGGAGAAGGGGAAGGGATGCCCACAGTTCCTGGAACAAAGACATCCCAATTAAGTCAGTTTGAGTTAGGGTCTGAGTGGCGGCACCGTGTGAGAGAGGGGGGGAAGCTGAGGAGAGAGAGACGGAGAGAGAGAATGGAAGAGGGATGGATAGAGAGAACTGAATGGAGCGAACGCGATAGAGGGAACTGGAGGAGAGAGTCTAACGAGAAAAGAGGGGGAAATGTGAAAGAATAAGAAGAAGACCAGAAGAATAGGAGCACTTAGTAGTGGAAGAGGGTCGACTAGTTTTTAGCTCCTCAATGGGAGACTATGAAATATGAATAAATTGCTCCAGCCATATACTTCAGAGAATCCCACACTCACACACACACACTTTAGAGGCCCATGCTAAAACTGAACTTCTAATGAGACCAGCCTCATGAATTGCTAATGGAGACGCTGGAATGTGTGCGTGTGTGTGCGTGAAGGGGTGTCATTGGTAACAGAGGGGTGGAGTGTTGCTGAATGTTCAAGTCTTTTCAGACTAGATAAGAAACTTCATTAAAGGCTATAGAAGTTCTATCCCTCATAATCCTATTCCTTAGAATATCAATGAAAGGAATATAAACGGCATACAGGTGTAGGATCTTAATTCAACCTATTTCTCACAACAGGAAAATAATCCTGCAGGAAATTATTGTGTGGATTATAATTAATGGACATTTGTGTTGTTGTTGATACATTTTTTGTTAGGGCAAACCAAGTCTAACATTTTAAATTGGAAATTACTAACTTTAGAAGGCATTTTTTAAACCTTGAATACACTACACGTTTGCATTCCCTGCAACAACAGGGTCATCAAATTAGGATCCTTTATCTGCCGTAGCACTGATATCACTGACTCCCAATGTTTCAACAAAAACATTATACTAATCTAGTTATACTGTTATAAAATCAGTTCCAGCTTCATTCCCATTTGAATATACATCACAAATACTGCTCACAGTCTACAAACAGCTGTTCTACTTCCACAGATACAGAGCAGTACAGTACCCGAGAGAGCGAGAGACAGAGATGTAGAGAGAGAGAAACAGAAAGAGAGAGAGAAACAGAAAGAGAGAGAGAGAGACACAGAGAGAGACAGATATATAGAGACAGAAAGAGAGACCCAGTCACAGTGAAATGTGTGCCAGAGCAGAGAGAGGCCACAGAGGTCTTGCTTAACACTGACTAATGGGTGGGCTGGAACCATCAGCTGGGGAAGCGTGAAGCCGTGAGCGGCCTGGAACCGTGTGTGTGGTGTGTACTGGGACCAGGGGGGAACCCAGAGTATTAGCCCTGTGTGAGAGACTTGCTCACTGACCTCATTCCTAGCCTATCTTCCCCTGGCGAGACGACACCGAGACACTGGTGAGACACGCGGGACTGGGCCTGTGTGTGTGTGTGAGTGTGCGTGTGCGTGCGTGTGTGTGTGCGTAACCAGACAGAGTTCTAACTAAAAGCTGTGAGGTTTTCTACAGAGAGACAAGCTCTATATTATGTTAATTTAACCTTTAGGCCAGTGCTACCATGTGTGTGAAAACATACAGTATATGTGTGCATGTGTCATCTGTTATATACATCTCTGTACATGTGACGTGAAAGATTGGTTGAGATTTGTCTATTGTAGCTCTATCAGTGCCAATGCACTGACAGTTCTGTCCTTGAGCTGTTCTTGTCTAATGATGTTCTGTATTATGTCATTCTGTATTATGTTTCATGTTCTGTGTGGACCCCAGGAAGAGTAGCTGCTGCTTTTGCAACAGCTAATGGGGATCCTAATAAAATACCAAAATACCAAATGCATGGGTGGTGAAGCGAGTTGGCACGCACTCGGTACGTGACTATTTGTGTGCATCACATGAATGTATATATGTAGGATAAACGTGTGTGTTTGTGTGTCTGTGTATATGCATGTGCGTGTGTAGGGGCGGTCATAGACTTTCTGCCTGAGTGGGGCTGTCAGTGGGCATTAGTCAGCCAGGCAGAGGCAGGCAGAACACATCATTAGTAGAGAGAGAGAGAGAGAGAGAGAGAGAGAGAGAGAGAGAGAGAGAGAGAGAGAGAGAGAGAGAGAGAGAGAGAGGGAGAGGGAGAGGGAGAGGGAGAGAGAGAGAGAGAGAGAGATGGGGATCGCAGGGAAAAACAGAACGAAGGAATCAGAGAAGAGAGAAGGAAAAGGAAAAGGAGAGACATGGAGAGGGAAAAGGAGAGCGGGTGAGTGCGGTGACAGAGCAGAGGGCTAAGGGAGAGGCGCAGCGCCTCTTTTCATCTGTCTTGAGAGCATTACACAGACAGCCCTGCACTAAGCTCTGTCAAGCAATGTTGCAATCACAGCCCTACATCCTCTCTCTTCTTTTATCTCTCTGCTCCCTTTCTCTTTTTCGTCCACTATCCCTTCTTTATTTACGGAGGATTCTGTGGTTCTGTCCTCCATCTCACTACATACTATATGGTTCTCTCCTCCATTTAAGTGATAATGGAGGATATATTGGCACGGGTATTGTTAGGCTGGAGACGAAGTCGATATATTATATATTATATTATCACTTTTATACAACGGGTTACCAACATACTCAAATAATGATTGACATATTTTCATTAAAAACTTTATTGGAATAAATTTATTCATACTGTTTCATCCATCCACAAAATATAGTCCCGACACAAATCTAGGGTTGCTACCCAAGCCGGCTGGTCGTTCATTCTATCGGTTCGGTTGTCAGAAACGCGACCCAGTCATTCAGTCTGTTTGTTCTGTTTCAATGGACCCAGTGGTTCTTTCTAAATGTTCCATTGTCATACTGGCTGGCAACGTTCTTATCCCTTGCTTGCTAGCTTGCCAACTACGGCTAACTTACAGTCACGTCAAAAAGTGCAGCCAGAATAACAGCAAAGTAGCTGCATTTGCGTTTGTTTAAGCTGTTTTCTAGTGACATTTCTTTGGATACATCCATAACAATGAGCTAATGAGGCGCGATTTCACCTGTCATAGAAAATGTGCTCTCTCGTCAGGTCACTGTTGTTCAGAGGAGCTTGCCAATAACACAGCTAACACAATCACTTCAAACTGAAGCTGGAAAGACTGCAAACTAGCTGCACTTTGTTTCATTTTACCTTTTTTCAATTGACATTTCTTTGTATACTGTATATCCATAAAAACTATGCCAGCGGATTCATGTTTTCAACTGAATGAGAAACGCTGCCTGCCTGTCTGTCTCGTCCCGACTCCCGAAACGTTCCTTACTATGGGACAGCTGGAGATCGAATTTGAATATTGAAACAATGTTGCAAATGTCGGAGAGACAGACAGCAAGTTTTATACAAATCTCCACTGTTGAAAACTAAATGTTAGTCTAAAATAAATGTGAGATAATGTCTAGATGCTTTTTATAGTGGAGATCAAGTTTAAACATTGCTTGGCTCGGCTGATGAGACAGTGGATTGCACAGTCAGATGCAACAGAGTAAATAGGTATTTTAACATCATAGATTTAGCCGGTGGTAACTTGTGGAATAGACACCAGCTGGAATGCATTCAGGATTAGACCCACCCATTGTATAACTCACTATATGGTTCTGTCCTTCATCTCACTATATACTCTATGGTTCTGTACTCAAATTTCACTACATACTCGGTGGTTCTGTCCTCCGTTTCACTATATAATATAATAATTTACAAGCATTTCGCTACACTCGCATTAACATCTGCTAACCATGTGTATGTGACAAATAAAATTTGATTTGATTTGATTTGATTTAATGGCGCCGAAGGAGAGTTTTTACGATCCCTTAACCAATTGTGCTATTGTGTATGTTTTTTCACGTTATTTGTAACCTATTTTGTACATAATGTTTCTGCCACCGTGTCTTATGACCGAAAAGAGCTTCTTGATGTCAGAACAGCGATTACTCACCCCGTACTGGAGGAATTCTTCTTCTTCAACGAGTCGTACAGGAAGGATTTACTCCAGACACCCGACCAGGCCCTCATCCCCGTCATTCGGAGGAGCAAAAGACAGAGGTATCGTGGATGACGGTCCAGGTGCCTTGTAAGGATCCGTTGCCAAGAGGGTAATCTACTTTTACCATCAGTCCTATTAGCCAACGTTCAATCAATCGATAATAAAATAGACGAACTACGAGCACGTACATCCTACCAACGGAACATTAAAAACGGTAATATCTTATGTTTCACCGAGTCGTGGCTGAACGACGACATGAATAACATACAGCTGGCGGGCTTTTTTGGCAGGATAGTACAGCGCCCTCTGGTAAGACAAGGGGTGGCGGCCTATGCATATTTGTAAACAACAGCTGGTGCACAAAATCTAAGGAAGTCTAGAGGTGTTGCTTGCCTGAGGTAGAGTATCTCATGATAAGCTGTAGACCACACTATTTACCAAGAGAGCTTACATCTATATTTTTCATAGCTGTCTATACACCACCGCAGACCGATGCTGGCACTAAGACCGCACTCAATGAGCTGTATACGGCCATAAGCAAACAGGAAAACGTTCATCCAGAGGCGGCGCTCCTAGTGGCCCGGGACTTTAATGCAAGGAAACTCAAATCAGTTTTACCTCATTTCTATCAGCATGTTAAATGTGCAGCCAGAGAGAAAAAAACCAGAGACCACCTTTACTCCACACACAGAGATGCATACAAAGCACTCCCTCGCCCTTCATTTGGCAAATGTGACCATAATTATATCCTCCTGATTCCTGCTTACAAGCAAAAACTAAAGCAGGAAGCCCCGTGACTCGGTCAATAAGAAAGTGGTCAGATGAAGCAGATGCTTAGCTACAGGACTGTTTTGCTAACACAGACTGGAATATGTTCCGGGATTCTTCCGATGGCATTAAGGAGTACACCAGTCACTGGCTTCATCAATAAGTGCATCGATTAAGTCGTCCCCACAGTGACCGTACATACCCCAACCAGAAACCATGGATTACAGGCAACATCCGTACTGAACTACAGGGTAGAGCTGCCGCTTTCAAGGAGCGGGACTAACCCGGAAGCTTATAAGAAATCCTGCTATGCCCTCCGATGAACCATCAAACAGGGAAAGCGTCAATACAGGATTAAGATTGAATTGTACTACAACGGCTCTGACGCTCGTCAGATGTGGCAGGGCTTGCGAACTATTACAGACTACAAAAGGAAGCACAGCCACTAGCTGCCCAGTGACATGAACGTACCAGACAAGTTAAATTACTTCTATGCTCGCTTTGAGGCAAGTAACACTGAAACATGCATGAGAGCACCAGCTGTTCCGGACGACTGTGTGATCACGCTCTCCGTAGCCAATGTGAGTAAGACCTTTAAACAGGTCAACATTCACAAGATCACAGGGCCAGACGGATTACCAGGACATGTACTTCAAGCATGCGCTGACCAATTGCCAAGTGTCTGACATTTTCAATCTGTCCCTAACTGAGTTTGTAATACCAACATGTTTCAAACAGACCACCAAAGTCCCTGTGCCCAAGAACACTAAGGTGACCTGCCTAAATGACTACCGACCCGTAACATTCACGTCTGTAGCCATGAAGTGCTTTGAAAGGCTGGTCATGGCTCACATCAACACCATTATCCCAGAAACCCTAGACCCACTCCCATTTGCATACCGCCCCAACAGATCCACAGATGATGCAATCTCTATTGCACTCCACACTGCCCTTTCCCACCTGGACAAAAGGAACACCTATGTGAGAATAATTTGAATTGACTACAGCTCAGCGTTCAAAACCATAGTGCCCTCAAAGCTCATCACTAAGCTAAGGACCCTGGGACTAAACACCTCCCTCTGCAACTGGATCCTGGACTTATTGACGGGCCACCCCTAGGTGGTAAGGGTAGGTAACAATACATCTGCCACGCTGATCCTCAACACGGGGGCCCCTCAGGGGTGCGTGCTCAGTCCCCTTCTGTACTCCCTGTTCACTCATGACTGCATGGCCAGGCACGACTCCAACATCATCATCAAGTTTGCCGATGACACAACAGTGGTAGGCCTGATCACCGACAACGATGAGACAGCCTATGGGGAGGAGGTCAGAGACCTGGTCATGTGGTGCCAGGACAACAGCCTCTCCCTCAACATGATCAAGACAAAGGAGATGATTGTGGACTACAAGAAAAGGAGGACCGAGGGGCTGTAGTGGAGCAGGTTGAGAGCTTCAAGTTCCTTGGTGTCCACATCACCAACAAACTATCATAGTCCAAACACACTAAGACAGTTGTGAAGGGGGCACAACAAAGCCTATTCCCCCTCAGGAGACTGAAAAGATTTGGCATGGGTCCTCAGATCCTCAAAAGGTTCTACAGCTGCACCATCGAGATCATCCTGACTGGTTGCATCACTGCCTGTTATAGCAACTGCTTGACCTCCGACCGCAAGGCACTACAGAGGGTAATGTGTACGGCCAAGTACATCACTGGGGCCAAGTTAACTGCCATCCAGGACCTCTTTAACAGGCGGTGTCAGAGGAAGGCCCTAAAAATTGTCAAAGACTCCAGCCACCCTAGTCCAATACTTTTATTTCTGCTACCGCACGGCAAGCAGTACCGGAGCCCCAAGTCGAGATCCAAAAGGCTTCTTAACAGCTTCTACCCCCAAGCCATAAGACACCTGAACAGCTAATTGAAGGGCTACCCAGACCCATCTTTTACACTGCTGCTACTCTCTGTTTATAATCTATGCATAGTCAATTTAATTCTACCTACATGTACATATTACCTCAATTACCTCAACTAACCGGTTCCCCCGCACATTGACTCTGTACCGGTACCCCCTGTATATAGCCTTGCTTGTTATTTTACTGCTGCTGTTTAATTATTTGTTACTTGTATTTTATATTTTTTACTTATCTGTTTTTTTACTTAACACTTATTTGTATTTTTTGTCTTAACTTCTTAAAGCATTGTTGGTTATGGACTTGAAGTAAGCATTTCACCGTTGTATTCAGGCGCATGTAAAATTTGATTTGATTTGATACTAAATACTATGCATTCCTCTTAACAACTTAAAATACATATGAAAAATGCTTTTAATTACTTTTTCAAATCTTGTCACCACCATACTAGAATAGGCTTTTCCTCTTTCTCCTCCTCCTCGTCAAGGTCCTAGCTCCCTCCTTTACATTTTGCCATTCTCTCATTCCATCCCTTTGTCGCTGTAACTCATCTTTTAGTGTGTCGTCTTATGGTGGCCACCTTCCACTCAACAACACCATTAAAGAGAGAGATGAATGCGTCCATTAAATCCACAGATCGACCACCACGGCCGTCATCAGAGACTAACGGTATCAAGGATTTAATGAAGTCAGACTTAAGATGGGCTTATAAATCAGTCAGTAACAGTCTATCACATTGGAGGAGAGGTGGAGAGGAGAGAAGGAGAGGAAGACAGATAAGGAGAAACAGAGAAGAGAGATGAGTGGAGGGAGATAGAGGAGATGTGTAGATTAGAATGCATCTTTATGGGCTTGTTTCCCTGACGTACAGGTTTATATAACCATATTTCCACTCTGTATTAATGAGCAATTTAGTGAGGGAACTGGGAAACTGACATTCTAACTTATTTTCAGATCCTTCCGGCTACAGAAGTAGAGTGAGAAGGGGCAGTCCAGAAAGAGAGAGAGAGAAAGAGAAAGGGAAAGAGAGAGGGAAAGAGCGAGTGAGAGAGACAGAGGGAGAAAGACAGATAGAGGAGAGAGAGTGAGAGGGGGAACGAGAGGGGGAAAGATTGAGTAAGAGAGAGTGGGAGCAAAAGAAAGAAAGAGAGAGAGAGAGAGAGAGAGAGACCGAGACAGAGGGAGAAAGACAGAGAGAGTCTGGGTTCATTCAAGGCTATCAGTCGTCTTTCCCCGGCCGTCAGCCATCACATGTGCAGAATGATAAACGCTCGGAGAGCTATGAATCCTGACCTATTTTACTCAAACTGACACAAAAATTCACTTTGAGCTGCTGTCTTGCACTCATAACCTCTGTCTGCATTGTGTCCCATTCCTTTTCAGCCTCACAAAGAACACACTCATTCAAAACTCTACATAGTGTCTTAATATATTCATACTGATATTAATTACTTAATTGTTATTAATGTTAATCTGTTCAGCCAAACCGAAAACTATTAAATGATAAATGAGAGATAGCGCCTTGAATTACTGAATTTGCATTAATTTGTGGTGGATTCAACAATCATCCCAAATTAAAATTATGAATATTCATATGTTAAATACTGCACTTAATATTATACATAGTCTATTTAATAGTGTAACAGCCATCTGTACGTTGGTTTGTTTTAATAGGGTTGGTGAGTCGTGACTAGGTATTATTAGATATTTGGCAGTCTTCATCACAACAAGTATGTATGCCAACATGCTAACATGGGTCTTTCATTCCGATATGCAGTGATCAGCAAAGTGAGTCTGATGTACCAACTGCATACAGTAGCTCAGGCTAAGCTAGGTGGAGAGCTATGTCCTGTCCTCACCTGTCATCATGTTAGCATCGTACTACATTTTAAAGTGTGTACAACTTGGCTGTAGTACTGCCTGTTCTTGGTTATACATGATATATTTTTATTTTGTCAAATACATTCAACAAATGTAATCATGGTGACATCGGCTGGGTTCAAACTAATTTCTCTCTATTTAACACAAGCACACCATTTATTTAAACAATTAAAATCATTGAGTTTTTTTCTCCCGTCACTGCTAATCAAAGTGGAATTAAAACCCTGGAATGAGTCAATGAGAGGATGAACAGTAGACTCTGACAACAACAGAGAGTATCCTGACTGATGCAGAACATCACTTGAACATGAGGATACTTCATTGAGAATAATTAGCATGATGAGTGACTGATAATGGCATAAAAGAGTTGAGTGTTCTGGTAATGAGGTCCGTTTTTCTTCTCGACAATCCCACCATTATTTTGCTCTGACAACATTGTATTTGTCATCTGGGTAGCACTTAGCTACGAAATACGTCAACAAACAGTCAACAGAGCGTTGATAAAAATTCGTTGTGATTCCTCTATTCTGACCACAGTATCTGCTTACAGAGACCCTATTCACACTAGGGGCAAACTAGATGTACAACTCAACAGATGTTCTAAATCATATGACTTGGTAGGGAGCAGGTAAAGAGCCGTTAGAGAGCAGGAAGAAATGGCTCCTAATGTGAATAGGGTCAGGGAGGTCAAACCGCTCCTTGGTCAGTTAAGTGGTTAGTACGGTACGGTGGCCCCAGGACAGAGGTTTAATAGCCAGAAGGTACTGTAGTAGCTAGAGAGAATGACTCTGTGCAGTCCAACTGCAACATACAGGAGAGCTGAGCCCCCAACCTCCCTCCAGCTAACAGCATTAATCATACAAATACAAGTACACACACACAGACACACACAGTGCTGTCCTCTACTGCTTCCCTCCCATCAGTCTTAGTTAGCCAGGCACTCCGAAGGGAGAAAGCCCTCATGAAGATCTGATTAACAATGTAAGTGTCTATGAGCACATGCCTCAGCCTCGCAGTCGAAATGCTCTAATACCCACAGGCTTTCTAGTGGTACATAATCTACCACACCGGGAATAGGTTGTTCACCTGCTTACACTAAGGTTAGTCTCTTCTCAAACACCTGAATCTGCTCTGCTGAGATCAGGGGAGGGTTTAGAGAGATAGATACATTGAGATGTATGGAGGAAGTTGTTGATGAACACTTACATGCATTCACAGAAACACATAAGCAAGTCCTGAAACATATTTGAAACACACCATAGTGCAAAACAAATAGCAAAACACAGACTCTTTTCGAAACAGTAACAAAATGTTACTGTAGTTGTCCATGACGCAGGTTTGACTGGCCTACCATTCTCACCAACTCAAATCAGCCATACAAGACACTGGAACAACGGAATGTTGGTAAATTAGCTTTAATTGTTTAAAGAAATTATCAAAGAGATTGGTGTTTTTTCATAATTTATTCATGGCATACATGTATTGGTTTAAAATCTATTACTTGATGGTTTCATTTCAGAGAGACAAATAATCCTGTTTTTTTTTGCAAAAATGCTGTATTATTTCTTTATTTAACCAGGCAAGTCAGTTAAGAACAAATTCTTATTTTCAATGACGGTCTAGGCACAATGGGTTAACTGCCTTGTTCAGGGGCAGAAGGACAGATTTTTACCTTGTCAGCTCGGGGATATGAACACTCTAACCACTAGGCTACCTGCCGCCCCATCTAGCTATATATCCGCCACACTCAGATAAATAAGTAGGACCGCTAGGTTGTACACATTCAAATGTAACAAATTACTACATTTTTACTAAAGAACCGTACAAATGATACACTTGTGATCTCATTATATACAAATAAATTAAAATAAAAAATACAGTAAAATAAGATCTGTATGTAAAACATGAACATTTGACATTTTAGGCATTTAACAGATGTTCTTATCCAGAGCCACATACAATTAGTGCATTCATTTTAAGAGAGCTAGGTGAGACAAACACATATCACATATACAGGATACGAAAATTCCATTCCAGCTAAACAATGGATACGCGCTGAGTATACAAAACATTAGGAGCACCTGCTCTTCCCATGACATAGACTGACCAGGTGAATTCCAGGTGAAAGATATGATCCCTTATTGATGCCTACTTAAATCTACTTCAATCAGTGTAGATGAAGGGGAGGAGACAGGTTAAAGAAGGATTTTTAAGTCTTGAGACAATTGAGACAGGAATTGTGTATATGTGCCATTCAACAGTTGAATGGGCAAAAGAAAAGATTGAAGTGCCTTTGAGCGGGGTGTAGTAGTAGGTGCCAGGCACACCGGTTTGAGAGTGTCAAGAACTGCAACTCTGCTGGGTTTTTCACGCTCAACAGTTTCCCGTGTGTTTCAAGAATGGTCCATCACCCAAAGGACATCCAGCCAACTTGACAACACTGTGGGAAGCATGAGCCAGCATCCCTGTGGAACGCTTTCGACACCTTGTAGAATCCATGCCATCATGAATTGAGGCTGTTCTGATGGCAAAAGGCATGTAACTCAATATTAGGACGGTGTTCGTAATGTTTTGTACACTTAGTGTATAGCGTTTTGCAAAAACATCTAAAATTATAACATTAATATTTTACACACACATGAAGGTACCCATAAGCAATCATTTCTGAGGAAAAAATAACTGTACCCTGAGATAACATCACATAGAGGCAGGCTGTGTGTGTGTGCTGCATGGACCCAGCACATTTTACGACACACAGACACCCAGCGTGTGTGTGTGCGTGCGTGGAGTTTCGGTTCCATGGTTCCGTGGCTTGCTCAACAGCCTCTTCGTGGCACCCAGCATCTTATTCAATCTGGGTCGAGTGAGATTGCTGAGAGCACAAACAAGTTCTATAAAGAGGACTCATTGTTGAGCAGCGATTCTCAGTCTGAAGTTAAAATACTAAAACCAGGTAGAAAGTGATTAAATAAATTGTATCTCTGAACTATTTTTCTTCAATATGGGTATCAAAATATTGGTTGGTTTTGTGGTCTCAAACCAGTAACCTTATTACCATTCTTCATCACGAATATGGAAATGTAATTATTTACAATGAAAAATGTGGGAATGTTGTTCCATTGTCATATAACTTGTCATATTTACTATCAATATAGCATTAAACATAGTTTTACAGATTGCATTTTGGCAAAACAAATGTGCAATGCAAATATTGGGTTGTGGCTGAGACAACCTGGTTACATTTGGGTCCAGAGGCAAAACCAGTTGAGAACCAACGCTGTAGAGAACTGTTGACCTGAACTAACCCCCAGACTGATGCCTTCTGGCTCAGTTGGTAAGGGTGTGGTGCTGACAATGGTTGTGGGTTCAATTCCAGCAGGTATCACAGCCAAGTTGAAATTTCTCCACAGCCAAGTTCAAATGTCAGGTTTCAAGTTATTTTGCCATATGTTATCAACTCATTAAAAATTTGGAGTTCTCAATCAATCAATAGTTTCTGGAAATCAATCATTCCATCTCTAAAGGCTCAGAGAGTTCAGATTAAACTCCCAACTGTTCTTCTTCCTCTATCCAACTCCAACCGCCATGAAGCTTTAAGTTCAACTCTTAATGAACTGAGGGGACAAAGGGATCATCTGGATCAAATCCTGTACTGTCTACGACTAGTTGCAATCCACACACAAGCATGCACACACACGCACGCACAAGAACACACACAAACACACCCCACACACACATATGCACGCACGTACACACACACAAACGTGCACACACATCACCCTTTCCAACATTTCTCTTCCCTCCTCTTTTTTCCATCCATCCATTTCCCTCCATTCAAAAGACTGATGAAATGGTGCTTTACTGTAGGATAGACCTCTAGAGTCCCGCTCTTAGACAACAACCCCCTACCTCTCCTCCCTCCATCTATCTCTCCATTCATCCTTCCATCCCCCGCCGTGGACTCTGTGCCAAGCCTGCCAACTCGAGAGCTCTCTCTCCCTTTGCTGTGTCTTTGTGATAATCACAATAACGGAGTAGCGATGCAGAGGGCTTTCTGTTGAGCCCACGCCAACCAGCCTGGCTGGCACAGCACAGGGAACCTCTTGAATGCCTCATTCACACTGCCTAACCCATTAGATCAACACTGTAATGTGCTGGCTGTGATACTTTTTCACATTGTCCTTTTTACAACATGGTTCCAGCCACTATGGTGGATGTGTAACCAGGCCAGTACAGCTTGGTTTGACTTGGCTCGGTTAGCCCCTATACTGTGAATCAGGCTTAAGCCTGTACCAGAGGTTTCACCATCTCCCTAGCTAGCTAACCACAAATACTCTGCCTCTCCTTGACACTGTTCTGCTAGGGGCTAGAGCATCACAGTCAGGCGTTAAGTCTTCTAACGATCAATGTGTTCAGCAGCTGGGACTGGGGCCACCACCACTTTCTCTTCCACTCTGAAGATTCCTCTCTCTGTTTCTCTCTTCATCTCTCTCTCCATCTTTTTCTCTCTGTCTCTCCCTCTTTGGCTCTGTGCATCTCTCCATCTCTATGTGTGTCTCTCTCTCCCTCTCTGTTTCCTGCTTAGAATGGCAGCAGAGTTGTGCCATTTGCCCCTGTGTCTGCTCTGTGTACCTTTCAATGTGTCAAAAGTAACTAAGTCATCACTTCAGATGAGAATATTAGATTTCTGCCTGGCTGGCAGTGTCTGTGTAGCCTGCCTCATCAGACAATTGTCGGCTTGCACACACACACACACACACACACACACATGCACACAGGCCCACTTCCTGTATGAAACCAGTGTCAAGTACATAACAATACAGTATACAGTACACCAGCAGGTCCCCCCTCACAGGAATGTGACTGATAAAGCGCCACACACAGCCACCCAGAAGGTTCAACCTCCTACACTCTTAGAAAAAACTGTGCTCTCTCGAACCTAAAAGGGTTCTTCGGCTGTCTCCATATGAGAACCCTTTGAAGAACCCTTTTTGGTTCCAGATAGAACCGCTTTGGGTTCCATGTACAACCCTTTCCACAGAGGGTTCTACATGAAACCTAAAAAGGTTTTGCCTGGAACCAAAAAGGGTTCTCCTATGGGAACAGCCAAAGAATCCTTTTGGAACCCTTTTTTTCTAAGAGTGCACACACTCATAGGCCAGTACAGTATGCGGTATATAACACCTCACCTGAAACTATTCCATTTTAAATATTTTTTTTAAAGAAACATTGAACATCTTCCAGACAAATGCTAATGTAAAAGCAGGTGAGTTAGTTCTACTCTTTTGGCCATTTTCTGGTGTTTTGTGGTGGAAAACGACAAGGGTCGAGTATAACATGTCTTGACAAGCTAGAAAAAGCTTTTATTTTTTATTTGACAAGCTGGCATTCAATTGCCACTCCCTGTTGCACACAGCAAGATTTCATTCCCCCTGTCACGAGAGGATTTATGGCTGATTTAAGATGGAATCGTCAAACCTGTTACTTTATTTGCCACTTAATAGGCACTTACTATAGTAATTGTTTGAGATGGGAAAAGTGAACATGTGCTCTTCATGACAGAATGTTAAAATTAGGTGAAATCAAAGGTTTTTTTGACCAAGCTACACTTCTCAAAAGGCACCGAATTGGTGGAACGACCCAGTTCACAATAGCTATTAAAGACTGCTTTTAATAACCGGCAGCTGACACTGTATGTGATGTGATCATCACCTCGCTTATCAATCCATCTACGTATCTCCCCCTACTCATCTCATCAACAACTTACTGATGTGGATGATAGGGTGTGTGTGTGTGTGTGTGTGTGTGTGTGTGTGTGTGTGTGTGTGTGTGTCTATTCACATGTAAGGGGAAAGGGGATGTACATGTGTGTGTTGTTCTGTGCTTAAAATGTTATGAAACCCATTGCCCACTGTTACAGCACAACATATGCGTGCATGTGTCTGTTTTTAACACTGTTATTATGATTGATTATGATTGAATCGAGTTGTTTTCACCCTCTCCGCCTATCAGATCGCTGCCAAACCAGCCAATCAAAGCCCTCGTTACACACAAAGCCCTGTGGCAGAATCTGAGCTGGCATACAGTTAGGCATCCCTGGGTAGCACACACACACACAGGGCCTGGAGAACTAAGCCCCTTAAATCCAATTTAAAACCTAACCATAAAGATTGGAGTACTCCTGTCCCCTGCACTTAGACATAAATGAAATGTTGATTTCATTTAGATGAATTATTGCTCTTAATACTGCTTTCTTTCTCATAATGTTATGATTGTTGTATATTGTTTGAGAGTCGATATGCCAGGTAAGGGACATTTAAGAGAATGTGTGCGTGGGGGGGGGTATGTGTGTATGTGTTTACCACAAAACCGTAACAAAGTGACAGGAAGACAAAGGGTGTATTAAACAGTGTATCCTCTGTGTATGACTCAAAACAAGCCCTAAGAACCAGAGCTAAACTATATGACCTAAGGTCTAAGGCCCTGATAAAATGGGTGAGTGAATCTGTGTAAAATTGATCGTCTTGATAAACCCTTTGGAAAATATGATCAAATATTAAAATCTGTCTTTCAACCATTAGATTGGAGTAGGGCTTGGAGAGGTAGGACTAGGCCTATATGATTTGAACAAATAGGCCCTATAGAACAAAGAATCCTCTCCACAACAACTGTGTCAATATAATCCTCACACAAAATGTGCAGTAAACTAAAGTAGATTACACAAACTCTCGTCTATTAGATTAAACCCATATGAATTTGAATTTAAAGGATAATCTCTATTTTCGTGGAGGGACTTCATGTCATAATCTCCCGTTACTGTGCCTGTTAAAAAAAATTCTCAAATTGCGTAGCCCGTGCGTATTCTTACATCGCGCGTAATGAAACAAGGTTGAGTTCGAACTGAACACGTTGTCACTCAGTCACTTCTACAATCAGATATTCTCCTTGTAATAAAATCATGACATGGATGCATCACAGCTCAGCTCGTAGACACTATTTTCCTCCATAGCACAAACAAGACGTTTATATTGGTACTGATTAGCGCTGCTCTATATAGCCTATAGGCTGTAAACCCACACAGGATGAACCCAGTAACCCCTCTCCGCCTCCCTTTCAGTCTCAACTCACCGCCCCTTTCTACACACCACGTTTACATGCACGCCGATATCCCGTTATTATTCGGGATACTCAAGTATTCTGCTTTGAGTTGACAGATACATCATATCCCGTTTACAATAACCCGAAAAAGCTTGTATCCCGGTTCCGTGAAACCCGGATAAAATGCCTGGGATATGTTGATGTTAGATGGGATAATGTGGCATGTAAACATCTTATCCCGTTTAATGTTGTTTTTCGTGGTCTGCGCAGGCTCAGTTTCGCATACCATGAACATGGGAAAGCGGGATACCTAGACAGTTGTACAACTGAATGCCTTCAACTGAAATGTGTCTTCCGCATTTAACCCAACCCCTCTGAATCAGAGAGGTGCGGGGGGGCTGCCTTAATCGACATCCACGTCTTCGGCGCCCGTGGAACAGTAGGTTAACTGCCTTGCTCAGGGGGCAGAATGACAGATGTTTACCTTGGGTGATGTTTTCATCTGATTGTCAAACAAATCACTTCAAGAAGTAGGCTACTTGCACAGTTCGATTCACCAAAATTCCACAATAATACATTTTGCTGATACTCTATACTGGACCGTATAGCCTACTGGCTACATTCACGCTAATATATACAACGTTCTGCTTATAATTTCCGACATTTTGTAAACCCCTATTATAATTTCCGACATTTGGTAGGCCATTTGTTTGTCAACTGTAGTTAGATAGGCCTACATGCAGCTTCTCTTCTGTCATAACTTGTTGACCCAGAAGACTAAACAGAGTATTTCACCAGAATGTCTTACATCGATACAAAGAATGCTTAAGTAACTTCGTTAACACCGGTAAAATTGTCTGTTTCGTTTAGGGACCGGAGAGAAAACGCAATAACTCCAAAACTGTGTAAAGATTGGTATTGTGCAAAATGTCCAAATGTCATCAGTTTGACAGGTTTTATGGAAATTAAAAGTTGAGAAACAGATAGGTGTCAAAGATAACACAATACATGTGCATTTGCATTTTCTCAAGATATGCTGAAAGAAAGAACTCATATTTTTCCACTCCTGTTCCCAAGACAAAATGTACATTTGTTGTATAATTTTACAGCAATAAATGCATAATTCTGCAGGAGTTGATACTATACATGTGAGAGGTTAAAGGCCTACAGTTAGTGTCTATATTTCTGTTACTATTCCATTTAACCCATATGAACTGGATAAATAGAACCTTGTGAGCGGGATATCAAAGGTGCATGTAACCATCTTATCCCGAATAAGACGGAGAGAAAACGCAACTATCCGGAATTCTGTGTGCATGTAAACTATCGGAATTCTATGTGCATGTAAACTATCCGGAATTCTGTGTGCATGTAAACGTAGTCATGACTGATTGCACAGTAGAGATTGCAGTGGTGAAAGAGCGGAAATGCGAAAGCCTGAACTCGTTAAAAACAATAATTTGCTTTAACCATCAGTTGAGAGCCATCAATTATTATGGCTGGAGACTGAACAGCCGTCTGTAGTTAAGATACAAAACCGAAAAGAAGTGATCAAAGGCTTTAAACGTATTTTATGGAAAGACAGTGGCAAACCCCCTATCAACGCACACACAATCACCATATAGAGGCTAATTATTATTAATTTCAAGTAGGCTATGTTACTGTACCTTCCATCCAGCTGAGCTATTGCTGTCGCCTTTATCCTTAAAATAAGGGACAAAGCGCACCATCCAATCGTAAACCTGCGACAGAGTGAGTCTCTTCTCCGGGACACTCTCAATGGCACGCGTGATGAGGTCCGCGTACGACTGGTTTCCCCACGCGTTCCTCCGGGAAGACTTGGCTTTGCGCAGCTGGCCGGCCACGTCGAGGGAAGCCCCGGACATGCATGTAGGAGCGCCGGGTGCGATAGTGACCGGGGCGCCGGCTGGATGTTTGAGCTCCACGGGTGCGACACCTCTTCCCTCCGCTGCTCCGCCGCGGCATGCCGGCACGTTGTACTGAAGCTGCTCCAGTTTGATAGATGCCAGGGGCAGACCTCGATTGGCTTCATCCACTCCGCGTGGGAAATCCTCAGGACACGGCGGCAGCGGCCAGGTGCATGACCGCGGCCGGCCCTCCAGCTCGTATTCAGGATTGATTCCAACCTGATGCCCGTCCATGCCGTTCTTCTCCATCATCAGCATCTATCCGTCTGGATTAACGCCGGAGAGGCAAGGTCACAAAGAAAGAAACAATCCACTATAATCCTCCAAATGCCTTTGGAATGGTTCAAATAGCCCAAATGTGCCTCCTTGCTTACAAGCAACTGCTACTGTCTGATACAAAAATATGATAAAACAATATCAAAAACCCAGGAGAGGCGTGGAGTGGGATCATTCTGGAAGAGCATGTATTCTCTATGCAGTATCAGAACAGACCATAAACAACATGCATCCAGCGCGCAGCACAATAAATAAACCAGGTCCAGGTGATGGTTAAAAATACATTCTCAAACCCATGTCCAGATTCAGCAACACGGACTTGATGGATTGTGACTCGTCTAATGTCCCTTTAAAAACGTTCTGCTGCAGCAACAGTTGATTCCCTTGTCCAACAGCTATACTGGCTGGCAGGCTTGGATGATATATTCGATCAAACCCCAGAATTAAAGCCAATCAAATGTGACTGTCTCTCACGAAGTTTCCACACGCTTACTGTTTCTGTCGTCTGGAATCTCCTCTCCGTCTCCTCTGCAGATTTGTGACCGGCTTTCACTCACACGCAAGCGCTCACGCGAAAACAGAACACGCACTCATAGCTGATAGTAACACACTGGCTGACTGTGCGAACTGCGCGCAATTACTCCGCTTAAAAATAGGCTCACTCTATGAATCATTTATAAACCCGCAGAATTCCAGACGAAAAAAGCCTCGCAGGCGTCTCGTGGAGCATGCTCTGTTTGTGTCTTCCTTCTCCCACGCGACGAAGACGCCCTCTCATAAATGCATTACATGTATTTAACCTCCCTTGTTTCGTAAAATTTGTAGATTATTACCATACCATATTCCGTCCACATTGGTACACCAGTGTGTATCAGTCAGGCTTGAGCATCAAGCGACTACATTGTAGCGTTGAATAAGTGCCGCTTACACATACTTAGACAAGGCTTGGACCAAGGGAATATCTACATTATTCTGTATACAGCATCGTTTCACATTGCTATTCCACGTTTTTATTCACAATTCTTAAAATCGCTTGAGAAATTCGATTTAATTGTTTTATGTTTATTGCTTTGGGAATAAACAAGAAGGCCTAAATAAATACCAATTGATGGGGAACGAAATATTGTGCTTTAGCTATCGAAATTGTGATGATCTTCCATGTCCTGCATATGATCGTCAGTCAAATGTATACCTGTTGCTGAGAGAGACTGGGATAAGCATGAAATGTTCACCTCAAGAGTGCGGCATCTACAAACCTAGAATGTCTTATTGTGCACGGCAGTTCAGTTACATCAACTGCCAACACTGTATTGAATAATTATAATATGTATTTATTATTGAACTAATATTTAATATACAGTTATGACCGGGTTAATTAATGCTACCAAATAAAGATTTCTTAATTTAAGCATGAGCATAGATTCCCTATGCATATTCCCTATGTCTGAGACAAGAAATCAGAAAAACCGAAATTACATATCCTTTGAAATAATAATTGGCTCGCGGTTTGCTTTCTCTGCACGGGTGTTTTCTCACAGCAGAGAGAGAGAGAGAGGGGGACGGGAGAGACAGTTGTGAATGTCACACTCAATTGGCGCCCGCGGACTGCAACCATACCCAAGTCTATACGGCGGATTCCGCCTGCTTAGCGATCCAGTAGCACTGCCTTGCATGACCCCTCATTGGGTTCAAGTTGTGGGGTATCCATACTGAACTCATTCCAACTAAAGTGTCTCTCTACTTATTACTTTATGCATTTGCTGTTATTATATAAAATTAAAGGGGCTTTGTCTGTTATGCACATGTAGTTTGATATAAAGTTATTATATTCGACTACATTCTATTCTACTTCATTTAATTATATTCTAGTGTATTATAGAATACACTAAGTGTACAAAACATTAGGAACACTTCCCTAATATTGAGTTGCACCCCCTTTTGCCCTCAGAACAGCCTAATTTTATTGGGGCATGGACTCTGCAAGGTGTCAAAAGCATTCCACAGGGATGCTTCCCACATTTGTGTCAAGTTGGCTGGAGGTCCTTTGGGTGGTGGACCATTCTTGATACACACGGGAAACTGTCGAGCGTGAAAACCCCAGCAGCGTTGCAGTTCTTGACACAAATCGGTGTGCCTGGCCCATACTACCATACCCCGTTCAAAGGCACAAATCTTTTGTCTTGCCCGTTCACCCTCTGAATGGTACACATACACAATCCATGTCTGAATTGTCTCAAGGCTTAAAAATCATTCTTTAACCCATCTCCTCCCCTACATCTACACTGATTGAAGTAGATTTAACAGGTGACATCAATAAGGGATCATAGCTTTCACCTGGATTCAACTGGTCAGTCTATATCATGGAAAGAGCAGGTGTTCTTAATGTTTTGTAAACAGTGTATATTCTATAATATATTCTATTCTATAACCCCATTATCCTTTTTTCAATGGAAAATCCCCTGCACTATTGACAGCTTGGTTGTCAGGGGCAACCATATCCTGAAATGCTGGTATAGTGGAATGCTATCATGGTGGCTAAACAGGTCTATCACAAAATGAGATGTGAAAGAGTGGGAGACAAGAGGAGGGAAGGAGAGGGTGAGAGTGACAGAGGGAGAGAGAGAGAGTGGGGGGGACATTACAAGGAGGGGGAGGAGAGGGGGGAGGGTTGGTAGATGGTGTGTGTGAGAGAAGGGGAGGGTGAGAAGAGAAGGAAGAGTAGAGTGCGAAAGAGTGAAGGAGAGGGGGGAACAAAAACAGGAGGGGAGGAGTAGAGAGTGAGAGAGAGGGAGAAATGAGGGAGAGATGCCATAAATGAGAAACCGAGGGGTAATTCAAAACACATGGCCCCTGCCCTGCGGTCTGGAGAGGAGATTTTTATGCACCGCAGTGAAGTTGTAACTGGAATGCGGTGTGACTCCTATCCTATGGAATGCAAACACTGAGCCACTGCCAGCTGAGTTGAGTGGAGCTGAGCGGATGTGTGTAGTGATCTATTATAGCCCGTAGAAAGCGAAGCTTTTGGGAATTGGCACTGACAAACAACCATGGAAGCTCCAAACTCAAACAACAACAACAGGAGAAAAATCAGTGAGGGAGGATCTTTGAACCAATCAACCGCTAGGTAACTACACTGTAAAAAATTAATACAAATACTGTTGTTTTAATGGTAACTTACTGGCAACTAGTTACTTGTAAATTACTGTAAAAAAAAAAATTAAACTTTTGTTTGGAATTTACGGTAACATACTGTATCTTTTTACAGTAACGTACAGGTAACTGGCTTGCCAGTAAGTTACCATAAAAACATATGTTTTTTTAAGGTTACCTTACCAGGATTACTACTGATGTGTTTACTGGGATGGGATGATGATGTCACTCCCACCCTTGTGTTGAGAAACAACGACGGACTGACTATAGCTCCAATTAGGAATGTCAGAAGAGTAGACTCTCACATGTACAACATGTGAGGCATGTCCACTGAATAAAATGTATCCTTTTAAAAACCCTTCTGGATTTGACTTTGAGAACCAGACTGCATTCTTGCTCTGTACTGTTCAGGTACTCAACTGTGAGCCCAATCTTAGCTCTAAGACCCTTTAACATCACTTAATCTCCCTCCCTCTCTTCCTCTCAATCTTTCTCTCTTTTTCTCTTTCTGTTCATCAATGATGATCCCTCCCTCTAGCCCTCCCTCCTCTACAACCCACTGCTGTTACATAAGGAGAGCTGTGGGTGTTGTTTTGTAGTGTGACTTGGGGGTTGTGTGTGGTGTGCGTGTGTGTGTGGAAACAGTGTGAAAGGAAGTCTGGTTGTCTGTAGCCAGTACACAGCCCATGGTCATCCCAGGAATATGTCTCCTCCTTGGGCCTGAGCTGCCTGGAGGCCTGGGCTGCAGCCAACCATGTGGCTTCTCAATGTGACAGAACCATGGAGAAACACTCCACTCTCCTCAGCTCCTAGCCTGGTCCGACGTATGTTTGTGTCATTTGGTGTGACAATGACCATAGCAGTTGGTTAGCATGAACAGATCTGGGACCAGGCTACTCAACTCTACTTCTCTCACTTTTTAGTACTTTCCCAAAGACAAATAGGCAGCATTTTATTTTACTCCCAAGTATTGCCACTGGCGGTAGTGTGTTGGTTTGACTAGCACTTCCTGCCTTTTTATAGGTGGAAACCAAACCACAACGCAAAATTAGCCCTTTGATGAATACCAATGTGGTATTAGTAATATTTTAAAGGAGAAATCTGCATCTTATATGTACCCATTGATTCTTGAAGAATCCAACTTAAAAATGACTCATGAGCTTAGTTCAACTGTCGTACCCCATTAGAACCCAAAATACAGTTGAAGTCGGAAGTTTACATACACTTAGGTTGGAGTCATTAAAACTCATTTTTCAACCACTCCACAAATTTCTTGTTAACAAACTATCGTTTTTGGCACGTCGGTTAGGACATCTACTTTGTGCATGACACAAGTAATTTTTCCAACAATTGTTTACAGACAGATTATTTCACTTATAGTTCACTGTATCACAATTCCAGTAGGTCAGAAGTTTACATACACTAAGTTGACTGTGCCTTTAAACAGCTTGGAAAATTCCAGAAAATGACATCATGGCTTTAGAAGCTTCTGATAGGCTAATTGCCATCATTTGAGTCAATTGGAAGTGTACCTGTGGATGTATTTCAAGGCCTACCTTCAAACTCAGTGTCTCTTTGCTTGACATCATGGGAAAAATCAAAAGAAATCAGCCAAGACCTCAGACATTTTTTTGTAGACCTCCACAAGTCTGGTTCATCCTTGGGAGCAATTTCCAAAAGCCTGAAGGTACCACGTTCATCTGTACAAACAATAGTACGCAACTATAAATATCATGGGACCACGCAGCCGTCATACCGCTCAGGAAGGAGACGCGTTCTGTCTCCTAGAGATGAACGTACTTTGGTGCGAAAAGTGCAAATCAATCCCAGAACAACATAAAAAAGCCAGATTACGGTTTGCAACTGCACATGTGGACAAAGATTGTACTTTTGGAGAAATGTCCTCTGGTCTGATGAAACAAAAATATAACTGTTTGGCCATAATGACCATCATTATGTTTGGAGGAAAAAGGGGGAGGCTTGCAAGCCGAAGAACACCATCCCAACCGTGAAGCACGGGTGTGGCAGCATCATGTTGTGGGGGTGCTTTGCTGCAGGAGGGACTGGTGCACTTCACAAAATAGATGGCATCATGAGGGAGGAAAATTATGTGGATATATTGAAGCAACATCTCAAGACATCAGTCAGGAAGTTAAAGTTTGGTCGCAAATGGGTCTTCCAAATGGACAATGACCCCAAGCATACTTCCAAAGTTGTGGAAAAATGGCTTAAGGACAACAAAGTGGCCATCACAAAGCCCTGACCTCAATCCTATAGAAATTTGTGGGCAGAACTGAAAAAGTGTGTGCGAGCAAGGAGGCCTACAAACCTGACTCAGTTACACCAGCTCTGTCAGGAGGACTGGGCCAAAATTCCCCAAACATCTTGTGGAAAGCTTGTGGAAGGCTACCCGAAACATTTGACCCAAGTTGAACAATTTAAAGGCAATGCTACCAAATACTAATTGAGTGTATGTAAACTTCTGACCCACTGGGAATGTGATGAAAGAAATAAAAGCTGAAATAAATCACTCTCCACTATTATTCTGACATTTCACATTCTTAAAATAAAGTGGTGATCCTAACTGACCTAAGACAGGGAATATTTACTAGGATTAAAAGTCAGGAATTGTGAAAAACTGAGTTTAAATGTATTTGTCTAAGATGTATGTAGACTTCCGACTTCAACTGTATAAGGTTGTTTTACTCCAATGCTTGTAAACAAAGTAAATGTAGACAAACACTATATAGCCTCAAGCATGGTTAAAACAATCATTTTGATATCAAGGATGGTCAGTGCTTGCAGCCATAGCTGTGTCTATGAATTTGAGAGTGGTTACATTTCTCCAGGCCCATCCCTCAGCTTTTTACCAAAACAGGGGTGAGAGTACGCTTTGTTGTTGTTTCAACTGCTGATTCCCGCTTTAAGAATTCCTTCAGCAGTGTTCCGTGTTCAGTGTGCCCTGTGTGTGTGTGGCAGACAGACAGTCTTCCCTCTGCCACACCTGCCTAAGAGAGATTTAGCTAACACTATCCGACACCTAGCGCTAATCCTGTTTTAGATTGCACCCTCAACCATGAAATCCACTCACACATGGAGAGAAAATACACAGTGATGCAGCGCAGGCAGAGGTGTTACAAAGATAATCTTCCCCGTCACTTTCGTCCTCTGGTTTTAAGAAAGCAGAAAGGAAATGGCACGACTTAAGAATTACAGCAGTCAGATGGATGCAACCAGAGCCATATTGTATGGTTGAGAGGGATCAGGGAAAAGAAATTAGAAAAAGGTCTGGCTGTACATCCGATAGGCAAATGTAGTGCAAATCGAGAAATCATGTGACTAAACTGATTAAAAAGAAGAAACTACACTATGAAACAAAGATATATGACAAAGAATGATTGTAAAAAGCTTTGGGGCCCCTTAAATGAAATTTTAGACAAAAAGGCAAACTCCTCTCCATTATTCATTGAATCAGATGGTTCATTCAACACAAAAACCATATTGGCAATTACTTTAATGATTTTTTCATTGGGAAGATTAGTAAACTTAGGGATGACATGCCAGCAACAAATGCTGACACTACACATTCAAGGATATGTGACCAAATTATGAAAGACAAGCATTGTAATTTTGAATTCCGTAAATGATTGTTGTCTATCAACAATGACAAGCCACCGGGTTCTGACAGCTTGGATGGAAAATTACTGAGGATAATAGTGGACGATAATGCCACTTCTATTTGCCATATCTTCAATATAAGCCTACTACAAAGTGTGTACCCTCAG
Organism: Brachymystax lenok tsinlingensis; assembly: GCA_030435695.1. Lineage (NCBI taxonomy): Eukaryota > Metazoa > Chordata > Actinopteri > Salmoniformes > Salmonidae > Brachymystax > Brachymystax lenok. Next base: position 22,906,037 of record CM059799.1, on the reverse strand, counting down.
GCCTGGAGGGAAGCAAAAGTTATTCCTCTACCTAGGAATAACTTTCCTAACACCCGACCAATCAGCCTGTTACCAACCCTTACTATACTTTTTGAAAAAATGTGTTTGACCAGATACAATGCTCTTTTACAGTAAACATTTTTACTTTCAGCACACCTATAGGGAAGGACATTCAACAAGCACAGCACTTACACAAATTATTGATGATTGGCTGACAGAAATCTATGATAAAAATATTGTGGGGGTTGTTTTGTTAAACTTCAGTGCGGCTTTTGACATTATCAATCATAGTCTGTTGCTGGAAACACGTATGTGTTATGGCTTTACACCCTCTGCTATATTGTGGACAAAGAGTTACCTGTCTAACATAACACAGAGGGTGTACTTTAAATGGAAGCCTCTCCAATAAAATCCAGGTAGAATCAGGAATTCCCCAGGTCAGCTGTCTAGGTCCCTTTCTTTTTACAATCTTTACTAACGACATGCCACTGGCTTTGAGTAAAGCCAGTGTGTCTATGTATGCGGATGACTTAACACTATACACGTCAGCTACCTCATCGACTGAAATGACAGCAACATTTAACAAAGAGCTGCAGTTAGTTTCAGATTGGGTGGCAAGGAATACGTTAGTCCTAAATATTTCAAAAATTAAAAGCATTGTATTTGGGACAAATCATTCACTAAATCCTAAACCTCAACTAAATCTTGTAATGAATAATGTCGAAATTGACCAAGTTGAGGAGACTAAACTGCTTGGGGTAACCCTGGATTGTAAACTATCATGGTCAAAACATATTGATACAACAGTAGCTAGGACGGGGAGAAATCTGTCCATAATAAAGCGCTGCTCTGCATTCTTAACAGCACTATCAACAAGGCAGGTCGTACAGGCCCTAGTTTTGTCACACCTGGACTACTGTTCAGTCGTGTGTTCAGTTTTCAATTTGCTCAGAACAGGGCAGCATGCCTTGCCCTTGCATGTACACAGAGAGCTAACAATAATACTATGCATGTTAATCTCTCTGGCTCAAAGTGGAGGAGAGATTGACTTCAACACGACTTGTATTTATGAGAGGTATTGACATGTTGAATGCACCAAGCTGTCTGTTTAACCTACTGGCATACAGCTCGGACACCCATGCATACCCCACAAGACATGCCACCAGAGGTCTCTTCACAGGCCCCAAGTCCAGAACAGACTATGGAGGTGCACAGTACTACATAGAGCAATGACTACAAGGAACTCTATTCCACATCAAGTAACTCATGCAAGCAGTAAAATTGTATTTAAAAAAACAGATAAAAATACACCTTATGGAACAGCGGGGACTGTGAAGCAACACAAACTGACGCATGTATACAAACACACGATAACATACGTACTATACACACGTGTTATAGATATGTGGTAGTAGAGTAGGGGCCTGAGGGCACACACAATACGTTGTGAAATCTCTTATGAATGTATTGTAATGCTTTTAAAATGTATAACTGCCTACATTTTGCTGGACCCCAGGAAGAGTAGCTGCTGCCTCGAAATACACAACTGGATACAACTACAAGATAAAAACAGGCTATTAAGGTTAGTAGGGAAGTAGGGAATGGTGAATAACCTCTATTTGTTTTACAGTATGTCACTGAAATCACAGGGTATGACCAAAAAGCAAAGCAACTATTATGTGTAATATAAATACACAGTAAATGTGTGAATGAAATGACCTAGTCCTGTGGACCAGGGGTCCATTCAGTTTCCAATTCAGTCAATTCATGAATCAAAACAATTCCTCATATTAAACAATGGGCAATTTATGAATTAATAATTTACGTTCATGAAACTGAACTGTCCCTAACCAGGCTGTATACATTTAAATATCCCTCCTATGAAAAATGTAGCAGGAGTTCCCATGAACTGGTCTGACCGCTGCTGCCCTAGCAGTGATCCCATAATGGGTCTGGCTGGCCTGTCTAGTTTACTGTACACTGGAGGAAAGTCCTTGAGCTGGCTGACCACCACAGCTCAGTCCACAGGGTGGAGTAGAAAACAGTGACAGTTACTGCATAATGAAGTCATTCCCAGGGTTCAAGGCACAACTACTCACAGTCACAACTACTCGCAGGCTGCTTACAGTCTGCAGAAGTGAGCACTCGTTCACTACCCCTCAATGTGATCTCACAAATGGGCTGGTGGAAATATGTTGGATTCTACCTCTAGCACATGCCTATACCAATTCAATGAGGGGGAGTGATCAAATGCACACTCCAGGGGAGAAGAGGAGGGAATTGGATGAGAACGACTGAGGGGCCAGGTAGGGATGTAGAGGTATAGAACATTGGGTGTGACAAGGTGGGAGAGGGGTAGGCGGCTTTGTGAGGGACGTCACCGGGTGCTTTCCTCCATGTCTCCCCATCTCAAAAAATTCTTGAGAGTTCCGCTTCACTGCATGCGACAGGCGATTGGGGTGATCAGGGCCGGTGAGGTCTCGCCACCCCTCCTTCACTCAGCTGTCTCAGCAGGTCACCTGTGGCCCCTGAAGCCTTCAGGGGCCGCTACATCACAACATGTGAGTTGCATACTCAATATACTAATATATACTGATGGATAATATACCAGTATTACAGGTAGTATCTTTTCATCTCCATTTTGCATTTCATGTGTGAAACTACCAGGAAATATACTTGTCTCAGCCTATACATTCCTTGATAAATCATGTGAGGCGGGATTTATTTTCTCTGTAATTTCTATTATCTCAGTGGCCACAGGTTAACACAGAGGAGAGAGAGTGAGAATGGAAGATAGAGAGAATAAAAAAAGAATACTTGGATTAGAAAGAAAAAAAATAGAGTTCAGAGGGTCGTATCTCATTAAGCAATTGAGAAAGTTAATTAGGCAGTGCTGATAATTATTGCCATGGCAACCTGAGCACACTTATGCAAATTTGATTAAGGAGTTGCTGGTTGTTTATCTGCAGTGGTGAGACAGAGATGGCGTTCCAAATGCCAGCCTATTCCCTATGTAGTGAACTACTTTTGACCAGGGCCCTGTTCACATTAAGTGCACTATATTGGGAATAGAGTGCCATTTGGGACAACTACAGAGACAGCATAGCAGGGCCAGCGAAGAACCTCAGAGATCCCTACAGGTGAGATGGTGTAGCTGCATGTTCTCTTACTAAACCCACTCCGGAGTTTCTCTAAATAAGATCACCTCATGGAGCAGAACATGACTATGGCATTGCCACCATTACTTTACAACACGACTATCACAAGCATTAAGATGTTACTAAAATATATAATACCAGCCAAAAGGCAAAACACTGGTAGCTTTGCTACTGACCCTCAAAACTGGAAACAAAGGCACAGGATGTGGGTCTTTGATTGGCCTTCATCACTGTCCTTTTAAAATCAACAATGATCAGTCCAATTCATAATATGAATCATTGACTGATTATATTTTGAACCCAATGTCTGCTACCATCTATTCATTGATACAGAACACTAACAATATTTCCTAAATGGATGCATCTACCTAATAATGGTGTAATTTTCATTCCTAGATGGAGGAAGACATTGGGTTGTTTCTGGATTCAACAGAAGAGAGCAGAGCACAGAACACATGTTGCCCTCTGGTGGAAAAGAAAACAACAACTATAAGAACACAACATTCAAAATGAGCGACATGTTGACAGAATCTAGTAGAATCCAAACCTGCATTGACCATGGAAATACAAGTAATAAAATGAGCCACATTGTAGATAGAATTCGACACTGTCGACAGCTTGCGCATCAAATGGATATTGTGAAGGATAAACACCCTTCATCGTGTATGAAGTAGCAGTGATTGCTAATCACTGCGATCTATGGGAGTACAACTATTTAATTGATTTATTCTTACTCCCATAAAACCACAGATTGGTTTTCAGGACAGATTGCTTTTCAAATTGTTTTTGCTTTAACAAACCCACAAGTAATAATCAGAAACAAAAAGAGAGATACGTAAAACTCGTCACCTTGGGAGAGTAACTGACACATTTTACGTGTTCCCAGAACAGACAATCACATTCAGTTAGCTGAAAAATCCCTTAATTAGCTGAAAATCCCTTAATTAGCCATCCCAGGAGCTTTCTCAGTAGATGGCGTCGTGTAAAGTAAAAAGGTAAAACTGGGGCCATGAAAGCAACACAGCAGAGACCCAGTGGGAGATTTCTCTAGGGACTAAACCAAACCTCCTTTCCCACCATCATCTCATCTCACACAGCAAAGAGAGGAGTATGGATTATTACTGTTTATTATACAAATATCAAAGAAAGATATGAATTGTAAATTACCATCATGTCACTGTTTAAACAATTTAACTGAATTTCATAAATATGTGCCAATAATGGGCTCCATTTCAACTAACCGCCAATTGTATAAAAATAGCAAAAACATAACTGTCTCACACACAAACTGGTTTGTTTCTTCCTAATTTCTTTAAAGCCAATTTGGACCCTCAGTTCATAGCCTTGTCTGAGTGGATTACTAAAACGTCTATCAGTCTTTGTCTGGTTAACGTTACCCTCGGTCTTGACAGTAACATGGTTTTCAGTGAAACCAACGGCACTAAAAATATCCTCAAAGTCAGAGTGAATAGCAATTTTATAAGATTGTTTTTTGTAACAGAGCAGTGTTTCATTTAGTTTAGAACAATAAATAAAACTGTAAAACAAATGGTTCATATGCACCAATCTGTTACAGTAAGTCTTATGATAAGCTTCAAGAAGCCTGCGTATGTGTATAGGTTAAATTAGTTTAAATAGCATTTTAATCTGAGCTCAGACAGACACTACTTTGTCAGTACAAATGAGATGAGCAATAAAAAAACAAAACATGTTCTAATATACGTTTGATGCAGACAGACCAACAACAAAAAACATCCAAACCAAAATAATATATTATTTTTTACAAACATCTCCCTATATTAGGGATGCTTATTTATCCCTTTGTCACAGCTTGTACAGTACAGGAAGTTTTGATTGATTGGTTGTTCAGAGATGTGACCACTCTCCTAACCCCTCCCATTACATTGTCCAGGGAGGTGCTATGTGCAAATTTGAATGGCACACTATTCCTTATATAGTGCATTAACTTGGGCCAGTAGTGCACTAAGGGAAATAGGGTGCCATTTTGAATACGACCTATATCAGAAGAGAAGGCGTGGGCTTCTTCCCCTGGCCACGCCTCCTTGGCGTATTTCTTCTTACGTGGTTCGTTGAGCGCCTCGGCCGTGTAGGGTCCAGGGGCAGGGTTAGCAGCAGGGTTGAGGGTGACGGAGGGCTGTGCTAAGGCTGAGGTGGGGGAGAGGTCCACCTCTGGAGCAGGGTTAGGGAAGACCAGCGGCAGGCCCCCCAGGATAGTAGCTCCAGCCTGGGCCGCGGCGGGAAGGGAGCCGGCCTCTCCACTGGTGGTGGGAGGTCTCCATAGAGCCCTCCACTGAAGGGGAAGTTCTGCATGCGTCTGGCCACAGAGTCCTCCAGACCTAGTGTAGCGTGACCCTCCATCTTCCTCTTCTGATTGGGTAGCAGGGTTAAGGTGGGAATGAGAAGATTGAAGATGGCAATACAGTAGCGTCAATTATAAAGCACTATGAAGTACTCTGACAAATGTCTTAAAAAGGGATTTATAAATTAAATGGGATTGATTGATCATATCAATCTCGATTTGTCAACACAACCACTTTTAGCATTGATTGACTGATAGCGATCGGTCAACACCAAGGTAATTATATTTGTTTTTATTTCTATTTTTTTTTCTATTGTTTTTTCAGTTTACTTTCAGTTCGTTTTCAGACCTGATTTGCTCATTTGTTTTAGCAGTATACAAATACTTATATTTTGTTTTTAAATTATTTAGATTTGGTTTTAGTGTTAGGAACAGAAAGCATGCATTTGTGTTGTATAGCAATACATAAGGTGATGGTAAGGTCATAGATAGGGTTAGGTTTAAATCTCATTTTGACACGGATTTAAAAGGAATGGTGCAAAAAATATGGTTGAAAGAAACTCATCCATGTTTACACCAATCCAATGCTTTTTTACTTTAGATGTACATGTAAGAAGAATTTAAGTTATTTTCATAGATTTCGGTTTTACCATTTAGAAATGAAAGCACATTATGTACCTAGTCCCCCATTTGAAGGTGTCATAAGTATTTGGCCAAATTCACTCATATGTGTATTAGAGTAGTCCCCACATTTTTGGGAGTTGTGTTTCAGATTAAGTTGTGCCCAATAGAAATGAATGGTAAATAATGTATTGTGTCATTTTGGAGTCACTTTTATTGTAAATAAGAATAGAATGTTTCTGAAGACCTCTACATTATTGTCATGAGTAAGGATGAGTAAGAAAGTTACATAAATAAGGTATAAATAAATAAAAAGCTAGATACATTTAAACACCAGCTTCAGTAGCTGGAAAACCCCATTTAAATGTTTGCCCAAAGTAAGAAAAAGGCAACAAAAAAAGCCTAAAGTAAGAGATGGACTTGAAGAAGTTACCTTGATAGGGACAACAGCAGTCTGTACCATGTTCCTGAAGCGCCCTACTGACGGGTCCACATCCTCTGTAACAACAAGAAAACACACAGGATTACATTATTCATTGTGTGTGCGTGCGCATCTACATTGGTGCATGTTCTTGCATGTCTGTGTGCAGGCGTGTGTATGTGCACGTGAGTGTCATCAACCCTAACTACAGTAACACACCTGGATTGATGACCTCCTCCTCCTCGCTGAAGGAGACCCTGCTGCTCCTCCTCTTCCTCTTGGGCCTCACGATGTCCAGGTTTCCATCCTCGATGGTCAGGGTGGAGATACGCTTGTTGTGGGCCGTGTTGAACTCTGTCAGGTTCTGGAACGGGGGAAACAAGAGGTCATCAAACAGACCAAGAAACAAGAAGATTATACTACATAAGTTGCTTGCAGAAGACATGAATCTCTCTCACAAGAACACACACTTAACTCCAGCTCGGTCTCCTCCTCAGGTAGACCCAGTAGTCCTTTGAGCTCCTCATCCTCCCCTGCCTTCACCTCTCCCCCAGGTATGGTGCTGGTCTGGGGCTGGGGCTTCTCTCTCAGGGTGTAGACCCGTGTGGACGCCCCAAACGACATGGTGGAGTCAATGGGCACCTGCTGGGGCTTGTGGGGCTCCAGACGGATATGACCGAGAAACGTACCATGAGCTGAGGGGACAGTGTGACATGGATTGTCCTTTTTCGAAAATTCACTTCATGCTGAAAGTTGAAGTTGACATAGTGTATCTTGTATTTGGCATCTACAATGACGTGGCATGACGCACATCTTTTTGTACAAGGGACCAGCAAGCTATGGTTCTCTTTCTTGAACGAACATTTACACTGAAACAAACACTTGACAACTAACTTAATAGTGTCAGACGACCAAGGAACACTGCAGGATACTAAGGAGTACTAGATACTCACTGCTGTTGAGGTCGATCAGGAAAACCCTCTTGAGGTGTCTGTGGTAGACCAGGGCTGAGTGGACACGAGAACACGACTGGTGGTCTATGGTGAAGTCACACACGTCTGGATTTCGCCCAAACAGATAATATTTCTTCTCATCAATGATTAGCTTCTACAAAATGACAAAAAGGCAGGATAAATGTGAAGAGAGTTGCCTATCTAAGGTTATGGACTGGTATTGCAATTGTTCTGCATATATATACACAAAATGTGTTTTATTGTCACATAGCCCATCTGTTAATAGCCCATCTGGTGTATCTGTTAATATCCCAACCAACTACCTCATCCCCTACCGTTTTCATTTATTTATCTTGCTCCTCTGCACCCCAGTATTTCTACTTTGCACATTCATCTACAGCACATCTACCATTCCAGTGTTACATTTGCTATATTGTAATTCTTTGCCACCATGGCCTATTTATTGCCTCACATTCCTTATCTTACCTCATTTACACACATTGTATATAGATTAGTTTTTTTATACTGTATGTTTGTTTACTCCAATGTGTAACTCTGTTGTTGTATGTGTCGAACTGCTTTGCTTTATCTTGGCCATGTCGCAGTTGTAAATGAGAACTTGTTCTCAACTTGCCTACCTGGTTAAATAAAAGGTGAAAAAAATTAAAAATATAGGTGCAGTGAAATGTGTTTTACAGGGTCAGCAATAGTAGTATAGAGCAAATTAGAGTTAAGTGCCTTTTATGGTTATATTATGTGTAGGTCTTTGACAGCCTTGGAATCCAAGGGGTCACTTGATACAAGCCACGACCTCTGCACACAGGCAGTGCTCTCGCTTCTTCTATGTGTGGTTATTTTTGGTCCAGCACCAAAAGCTGTTATTGTCATGACGGTGGAAGTTGGGGTCAGGGTTAAGACTAGGCTAGTAGACTTACCTCTACTAGCTTGTCTCCCTTCACCACATCTAGATGGAGTCCAGGGGGAGGTTTCCCTGCCCTGACAAAACACACATACAGCAGACACCCACAGTGAACGTCAATTGCATGTCATAATTATGCCTTTATTCAAGACTGTGGTTTCACTGCCTTGCTGCAAAAGTAGTTGAACAAGACTATGGGTTTGCATGCCATTTCTTCTAATAATGTGTAAATTGTCCAAGCAATACTCATACTGTAATTTTTATCTCAGGAAAGGAATAGGATTGCAAATGCTGCATAACAGTAAGCCTTCTGGAACATCATTAATGTTACGCCATACAGCTTTATCAAACCTTGACGCTGGATTTCACTGACAAGTTAACGTTACTTAGTTTAATGTTCTTCAACAGCTAGCATTCGACTGTGACTGAGCACTTCAAGATCATAGCTAAGTTAGCCAGATAGCTTGCTAGTTTCTAGCAAGTACACAACAGCCTATTTCGATACGACAATCTCGTTTATTTCGCCGACATGGACCTTACAACACTCTACTGCATGCTTTTGATTTTTGACAGTCAAAATGATGCATTAGACATCGTCGCAGGTCTTACCATGACGGGCAGGCAAAAAGAGGTGTGTTAGTGCTTGAGTTTGCTGCCATCTTACACCGTGTACTAGTGAATGCTGGGAAAGTGAGGACTTCAGTTTAGTCTGTAGAAAACTGGGAATCGTAGTTTATGATGAAATACTATTGAGAATGTGCCCACTGTTATGTTGAAGTTGGGATAAAATTGTGTAAATTTGTCAACATATTGTTGTTGATTATTTTTTTGCTTGATCAAAAGACTAACTAAATTGTTAGTCATTTTCATTGCAAGCAAGCATTCATTTAGCCAATCAACAATACAAAATAAAACAAAGGGCACAGTCAACATATTTACCAAAATCACCCTATTTGAGTGTAAATAAACAAATACATTCTAAGTAATTTGTCCCATCACAAGTATCAGTCATGCATGTTGATACAAAATAAAACAAAGGGCACAGTCAACATATTTACCAAAATCACCCTATTTGAGTGTAAATAAACAAATACATTCTAAGTAATTTGTCCCATCACAAGTATCAGTCATGCATGTTGATAAACCAAAATGTTCTGTCTTTTTATTAAACAAATTCCAATAGCCATTCATGTAAGTGGACCTGAAACATAAGACATTCTCTAGCCCGTAGTGGACCTGAAATGCTGGTCAATGGTGGAGAATATGTGGCCTTCGCTCATTAGTAACTCCAAGGACTGGTTGCATGGAGTAAAGGCGAAGAGGAAGCATTAAGACCAAAACTCAATTTCTCTACGATTTAAAACGTTTTTTCCCCTACTAAACACATCAAAACAAAGAAAGTGCATCCTTTACTTGATGACAGTCATGCTGAGGTAATCCAGCCTAATGTGGAGCTCCTGTAGACTAATGCCCCTGGGCTTTGAGTCTGAGAAGCTCCTGAGCAGATTCAACATCTTACAGGAGGAGAAGTAAGTATACACTGGCAGCCCAAATCTGATATTTTTTCCACTAATTGATCTTGATCAATCACATCAGATCTTTTTACAAGTTGATCAGATTGGTATTTTGACCAATTAGTGAAAATACATCTCAGAATTGGGCAACCTTAGACTACAGGCCCAATATAATTATCACACAGACAAATCCATTGTCGAGTTGGTTTTGAAACTGCATACTGAGGCCTTATCCAGAAACAACCCCTACCGCCTGTCCCAAGACACTTATACCCTTTTCACACTACCTAGCCTAGCCAAGCTTAGCTGTACTGTGTTGGCCTTGTTACACATTGACACTAGTTGCTGGAACTGTGCTGGTAAGGACAATGTGAAAATAAGAATATCTGAACCAACATAGAACGGTTCAGGTCACCCCTATAGTCAATCAGGCATTAGAAGCTAGGGTCTAGGCCTCTCAAACTCTGGACCTAGAAGCCAGTTCCACTGCATTTTCAATTGTTCCCCTCTAATCAGGGACTGATTTAGACCTGGGACACCAGTTGTGTGCAATTAATTATCAGGTAGAACAGGAAAAGCAGCAGGCTCTGGACCTCGTAGGGTAAGAGTTGAGTACCCCTGGTCAAATCAAAATCAAATTTATTTATAAAGCCCCCCTTATATCAGCTGATGTCACAGAGTGCTGTACAGAAACCCAGCCTAAAACCCCAAACAGCAAGCAATGCAGGTGTAAAAGGCCTGGTCTAAACGTTGTTTCAGCTGCTGGGCTAAAGAACAGACCTGGCTCTGATTGGTACTCAGCCCGTACTTATGAGTCTCCGTCTCCATCTCCAGCATTACCACCACTACACAGGTTCCTGTTGTGCTGCATGTGGGCCTGCACTACCTCCAGCATGTGAGAGGTGATCTCACTCAGGTCCTCAAGGCAACACCGGTTGAAAGCCAACAATGACCTTTGGCCCAGGCAGGAGGTACATAAAGGGGGACAAATGTGCCATAATCATGCATATAAATACTAGACTCGAAGTACTGTGTAAAACATTTACCTGATTGATGCGCAGACTTCCAGAGACTGACATAAGTCCCTGGGGGAACAAAGGTACTGTCCACAGAAGGATCCTGTAAGACAAATATTCAGTATTTATCTGCTACACAGGTATTAGAAAATAGAGAACTTAGTGATGCCCTATTTTTCACAGACCTAGTTTTTATTTGAGCAATTTGTGGACGAAGACCTATAACTATCCACTTAAATCAGTGTACAGCCATAGCTTTACGTTCAACAGTGGTCCAGTCATGTCGTCCACAGAGAGCAGGATATTGGTTAATTTCATCCAGAAATCAAATACAGACCGGTGTGCAATCAATGCAACACTGCCACAACGGCTTGTGTGTGACCAGGTATTTCATGGTGATAGAGGTGGATAAACATGATATAAGACCTAATGAGACCTCTAGCTATAAGACCTCTAGCTTTCTCTACCACCTGGTGGAACAGAAACACTCACCTGGTTGACCTCTGTCTCCAACGCTGAAGACTTCCCTGTCAACTGTGGCAGACAGCAGCTGGGACAAGACATAATCTGGAGGGCTGACCTCAGGTCAATGGAGAAGCATCACAATTTGGTACATTAAAGCTCATCTACTTTCTAAAGATAGGAATGCAATCCCAATGCATTCCAAGACAACATTGTGCAGTAAGCGGTTACATGATGGCATCAGGGATTTAAAAAAACCTTGGTTTTCTTCTGTCCTGACTGGGAGGTGGTGAATCCACCTGGGGACTGGTTGTACCGGTATTCACTTCCCATATCAGAGTCTCTGTTGTATCCTTTGGGAAAACACATTGAACTGCACAACACATCTACTGAAAGTAAGCAGGAACAAATGAGTGACTAAAACTTGAAACGCTAGTTAAATAGATACAGACACCAAATAGTTGCATTGCAGGTCCCTTAACTCACCTTGACCTCATGTTGTTGGAAGAGGGATTTTAGTTAGATTTGATAAAGAGAACTACCCCATGAGATTGAAAGGGTGTTAGTTACTCTGTTGACAGATTAACATTTTGCTAGTGAGCTGAAGTTTGGCAGTCAATTATCCACTTAACCAGAGGCTGAAGAGAATCAACTATATAACCTTTCCAATCAAAGGATATTACCACAATAAGCAGCTAAATTAATGGAAAACTTGCAGGTGAGTTGATTCTCACTAAAACATTCACTATATGTAATCTAACAGGACTTTGCTAAATACAACAATACTTTTTGTTGGTTTTATTTATAATTCAACAATGAATGACACTTATTACAGCATGTATTGATACATTTCATTTAATCTCTTCAAAAATATCTTACAATGAAATACTGTTCATAGAAAAGTTTGAGCCCCTCCCCCCACACACCTGGTTGTAATGTACACTGGTGCTTGGTGTTTCTTTTCAACTGATGAGGTTTCTCTTTGTAATGGGTCCTGTTCTGAATAGGGCACTTATGTGTTTCCCAAATGGCACCCTATTCCATTTGTGTGTGTGTGTGTATATATATATACTGTTAGACCAGGGCCTTTGGTCAAAAGTAGTGCACTATAGGCAATAGGGTGCCATTTGGGACGCAGATTTCACCAAAGGTGACACATCTGAGGAGTCTGGTAGGATTATATTTCAGGCAACGAGCTCTTTCCCCATATCAAGCTCATCAGAAGCAGCAAAGAATTTTTTTAGTTGTTGACCCCAGTTGTGTGTACCTAATCTTGTTACACAAACTAACTTTCAGACATAATTACCACCACACCAATACAGTATCCAACTGTAATTATAAAACACACTTCTGTATCAATGACAGAAGATAATGGAAGCTGAAGTAACTGTTGAAAAAAGATAACTCATCACAGCAAATATACAACTCACTGTCAAGGCCCTTGAAAACAGAGCATAATAATCCAGTCACATCCATGAGCCTCCTCCTTTAACCTCTGTAGTAGCTCATATACAGTATATACTCCGAGCGCACAAAACATTAGGAGCACCTGCTCTTTCCATGACAGACTGACCAGGTGAAAGCTATGATCCCTTATTGATGTCACTTGTTAAATCCACTTCAAAATCAGTGTAGATGAAGGGGAGGAGACCGGTTAAAGAAGGATTTTTAAGCCACGAGACAATTGAGATATGGATTGTGTATGTGTGACATTCAGAGAGTGAACGGGCAAGACAAAAGATAAGTGCCTTTGAACTGGGTATGGTAGTAGGTGCACCAGATGGAGTCTCAAGAACTGCAACACTGCTGGGTTTTTCCACGCTCAAAAGTTTCCCGTGTATCAAAAATGGTCCACCAGCCAAAGGACATCCAGCCTACTTGACACAACTGTGGGAAGCACGAGTCAAAATGGGCCAGCGTCCCTGTGGAATGCTTGACACCTTGTAGAGTCCATGCCACGATGAACTGAGGCTGTTGTGAGGGAAAAAGATGGTGCAACTCAATATTAGGAAGTTGTTCCTAATGTTTTGTACACAGTGTATATTTTAGGTTCTGATGGGGTACAACAGTTTAACTAAATTCATGAGGCATCAATTTAAATTCATGAATCAATGGGTACTTATAAATGAATGATAAGTCCAAAATTAGATGTAGCAACTGCTGATTGCCCCTTTAATAAAATATGCATCTAAAGCCCAATCCGTGCTAACATTATGGGCGTAAAATAGCTGAGATAATAACCCCAAAGCCAAAATTCTGAGCCTGGCCGCCACAAAACCAAACAATATAGTGCTATATGTGCTAGTGTGTGGAGCTATTCAAATGAAGCATAAAGTATGTTAATATCATGAAAGATGAATATTTTGGCAATGGAAGACATTTAAAAAATGCAGTATTGTAGGCGACAGCCAGGTCGTACGAAATACATTTTACAACTTCTGCCACTGTTTTAGAATGACACTGAAACGACATTTTCAGATGAACATTTTATGATATTGATACGTTCCCACAACTGTTAGAAGCAAAGAACTTATGACTTGCAAGGCGATAGGCCGGGGTCCCGAGATGGAGCCTTCCTGTACGTCTGTCAACTACACTAAAAGCCTAAATAGGCTTAGCATGGGCCTGCCGGAAGGAAGTGTGGAGAAAGGGATTACCGGTACGATCCAGGGTGAACTGAGGTGTGTGTGAGAGAGATTAAAAGGGGGCAACTACAGTCAGTAGTTGCCCCATATAAAGATATATGAGAGAAGGTTAAACAAATGGTATTGTGTGTCAAACTATTGTGCCTCTGGGCTCAGGGAGGTGTGTGTGCTGTGCTGGTGTCTCCCCTCGCTCCCTCTCTGAAGGTGCAAGGCATTGCATGCATAAGTAGACGTTTTGTTTGCCGTTTGACAATATGTCCTCCCAGGCCCCTAGTAAAACACTTTTGTGTCATCACACCATATCCAGCCTTCTCAAGGTGATAGATAGCAGGGTAAATTAAGATGAAGGAAAACAAAATAAAAGTGCATTTGTCGTCAAGTGATTGCCACAGAAGTAGAACCCCTAACCATACCGTTCACACAGGTTTCATTCGGAACTAAACTAGCCTTCAATTGTGAGAATTCAAGCTCTATATTATATTAATACAAGCAGAACACTGACTCTTCAGCCAAATATATTGGTTGTTTGGGTCAGGAACACATTCCTTTATGCATTTAGAATAAACAGCTTGTTGTCTCTGGCCTTTAAGTTATGTGAGTTAATTTAAATTACATTCCAAACACTCCATTCCTCAAATTATTTTCATTCCTGACCAATCACAACACTGGCTGACTGGGGCTGTTAGGTTAGGTCTGCACTGGGCTGGGAATTGTTAGGTTAGGTCTGCACTGGGCTGGGAATTGTTAGGGTAGGTCTGCACTGGGCTGGCATACCAAGACTGTCAGCTACCACTAGCCTAATTCACATAGTTGGCTCAGGGCCAGCTCAGAATACACAGGCCTCTGATGTCATGTTGCTCTCTTTTCAAAAACAGCTGTTTGTCTACAAATCCCGACAAACAGTATATCTTCGTTTTCACCTGAGCAGTGTGTGCGTGTGCATGTCTGTTGAAAGGGAAGAGCAGGGTGTGGTCACAGAATTCTGGTAAAACCAGCTGTGCACAGTTTACGATCGCTGTGGTATGTGGACCTTGGTGTATAATTGCATCCATATCATAACAGGATGCAGTCTCCCTGTATAATAACTTCAGTATGAATATTAGCACAAAGTCTGGGGTGGCATTTGTAGGCAAACTACAGAGTCAACATTAACAGGTTAGCCTAAACCAGTATCAGTGGGGTAGCTAGCAACTAATCTCCTTCTGCGAGACAGACAGCTGAATGTGCTTATGGACAGCCTTGCCATGGTAACATTCAAAACCACCATTTTTAAAGACTGGCTGTCAACCTGTTGAGCTAGGTTTACCAGTACTTCCGATCCAATATCCAACTGCAAAGCCAAAATCTTTGCAAACTTTGAATTGTTCCCTTGAAAAAAATAAAATAGAATTGTGTGGCCTCCGCCACCAGCGCTAACAGTGGTGAATTAGGCCTAGATACATGTGCTTGACGTTGTGACTACAAGTCCCATGGTCCTCTCTCCTCCTATCCACCCCCATTATCACGTGTCCCAGTCGAGCTCTCTGCAGGCGATCCTGACCAGTCGGAGCTCCAGTTCAAAGGCGTCAGGCCTCTCCTGAGGGTTGAACGACAGCATCTCCCTGATAAGCTGTTTCATGCCGGCGTTCATGCTCTTCATCCTGGCCGGGATCAGCAGCTCCATCTTGGGGTTCTCCAGGAGCGCCTCCCCGAGGGGCACGATCTCCTCCCCCTGCTGCACGTAGCTTCCCAGGAGCTCTTTCTGGGTCTCCACATCCACAAACGTGATGCGCTCCACCATGGCCCAGATGATGATGCCCAGGGCAAAGATGTCTGCTTTAGCCGTGTAGTGGCCCTCCCACACCTCTGGAGCCATGTAGAAGTCTGTGCCGCATGCCATGGAAAGGAAACACTTGTTGACAGATGCTGGTTCCTCAGGGTTAAGGCCCGACGTGGAGCAGACCTTGGATAGGCCGAAGTCTGCAACCTTCAGGGTGGGCTCGGGGGTTCCCGCCAAGGTCCTTCCCTGGGAGATGAGGATGTTGTCAGGCTTCAGGTCCCGGTGGATGATCTGGTTTCGGTGGAGGAAGGCCAGGGCACTTCCTAACTGCAGCATGAAGCTAGTGTTGGTCTTGCGGCTGGGTTTACGGGACAACAGGTAAGCATTCATGTCACCTCCGTCACAGAAGTCCATGACAAACCACAGGTAGTAGGCACAGCATGGGTCAAAGGTTATCTCTCCCTTTAGAGATGTCTCCACCAGCTGGTGATAAAGAAACAGAAAGAACATTAGTCTTAAATAGTACATCACATTCAGTGCAATTATTCAGACTAGAGGTTGACCAATTAATCGGCATGGCTGATTATTTAGGGCAGATTTCAAGTTTTCATAATAATCAGTAATCAGCCTTTTTGGACGCCAATTACAATGCAATCCACGAGGAAACTGCGTGGCAGGCTGCCATGCGGTTGCAGCGTCAAAAGGACCTTGTGGCTGCAAGGAGCCAAGGTAAGTTGCTAGATAGCATTAAACTTATCTTATTAAAAAAAAACCTTATCAATCGTCACATAATCACTAGTTCACATGGTTGATATTACTAGGTTTAGTTAACTAGCTTGTCCTGCGTTGCATATAATCAATGTGGTGCCTGTTAACTTCTTAGGGAGCGGCAGCTGAAGTGTGGGTTTTGGAGAGTCTGGCGTGCCCAAAGTAAAAGGCCTGCCACTCAGGCCCAGAAACTAGGATATGCACATAATTAGTACTATTGGATAGGAAACACTGAAGTTTCTAAAACATTGTTTGTGAGTATAACAGAACTGATATAGCAGGCGAAAACCCGAGGAATTTCTGTCCTGGAAAAAGTGTTTGACACATTGCCTCATTTTGAACCCCTCCCTATTGAAAACAGCCATATCTGGGAGTAAGATTGCAGTACCTATTGCTTCCACTGGATGTCAACAGTCTCTAAACAGTGTTTGGTGATGTTAGGTTGCTCTGGATGGTAATAGAAAAATGTCGAACTAGTCACAGGATGTAAACAGAAGAGGCGCGTTCACGGGCTCACGCGCGCTGTTTTCCTTTCTATCGTCCAGTTTATAATCCGGTTGAAATATTATAGTAAATATACATAAGTGTTCCCAAGGATACATTATCAATGATGTTTGTTTGTTCTTGGACAAGTGTATAGGTTGAACGGGTTCTCTTCATGGTTCAATGGGTGAGTGGACGCTGTATTTCATGAACATAACGCGCCAACAAAACAGAGATTTATGGATATAATAAATGACTTTTTCTAACAAAATAACCATTGGATGTCTTCGTTGGACACTTCGGAAGCCCTCAGCAGAAGTTCTTCGAAAGGGAAGGGATTTTATGCGTTTTGTGAGACCTGCGTTGGTTATGGATTTATGCTAATGCATAAAATATGAGGGGCTATCCTCAAACAATCAAATGTTGTGCTTTCGCCGTAAAGCCTTCTTGAAATCTGACAACGCTGTGATATTGCCAAGAATCAAAGCTTTTGATGACTATGCAACACTTGTATATTGACGAAAGTTTAATAATTCAACTTTTGGATTTTGAATTTGGCGCCTTACATTTCAGCGGGGTAGTCGGGAGTGGGGCGCCCCACTGCTCCCTAAGTAGTTTTAACTTATCATCGAATCACAGCCTCCTTCAACTTCTCCAAACAGGTTATGATTTAACAAGAGCATTGCTGAAAAAAAAAGCTAAATCTTTGCACAAATATACTTAACATCAATACACAGAAGTATTTTCTATTTAAACCTGCATATTTTGTTAAACTAAATTAATGTTAGCAGGCAATATTAACTAGCAAAACTGTCACTTTTCTTGCGTTCAGTGCAAGCAGAGTCAGGTTATATGCAACAGTTTGGGCCGCCTGGCTCGTTGCGAACTGTGAACTAATTTGCCAGAAATGTACATAATTATAACATTCAAGGTTGTGCAATGTAACAGCAATATTTCGACTTAGGGTGGCCACCCGTTCAATAAAATACGGAACGGTTCTGTATTTCACTGAAAGAATAAACTTCTTGTTTTCGAAATGATAGTTTCTGGATTTGACAATATTAATGACCAAAGGCTTGTATTTCTGTGTTAATTATATTATAATTAAGTCTATGATTTAATAGAGCAGTCTGACTGAGTGGTGGAGGCAGCAGCAGGCTTTCAAACAGCACTTCACTAAGTTTGCCAGCAGCTCTTAACAATGCTTGAAGCACAGCACTGTTTTTGACTTCATGCCCATCAACTCCCGAGATTAGGCTGGCAACACTATAGTGCCTATAAGAACATCCAATAGTCAAAAGGTATATGAAATACAAATGGTATAGAGAGATAGTCGACGCATCATAATTCCTATAATAACTACAACCAAATGGTCCCCCAATCTACAAACAGCCCATAACGACAAAGCAAAAACAGGTTTAGACATTTTTGCAGTATTATTCAGACCCCTCGACTTTTTCCACATTTTGTTACGTTACAGCCTTATTCTAAAACGGTTTAAATTGGAGGTGAAAAAAATGTATCTACACAATAACCCATAATGACAAAGCAAAAACAGGTTTAGAAATGTTGGCAAATGTATTACATAAAACATACCTTATTTACATTAGGTATTCAGACCCTTTGCTATGAGACTCAAAATTGAGCTCAGGTGCATCTTGTTACCATTTATCATCCTTTATGTTTCTACAACTTCAAAGTCCACCTGTGGTAAATACAATTGTTTGGACATGATTTGGAAAGGCACACACACCGGTCTATATAAAAAGGTCCCACAGTTGACAGTGCATGTCAGAGCAAAAACCAAGCCATGAGGTCAAAGGAATTGTCCGTCTAGCTCCGAGACAGGATTGTGTCGAGGCATAGACCCGGGGAAGGGTACCAAAAAACTTCTGCAGCATTGACGATCCCTAAGAACACAGAAGTTTGGAACCACCGGCATGTCCAAGCTTTAGAGAGAGTCTTGAAGAGCCCTGAAAATAGCTGTGCAGCAATGCTCCCCATCCAACCTGACAGAGTTTGAGAAGATCTGCAGAGAGGAATGGCACAAACTCCCCAAACACAGGTCTGCCAAGGTTGTAGCTTCATACCCAAGATGACTCGGCTGTAATCGCCACCAAAGGTGCTTCAACAAAGTACTGAGTAAAGGGTTTGAATACTTTTTCTTTGTCATTATGGAGTATTGTGTGTAGATTGAGGGAAAAAAACAATTTAATACATTTTAGAATAAGGCTGTAACGTAACATAATGTGGAAAAAGTCAAGGGGTCTGAATACTTTCCGAATGGAATGAATATGGAAAAATAAGTTCAAACATTTCAACCAAAATCGAATGGTTGAAAGAATACAACGACTCAGTCAACCAATGATTTTTGTATTTATTTTTGTAGAGGAAAGCCCTAGTTATCATAATTCTATTAAATTCTGAGGGGGGGGGGTAATAACAATTTAACAAACAAGCTAAATTTGTCTTTGAATTCACAGCGCGACTGCCATCCTTTGTGAGCTGTCAACTGGAGGGGTGTTTGCGTGTGGTGTGTTGTCTGTTTTTCTGTCTCGTGTTTTTATTTTATCATAGCTCGTTGCGAGCTTCTGCTGGAGGAACTGGGTTCACCACAAGCACTCACACACCTACTTTTGACAGCTGACCAGATCCTAACCTATCCCATATAAAATGTGCGTCAGGTTTTTGACATGCACACACCAGCAGCACAACTACTTGGGTTTTGAATTACAAGCTAATGCCTGACAATCTTTATGGTACAAAACACCACATTGACAGTCCCACCACTTAGGGAAAACCAGTCCGTACAAAAAAGAAAAGAAAAAAGAAATGGGTCACAAATTGTCACATGCCATTCAGCAAGCTGAGGCATCCATAACCTAATAGATGCAAATAATCCACAAGCATTGGCACAGACAGATAATACGGTCCCTGGCCTCAGTGGTCCATTATCTTTGTTTTCCCAACACACACATGATAATCCTTTCCTATTATTGTGAGTTTTCCCTCTATAAGCAGCAGCAGAACATTGGAACATTACAGAAAAGAAAGACTGTCTGAACAAAGGATTCTGGGAAAGCGGCCAAGCCCAATACGCTGGAGTGTTTAACAAGCTCGTAGAGCGGTCGGACAATGTGTGTAGGTGTGTGACAATGGCCCATGTGCCACTGAGGCTATAATCAGTTGTTGCCAGTCCCTTTAAAGCCTCAGTGAGCCAGGAGGGAGGAACAGGGTTGACTGGGGAGTAATCTCTTTAAACCAGCGCTCAATGAGGACATGAGATGCCCCCTTAAAACCAGTGGTGATGGCACCACTTAAAAGACACAAGGACAGACGAGCTAAACAACCTTGCATAACTCAACACAAACCAGATAGAAATAACAGAGGACACAGTCTTCTGAACTAACTAGTCAAAGTCAGAGTATAAACGCTCTGTAGAGAGGCATCCAACAGGCTGAATGTGAGGCCAAAACACTGGAAGCAACACTAGCTAACACCTTGAATTACTAGCAAACACTTGACTAGCAATTTCTGTCATCTCTGTGTCTATGTACATCAGTGTAGAGGAATGTGTTCAATCAGCCACTGACAACAATATGTAGAATAACCAGAAGGAGATAAAAAAACGAACACTCCATTTTATCAACTAGCATGACTGCACGCAATGTCCAATACATCATCCTATAGCCTACATTGGGATCTACTGTGTGTGTGTGTCTGTCCATCCTGTTCTAGATAATGAACTTATGCTATGTTACATTAAATCAAATGTTATGTCACATGCGCCGAATACAACAGGTGTAGACCTTACTGTGAAATGCTTACTTACAAGCCCTTAACCAAGAATGCCCTTCATCAACATGTTATGGTTAATATATTTAGGCTATCGCCATGCTGTGTTGTCTATCACTTCTATAATTGCCACTTGGTGAAATGAGTTTGGGACTTCACTAACATTCTACACGTCAACAGTCAGATTCCTCCCTTCTGTTCTGACCACTTCCTCACAAACTTACTCCTCGGCTGCCAAGATGCTTCTCAGCATCTGCAAGACAGAACCTTGAGGTTGACTGTTCATTTCCGTCCTGCCAGCGCAGCACAATAGCCATCACTAGCCGGCTGCCACCCAATTACTTAACCCTGCACCTTGGAAGCTGCTGCCCTATGTACATACGGTTTTACTCATTTCATATGTATATACTGCATTTGTCAATTTAATATTTCTTAATTCCATTCTTTTAGATTCGTGTATTGTTATATACTACTGCACTGTTGGAGCTAGGAACAAACATTGCTTCACCCTCAATAACATCTGCTAAATGTGTATGTGACCCAAAAAATGTGATTTGATTTATCCATCTATATAAAAAGTTACTACCTCTAGGTATAGTGGGGAGCTGGACCCATGGCTCATCCTCTGAGCCAGGTCATCTCTCTGCAGGACACACTCCTCCAGGTGGATGACGTTGGGGTGCTGGCTCTGGATACTGCTCAGGGCCCAGAATTCCCTGAGGGCCAACTCTACATTCTCTGGGCTGTGGCAGCGGATCTTCTTCACAGCCATCCGGGCTCCAGTGCGTTTCACAACCGCCTCGTACACCACGCCGTAGCTGCCACGCCCCACCTCCTGGATCAGGTCATACTTCGGCTGGCTGCTCACCATCCTCTTGCTCACTGTGCGGAGAGAGGTGGTGGGGTTAATGGGTTACCACTGATTATTGTTGAGAGCTAGGTTAGGTCAGCAGCACAGAATGTAACACTTATGCCCCTTAGCTACTGAATAGTCTCCCAACCAGGTGGGTTAGTCGGTCATACGAGAGTTGACTTGACAGCACGTCAAAACCCATAGCTATAGGCCTAGTCTAAGTATTTTGAGGAAAACAAACTTATACAGTTGAAGTTGGAAGTTTACATACACCTTAGCCAAATACATTTAAACTCAGTTTCACAATTCCTGACATTTAATCCTAGTAAAAATTCCCTGTCTTAGGTCAGTTAGGATCACCACTTCATTTTAAGAATGTGAAATGTCAGAACAATAGTAGAGTGATTTATTTCAGCTTTTATTTCTTTCATCACATTCCCAGTGGGTCAGAAGTTTACCTACACTCAATTAGTATTTGGTAGCATTGCCTTTAAATTGTTTAACAAACATTTCCGGTAGCCTTCCATAAGCTTCCCACAATAAGTTAGGTGAATTTTGTCCCATTCCTCCTGGCAGAGCTGGTCAGGTTTGTAGGCATCCTTGCCCGCACACACCTTTTCAGTTCTGCCCACACATTTTCTATAGGATTGAGGTCAGGGCTTTGTGATGGCCACTCCAATACCTTGATTTTGTTGTCCTTAAGCCATTTTGCCACAACTTTGGAAGTATGCTGGGGTCATTGTCCATTTGAAAGACCCATTTGCGACCAAGCTCTAACATCCTGACTGAGGTCTTGGGATGATGCTTCAATATATCCACATAATTTTCCTCCCTCATGATGCCATCTATTTTGTGAAGTGCACCAGGTGTTCTTCAGCTTGCAAGCCTCCCCCTTTTTCCTCCAAAAAAAAAACAATGGTCATTATGGCCAAACAGTCCTATTTTTGTTTCATCAGACCAGAGGACATTTCTCCAAAAAGTATGATCTTTGTCCCCATGTACAGTTGCAAACCGTAGTCTAGCTTTTTTATGGCGGTTATGGAGCAGTGGCTTCTTCCTTGCTGAGAGGCCTGTCAGGTTGTCGATATAGGACTTGTTTTACTGTGGATATTAGAGGTTGACCGATTAATTGGCAACAATCGGTAATCTGCATTGTTGGACGCCGATTACATTGCACTCCACGAGGAGACTGTGCGGCAGGCTGACCACCTGTTACGCGAGTGCAGCAAGGAGCCAAGGTAAGTTTCTAGCTAGCATTAAACTTATCTTTAAAAAAAAAACAATCACTAGTTAACTACACATGGTTGATGATATTACTAGTTTATCTAGCTTGTCCTGCGTTGCACATAAATTAACAGGCACTGCATTGATTATCATCGAATCACAGCCTACTTCGCCAAACGGGTGATGATTTAACAAGCACATTCGCAAAAAAAAGAAATGTGTACCTAACCATAAACATCAATGCCTTTCTTAAAATCAACACCCAAGTAAAAAAAATGTTTACCCTGCATATTTAGTTAATATTGCCTGCTAACATGAATTTATTTCAACTAGGGAAATTGTGTTACTTCTCTTGCGTTCTGTGCAAGCAAGAGTCAGGGTATATGCTACAGTTTGGGCCACCTGGCTCGTTGCGAACTGTGTGAAGACAATTTCTTCCTAACAAAGACCGTAATTAAATTTGCCAGAATTTTACATAATTATGACATAACATTGAAGGTTGTGCAATGTAAGAGCAATTTAGACTTAGTGTTGCCACCAGTTCGATAAAATACGTAATGGTTCCGTTTTTCAGTGAAAGAATAAACGTTTTGTTTTTTGAAATTATAGTTTCCTGATTTGACCATATTAAATGACCTAAGGCTCGTATTTCTGTGTGTTAATTATATTATAATTAAGTCTATGATTTGATAGAGCAGTCTGACTGAGCGGTGGTAGGCAGCAGCAGGCTCGTAAGCATTCATTCAAACAGCACTTTACTAAGTTTGTCAGCAGCTCGTCGCTGTGCTTCAAGCCTATCAACTCCCGAGATTAGGCTGGCAATACTAAAGTGCCTATAAGAACATCCAAGTCAAAGGTATATGAAATACAAATGGTATAGAGAAATAGTCCTATAATAACTACAACATAAAACTTCTTAACTGGGACTATTGAAGACTCATGTTAAAAGGAACCACCACCTTATGTTCTGAGCAAGGAACTTATTTTTACATAGCACATATTGCACTTTTACTTTGTTCTCCAACACTGTTTTTGCATTATTTAAACCAAATTGAACACCTTTCATTATTTATTTGAGACTAAATTGATTATGTATTATATTAAGTTAAAATAAGTGTTAATTCAGTATTGTTTTAATTGTCATCATTACAAAAAAATAAAAAGGATGATTCATCGGAATCGGCTTCTTTTGGTCCTCCAATAATCGGTATTGAAAAATCATAATCGGCCGACCTCTAGTAGATATAGATACTTTTGTACCCGTTTTCTCTAGCATCTTCACAGGGTCCTTTTTTATGTTGTTCTGGGATTGCTTTGCACTTTTCGCACCAAAGTACGTTCATCTCTAGGAGACATCTCTAGGAGACTCCTTCCTGAGCGGTATGACGGCTGCGTGGTCCCATGATATTTATAGTTGCGTACTATTGTTTGTACAGATGAACGTGGTACCTTCAGGCGTTTGGAAATTGCTCCCACGAATGAACCAGACTTGTGGAGGTCTACAATATTTTTTCTGAGGAGTTGGCTGATTTCTTTAGATTTTCCCATGATGTCAAGCAAAGAGGCACTGAGTTTGAAGGTAGGCCTTGAAATACATCCACAGGTACACCTCAAATTGACTCAAATGACATTAATTACCCTATCAGAAGCTTTAGAGCCATGACATCATTTTCTGGAATTTTCCAAGCTGTTTAAAGGCACAGTCAACTTAGTGTATGTAAACTTCTGACCCACTGGAATTGTGATACAGTGAATTATAAGTGAAATAATCTGTCTGTAAACAATTATCGGAAAAATGACTTGTGTCCTGCACAAAAGTAGATGTCCTAACCGACTTGCCAAAACTATATCGTTTGTTAACAAGACATTTGTGGAGTGGTTGAAAAATTAGTTAATGACTCCAACCTAAGTGTATGTAAACTTCTGACTTCAACTGTAGCTAAGTGACAATGTCAAATGCATGACAACAAAAACGTTAGTGTTCGCATTTTAGCAAGTCAAATTAGGACAGTTACCCACAAGAGAGCAAATGCCAAAGCTTGCTAAATGTAAACAAATCAACTGTGCCCCTCACTCTGACCTGTACGTGCACACTAACGCATGGCTGGCAGCTGACAACATTTAAAAGGGGAAAATGTACGTTCGTCATGTCCTGTCAGCGGACTGCCCAAATATGTAAGAATAAATATATCAAATACTAATACGTTTAATTAGCTAAGCTCTTGAAAGGAATTAGTTAGCTAACACGGAAGCGAAACTGTTTTTTTAGGTAGCTAACAGTAACTAACGTTAGCTAACTAGGAAGCCAAGGGAAGAAAATGGTGGCTAAAAATACAATAGCTTATTAGCTAGAATCATAGCTATATAAATGTAAACGTTATCTATGTAGCTGTCACCACAAGGGAGTGTATACAAATTAGTTCGCACAGTACCTTACCTAAACTACCTAGCTAGCTTGTTCAAATCGTGGACACATTTATTGTCCTCCTTGCGCCGAGCCAAAATTAGCACATTCGGCTAACTAACTAGTCCCACACACCTGCGCACATCACCAAGCACCATGTCGCACGGCCAGACAAAAGGACTGGCTTCTTCTGAAGACGAGGAAAGGAAACAAAGAGCCGATAGCTATATATCTAGCAAGCTACACATTTACCTGTTTTTGTCTTCTCTCAAGAATTCATTTGTTGTTGTCTTTCTCACTTTCTCTGGCAGCCATTAGCCACCACTCAGCCAAACACGTTGTCGCGCAGATAGACAAGTTCCGTGAGCGTGCTGAGTAAATCTGCAGCTCAAGTACCCCATCAACAGCGCGCGCCCGCTTGCTTGACTCTCTCCCAAATCAACACAGACTGTGTGCTCTGTAGAAGCGAAAGTGGGAAATACTGCCCCCCTTTTTAAGCAAGCCTCTAGCTGAAAGAGAAAATAACAATGGGTTGTTTCCCCGTTCATTGCATACTTTTACATTCATGCCAATGGATTCTTGCCCTGACAACTCCCTCCCAAATTCTACAGTCACTGTGCCTCTCCCTTTCATTACACCAGTAAAACGAGTAATAACATTTCTTCTTCGGTGGAGAAATAACATTTATTTTGAAAACATTTTTAAATTCGGTACACGCACTGGGCAACGTTCTTTCGCCGAGATTGACCGGGGTGAATTGTTTCTGAGAGGATAGTAACGACATCGTACTGGCATCAAATAAATAGGTTGTCTTGGAAAACGATGAAATTCGAAGTTTGTCTCATTTTTGTATAACTATCTTAAGTTATCGTGACAATTACTGTTTGTAAAATTGTATTGGTCTTCCGGCAACCCCCCTGAATGCCATATTTAGTTTGCTCCAATGACACCGTGCAGGTTGTCCCATTATATTTTACGTAACACAGACTATACGTTAATGATCTTGAATGAAATGACGCTCTGAAAGATACATTTAGCTCGACCGTTATTTTAGGTAGAGGCAGTATCAACAAAGAACGGTATGATGTATTTTATCTTGATTAACACGGTTTGCAGAAAATGTAACTCCCCTATCACAATACCTGTTTGGAGAATGCTCTTAAAGGGACAGCACCATGGACAGCACCATCACGAGCTCGAAACCTAGAGGTGCAACATGGCGAGACTTCCGGTGACGCAAGTTAAACAGAGCAAACAGACCAGGCCTGTGTTTGGGGTTTGAGTAGTCAATGAGAGAAGGGAAAACGTAGATTCGAGCCAATGTATTAAGTAGGTGAACTTGTTCTTACTTCAACCAAGTGAAAGTGGCAAACTGATTTGCCACTTTCACCGTTTTAATTTGTTCAAAAACAACTTTATATCGAAGGAGTGCCCATGATTTGACGGATTGAACATGCGCAGTTAAGCGCAAGACGACCGTTAGACTCGATGACGTGTATCTACGCATGCGCTTAGCTAGCCAACGTCGCCATGACATCGCCTACTAGAAGTGTGATAAGGGATTTCTATTGGAGAAGCCGTTTTAGCCTATCTCCATACTGTAATGTCTTTGGCACCATAATGTGGGTGAAAAGAAGATGTGCACAATGTTGCAACAAAGTATTAATAAACTTGTTATTAGAAAGAAACGAATAACCTGAAACGTTTCTTTGTTACTTTGTAAAACAACTTTAAAGTCTCTAGACTACCAACCCATTAATCAAATATAGGCCCAACATTGCATCACATAAAATTGTTTAAATTTTAAATGTAACTTTTATTTAACTAGGCAAGTCAGTTAAGAACAAATTCTTATTTACAATGGCGGCCTAGCCCGGCCAAATCTGGACGATGCTGGGCCAATTGTGCGCCGCCCTTTGGGACTCCCAATCACAGCCGGATGTGATACATGGATGTATCATGTTCAGATTTTCACATGTTCAGTTTGTCAGGAACTGTAGCCTTAAAAGAGACAGACCCACCAGCAGTGTATCATATTGACATTTGTTTATTAACAGGTGAGTCAATGATGCACATGTCAACACTACTATGTGTTGTTCGCAACTCAGTTGGCAAGAAAGCTTGGTACAGATTTGTCAAAGTGAGCTATAGGCCTGCTGTACCACATTCTGTGGTTGGTGATAATAGTCAACATAGCTACATTCTTTGGTCTAATAAACAGCAAAGCAGAGAAATCAAGTAACACACAATAGCAGGCCTATTGTTTGTTTTGTGCTTCATATATGACCCCTATACATTGAATACTGACATATAGGCCTAATTGAGATAGTGACCAGAAAGGATATATGGTATGAGGAAAATGGGTATTGGGTATTGATTTTGTGGGGAATGATTGTGAATATTTTTAACCATACTTTCAACTCATGAAAGAAACATATGCAAAAGCACAAGCATAAGTTCTTGTCCATAATACAATGTATCAAAAGATCAGAGGTAGATTTGTAACAAAATTAAACAAATGCATTTCTGACAGTAAGTCCTGGTATTTTTCCCACAGCCTACACTGAATATGATTATATTTGACACTTTAGTATTTAAGTAGACCTAGTGTCACACGCCTTCAGAAACACAACAGAGATATCAGAGGTTTATTGAGGTTGCTTGAAGTTGTTAGGGCGTTTGCCTGTCCTGGTAAGTATAGATAAGGTGATTTGTTCAAGCGGCGCTGTTGTCACCTACATACAGAGTAATATACCCCTCCTGCTTTGAGTTCAGTATTATCATGTTATACATACCACAGTACTTGACTTGGGCAGGAATTCACCGGAGCTGAGTACCAGCACCTCAAATGTTCTACAGCTTGAGCTCCTGTTCCTCTTATAGAATATTAGCGCAAAAGTATTGTAGAGCTCCTGCACCTAAATATAAACAGCACCGGCACCCAACATGAGTAGCGGCACCTATTTCAGTTCAAATTAAGCATACACAATATCAATGCATAGAATAATACCAAAATGTCTGATGTATTGGTGCAGACAATGTATAATCACAAAAAGAAGAACAGTCAACAGTAATTCAACAGCATTTCTATGTGAGGAAAACATTACATTGCAAACTGAAACAAAACAATCATTCACACAAAAAATGGATAAACAAAACTAAGAAATCATTCAAATCAATCTCACAAAATGAATGGACAAATCGATCTTGATTTAAAAAAACTCAGTCATTGTCCATCTTCAAAAACATCCTGAGGTAGACTTGTATAGATTCTTGACAAGGCATTTCTGTCTTGTTTTAATACAGTAAGAAACATTTTATAAAAAAAACTCCAACCTACCCTAAATGAAATAAAAAGAATTGGCGCATTGTCTGGACTCTGGAACTTAAGGACCATGTTATAGCCTAAATACATGAAGTGATAAAGTACTAGGCTCAAACGGATATGACTGTGTGTGACATCAAATAGCAAATGTCATAGCCAATCAACACAAGCTCTTGAAAGGACATCAACAAGGGCGGCCTCGATCAGAAATCACCCCTTGTCATTTCTAACACACCGGACCAATTTTTTTCTTGAACCCCCACACTGGACAATTTGTTCCTTAAAGGCCTCCATTATTAACCAGATAATTATAAATTTGCGCAAAAAAAAAAAGTTAGGCAGGCCCACTTTGCCCGAAATGCCAGATGGTCAGTTCACCCCGGTCATCAAAATGCTTTGTCTACAAAAGGGGCCCATTCTGTAGTCCCTATATGGAGAGGTGAGTCTACTCTACTCTAACTACTGACTGACTACCATGCAAAGTAAATACGGAAATAAACAACATTATATTAATATCGTGACGAAGCTGAATATGTACAATAACCACAAAAAGTGGGGAGTTCGATGGTTTGCTGCCTCAGATTGGTTGTGCCACTTCTAGAGAGAGACCAGAGAAGTAACTTAGGGTGTCAAAGGAAATATCATGTTACTCTACTATCTGCACTGTCTTACAACTTGATCACCAATTAAGTCAGAAAAAGAGAGCAAAACTAGAATATAACATTAAATATAGCTAGCTGTACTACAGTAACGTCATAGCAACGTGTAAATAGTGCATTGCCCTTTTGGCAATCAATGTTCTGCATGGATTTTCCGGTAACCCAGCCTATAGGCTATAGGTACACACAAAACACTTTACCACTCCTTCCAAAGTAGCTCCTCTTTAAAGTTCAACATGGGGATTTCAGAAAAATTAAAGCCTGGCTGCAGTCATAACAATCAATGAGCAATTAAATATCTTTAAGAAATACCCATACTCCTAAACATGATTAGTGCAGAGTATTGATGCACAAATACACTACATGACCAAAAGTATGTGGACACCTGCTCGTTCGAACACCTCATTCTAAAATCATGGGCATGAATATGGAGTTGGTTCCCCCTTTGCTGCTATAATAGCCTCCAATCTTCTGGGAAGACTTCCCACTAGATGTTGGAACATTGCTGCAGGGACTTGCTTCCATTCAGCCACAAGAGCATTTGTGAGGTTGGGCACTGATGTTAGGCGATTAGGCCTGGCTCGCAGTCGGCGTTTCAATTCATCCCAAAGGTGTTCAATGGGGTTGAGGTCAGGGCTCTTGCATGCCGGTCAAGTTCTTCCACAACGATCTCGACCAACCATTTCTGTATGGACTTCACTTTGTGCATGGGGGCATTGTCATGCTGAAACAGGAAAGGGCCTTCCCAAAACAATTGCCACAAAGCTGGAAGCACAGAATCGTCTAGAATGTCATTGTATGCTGTACTGTAGCATTAAGATTTCCCTTCACTGGAACTAAGGCGCCTAGTCCAAACCATGAAAAACAGCCCCAGACCATTATTTCTCTTCCACCAAACTTTACAGTTGGCACTAAGCATTGGGGCAGGTAGCGTTCTCCTGGCATCCGCCAAATCCAGATTAGTCCGTTGGACTGCCAGATGGTGAAGCGTGATTCGTCACTCCAGAGAACGCCTTTCCACTGCTCCAGAGTCCAATCGTGGTAAGCTTTACACCACTCCAGCCGATGATTGGCATTGCACATGGTGAATTTAGGCTTGTGTGTGGCTGCTCGGCCATGGAAACCCATTTCATGACTCTCCCGTCGAACAATTAATGTGCTGACGTTGCTTCCAGAGGCAGTTTGGAACTCGGTAGTAAGTGTTGCAACCGAGGACATGCAATATTTACGCTCTACACGCTTCAGCTCTCATCGGTCCCGTTCTGTGAGCTTGTGTGGCCTACCACTTTGCAGCTGAGCCGTTGTTGCTCCTAGAAGTTTGCACTTCACAATAACAGCACTTACATTTGACCCGGGGGCAGCTCTAGCAGGGCAGAAATTTCACGAACTGACTTGTTGGAAAGGTGGCATTCTATGATGGTGCCATGTTGAAAGTCACTGAGATCTTCAGTAAGGCCATTCTAGTGCTAATGTTTGTCTATGGAGATTGCATGACTGTGCTCGATTTTATACACCTGTCAGCAACGGGTGTGGCTGAAATAGCCAAATCCACTAATTTGAAGGTGTGTCCACATACTTTTGTATATATAGTGTATATTATGAAGTCAACTGAAAATGAAGCCCATTGAAAGAGAAAGTAAAAAGTAAAGCATAATTGTTTGCTTAATTCGACCATGAATCTATCAAGAGGCTAGAACCAAAGCCGGTTGCTGTTTAAATAGAATTGAGCTACAAATTGTGATACTGTATCTATTAGAAAGAGAGGTAGAGAGTGACAATGAATAAATAATAAATATAAAAAAAGATAATATCTATATACATTTAAGTGGTGTAAAGTATTGCATCCACTCATGTAAAAGAGGAGTAAATACTAAACCTATAACCATCTTATTCAACACTTGAGTCCCTTTATCATAGCACTCAATCATAAAAATATGTCCTTAAAGAAAAAGAATTACGCTCAGATCCATCCAAGAAAGAACATGTAATACCTTTGGCTTTCTAAATAGTTTTCAAGTACAACGAGACAATGAGAAACAAGTCATGTATTTGGGCAGTGTATGAGAACACCCCTGATATGTAGAATGTGTTAGAAAGCCATGTTTACATCCATAGTAAAAACTGTGGGACAGACAGACAGTCTGTCATACAATCAACGCTGGTCTCTCATTTAGCCTTGGGTCAAAGCTTTGTAACATGCAAGGGAGGGGGCCACATCCAACCACCCATGAAACAAATGAACAGGCTATGGCACTTATGTCAAGCTGTATTGTACACAGTCCAATCGGAAACCATGGTGTACCAACATTCATACAGCAGAAAGGGTTAAAACATTCACTTGGCCGTAGAAATGCACAACGACTTATAATACCTGAAGATTTAAATAAGCAGAAAGATACACTCCTTTTTGTCCATGAAACAGTCTTAGAGTCAGGACACCTATATCTGTACATTCACTTGTATGATTGTATTTCCTTTACCTTTTTCTAACAAAAGCATTTTGGGAAAACATGGTATACAGTGAGAGAGCAGAGCACTCACAATCATCTACAGGAAAATCCACATAGGCTACCTCTTATTTAGCTGCAGCAGGGAAAATACAAATAAAACACTGAGCTAACTCTCAATCTCAACTATCACATCAATAAAAGTACACATTTCTTGCTGTTCGTGTGATAAATAAAGACAACCTGATGTAGTTCCAAAAGCAGCATTCCAATGAAACCTTTTGATTGGCTGAATCCCTGAATCGATCAATCAGAGCTCTCCCTGGGGGGAAAGGGGGCATGGCTCTGCTCCTCTTCCTTGTCCCTCAGTGATGATGCTGTTCCCTGAGCGCCAGGGGAGGACTGCTGTGCTTTGATTGGACAGTTGGCCACCATGTGACTGATGCTCTGGCAAAAATGGCACTTCTTGGGCTGAGGAGGTAGCTGGCATTCTTTGGCATGGTGGTCAGGTCCTCCACAGTTGTAGCATCTAGAACACAGTGGAAGAGGAGAACACCCAAATACAATGATTTCAGACAGTTAACACATTCTTCCAATAGAGGGCAGTGTTCTTCCACATATAGTTTCAGATTCCTGAATTTCCCTCAGATCTCATCTACTGTATACTGAACAAAAAATATAAACGCAGCATGCAACAATTTCAAATATTTCACTGAGTTACAGTTCATAGAAGGACATCAGTCAATTGAAATAAATTAATTAGGCCTTAATCTATGGATTTCACATGACTGGGCAGGGGCGCAGCCATGGGTGGGCCTGGGAGGGCATAGGCCCACCCACTTGTGAGCCAGGTCCACCCACTGGAGAGCTATGTCCACCCACTGGAGAGCCAGGCCCAGCCAATCAGAATGATTTTTTCCCCACAAAAGTGCTTTATTACAGACAGAAATACCCCTCAGCACCCCCCCTCCCGCTCGTCAGGCGATCCCGCAGTTGAAGAAACTGGATGTGAAGGTCCTGGGCTTGCGTGGTTACTTGTGGTCTGCGGTTGTGCCGGGTTGGATGTACCACCAAATTCTCTAAAACAACGTTGGAGGCGGCTTATGGTAGAGAAATTAACATTAAATTATCTGGCAACAGCTCTGTTGGACATTCCTGCAGTCAGCATGCCAATTGCACCCTCCCTCAAAACTTGAGACACCTGTTGCATTATGTTGCGACAAAACTGTGGCCTTTTATTTTCCCCAGCACAAGGTACACCTGTGTAATGATCATGTTATTTAATCAGCTTCTTGATATGCCACACCTGTCCGGTGGATAGATTAGGTTGGTAAAGGAGAAATGACCACTAACAGGGATATAAACACATTTGTGAAAAACAAAAACAACAACAATATTTTTGTGCCCCTGGAACATTTCTGGAATCTTTTATTTCAGCTCATGAAAAAATAGGACCAACACTTTACATGTTGCGTTTATATTTTTGTTCAGTATATTATAAGATTAAGTCAATCTTGAGAAAGTATCCGCGTTAATAGAATGACGGCCTCTTATGTATGCATAGTTTATTTACTGCAGGATTGTATGTCTGTGTGTGTGTGTACGTGCAAGCTTGTGTGTGATCATCTTAGGAGGTGTATAGTGCATTAAAACCAATGCCTTAATACATACATGTCACACAATCTTAAATCAGTAGATGTTGAGACTATAATGACAATGGGGAATTTTGTTATTGCATTAACTCCAATGCAGATGAAGCCCTGGAGCATCAGAACCTTCCCAAGCTTACTACAACTTCCCTCCTTCCTCTGTCCTCTGCCCTTTCCTCTGAGTACCAACCCCCTACCATACACACATACGCAAACACACAGACCCTCTCCTAGGGCACCGTTGGTTATTGATCAGTGTGGGCACCAGGGTGGGAGAGGAGAGCAGAGGGGGCTCTTTGTTTCAATACTGCACCCTGAGCTCTAACCCCTGACCCCTCTTTCTCTCTGGCTTTGCCTTCCCCCCACCTCATTTACACAACACACCCACTGTTGCCATGGCAGCCATGACCTATGACCTCTCTCAGGGCACTTACATCTGGTATCAATTAAATGGATAGGATCCTTTCCCCTTTTCTGCATCCCCTATTCCCTCTTTACTGTTATGATTGTGAGTCAGCGAGAGAGACAGAGACAGTGGTAGATACACTCACATCTATGTGGTGTTTGATGTCATAAGAATTAATAGGCACATAGGTGCCGATTCAGACCTCTGAAATGTACACCTTTTTTACACACGCCTTCCCTACCCACTTCTCAGTAGTTGGTATTCAGACTTAGTGTATGTAGGTAAGACTTGAATGTAGACTATGGAGAATGCATTCAAAATATAGAAAGATAGCCATGAAAATATATGCATATTTGTCTCAGTTTCAGAACCCATGGGTATATTTAAAAACACTATGATTTTACACATGATTTCTGTTTAGGGAATAATCATGAATCCTACTTCATGGAAAAAATGTGCCTTTATCCACTAACCCCAAGAAGTTTGTTGTACTTTTTTGGAAATTTGCCCCACATTCAGATAATTAATGGTGACATTGGAAGTAGTATAGCCTATAATATAATTATAATATGGAGAATAGTATACAATAGTATGATATAATAAATATACTTGCACTGCTTAAGTTCAATGTCAGAATATGCATAGAGAGAAAAGTACATAAAAATGAATAAAGTTATATTTATACGCGTGTAACTCTGTCCTGAATTTCCCCCAAAGAAGATAAATAAGTTTGTTTGATGTCAGCATTGTGGCTAAAACAGTAAACTTGCCAACTTTCATGATGATGATACAAGATATTTTCAGTGACTTCAACACCCTCTGATTATTTGTGAACAACCTTGTCAGATAAGCTTGTTGTTAATATTGCACCTATCTTCATATTTAATGCTATAAGCAGAGTGTTACAGTGTTTCCGAATCATGGAATTATTTTGAGTGAGAGGGGAAATCTGGAGATGCATGGTTATGCTATGCACCATTTAAAGATGTTAATTGAACAATCTCACCTGTCCCCCTTGGAGCGTCGTTTCTGTTGCCCCTTAGGTCTCTTCTCACTGCCCACACACTGTGCTCCCCCTGGCCCCGTCACAGTGACAGACTCTAGGCCTTTAGACGACTTCTTGAAGGTAAACTCCACCGCCTCGCCCTCCTTCAGGCTACGGAAGCCCTCCATGTACAGCTTGCTCTGTGTAGGTTGAGAGGTGGAATAGGTGGTTAGAGATCAAGGCCAGAAGACTTCTATGTCCAGTTTGCTTTGTATAGGGGAGAGGGAGCATGAGTGTGGTCAGAGTAATGGTTTAGAGAGAGCTTACTCTGTGAGGGAATGGGGAATGAGGGGTCAGGGTTGGAGAAAGGTTCTTAGGTCAGGAAACTGTTGAGAAGATATGAAAACGGTTCTAAGCCTGTGAAGGACTGTGGAGAGCAGTTCTGAGGCCAGATAGGGTGCCCTTCCTGTGCCTACACGGTGTGAATGTATTCCCCAGCCCAATTCCCAGCCTGTTCAAGAAGCAGACACAAAACGACTTTAAATAATTGTTTTTGCATAAAGCTGGTCCGCTTCACATGTTGTCTTCTGAGGTGATTACAGCTAAGAGCTGTTCCTTAATTGGGTCGTACATGCATACATCAACGTTCTGCATAGGTTTCAATACATCAATGGAAACATCCAGGCCCTCTCTCTCTCAGGGGCTAACCCCTCAGCCAATCCAGATTCCAGTCCCATTGACAGCCCTGTTAAAACATCAATGACTACTTACTACACCCCTCCCCCTTCAGAATGTGTGTGGACAGCGTTACCCCTCCCCCAAGGTAGTCACACAGCATTCCAAGCTCCAACCCCCTCCCCTTTCTCTCCACCACCACACACACACCAGCCAATAGACTCTCCAAAAGAACTCCATCTGGTCAAATCCCAGACTGACCACTCTTAGAATGCAGGGAAATGAAAGGGGGAGGTGTTAATTCTTGGGATAGCTGGCCAAAGGCACATAAAGAATGGTTTCAAGAACGTATGTGTCCACCTTGAGAAGACATTTCCTTGCCATTGTCACCCTTGATCCAGGGACTCTGGAAAAGGAAGCTTGGATTTCGTGGCAACTTAGTTCTATCTTCTTCATGTGCTTTGCCAAGCTGCCTGAACAGCGGTAGGTATGACACTAATTTGATGCCATGAGTGTTCCAAAAGTCTAAAGAGCTCAATGTGAAGAATCATGCCTTGTTCAATACCTTTCAGAGACACAGAAAGTGCCACTCATCATTATACTATGCTCATAGAATTGTTTTGTTCAAGACAATTTAAAATGTTGTGGAGTAGCATTTGATGATGATGGTGAGAGGGCTGTGATGTGGAAGGTCGGTTTATGGCCCTTGCATGCCATCCGTCTTAACTCAGACACCCGTCTCTCTTCTGGGGGGTTTGAAGTGATCATTGTGGTAAAGGAATCCAGGTCATGATGGCCTGACAACCTTTAGCATTCCTTCCTCCAGTACCAACCCCCGTCAGGAGCTGAACGGCCCGGAACTATCCCCGACCTCTCCTTCTTCAATCACCCCCATACCTCTCCCTCTCTCAAATGCTTTCTTGTGAATGAGCACAGCTCTCAAGCTCTCCCTTTCTCTCTGTTTCTCCCAATCTCATTCTCTCTCACACACAAATACACTCTTATCCACACACTCATAATAACCCAACACACACACTCCCCCCCCCACACACACACACACACACAACCTCTCCACCACACATAGATTTTCATCAGATCATTCACAGATTAGTACAAGATCACAGCCAGCAGGATTTCCTCTCTGTTACATTGACAACAGCAGTCATTGTCCAGCAGCCCCTACAGGCCCCTATAAGAGCAGAGGTGGATTAGGGGTGGGGTAATGTGGGTGTTTGAGAACTTTTTTTTTATAGGTGAATCACTAATTTTCTTCCTTTCAATTAAGCAATTTACGGTAACATGTAGCAGAGAAATTTGAGGTGAGGACTTTGGTCCCCCGTTTTACAGAGGGCGGAGGATAGGGGGTGGATGGCTGGGGAGGGTGGATGGGTTGGGGCTATGTGCAGAGGGGCTGGGTGGGTGGGAGTCTGAGGTGGGTGGGCTGCCACACCAGAGGCCAAGTCCCCTGATGTTTGAAGGCCTTGATAACAGGAAGCAGGGTTGGATGGGGATTGAGAGGAGCGAGCCTTGTTGTCTCTGTTTAGACTAACCCCTGTCTCTCTGTCTACTCCTTTTAAATCAAATTGCTAATATTAGCACTTTCAGACCAAATCCCCATGTAAATCAATCTCCCCCCGTTTAGCATGTTTTAAATGTCATGGCCCAACTCTACATTGAAGTCCCTCAGAACTCTACCTTAACTCAGGAAGGACGGAGGAGAAGGGAAGAGTCCCGCTATGGTACTCAGCCCTGTTGATAATCTCCAGGTTAATTTGATTCGATTTTAGATTTTCCGTTAGGATGCTTAGCGTTCCATTCCATTTGAAACAACAACTAGATTTCCCCTCCTGTTTTACTAATTCCGAAATTTTAGATAACACTTATTCCCCCAGGATTGGCTGTCATTCATTATCTGCCTTTGTAACATTTTGGGAAACCAATAAAAAAGGTCAATATTTTGTTTTATATTGAACCCATTCTTTGTTATTTCAAAACCAATATTCTCATTCTCAGACCTTTCATTTTCTGGTAGGTTTATTAAAATATAAAATACAAACAATCTATTATTATGAAAAGAACTTTTGTTCTTGGATGGCTTATATCTTACTTTAGAGAGGTTATTTCACATTATGTTGCTTCCTGACAAAAAACATTAAGCTTCTTATTTCACTACTGATTTCAGTTGCCATCATGCAGACTAGACTATAAAAATGATGGGCCTCGATTCCAGTTATGACATATCATCTGAACATAGGATCAACAAAATCTTCTTTTTAGTTTTTAAGCTACTTGACTTTATTCATCATGCTGGTTTTGATTTGGTAATATTGGCTACATAATAAGTTATAACTGAGTAATAAACTAATGTAGGCCTAATAACAGTGTTTTAGTCTGTAAGAATAACATTATGAACCCCATGTACTGCTGAAAAATAGGCCTACCTATTTTAGTAAAGGCTCCAACTAGAATCAGCTGACTATTTCAAGATAATGTTATCAAATGTTTAAAAGAAATTAAAAGTCCTATTGCCTCTCGCCCAACATATGAGCTATGAAAACATGTGAACTATGAATTCGTTTCGAATGAGTGCAGGAAAGTTATTTTTCAAGCACTATAAACAATGATAGATAGGCCTATATATTTTGCATGATCGATCAATCTCTAATCATAAATTAAAATGCTGAAAATGCTAAATTACGGAGGGAAACGAATAATTACCTACTTTAACGAAAACATCACAAAAGTGGGATATTTCCATTGTTGATAAGTTTAAGACATACACTGGCACAAAAACGTGATTCGGACCTGGTTCGAGCTCGAGCCAAGCCTTGATGAACATCAACACCACATTCTTCGAATCCCAGACCCACAGTGGAGCTCACCTGATGAACGAATACATCGACAGTCTCCTCGAGCGGTGTCCCATCTCTGTTGGTCATGGACAGGAACCCGAAACCCATCCGGACGTTGAACCATTTACACACGCCGCTGCCACGAGACGAACCTAGATCCTCCTCCGAGCCAGTGGCTTCCTCCTCTTCGTTCTTTGCACAGCCCCCTTTCGAGAGAAAAATAATGTCACTCAGTCAGTTTAGAAAAGATAGGTGTTTGAAATATGGCATATCTTGTCAACAATTACACAGATGTTTTTCAGAATCAGTTCTTTGGTTCGACTTGAAGAAGGCATTT
Organism: Brachymystax lenok tsinlingensis; assembly: GCA_030435695.1. Classification (NCBI taxonomy): domain Eukaryota; kingdom Metazoa; phylum Chordata; class Actinopteri; order Salmoniformes; family Salmonidae; genus Brachymystax; species Brachymystax lenok. The sequence goes on along the minus strand of CM059799.1, from coordinate 22,867,387 downwards.
AATGGGTTGCAAAATGGGATAGAGCTAGAGAGCAACGCAGCAAGCTAGGAACACATGGGTGTAAACACTGTTGATATTCGAAACAATGTCGATGTATTGTCCATACGATATACACTTTTTTATTTAGAAAAACGAATATTAGACGGTCTCTTTTTCAAGTTGTTTCGAAATGGAAACGTATACGCTAATGGCGATAATAATAATAGACCTAATAATTATAATACATAACAAGACGATAATAATTATGCATTATTATAAATAATAATATGCGTAATAAATATAGGTTAATCGAAATAATCTCATCAAAATGTATCAATTGAATAAATAAAAACGTTTTAAACTGATCAATCATTATAATAATACAGATTCTAACTTGTTGATTTACACGGTACAGGCCTAAATAATTCCCAAGCACGAAAGGGATTGACTCTGATAATGTAGCCTAAATAAAAGTTTTCATCCCATGAGGAGCCACGAGAACCGAGAACATAATATCTTTGAATATTTGAAGAAAAAAATATAGAAAATATTCATCTTGAATATTCAGTTACCAATGAAAAGTATAAAGCCAAACGCATCACCTATAGTCATAATTTATCCCAAAACTTCAACGCAAGCACTGAAAACTATTCTTCCGTGAAAAGAGATAGTAGTTTCCAAATCGATAAACAAATAATTACAACAACATTCTTAGGCAAAAGTGTTTCGGAGAATGTTCCTAATTTAAACACTGATGACAGATCTACCTGTAAACTGCTGTTCGGAATAAGAGCCCATCCCTTTCCAGGGTATATTTTAATCCAGGTTTACCGTGTCCTCCTCTCCCAAATCCCCCTGCCCTGTCCACCTCCAACCCTTCTCCACTCTACCCAACAACACTTTCCCGCATACGGTTTAACAAAGACGCAGAAGAGGAACGGATCAGCAGTGGAGACAAACAAAGAGGGTTGGAGATACTTTCGCCCCGACAACCAGTGGCGCAAGACTGCTGGGAAGCATTTCTCAAAAGAATCCCCAAATCTGAAAGACAATGCAATGAAACCCAACCCACCCTCTTTTGTCTCTTCTCATAAAGAGATCTTTCCATCGAATCCCCCCCAAGATCTTCAAAGAACCTTTGGAACCATTAGAACAATTGCCTGTACCTTCTGCCATAGTTTGGGGGGTTCCTGGGTCTCCCACAACTCCAGAAGAATCAGGCAATAAACGCTGGTTGTATCGTCAACAAGCACGTTTTTCAGTAATCCCTCTTTGAAAAATATTGTATTTTCTTTCTCCTGGTCTCTTGTACAATACGGAGAGCGAGCCCCCTCTGACTCTCCTATACCTCTAATATCAACCCCCACCTTTTCGGTCCAGCCCACCATGTGATGCTCAATTGCGATCTTCTGGCTGATAAATTAGACATTCCACCGTGATAGGGCCCAAATTCGCAGAGCGACCAATCAGCGGCAAGGACCACCTAGCTGTTAGAAGCGGGGCCTTGAGCAACCCCCACCCTTTTCCAGGACAGGAGAGCGCCACAACCCCCACACCGCTTGGAGCATTTGAATGTGCGGATAGTCAGTCACTCAGGTGCATGGTTTCACGGAAACCATTCAAATGAAACCTCGCTCTTCCACATTCCAGACCATCATGTTTGAAGCTAAAACATGTAAATCCAGAAGCATAAATCAACATATAGCTGTGTTCTGTTTAGGTTTGTTGCATTCACACATAAACACACTAAAAAAGTCACATTCAAATACATCTATAAACCAAACAGAATATAGTCGGTCATTTCACCGATTTGACACATATTGACACAGCTATTTATGGCCTCTGAAACCCAATGGTTCAGCGACGATGAGTCACCTTTACCGGATCTGCGCTCTAAATCAGCCATCTACGCTTTTCATGGGAACTGTCATGACATTGACAACGCGGGTGTCATCCGGCTTTCCTTACAGCACTGACTACACAGCATTAACTCAATAGGCTACAAGACTTAATTTGATACAAGGGAACCTTATCACCTGCACCCTCCTCCTGCCTTACCTTTCTTTTTTACATGTGGGCCAACGAGCCCACGTGTGACAGTCATTTTGGGATGGACATAGGATCCTCCATCTTACCAAACAATTAATCATCCTAGAGCATGACCCACGAAGAGATATGTAGAGAGAGAGAGAGATAGAGAGAAGAAGAGAGGGAGAGTGGCAGATGGAGGGATCCAGGGACAGAGAGAAAAAGAGAGAGAGGGGTTACCTAATTAAAGCTAAATGACTGGTTTCATTCATATTCTCCTCTAATAATCCTCTGTCTCTCAGGCCTGCTGCTACACTGCAGGCTTCTCTGGGTCACCATGGAGACGAAGGGCCCTGGATCTGTCTGTCAGAGAACAAAGAGGGCTGGCCTTAAGGTGACCCGTGTCACACACAGGGGCTTAGTAATTACAATGCCTGGACACGTGCTCACTGGTCACACACACTGCAACCCCCCACCCAACTGCCACACACACAAGCATGCTAGCAAACACACAAATGCATACACCCACACTACTAGATGTTATGTAATAGTGACTGAAAGGGCTGGGGGGTCTATGTGTCAACCAGCATTCCTCTAACAGCAGGCAAGATATCTGTAAGATTATCTACAACCAGGCTGCAAGAGTATATTGTGTTTCTCCTTTGGCAAGGGTACATTTATTTATTGTGTGTATGTTGTGTGGGGCATGAGGTGTACTGATCCATGTTTTCATATCAAGAACTGCTTTGAGGAGTAGTTGACCTGAGAAACCCACGTTAGGGGCCTTGTGGTTGGTTGAAGGAGAAAACTGCCCAGTGGCCCCATATGGTTTCAGCTGTCAGCTCCCCTCTCACCTTCCGCCCCCAGGGGACACAGCACTGATCAATAAGCGGATCCATCTATACCTGATCCATATATCATACTATGATGCTCTGTCAGATAGTCCTCCCTCCCACAGAAAAACAAACATTTTGTTAGAAAAGACTGTGGCTTTTACATCTACTTTTTTCAATTACTGTGGTGCATTGTTCAGATGCACGTGGTCATAACACTTGTCTTATGTTCAGAACCTTAAACACTTCTTTCACCCCTGAGTTATTCATGCAATATAAACGTTTTTTGTGAAATACCATGAGAACATTTTCTTTAGTAACCAATGCATCAAATAATGATAGGCTCACCGTTTAGTTATGTAATCTAATAGCAAAAAATGCATGATACCATTTTCAAAACAGATCTTTTTGAAATGCTGAATAGAAGGTATTTAGCTATGAACCAGTATGTACCATTTTACAGCATTTAAAAATATATATGTTTGTATTCAATGTAAAGACAAATGTCAGTCTTACCGTTTCAGTATCCTTACTGTAAACAGCACATACATGGAATAAATCATAAGATATAGGGGTATTATGGCGTGTACTGTAAAGCAGAAGCCTACAGTAAAAAGGTATTGGGATAGCCTGGTATGCCAGTTCTGCCCCATGCAACATTGCACAAGATCAACTTTTCTATATGACTTGTTACTGTAACTGCTACAGTATCACGTATCTCTGCTTGACAAAATCAGCAGCTTACAGTGTAACAATGAAACTCAGATAATGATTGGAATATACTGTAATTTACAACCCAAGTATTTCAGCAGTGCATTGTACACTACTGCACCATAATTTCAAATGGAAGCACGTAGGGGAACATGTAAAGAGGTACTGTATTATATTGAAGCACACTGGCTGATGGAGTATGATAACGATGTAGTATTTACAGCCACATCCATACATGATTTGGTTTTACCTTCCAACCTAAATTTATGTCAATTGATACATTTATGATGTAAAAATATAGCATTTTACAGTGTTTGGAAGTTGTATACATGTATACATAAACCAGGCACTATACACTTCTGGTTCAGTAGTTCTCAGTTTTGAACAGTTTGCTTACCCGTTTTTAACAATGAATCAAATGTAGCTAAGAGTGTTTGATCGGTTATTGTGTTGATACTTGTTGAAGTCAGCAACATGGAATAAGACTATTGAGGCTGTTGAGAGATCTTAAGGTAACAGTCCATCTCCAAGCCATCTGCTGAGGGAGCCAATACATCAAACTACTGTGACACTGTCTGTTGGTGTGAGAAATGAGATTATCTGCCAATAGGGGTTGAGCAACAAAGGTACTAAAAACAGTTCATTTTCACATAGGAATTTCAAATATTCTACAGTCGTGTGTTGGAGTGTGTATGTGTGTGTGTCAGAGCAGATAACATTTCTAGCTCACGTTTGACGATAAACCTCAAAATAGCATTTTTGTTCTCTGTTTTATTGTCTCATTTACCGGATAGGTGCAGTGAAATGTGTTGTTTTACAAGGTCAGTAGTACGGCGCCCCTTGTGATGTTTAGGATTAAGTGTATTGCTCAAGGGCATATCGACAGACTTTTCACCTTTCTGGCTTGGATATTCGAACCAGCGACTTTTTGGTTACTTCCCGCTAGACTATTTCAGCACCTTGGACAGCTCTTACCGCTAAAGCGAACGCTCTAAAAACAAACCGTTTATGATTTTTTTTGAAAGTTCTATCTAGCGCGTCCACGAAGACTAGGTCTAGTATTCAGAAGAAGCATTCAATTATCAAGACACAGCGTTGTATTTTTTCATATCAAATCAATTCCAGAGCTACAACACGGGATTGAAGATTTACTTCAAGGTTTCTCGAGCTATATCGTTATTCGATAACGAAAAGTGTCCATGTTAACATTTTGTGAACCCATCCCTTGTGGTCTACCTTTCAATTGTTCTCACAATTCCAACTCGTTTTAATGATACATGGAGTCCCCCCTAGTGGTGACGGATGTATATGCATGCACACAGTGAGAGGTGACATCTCTCTCCATCATCACTGAAGACCACTGAACCTGTGTCACTTTCATTAATACCGTATGCCTCGGATGCTCACCAGTCACATTTCTCACATCAAGAATATTACTGTAAAACAATGTCTCTCTCATCCCACTAGATGCCACTCTGGTTCTGTTACAATTTTGCGGAAGCCTAAACTGAATCGAGGCTTGTTTGAATTAAATAGAGTTTATATTTTGGTGCATGAAACCTAAAGACAAACTCATATACAAATCCTAATTTAGACAACATCAACAGAATAACACAATGAAAAACATTTTGTTATCTATATATGCTAACGATCTTTGAATGACGGGTAAAATAAGAAGCCTTTAAAAAAGAAAACAAAAAGGAAAAATAAGAAGCCTCAGGCTATAAAAAGCAACACAAGCACAGTCAGGTTCCCTCCATAACAGAAGAGCCTGACTGATTATTATGGAGAGAGACGAGCTGTGCCAGTGGGCTCGATCCGGGGAGAAGATCCTAGCCGTGGGTGTCCTCTCCGCTCTGGTTCCCAGTGCCCGCTGCCGGTGCTGCGGCTCTAATCCCACGGTGTGAGTGGGTATCTATCTGCCTCTCAGTAGCTAATCCTGCCAGGGCTTCTAGCTCGTCCAAAATGATGTGGTGGGTGGCATCATCTTTCATCTCAACCATCAAATTCAAAGCTTCCACATATTTAAATGTTTTAATATTTTCGACATCCTCAGCCCACGGATGCTTCGTGGAATATGAGATATCCTGGGTGAAACGCAATAATAATCAAGACGAAGTATTTCAAAGATTTACGATTCTGATTTGTTTGCTTCTATCTATATATTTTGGTAAGCAACAAAATAAATCACAGAAGTGGTCAACTGGTGTCACACAAGAGCCCTTAGCCCTCTCTGTTATTTTATCTTTATGTCATCGCTTTCACTCTCCACTACCATAAACTGACAAACTGTCTTCCACAGCCTGTAGCCATAGGCTGTATCATATAGCCAAAATCATATAAGTTTAATCTCTTTTGTTCAATAAATAACAGACGTTAATTTGTCCATATTGTAACATATAGCCAACATAGCCTATAGTGTGAACAGCCAAATGATCCGTGAGAGAAAGGATTTTAATTTAGGAGGATAGCAAGAGAATCAAACGTAGCCTACTTTTACCCATAGATACTGAGTTAAAGTAACCATATACACAGCAAACAAAAGCAAAAGCAATAATAGGCTACCCACTCTATTTTCCTCTCAGAACAGTGCGCGGGGTTAATCCATAGACATTAAAACCAGGGATGATCCCACCCACTCTGCTCGCGCCGGTAGCGCGGTGCTCAGCCACCCCCACCTCCTCTTCCTCCTGCTGAGTTTCGTGAGAAAACGACACATTTAAAAACCGTCTGCCTAAAACCGAACGTCGACCAAGTCTACCGTTCTGGAGATGTGATGGATTATAACGGGTTTGCATAATCAAGGGAGAGAAGAGACGGAGATAAACAAGGGGAAGCGTTAGCAGGCGAGCGAGAGCAATTGCAGAAGACAAAGGTAACTGCTGCGAACTATGTGATGAATTAACAGTCGCGAAGAACAGTTGGGAGTGTGCAGGAGGCACAGTTTGAAAAAAGCTCCAGAGATTGTCTTTTGAAATATGAACAGAGCGACATGCTTTCCTTGTCTCCATCTCTCTCATTGGAATCCACAGATGAGCTCTCGGTGGTCGGGAAGCATAACAACCCTAACATGACGATGCCCTGAAATGGTAATGACAGTCAGTCATTATGAGAAGCTAAACTGTAACCGTTAGAGACATGTATGCTCTTCATGGATATACAGGGAGAAAGGAGAGATTCGTTTAAAAACACATTATCAGGTAGAAAATGATGGTTTGAGAGGCATATAGCTTAATGTTTGAAGGGACATGTATTCGATTCTTTGCGTTCAAGTCGAAAATCGAACTCAAGCCACGAACGCTGGCACTCAACTCTATAACGAAACGCACAAGCAAGCCACTGCAGAGATTGAGTGGTCTTTCCCACATTATTTTCATGCTAAGTGTGTATACTTGAAGACTATAGGCTACATGTTGATGAAAGAGACTGACATATATCTACTTATGCTGTAGTTTCAACGAAAGCACTCAAAGGATCTACTGTCCATTCCCCTCAGCACATTGCGGTCTATAGGCTGCTTTCAGCACCACGGACAGCGACCAAAATGACACGGCTGCGCAAGAAAGCTTTCATTGCACTTTTCTTATTCACCCTCTTCATCTTCGGGACCATGATGGGCCTCAGAACACTGAAACCCAGCGATGGCTTCTCAGACCTTGCCCCGGGGATAGGAGAGTTTGTGAGGGAAAGAGGAGGCGACCATCGACGGCCAGTCTCAAACGACATGGTACTTTCCCCTGGTCAGTCCCATCTAGCCAGCGACACCAAAGTCGTCTTCACAAAATCCGACCGTGACTACAGTATATTCTACGACGTACAAATATTCTATTATCTGTGGTATGGCACCCCACAGATGGACGGTAAATATATTCACTGGGACCATGTTCTAGTGCCGCACTGGGACCCTAAGATCGCACCCAGCCACGCCAAAGGAAGACACACTCCTCCAGAGGACATAGCGTCGAGTTTCTTCCCGGAGCTAGGACCATACAGTTCGAGAGACCCCTCCGTGCTGGAGTCACATATGTCGCAGATTGAAGCGGCTGCAGCAGGTAAGGGATTTTGGCACCACTAACCCCCCCAACTTAAATATAATCATCAAAAGGTGTCCTGAACATGATACTGTACCTCTCAAATATTGAAGTATTAAAGTAGCTTCACTTAAACTCCTCCATTAATCTGCACCAATTTTATGAAGGGTTGTTATAGGCCTACCCTTATGTCAATATTTATACCAGAGACTGTCACTAACTGTTTCCGCCCCAGGTGTACTGGTTCTGTCCTGGTATCCGCCTGGCATTGCAGACAACCATGGTGAGCCACGTGAAGACCTGGTGCCTGCTGTCATGGACGCTGCCCACAGACACAGCATCAAGGTAACTGGTGAGAGAACCGGTATGTTTTTACACTTTCTGGTGCTTTACTAAATTCATAAATGTCTGGCTGCAGGGTTGGGGTCGATTCCATTCCAATTCAGTCAATTGGAATTTCAGTTGACTTCCGGATTGGACTGAATTGAAATGGAATTCGCCCCAACCCTCGCTGGCTGGCTGGCAGTGATGATTGGTTGGTAGGTGCTTCCGGGTTTATGTTGTTCACTCAGATTGTGTAACAGTCTGTCACAAGAGACTATCTTAACACCGACCTTTGTTGTAGTAGTCTAAGTGAGTATCAGTCATGGCCTTTGAGCCTAGATAAATACAAAGAAATATTCCTGTTACCAAAACTGAGTGAGCAGTCACAGTGTACGTCATAACTTCACTGTGTTCACTCGAAGACAGACGCAATGGATTTCCTTTTTAGAGGCTGAAGTGTGTGATTTTGGAATGTATTTTCTATGTATAAAATCATCTGTTCCAGCCCGCTTTCTTCCTCCATCTTGTATATTATTTATGTAGACATTTATCAACAACCTCACAAGTCTTGTTTCACAAGATGCTCTGACAAAACATTTTTCAGGATTTTTAAACCGAGGAAAGACTTTCCACTTGACTTGGAAGTGTGACTCAGGGGACACGGTTCATGCCACTCTTATACTGTTTGACTTTCAGTCTATTGAAGCCATTAGAGATGTTCTGTACATTCATGCACGCACCCACACAAGGACACACTCACACGAACAGCATTGGCATAACTGGGGCTGACCATGCAGCCTGAGGCCTGTGTGCATGGCACGAGAGGGTCTCTCGCACACACACACACCACACACACACCACACACACACCACACACACAGAGAGAGAGAGAGCGCAAGGGTCAGACACACTATAAACCCATAGCATGCTGATGGTGCCTTTGACAGAACAGTACAGTGTGAGGCAAGCTACAGCAAGCTTAGTACAGAGTTAGTTAAATAAAGCCCAAGGTTCTTCCTTCCATCCACTTTCATATTTAGACTATGGCAGGATTACATTCACAGTGTTTGATGTGTGGAATGGAATGAATGATGAGAAGTAGGTCTGTGTGGGACTTACAAACTGTTACTGTTGTGTATCTCTGTACGACTAACCTGAGGGCTAATGCTGCAATGTTCTGTTCCAACCAGTGTTCTAGAATGTACCCCCCGCACATTGACTAGGTACCAACCCCGGTATATAGCCTCATTAATGCTATTTTATTGTGTTACTTAATTTTTTTTACTTTAGTTTATTTAGTAAATATTTTATTAACTCTATTTCTTCAACTGAATTGTTGATTAAGGGCTTGTAAGTAAGCATTTCACGGTAAGGTCTACTACGGTTGTATTCGGCGCATGTGACAAATAACATTTGATTTGATTTGAGGTAGAGGGACAAAGAGATTTAATTCCTTGGCTACTTCTTCAGTGTAGCTTTGCCGACCTGTGTCTTTTCTACTTCATATGCGCGATCACTGTTCCATACACTGATTTTGTTTACTTGATCATCACATTAAATCATGAATAAGAATATACAGAGCCTAATGTGTAAACATTAAACTGCCTCAGGCTTAGTTTATTATTACTTCTCATAATAAAAATGCAATGATAAAACAAACATCTGTGTTAAATATTTAGATGTTTCAATCATGATCAACATCTTCAGTTTGCAGTAAGCGCAGCTACACCTAAGGGCAAAATGCTAACAGGAGAATCTGTTCCCACTACACAGCACGACGTGTGATGTGAACAAACAAACTGAAAAACAGCTTCTCCTACCCCTGTACACACACACACACACACACACACACACAGTTTTGTATTGCGATCCTTGTGGGGACCAAATAGTTGATTCCCATCCAAAATCCTATTTTCCCTAACCACTAACCCTAACCTTAACCTAACCATAACCTTAACCCCAAACCCCTAACCCTAAAACTATACCTAACACTAACTCTTAACCCTAACCGCTACCCCTAACCCTAACCTTAATTCTAACCCCTCAACTTAAAATAGCATTTTTCCTTGGGGGGACCGGCAAAATGTCCCCACTTGTCCGAATTTTCCTTGTTTTACTATCCTTGAATGGACTTCTGGTACCAACAAGAATAGTTAAACAAACACACACACACATAAACACAGTTTATACAGCTGAGGAAAGGGACTCGTTGAACAGCCCATCAGCTCACCTTGCAGCTCTGCCTCTCTGATTTCAAAACCAGCTAGGACACAAACTGACAGCCCAGCTCGGTCGCTGCTGTGTTAAACACAGTGTTGCCATGGAAACTGTTTATGAAGACCTTGCAGCCTAGTAAAAAAAAAGAGAGCCAGAGAGGGAGTGGGTGTTCTTTCGTTTCTATCTAGCCCGCCTTGCTCTGTCATTCATGGCTCGACTGTTCTATCAACAGTTGACGGTAAGGTGAAGTAAACCTTTTTTGCTATACAGCAGCTGAGGTAAACATCCTAGTTGTCGAGCAGTTTAAGACTGATCCCAGATCTGTTTGTGCTGTCTCGACAATGACAGTAGGTGTTGGCTATACAGCACAAAGAGATTTGGGACCAGGCTAGTCTAATCCTAGGGTGAGAGAGGGCAGCTGCCACAGTCCTATTCATGTCATTTGGATCATACACAGTCATCTGTGTCACAGCAATCACAGCCATCTAAATGCTGAGAGACTCCCTGTTGATCCTTCAAGGTGTGGTGTGTGAAATGTGGATCAGATCCAGGTCTCCCTTAAAAACGAGTTTTTAAACCTCAAGGGATTTCATCCTGGTTTGATGTTTGATGTATAGACCTTATATGTATGCCATATGCTGTATGCTGTAAGGCCCTGGTATGGTTCATTGAAGGCAGGTATTATTTCTCAGTTGCAGCAAAGACACAGAGTCACAGAGAGAAAAAGGCCTTAGGTAATACTTTAAAGTAGAGAGAATTATTGCCTTAAAGTAGAGAGCAGTATCCTGATTATTATCTCCAGCAGATAAAGTTCACTGCTGGGCCACTGGAAGGAATACAACTCCAAAATCCCTTTTCTTTTCTTAAAAGAGGATGGAGGATCACTTGAGATCAAAGAGAGGGTGAGGTCCTGAGTTTGGATATGACCGCTGGGAGCTAGGAGTGTCTGCTCCAGTGGTCCGCTCTTCCTCATCCTCCTCCTCTTCCTCCCTGCAGTCTCTTTTTCAATTTTCAAGAAACTAAAACTCAGTACACATCCTGCTCCTCTCTCTAAAGTTAGCTTCTGTCCTGTGCCATTCGATTGCCTTCTATCTTTAGACTTGGGACACACTCTCTCTATCTTTACACTTGGGACACGCTCTCTCTCTCTTTAGCTTTACACTTGGGACACGCTCTCTCTCTATCTTTACACTTGGGACAAGCTCTCAATCTTTACACTTGGGACAAGCTCTATCTCGCTCTCGCTCACACACACCAGCGCACACACCAGCGCACATCATTCTGTTTGATTGCTGATGTGACCTGGACCAATCCCTATGGGGCCCCAGAGTCAGAGAAGGAGGATATATTTAAAGATGATCCATAAGCGATCTCTGATTGGCTGATCCCAGCCCTCTGATTGGCTGATCCCAGCCCTCTGATTGGCTGATCCCAGCCCGGAGGCCTCTGACACACACACTAGTCTGACAAGATCAATATCATCCGTTCTCTTGGTCCCCAAAATAACTGTCATTCTGGATGGATACTGGGATGCATGAAATATGAGTACCCACATATTGATTTTCTGAGCCTAAGGAAAAGGTTCTACTATTTAACAATATGCTAGTTGGAGGATACATGGCGAAGCACATTGGTTTTAACAATAATTAAGCATTTCTGAAATCCATTTCCATTGTCCTCTAAGAGTTGCTGAATATTTCCCTCTGTTCATGTACCTTAGGATTATTTTACTATGCCAGTGCATTGAACAGTCAAACTCAGATGGTGCTCACCACTCACCACACCATACCAATTGAATTCTGAAGGCATTGCCATACTGCTTTTTAATACCACAATCAAATAGCAATGTGCTGATATACTATTGAATATTACTTCATATACAGAACCGTGTTTACATTCAAGTGGTATAATAATGCTTCATAGACCTTGAAAATGTGTATTGCAGACAGTATTGTCCTCTTTATTAAGGGTTTATAATGATCCGTATCCCTACTCTGTTCACACAGGTGGCGTTCCACATCCAGCCGTACAAGGGTCGGACCGACCTCAGCATGCATGATAACATCAAATACATCATTGACAAGTAGGTTGATCTTCCACTGTCCTATACATCCACATCCAAATCTCCTCTTTTTTTCTTTCTTGCTCTCTCTCTCGCTCTCTAGATCATTGACAAGTAGATTGGCCTTCGACTGTTCTGTACATCTGCGTCCTCTGGCCAGCCACACCACTTCTCATCTAATCTCCTTTCCTTTCTCCACTTCACTCTTTCTATCTCCACTCTCACTTCCCCCTGTCTCTCGCGCTCCTCAGTTCTCTCTTGCTTTCTTTCTCCCTGTCTCTCCCCACTTCTCTCTTGCTTTCTTTCTCCCTGTCTCTCGCTCTCCCAAACTCTCTTCCTTTTGATCTCTCTGCCTCTCTTTCTCCTCTCTCAAACTCACACTAACACAGATGAAGATTTTCTTATCACTTACTTTAAGCCAACGGTCAGAGATCTGCTTTCCATATTAATGTCCAGTGACATTGGAGGTCTCGGGATCTGGAGAAATCTGAGTCCTCTTCAGGTCTGAAGGAGGTAGAGAGAATGAAACCGAAACCTTTGTCCTGATTGGATTACTTTCACTATTAGAGTACTCATCTGAGGGCTTTAGACAATTGATAGTGCCACTAAAAGATTTGTACCTGTGGAAAAATGTATGAAACGAGTTTGGCTATGCAACAGACCAGCAGTAGCCTGCAGGTCCCAAACCTCTTTGTGCCGTCTTGCCAACTCCAATGGTCATTGTCATGCCAAACATATTCATAACAACAACTATAGTAAAGGACAAACATAGAGGGCAGAAAACGAATCTATGATTGTTTATCTAATGAGGCATGATAGTGATCCACCTAAACATTGTCCCAACATTGTGAGACCCTCTGTGGTTGGGCGGTAGGGTTGGTGTATCGTTGTCAAGCTAACTGAACAGTGATGATCGTGATTGAGGACAAGCCTAGTGTACCTTGTTTCCAGGGCGAGGTGTTTCTGCCAACTTCTGCACAACCAACTGTGCTATCCATCTGCCTGAAAAGAAACCACAGCGAGAATGCGAAGGGAGGGGGAGGGAATGCATTTCTAACATCTGATCTCTCCATCTACAATGTTCACACACTCCAAACTTGCTCTTGAAAATAATAGCACCATTTCACATAATATAATTTTCTGTAGACATCTGACACTTCACCCAATTGAGAACGCTTCTGTTGGCAGAACCTGCTGCTTTGTAACAAGTGTATACATACTACCGTTCAAAAGTTTGGGGTCACTTAGAAATGTCCTTGTTTTTGAAAGAAAAGCAATTTTTGGTCAATTAAAATAACATCAAATTGATCATAAATACAGTGTAGACATTGTTAATGTTGTAAATGACTATTGTAGCTGGAAACGGCTGATTTTTAATGGAATATCTACAAAGATGTAGAGGCCCATTATCAGCAACCATCCCTCCTGTGTTCCAGTGGCACGCTGTGTTATCTAATACAAGTTTATCATTTTAAAAGGCTAATTGATCATTAGAAAACCCTTTTGCAATTATGTTAGCACAGCTGAAAACTGTTGTCCTGAATAAAGAAGCAATAAAACTGGCCTTCTTTAGACTAGTTGAGTATCTAAAGCATCAGCATTTGTGGGTTCGATTACAGGCTCAAAATGGCCAGAAACAAATAACTTTCTTCTGAAACTCGTCAGTCCATTCTTGTTCTGAGAAATTAAGGCTATTCCATTCGAGAAATTTCCAAGAAACTGAAGATCTCCTACAACGCTGTGTACTACTCCCTTCACAGAACAGCACAACCTGGCTCTAACCAGAATAGAAAGAGGAGTGGGAGGCCCCAGTGCACAACTGAGCAAGAGGACAAGTACATTAGAGTGTCTAGTTTGAGAAACAGACGCCTCGCAAGTCCTCAACTGGCAGCTTCATTAAATAGTACCCGCAAAACACCAGTCTCATTGTCAACAGTGAAGAGGCGACTCCAGGATGCTGGCCTTCTAGGCAGAGTTGCTAAGAAAAAGCCATATCTCAGACTGGCCAATTTCTCGCATGGAATAGCCTTCATTTCTCAGAGCAAGAATAGACTGACGTGTTTCCGAATAAAGTTCTTTGTTTCTGGCCATTTCGAGCCTGTAATCGAACCCACAAATGCTGATGCTCCAGATACTCAACTAGTCTAAAGAAGGCCAGTTTTATTGCGTCTTTAATGATCACAACAGTTTTCAGCTGTGCTAACATAATTGCAAAAGGGTTTTCTAATGATCAATTAGCCTTTAAAATGATAAACTTGGATTAGCTAACACAACGTGCCATTGGAACACAGGAGTGATGGTTGCTGATAATGGGCCCCTTTCTAAGTGACCCCAAACTTTTGTATGGTAATATATATATATATATATATATATATATATATATATATATATATTTAAATCATCTCTGACTGTGGTGGGTGCTACACAATGGAGAATTGGCTATCTATGCTCATGATATGTTTATCTTCTTGCATGTTCACTTTTCTATGAAAAGAAGCGTGATTTGAATGTATACTGCAATTCAGATTCTAGCTGCATATGTAAACATGAACTAAACAAAACAAAATCTTTACCTCATAGGTACGGGAATCACGGCGCCTTCTACCGCTTCAGGTTGACCACGGGGCGGATCCTTCCTCTGTTCTACGTCTACGACTCCTACCTGACCCCGCCTGAAGCCTGGGCCGACCTGCTCCACCCCGCCGGCACCCACACCCTCCGCGGCACGCCCTACGACGGTGTCTTCCTCGCCCTGGTCGTAGAGGAACGCCACAAACACGAAATCCTGGCCGGTGGCTTCGACGGCATGTATACGTACTTCGCCTCCAACGGCTTCTCCTTCGGCTCCTCACACCAGAACTGGAAGGCGGTTAAGGCCTTCTGTGATGGTAACAACCTGCTGTTTGTGCCCAGCGCTGGGCCGGGATACGTCGACACCGCAGTGAGGCCATGGAACAACCACAACACGAGGAACAGGGTCAACGGACGCTATTATGAGACCAGCCTGCAGGCGGCGTTGTCTGTGCGGCCGGAGATCGTGACCATCACGTCATTCAACGAGTGGCACGAGGGGACACAGATTGAGAAGGCGGTGCCTAGGAAGACGGTGTCGCGGCTGTATCTCGACTACCAGCCCCACGGGTCAGATCTGTACCTGGAACTCACCAGGAAGTGGGCCGAACACTTCAACAAAGAGAAAGACAAGTGGCTCATGTAGTGGACAGGACTCCTGACTGGACTGGGTCGATGGGAATAATGCCATTTGGGTGTGACTGGAGCAAGTAAAACTGAGGAGCTTTTCACACAGCTGAGCCGGACCGAACCAAACCAAGCTGCATTGAGCTGGCCTGGTTAGTGGTTACACGTCCTCTATAGTTGCTGGAACCATGCTGAAAATAAAAATGTGGAAAGAAAAATAGCACAGTTTGATTTGGGTCAGCATAATAGTTTGAAAAGGGTAGGAGTGGCCTCACTGCTGGGTATTCTGGGTCGATATGAATATACACTCCTCTATGTATTTACTTAGACAGTGAAGCTAAAACTTTCAAATTTGGCCCTATACTCCAGCATTTTGGATTTGAGATAAAATATTTCATATTAGGCGACAGTACAGAATGTCACCTTTTATTTGAGGGTATTTTCATACATATGTTTTACTGTTTAGAAATGAAATACCTGAATGTATCTACTCCCCCCATTTGAATACCTTACTTTTTCATATTTATTTGGATAAATTCACTTATAGCATATTAGTCAAGTGTAGCATTTGGTCCCATATTCATAGCACGCAATGACAACATCAAGCTTATGACTCTACAAACTTGTATGTATTTGCAGTTTGCTTTGGTTGTTTATCGGATTATGTTTTGCCCAATAGGAACTAAATGGTCATTATAAACTGGGTGGTTGGAGCCCTGAATGCTGATTGGCTGACAGCCGTGGTATATCAGATTGTATACTACATGTATGACAAAACATTTATTTTAACTGCTCTAATTACATTGGTAACCAGTTTATAATAGCAATAAAGCACCTCTGGGGTTTGTGGTACAGTGAGGGAAAAAAGTATTTGATCCCCAGCTGATTTTGTATGTTTGCCCACTGACAAAGAAATGATCAGTCTATAATTTTAATGGTAGGTTTATTTGAACAGTGAGAGACAGAATAACAACAAAAAAATCCAGAAAAACACATGTGAAAAAAGTTATAAATTGATTTGCATTTTAATGAGGGAAATAAGTATTTGACCCCTCTGCAAAACATGACTTACTACTTGGTGGCAAGACCCTTGTTGGCAATCACAGAGGTCAGACGTTTCTTGTAGTTGGCCACCAGGTTTGCACACATCTCAGGAGGGATTTTGTCCCACTCCTCTTTGCAGATCTTCTCCAAGTCATAAATGTTTCAAGGCTGACGTTTGGCAACTCAAACCTTCAGCTCCCTCCACAGATTTTCTATGGGACTAAGGTCTGGAGACTGGCTAGGCCACTCCAGGACCTTAATGTGCTTCTTCTTGAGCCACTCCTTTGTTGCCTTGGCCGTGTGTTTTGGGTCATTGTCATGCTGGAATACACATCCATGACCCATTTTCAATGCCTTGGCTGAGGGAAGGAGGTTCTCACCCAAGATTTGACGGTACATGGCCCCGTCCATCGTCCCTTTGATGCGGTGAAGTTGTCCTGTCCCCTTAGCAGAAAAACACCCCCAAAGCATAATGTTTCCACCTCTATGATAGACGGTGGGGATGGTATTCTTGGGGTCATAGGCAGCATTCCTCCTCCTCCAAACACGGCGAGTTGATACCAAAGAGCTCCATTTTGGTCTCATCTGATCACAACACTTTCACCCAGTTGTCCTCTGAATAATTCAGATGTTCATTGGCAAACTTCAGACGGGCATGTATATGTGCTTTCTTGAGCAGGGGACCTTATGGCGCTGCAGGATTTCAGTCCTTCACGGCGTAGTGTGTTACCAATTGTTTTCTTGGTGACTATGGTCCCAGCTGCCTTGAGATCACCGTTCTCATGATCATTGCAACTCCACGAGGTGAGATATTGCATGGAGCCCCAGGCCGAGGGAGATTGACAGTTCTTTTGTGTTTCTTCCAACTGTTGTCACCTTCTCACCAAGCTGCTTGGCGATGGTCTTGTAGCCCATTCCAGCCTTGTGTAGGTCTACAATCTTGTCCCTGACATCCTTGGAGAGCTCTTTGGTCTTGGCCATGGTGGAGAGTTTGGAATCTGATTGATTGATTGCTTCTGTGGACAGGTGTCTTTTTATACAGGTAACAAGCTGAGATTAGAAGCACTCCCTTTAAAAGTGTTCTCCTAATCTCAGCTCGTTACCTGTATAAAAGACACCTGGGAGCCAGAAATCTTTCTGATTGAGAGGGGGTCAAATAGTTATTTCCCTCATTAAAATGCAAATCAATTTATAACATCTTTCACATGCGTTTTTCTGGATTTCTTTGTTGTTATTCTGTCTCTCACTGTTCAAATAAACCTACCATTAAAATTATAGACTGATAATTTCTTTGTCAGTGGGCAAACGTACAGAATCAGCAGGGGATCAAATACTTTTTTCCCTCACTGTATATGGCCAATTCCTGACATTTAATCCTTGTAAAAAATTCCCTATTTTAGGTCAGTTAGGATCACCTCTTATTTTATGAATGTGAAATGTCAGAATAATAGTAGAGAATGATTTATTTCAGCTTTTATTTCTTTCATCACATTCCCAGTGGGTCAGAAGTTTACATACACTCAATTTGTATTTGGTAGCATTGCCTCTAAATAGTCTAACTTGGGTCAAATGTGTCGGGTAGCCTTCCACAAGCTTCCCACAATAAATTGGGTGAATTTTGGCCCATTCCTCCTGACAGAGCTGGTGTAACTGAGTCAGGTTTGCTTGCACATGATTTTTCAGTTCTGCCAACAAATTTTCTATAGGATTGAGGTCAGGGCTTTGTGATGGCCACTCCAATACCTTGACTTGGTTGTCCTTAAGCCATTTTGCCACAACTTTGGAAGTATGCTTGGGGTCATTGTCCATTTGGAAGACCCATTAGCTTTAACTTCCTGACTGATGTCTTGAGATGTTGCTTCAATACATCCACATCATTTTCCTCCCCCCATGATGCCATCTATTTTGTGAAGGACTCGTTTTACTGTGGATATAGATACTTTTGTACCTGTTTCCTCCAGCATCTTCACAAGGTCCTTTGCTGTTGTTCTGGGATCTCTAGGAGACAGAACGCGTCCTTCCTGTGCGGTAAGACAGCTGCGTGGTCCCATGGTGATTATACTTACGTACTATTGTTTGTACAGATTAACGTGGTACCTTCAGGCATTTGGAAATTGCTCTCAAGGATGAACCAGACTTGTGTAGGTCTACAATGTTTTTTCTGAGGTCTTGGCTGATTTCTTTTGATTTTCCCATGATGTCAAGCAGAGGCACTGAGTTTGAAGGTAGGCCTTGAAATACATCCACAGGTACACCTCAAATTGACTCAAATGATGTCAATTAGCCAGCTTCTAAAGCCGTGACATTTTCTGGAATTTCCCAAGCTGTTTAAAGGCACAGTCAACTTACTGTATGTAAACTTCTGACTGATTGAGATAGTGAATTATAAGCGAAATAATCTGTCTGTAAAAAATTGTTGTCCTAACCGACTTGCCAAAACTATAGTTTGAAATTTGTGGAGTGGTTGAAAAACAAGTTTTAATGACTCCAACCTAAGTGTATGTAAACTCCCGACTTCAACTGTACCACAGCTAAGGGTTGTATCCAGGCACTCTGCGTTGCATCGTGCTTAAGAACAGCCCTTAGCTGTGGCATATTGTCCATATACCACAACCCCTTATGCCTTATTGCTTAAATAATGTACTGGAGTCACTTTTATTGCTTCACTGTCCAAATAAATACAAAGGGGACTGAGACGGCTCACACCATTGACTTAGGCCAGGTGTAATTGTTGCTATCAGAGGGCAAGATGGAGGTTCCACTATATTGCTTACATGTATCCAATCCTCTCAGATCTGCCAAAGTGTCTATGGGTTGATTTGGGATTCAGGGGTACACTCATGATTTAACCTGTATCTGTGTTCATCAACTCTTCTGTTCTTCTCTCAAATGAACATTCCAGAGGACACTTTTCATCACGATACCTGGTTTCTTTTTGAACATCTGAACATACAACAAAGTTTAATCGGTTGGTTTACCTTGACTTATGTTAGTGGCAAGAAACGGTCTGTTTTGAGTGACTAAAGTCTATCCTTTCAAATTAGTTATGTTATGATGATCGCCACAGTAATGATAGAGCCATTGGGGTTGTGTAGTGTGGGTGAATTCTGTTGTGACGATAGAGCCATTGGGGTTGTGTAGTGTGGGTGAGCTTTGCAACTTTCTGACTTATTCTTTACTGTATTACTTGGAAATGGTGAAAAAAAATGTATTGTCTGTTTCCTATCTGAGAATCCTTTGAGTTTGAAATAGGGTGGTTTCGACTAAGCCAAATCAGCAACGGTCAGACCCACCATTTGGGAAGGAGCCTGTTCTGTAGTACTCTTCTATCATTGTCAAGCCAAACTGTAATAGCTACTTTATCACTCAACTCAATTAGAAACCATGGGGTCTATGCTGAGTGTTCTGACTACCAACACCTCATGGACTACCAGTGGAGGCTGCTGAGGGGAATGGCTCATAATAATGTCTGGAATGGATATTATTATGAGCCGTCCTCCCCTCAGCAGCCTGCCTCCACTGTTCGCTACACTGGCTGTCCTGCTACACACACACACACAGTACCCAAGCACATCACCCATTAACACCAACTACCCAACCAGGCTTTGGCGTTGTGTGGTTATATAAATGTCAGGCTTCACAGCCCCGTGCGATGACAGGCCCCGACACTCATCATTACTGATCCTTCTAGCTCCAGGTGACAGAACAGATGATGTGCTCATACCATTATAGCTCAATGGGTCAGATGATGTGTTCCTACCATTATAGCTCAATGGGTCAGATGATGTGTTCCTACCATTATAGCTCAATGGGTCAGATGATGTGTACCTACCATTATAGCTCAATGGGTCAGATGATGTGTACCTACCATTATAGCTCAATGGGTCAGATGATGTGTACCTACCATTATAGCTCAATGGGTCAGATGATGTGTTCCTACCATTATAGCTCAATGGGTCAGATGATGTGTTCCTACCATTATAGCTCAAAGGTTCGTACCTCAGAACGTCATCCGTCGAAAGGCAGTGAACTGTGAGAGAGCGACAGACAGAGAATCAACGAGAATACAGAGATCGAGAGAGAAGGATGAAAATAGAATTTGACTGACAAGACAGTGGGAGGGCATGAATAAAGAGATCATTGACTTTCTTTGAGTCTAGCATCCTCTTTGCCTGGACTATTCTTCATTCCACAATGATGAAATTGACCATATCAGTTTGGATTCTAGGTTAGCGTCATCCATAGAGAGCTTGTGCATCCTTGATCTTACTGCATGGGTCCACCAGGCTAGCTCAGCAGAAGCATGAGAGGAAAAACAGCCAACCCCAAAATAATGTTTCCCTCTTGTTACTAAGTTAACACTTTAGAATATTAAGGTCATTTGAAAACATTGCTCAACCTAATGGCCAGTGATAGAAAGTCACAACAGAAAAAATAACAGCACAACAGAGAGAGAAAGGAAATGCATGTAAAGCCAGCAGGGTTGGCCGGGGCGACGTCGTCAAGGGAGTTCCAAACCAAAGCACTTAAAAACAGGAAGCCCATTAAGCTAGTTCAATAATGCAGAACAAGATTCAAAAGAGGCAAAATCAAAGGGCTTTTTTGTTCTGAAGAAGAAAAAAATAAAACTCTTCAGAGCTCCACAGGGAGCCCGATGCAATCACCTCAGCTAACCTGTCCCTCTGAGAAAAATGGCAGTAAGTAAATAAACGGTAAACAGATGACATTACAGAGAAAATGAAATGATAAAAACAGTTATATTGTGAACATTCAAGAAAAACTGTGTTCTTTGCCAGGTTAGTTTGCTCGTGTCTAAATACACTATATTGTTATAGCAGCATTTACAACATCTCCAGATCATTTGCAGGTCCATAATGAAACGGAACGGATACATGGCGCACACCCTCCCAGAACATTTTGCATTTCACACACATTTGACAAAAACTGCAATGCCAAGTACTGCATGGGGAGTGATACTCCCCATGCATCGCTTTTTCTTTCTGCACAATCAAAAATAAATGTCACCCTTAAATGTTTCCAGCAGGAGTAGATGTAAAGTGGAATATTGCTACAGAGGATTTGTGCTTGAGTCAAATGTTTTCCACACTACACTCAGCGGCCAGCCACTGTTCTAGCCCAACTCACAATTGAACGCTACCAGACATGTCATAAATCAAAATGAAACACTGTAGATAACCTGCATTGACCTGATCTACACTGACCTGATCTACATTGAAATGCAGCAAATGCAGCATACTTTCTACCCTCAGTATAGGGTTACTGTTGGTTAAGGTTATGGGGACAGGGTAGGGAGACCTAATCTTGAACTAGGTATTAACAACATAAAAAGTTAAGTACACAGTACAGTGCATATAAGACGTCTCAGGTGGATAAGTAACAGGAACAGTTTCTTCAGTATCAAAAGGTTGACTTTAATTTTCATCAGGGAGGTACAGGTGGAGGTGGAGGCTGCTGTGGTGGAGGGGGCTGGGGGGGCTGGGGTGGTGGGTCCTGGGGCTGAGGGGGCTGGGGTGGTAAGTCCTGGGGCTGCTTGACCTGGGCACCAGAGGGTTCACCAGTAGGTTGACAACCAGTCTGTTTGTCGGTGTCTGATGCTGTGCTGCCGTCTCTGCAGGGGCACCGACACTGGCATGACTCTCCCTGTCTGATGACGATGACAGGCAGACGCAGGCCTAGCTGTTGCAGAGCTGTCCCTAGAACACAACACGACCGAGGGCACGTCAAATAGCGGTTTTAAAAAAAGTCATACATCCACAAACATTGTACAGTGCAACAACCTCACAGATACGGACTTGTAGCTAGCAGTACAATATCTACAGCTCTGCAACTGATAATGTTTAGCAATCAAATTCATCAAAATTATCAAAATGTAGAATACTAATGTAAAAAGCACACCTAAATACATCAGAGGTGTATATTGGAAAATATAACGAAGTAAATTACCTGTGTTCCCTCCCATAGGTATTGCTGTGGTGAAATAGAGCTTCTCTAGTGTCGAGCCACTGTGTTGTTGCTGAAATACAACAGGACAAGAGAAGACAGCATGTTCAGCATATGATTAACAGAATGTCAATGCCTTGTGGCTACACAGAGGAATAGTTTCATTAAAACAACTGATGGTCAATGAACAGCTGGACTGGATGAGATCCAGCAGGCCAGTGATTGGACAGTCACTCTCCATATCCTAATAAAAAGGCCAGTGATTGGACGACCCTCTTCATATTCTAATTAGCTAGCTTTACTGCACTCCAGGTTAGGAGGTTTCAATAAATCATCTAGAATAATGACACCAATAAATACCGTATGACAACAAAAAGAAATTCATAAAGAAATGTTCCAGAAAAACATGCAGGAATGTTATATTATTAGACCAACATCTGCTAGCAAACCTAAATGTATTAGCTGTTATAATACACTATATACATACAAAAGTATGTGGACACCCATTCAAATTAGCGGATTCGGCTATTTCAGCCACACCCGTTGTGTGGTAGGCCACACAAGCTCACAGAACGGGACTGGAGAGTCCTGAAACGCGTAGCGCTAAAAATCCTGTCCTCGGTTGCACTCACTACCGAGTTCCAAAACAAGCCTATGATCAACATGCGCAATGCCAAGCGTTGGCTGGCTTGGTGTAAAGCTCGCCACCATTGGACTCTGGAGCAGTGGAAACGCATTCTCTGGAGCGATGAATCACGCTTCACCATCTGGCAGTACAATGGACTAATCTAGGTTTGGCGGATGCCAGTAGAACGCTACCTGCCGCAATGCATAGTGCCAACAGTTTGGTGGAGGAGGAATAATGGTCTGGGGCTGTTTTTCATGATTCGGGCTAGGCCTCTAGTTCCAGTGAAGGGAAATCTTAATGCTACAGCATACAATGATATTCTAGATGATTCTGTGCTTCCAACCTTGTGGCAACAGTTTGGGGAAGGCCGTTTCCTGTTTCAGCATGACAATGCCCCGCGCACAAAGCGAAGTCCATACAGAAATGGTTTGTCGAGATCGGTGTGGAATAACTTGACTGGTCTGCACAGAGCCCTGACCTCAACCCCATCTTACACATTTGGGATGAATAGGAAAGCCGACTGCGAGCCAGGTCTAATCGCCCTACATCAGAGCCCAACCTCAATAATGCTCGTGGCTGAATGGAAGCAAGTCCCCGCAGCAATGTTCCAACTAGTGGAAAGCCTTCCCAGAAGAGTGGAGGCTGTTATAGCAGGAAAAGGTGGACAAACTCCATATTAATGCCCATGAATTTGGAATGAGATGTTCGACGAGCAGGTGTCCACATACCTTTGGTCATGTAGTGTAGCTTATAACGGGCCTAACTTGTAATAATTATAATAACCTGTTAGTAACTTGTTAATGTCGACTTACTAATAGCTGTGTCTGTGTGTCCCGCTGCCTCTGTTCATTGACACTGTTCAACAGCCACTGGAGGTTCTGTGTGGACAAGGTCAGGGGCTGGAGGGTACTCTGGGCAGGGACAGTAGGAGGAGCAAAGTTCCCCAGGGAAAGGGGTGTTAGTGGGGCCTGGATGGAGGAGCTGGGGGGTGGAGGGTATGGGCCTGGTTGCGAATAGATGGAAGGCGTCTCAACTGGCTGTAGTAGAAGGCTCTGGGTAGAGCCTGGTTGTGAATGAAGGGTGGTGGTTGGCTCTAGTAGGAGGCGCTGGGTGGAACCTGGTTGTGAATGGAGGGTGGTGGTTGGCTCTAGTCGTAGGCTCTGCTGTGGTAGGAGGCTCTGATTGGAGCCAGGTTGGTAATAGACGGGTGCGGCTGGCTGTTGTAATAGGCTCTGGTTGGACAGCTGTTCTGGATTCACATTACATTTAGTTATTTCACTGATCATGGGAGAGACAGCGACAGGAACTGGACAGGGTTCACCAGGGGTACACCCAGGGGTGAGGACAGCGATGGGCTGGGGTACAGGACAGGGTTCACCAGGGAGAGAGTCAGAGGGGGCAGGACAGGTAGAGATAAAACAGGGGGATGCTTCTGGGAGCACCACGGTTGGAGATGGGTTTTCCAAACTACATGAGGGCACTGCCAATGACGACACACCTGGAGAAAATAGGGGAGAGGAAATAAGGGGTTTGAAGGGCTTAACAGGAGACAAGGCATTTAGACCACAAAGCACTGGTGGTGTTCACCACAACATAGTACAGTACTCACCCTGTGTCTGGGGCTTGTCTTGAAACAGCAACTCAAACATCAGATCCAGGGCATCAGACTGCCACAGGGACAAGACAGCAGCAGAGTTATGTTAGAAAAACCAGCCTACAGTTGCCTTGAGCAAAACATATACAGTGCATTCGGAAAGTATTCAGACTGACTTTTTCCACATTTTGTTACGTTACAGTGTGTGTTATTTGAACTCTGTGAAGCATTTATCTGGGCTGCAATCAGAGGTGCAGTTAACTCTAATGAACTTATCCTCTGGGTCTTCATTAGAGCCAGTTTCATCATAGCGCTTCATGGTTTTTGTGACCGCACTTGAAGAAACGCTTAAAGTTTTTGACATTTTCCAGATTGACTTACCTTCATGTCTTTGCTTATTTGAGCTGTTCTTGCCATAATATGGACTTGGCCTTTTACCAAATAGGGCTATCTTCTGTATACCACCCCTACGTTGTCACAACACAACTGATTGGCTCAAACGCATTAAGAAGGAAAGAAATTCCACAAATTAACTTTTATGGCACACCTGTTAATTGAAATGCATTCCAGGTGACTACCTCATGAATCTGGTTGAGAGAATGCCAAGTGTGTGCAACGCTGTCATCAAGGCAAAGGGTGGCTACTTTGTAGAATCTCAAATATAAAAATGTTGATTTGTTTAACACTTTTTTTGGTTACTTCATGATTCCATGTGTTATTTCATAGTTTTGATGTCTTCACTATTATTCTACAATGTACAAAAAAAGGTAAAAATAATAACACTGGAATGACTAGGTGTGTCAACTTTTGACTGGTACTGTAAGTATTCAGCACCTTTGCTATGAGACTCATAATTGAGCTAAGGTGCATGCAGTCTCCATTGATCATCCTTGAGATGTTTCTACAACTTGATTGGAATCCACCTGTGGTAAATTCAATTGATTGGACATGATTTGGATAGGCACACATCTGTCTATATAAGGTCCAGTTGACAGTGCATATAAGAGCAAAAACCAAGCCATCAGGTGGAAGTAATTGTCCGTAGAGCTCCGAGACAGGATTGTGTCGAGGCACAGATTTGGGGAAGGGTACCAACACATGTCTGCAGAATTGAAGGTCCCCAAGAAAACAGTGCGCTCCATCATTATTAAATGGAAGAAGTTTGGAACCACCAAGACTCTTCCTAGAGCTGGCCGCCTGGCCAAACTGAGCAATCGGGGGAGAAGGGCCTTGGTGACCAAGAACCCAATGGTCTCTCTGACAAAGCGCTAGAGTTCCTCTGTGGATATGTTTTTTATTTTAACCTTTATTTTACTAGGCAAGTCAGTTAAGAACAAATTCTTATTTTCAAATGACGGCCTAGGAACAGCGGGTTAACTGCCTGTTCAGGGGCAGAACGACAGATTTGTACCTTGTTTTTCAGCAGCAGGGACTGGGAGACTAGTCAGGATCGAGGGACAGATGAACGGAGCAAAATACAGAGAGATCCTTGATAAATACATGCTCCAGAGCTCGGGGAATTGAACTTGCAACCTTTCGGTTACTAGTCCAACGCTCTAACCACTAGGCTACCCTGTGACAACCTTCCATAAGGACAACCAACTATCAGGCCTTTATAGTGGAGTGGCCAGACAGAAGCCACTCCTCAGTAAAAGGCACAACAGCCCAATTGGAGTTTGCCAAAAGGCACCTAAAGACTCCCAGACCATGAGAAACAGGATTATCTGGTCTGATGAAACCAAGATTGAACTCTTTGGAGAGACCTTAAAACAGCTGTGCATCGACACTCCCCATCCAATCTGACAGAGCTTGAGAGGATCTGCAGAGAAGAATGGGAGAAACTCCTCAAATACAGGTGTGCCAAGCTTGTAGCGTCAGACCCAAGAAGACTCGAGGCTGTAATCGCTGCCAATGCTGCTTCAACAAAGTACTGAGTAAAGGGTCTGGATACTAATGTAAATGTAATATTTCCGTTTTTTTATTTGTAATAAATTAGCAAACATTTCTAACAACCTGTTTTTGCTTTGTCATTATTGTGATTTTTTATTTATCTTTTCATCTATTTTAGAATAAGGCTGGGAAAAGTCAAGGGGTCTGAATACTTTCCGAAGGCACTGTACAGTACATGTCTTAGTTACCATATTATATTTACATTACCATACAGTATGAACAGTGAGATGTATAGTTAGCCCAGAGACATGGCTGTTGTCTCTAATAGCGTCTATACAGCCAATAGCATAGTGCTAACTGTATACATGTCTAAGACATATTGAATAGTGATATATTCATTCAGACAGTGTGTGATATTGAAAATGTGGAAAGAAAGAGGTACAAAATGACTTACATTATTTTCTCTGAGCTGAGAATCAGTGGAAATCAGGCTCATATCACTGAGACATGGGGAACGAGGATTCAAATCCTGTTTCAAAACATGATTATTGATTGATTATAAGAGGTGATAAGAGAGAACCACAAGTTGAGGACAGATTGAAAATGGAGAAAAATAGCAAATGTATTGATTGTATTGATATTGGATCAGTAACAGGCTTGACACATACAGTGCCTTGCAAAAGTATTTATCCCCTTTGGCATTTTTCCTATTTTGTTGCATTACAACCTGTAATTTAAATAGATTTTTATTTGGATTTCATGTAATGGACATACACAAAATAGTCCAAATTGGTGAAGTGAAATGAAGAAAATTACTTGTTTCAAACAATTAAAAAAATTAAAACAGAAAAGTGGTGCGTCATATGTATTCATCACCTTTGCTATGAAGCCCCTAAATAAGATCTGGTGCAACCAATTATCTTCAGAAGTCACATAATTAGTTAAATAGATTGCACCTGTGTGCAATCTAAGTGTCACATGATCTCAGTATATATACACTTGTTCTGTAAGGCCCCAGAGTATGCAACACCACCAAGCAAGCGGCACCATGAAGACCAATGAGCTCTCCAAACAGGTCAGGGACAAAGTTGTGGAGAAGTACAGATCAGGGTTGGGTTATAAAAAAATATCAGAAACTTTGAACATGAATCCATTATAAAAAAATTTGAAAGAAAATGGCACCACAACAAACCTGCCAAGACAGGACCGCCCATCAAAATCCACAGACCAGGCAAGGAGGGCATTAATCAGAGAGGCAACAAAGAGACCAAAGATAACCAGGAAGGAGCTGCAAAGCTCCACAGCGGAGATTGGAGTATCTGTCCATAGGACCACTTCAAGCCGTACACTCCACAGAGCTGGGCTTTACAGAAGAGTGGCCAAAAAAAGCCATTGCTAAAAAAAAAAATAAGCAAACATGTTTGTAGTTTGCCAAAAGGCATGTGGGAAACTCCCCAAACATATGGAAGAAGGTACTCTGGTCAGATGAGACTAAAATTGAGCTTTTTGGCCATCAAGGAAAACGCTATGTCTGGCGCAAACCCAACACCTCTCATCACCCTGAGAACGTCATCCCCACAGCGAAGGATGGTGGTTGCAGCATCATGCTGTGGGGATGTTTTTCACCGTCAGGGACTGGGAAACTGGTCAGAATTGAAGGAATGATGGATGGCGCTAAATACAGGGAAATTCTTGAGGGAAACCTGTTTGTCTAACAGATTTGAGACTGGGACAGAGGTTAACCTTCCAGCAGGACAATGACCCTAAGCATACTGCTAAAGCAACACTTGAGCGGTTTAAGGGGAAACATTTAGATGTCTTGAAATTGCTAGTCAAAGCCCAGACCTCAATCCAATTGAGAATCTGTGGAATGACAAAGATTGCTGTACACCAGCGGAACTCATTCACCTTGAAGGAGCTGGAGCAGTTTTGCCTTGAAGAATGGGAAAAAATCCCAGTGGCTAGATGTGCCAAGCTTATAGAGACATACCCCTGTAATTGTTGCAAAAGGTGTCTCTACAAAGTATTGACTTTGGGGGGTGAATAGTTATGCACGCTTCAGTTCTCCGTTTTTGTCTTATTTCTTGTATGTTTCACAAGAAAAAATATTTTGCATCTTCAAAGTGGTAGGCATGTTGTGTAAATCAAATGATACAAACCCCCCAAAAATCTATTTGAATTCCAGGTTGTAAGGCAACAAAATAGGAAAAATGCCAAGGGGGGTGGATACTTTTGCAAGCCACTATACAAAACAGAAACAGATGAAATATGTCATTGTCAAAACATTAAGTGCCATTTTCAGTCACATGGTGGGAGGACTGACCTCTGAGAGAGAGTGGCTGTCAGCTGACAGTCCAGGGTCGTGACCTTTGATGTTGTCCTTCAGGCTGTTGGAGGAGCTTAGGGAGTTATCACCGTCTGTGTCCACCTGAAGGAGGGGTGGCTCGCCTAGGAGAAATAACACACACATTACTTTTATTGGTCTCTCTTATACAGCAGCCGACCTTGTTGCTTACAGCCCCATAATTTGAGAAATAGTCCCAGTTTGGAGATAGAAAGGTAATTTGCGTCCAAAACTCTTAGCCTCATGGTTGAAGGGAGAGGATATAGAAATACTGTCAGCAATATACAAGCCCATGCACAATGACAAGGAACATTAATAACATGACTATGGTGATGTAGACTTTTTAGTGCCTTGAGGCCTGTGTTTTGGGGGGAAAAGGCAAGGAGGTTCACACCACTAACGTTGTCTGAGAAACAGGCACGCACAGACAAGCAGTTCTGCATCTTACAGATGGAAACTTCTAGTGGGAAGCACACCTAACGGCTGACTATGTTTCCTCAGCCTCTGATATCAATGTGAGTTTACAGATGTCTCCATGCATTCACGGATCACATGCAATGGTTAACTAAAAAGAGACCCCATCTGAGACTCATAGCTCCTCGGAGGGAGGAAGAGTTTGTTGGGTTCTCTGGTATAAGAGGAACAGGCTAGAAAGACAAATGACAGTGTTAATGTCAGAATGGAGTGTGAGAAGAAACAAGTACGTATGTGTGTGTATATTTGATCTGTGTGTGTGTGTGTGTATCTAATTGTGTGTGTGTGTGTGTGTGTGTGTGAGTGAGAGAGAGCCAGGGCCCCAGAGGAAGCAGCTGTATTAATAGCTGTGTTCTTCACCACCAAGCTCCACCACAACAGCAGCAGCAATCAGACTTGGGTTCAAATAGTATTTGAATACCTACAAATACATGAGTGTTTGCTTGAGCCTGGCTGAATCGCCAGATTAATGGGGTTTGGACTTTTGGGACTGTTTTGTGTGTGTGTGTGTGTGTGTGTGTGTGTCATTATGTACAGTCAGTGTTGTCAATGGGTAGTGTCTCTACTCTACATTCCACGCCATAGCATGTATCTGCTACATTGAAGCCATCCTCTTATGTGTGTGTGATCTCTGCACTCTGCTGCATGTGGATAAATAGGCTCACCAGGATTCACTGACAGGGCGTTAGGAGAATAAATGGGCCAATAAGAATCTGGGGAGATGAGCGCTTCTAAGGCCTATCTACTGGACTGAAATAAACGCTGATGTTTTCAACACACACACACACACACACACACACACACACACACACACACACACACAGTAGAGGAAGCCATATTCCATTAGGAATACTCAATAAAGCGTAGAGGGGACGAAAGAGAAGTGCTAGAACGTATTGTTGTATCTGAATCTCTGGACAAACGGTTTTCAACTTTCACTAGTCTTATTTCAAAATAAACAGGGTTTGAGCTAAAGGAGCATGCTATGTATCCCCACTCTCCCCCCACCCCACAATTCCTGTTATACACACCTGTACCTGTGTGTCCCAGGAAGTGTGTTTGGAGATGGTCACTAGAGGTGAACGTCTTGTAACAGCCAGGATGATCACACCTGGGGAGAAAACACTAAATTAGGTTCTTTGTGTCCATTTATGCATTAGTGCATGCATTCATTTGTTCATTCAACACACTGAAAACTTGTGAGCTCACCTGAAGGGCTTCTCCTTGGAGTGTGTCCGGATGTGTTTCCTCAGGTCACTCAGGGTGGTGAAGTACTTGGTGCATCCATCTGACTCACAGTTAAACGTGTTCCCTGTGTGCAGTCTCTGGTGGGCTTTTAGCCTGCACATCAACACAATCACAACAGATGGAACTAACACGGCTGATGTTTGCGGTTCAGCACACCAACAGATAGTCACAGAGCTGTGGCTTGACTTGGGGTCAGCACACCAACAGATAGTCACAGAGCTGTGGCTTGACTTGGGGTCAGCACACCAAAGGCCACTAGGATATGTTCAGTAACTATGAGGTCGGAGGGTCAGGAGAGTGCCGAACTTATGACTTATGAAACATCATCACGTGACACTTGTCTTGATCCATGGCAGGAAGACTACCCCCTACAATCATTTGACTATGATTGCTTTGTTGACAATTTTAGTGCCAGCGGGCCTGGAAAGAACGTATTAAGAAAAAAATATGTGGGGAGGCAAGACAGCTAGGTTGGAGTATCTGCTCTGCCTATTTAATGGTTTGGAAAACACTAGTCTAACCCTTACCTGTACAGTGTGTTGTAGGCCTTCTCACAGCCCTGTTGATCACACTCGAAGGGTTTCTCCTTGGTGTGAACGCGGACGTGGATCTTCAGACTGTAGGAGGTGAGGAACGCCTTGTCACAGCCCAACTGGTTGCAGACAAATGTGTACTCTCCTCTGTGTCTCTTCTGGTGGGTCCGCAGGTTCCCTGCTGTGCTGTAGGTACGAGTACAGTCCTTGTATAGACACTGGTAACGCTTCACCTGCAGAACAGACAGGCAAAGAGTTGTTATATAAACTATGTTGAAAAGATGGAACACCGCCACATACATAAACATACGCTTAACATGTAGGAAGTGTTCATGGCAATTACCGGTACGTAACACTTGACAAGCATTACATCAAGTCTGGAAATGAATTAGCTGTATTGGTTTATATGAGATTGAAGTGCACATGTATGAATGAGACCTAATTAACTACACAGAAAGAGAACCAAGAGGCTGTAAAGCATAGAGCAGTGAAATATTCCTCTCATCTTGACATCTGCAGAGAACTTGAGATAATGACTCATTGGTTCTGGATGGGAGAGGCTGATGAGGGAAAACAGAAGCTTCAGAGCTAGCTCCAGAGCTGGCCCAATTTCACTGCCCCAAACCAAACAGTTGGCTTGTTGCCTTCACAGAATATGGTGGTGCTGCTGCTAACCTAGCATGGTCTATTTTCTCAGTGATAATGTTGTGACTTTATGACATCTTACTCCCTTCCATGTTCTACACTCTTAAGAAAAGAAAAAAGGTGCTATCCAGAACTTAAAATGGTTCTTCGGCTGTGCCCATAGGAGAACCCTTTGAATAACCCGTTTTCGTTACTGGCAGAACCCTTTGCACAGAGGAACTCTACATGGAACCAAAAAGTGTTTTCCTATGAGGAAAGCTAAAGAACATTTGTGTTTTGTGATATGCCAAAGAGGGTCTGTCAGTTATTCAGATTGAGAATGCACATCGTATGACATCATCACGTGTGAGCCTGACCAACCCGATGTAATGTTTGCCCTAAGGGTTGATGCCTACACTCTGAACATGGTGTCATTTAAAAGAATACTACAAATGGCTCTCTGCCTAGCTATAGCCATGCAACATCCTTCAGGACATAATGGCGGGGACATTAAGAACACCTGCTCTTTCCATGACAGACTGACCAGGTGAAAGCTATGATCCCTTATTGATATCACTTGTTAAATCCACTTTAAAAATCAGTGTAAATTAAGTGAAGGAGAAAGGTTAAAGAATGATTAAGCCTTCAGACATTGTGTATTTGTGGTATTCAGAGGGTGAATGGGCTAGACAAAAAAATTTAAGTGCCTTTGAACAGGGTATGGTAGTAGGTGCCAGGCGCACTGGTTTGTGTCAAGAACTGCAATGCTGCGGAGTTTTCCACACTCAACAGTTTCCTGTGTGTATCAAGAATGGTCCACCAACCATAGAACATCAGTGGGGGGGTTCAAATCAATATTAGGAAGGTGTTCCTAATGTTTGGTATACTCAGTGTATGTGAATGAGCAATGGCATCTCTCCTCCTCACAACCAGAATACCAGGAGTGTTTTCCAGACAACAAATAAATACAGAACATTCTCAGGCATCAAAACAGGCTTATGTGCAATTTTTGTTTAATGCACCATAAAAGACAGAACAAATTTACAACAAATATTATGGTTAAACAAACTGCATAATCCTTATATCATAAATAGGACTGGTGGAATTATGTCACACAAGCAATTAACAAAAATAAATGGACATTCTTGCTCAATCCAAAATTACAACCAACTGATTGCAGCATTACCACAAAAATGGAGGAGGCAAGTAGAAAGGGGAGAAGGTAAGGAACTGGTCTGTCAGCCCTGCATTAAAGATCAAAATTGGTTAAAGACAATTGTGATAAAGAACTGACAACTGTGCCATATAGATTGCAAAAGAGTTGGGAAAAGACTTGCGATGTACCGATTCCATGGCACATTGTTTATGAACTGATTCACAAAAACACAGGATTCAAAAAGGTAGATTTTTTTCAATTAAAATTATAATACAACATTCTTGCAACCAATATAATGTTATATAAAGTGCATTCAGAAAGTATTCAAAGTATCCACATTTTGTTTACGTTACAGCCTTATTCTAAAATTGTCTAAGCACAAGACCCCAAAATGACAAGAGGTTTTTAGAACAATTATTATTAAAAAAAAAAAACAGAAATATTACTTTTACATAAGTATTCAGACCCTGTACTCAGTACCTTCTTGAAGCACCTTTGGCAGCTATTACAGCCTTGAGTGTTCTTGGGTATGACGCTACAAGCTTGGCACACCTGTATTTGGGGAGTTTCTCCCATTCTTCTCTGCAGATACTCTCAAGCGCTGTCAGGTTGGATGGGGAGCGTCGCTGCACAGCTATTTTCAGGTCTCTCCAGAGATGTTTGATTGTGTTCAAGTCCGGGCTCTGCCTGGGCCACTCAAGGACATTGAGAGACTTGTCCCCAAGCCACTCCTGCATTGTCTTGGCTGTGTGCTTCATTCTGTTGGAAGGTGAACCTTTGCCCCAGTCTGAGGTTCTGAGCACTCTGGAGCATATATTTATCAAGGATCTCTCTGTACTTTGCTCCATTCATCTTTCCCTCGACCCTGACTAGTCTCCCTGCTGCTGAAAAACATCCCCACAGCATGACACTGCCGCCACCACGGTTCACCGTAGCAATGGTGCCACATTTCCTCCAAACTCGACACTGGGCATTCAAGCCAAAGAGTTCAATCTTGGGTTCAGAGAACAGAGAATCTTGTTTCTCATGGTCTGAGAGTCTTAAGGTGCCTTTAGGCAAACTCCAAGCGGGCTGTCATGTGCCTTTTACTGAGGAGTGGCTTTTGTCTGGCCACTCTACCATAAAGGCCTGATTGGTGGAGTGCTGCAGAGATTGTTGTCCTTCTGGAAGGTTCTCCCATCTCCACAGAGGAACTCTGAAGCGCTGTCAAAGTGACCATCGGTTTCTTGGTCATCTCTCTGACCAAGGCCCTTCTCTCCAATTGTGCAGTTTGGCTGGGCAGCCAGTTCTAAGAAGAGTCTTGGTAGTTCCAAACTTCTTCCATTTAAGAATGATGCCACTGTTCTTGGGGACCTTCAATGCTGCAGCAATTCAGTCAGATGAATGTCCGGCGCCTTCAGAGATGGCCACCTCACTTCGCGTTCTCAGGAAACTATGCAGTATTTTGGTTTTTTTATGTATTATTTCTTACATTGTTACCCCAGGAAATCTTAAGTTTTATTACATACAGCCGGGAGGAACTATTGGATATAAGAGGAACATCAACCTACCAACATTACGACCAGGAATATGACTTCCCCGAAGCGGATCCTCTGTTTGGACCACCACCCAGGACAATGGATCTGATCCCAGCCGGCGACCCAAAACAACGGCACCGCAGAAGGGGCAAACGGCGCGGTCTTCTCGTCAGGCTTCGTAGACGGCACATCGCGCACCGCTCCAGAGTATAATACTCACCAATGTCCAGTCTCTTGACAACAAGTTAGACAAAATCCGAGCAAGGGTTGCCTTCCAGAGAGACAGAGATTGTAACGTTCTTTGCTTCACGGAAACATGGCTCACTCGGGATATGTTATCAGAGTCGGTACAGCCACCTGGTTTCTTCACACGTCGCGCCGACAGAAACAAACATCTCTCTGGTAAGAAGAAGTGCCGGGTTGTATGCCTTATGTTTAACGAGAGGTGGTGTGATAACAACATACAGGAACTCAAGTCCTTTTGTTCACATGACCTAGAATTCCTTACAATCAAATGTCAACCGCATTATCTACCAAGAGAATTTTCTTCGATTATAATCCCAGTCACGTATATCCTCCCCAAGCAGACACATCGACGACCCTGAAAGAACTTCATTGGACTCTATGTAAACTGGAAACCACATATCCTGAGGCTGCATTTATTCTAGCTGGGGGTTTAACAAGGCTAATCTGAAAACAAGGCTCCCTAAATTTTATCAGCATACCGACTGCGCAACCCGGGCTGGCAAAATCCTGGATCATTGTTATTCTAACTTCCGCGACGCATACAAGGCCCTCCCCTGCCCCCCTTTTGGCAAATCTGACCACGACTCCATTTTGTTGCTCCCAGCCTATAGACAGAAACTGAAACAGGAAACGCCCGTGCTCAGGTCTGTTAAACGCTGGTCCAACCAATCGGATTCCACGCTTCAAGATTGCGTCGATCACGTGGACTGGGATATGTTCCGCATAGCGTCGGACAACATTGATTAATACGCTGATTCGGTGAGCGAGTTTATTAGCAAGTGCATCGGTGATGTGGTACCCACGGTGACTATTAAAACCTTCCCCAACCAGAAACCGTGGATTGATGGCAGCATTCGCACAAAACTAAAAGCGCGAACCACTGCTTTTAATCATGGCAAGGTGACTGGAAACATGACTGAATACAAACAGTGTAGCTATTCCCTCCGCAAGGCAATCAAACTAGCTAAGCGTCAGTATAGAGACAAAGTAGAGTCGCAATTCAACGGCTCAGACACGAGAGGTATGTGGCAGGGTCTACAGTCAATCACAGACTACAAAAAAGAAAACCAGCCCCATCGCAGACCACGATGTCTTGCTCCCAGACAGACTAAACAACTTATTTGCTCGCTTTGAGGACAACGCAGCACCACAGACATGGCCCGCTACCAAAACCTGCGGGCTCTCCTTCACTGCAGCCAACATGAGTAAAATATTTAACGCGTTAACCCTCGCAAGGCTGCCGGCCCAGACGGCATCCCTGGCCGTGTCCTCAGAGCACGCGCAGAACAGCTGGCTGGTGTGTTTACGGACATAATCAAACCTTATCCCAGTCTGCTGTTCCCACATGCTTCAAGGAGGGCCACCATCGTTCCGGTTCCCAAGAAAGCTAAGGTAACTGAGATAAATGACTATCGCCCCGTAGCACTCACTTCCGTCATCATGAAGTGCTTTGAGAGACTAGTCAAGGATCATATCACCTCCACCCTACCTGACACCCTAGACCCACTCCAATAGGTCCACAGACGACGCAATCGCAATCACACTGCACACTGCCCTAACCCATCTGGACAAGAGGAACACCTATGTAAGAATGCTGTTCTTTGACCACAGCTCAGCATTTAACACCATAGTACCCTCCAAACCCCGCCCTGTGCAACTGGGTCCTGGACTTCCTGACGGGTCGCCCCCAGGTGGTGAGAGTAGGAAACAACATCTCCACCCTGCTGATCCTCAACACTGGGGCCCCACAAGGGTGCGTTCTCAGCCCTCTCCTGTACTCCCTGTTCACCCATGACTGCATGGCCATGCCTGCCTCCAACTCAATCATCAAGTTTGCAGACGACACTACAGTGGTAGGCTTGATTACCAACAACGACATGGCGGTCTACAGGGAGGAGGTGAGGGTGTCAGGAAAATAACCTCTCACTCAAAGTCAACAAAACAAAGGAGATGATCGTGGACTTCAGGAAACAGCAGAGGGAGCACCCCCTATCCACATCGATGGGACAGTAGTGGAGAAGGTGGAAAGTTAAGTTCCTCGGCGTACACATCACGGACAAACTGAAAATGGTCCACCCACACAGACAGCATGGTGAAGAAGGCGCAACAGCGCCTCTTCAACCTCAGGAGGCTAAAGAAATTAGTCTTGTCACCAAAAACAGATGCACAATCGAGAGCATCCTGTCGGGCTGTATCACCGCCTGGTATGGCAACTGCTCCACCCACAACCGTAAGGCTCTCCAGAGGGTAGTGAGGTCTGCACAACGCATCACCGGGGGACAACTACCTGCCCTCCAGGACACCTACACCCCCCAATGTCACAGGAAGGCCAAAAAGATCATGAAGGACAACAACCATCCGAGCCACTGCCTGTTCACCCCGCTATCATCCAGAAGGCGAAGTCAATACAGGTGCATCAAAGCCCAGACCAAGAGACTGAAAAACAGCGTCTATCTCAAGGCCATCAGACTGTTAAACAGCCATCACTAACATTGAGTGGCTGCTGCCAACATACTGACTCAAATCTCTAGCCACTTTAATAAAACTAGAAGCACAAGCATTTCGCTACACTCGCATTAACATCTGCTAACTATGTGTATGTGACAAATACAATTTTATTTGATGGTACCGTTATACAGATCTGTGCCTCGACACAATCCTGTCTCTGAGCTCTATGGACAATTCCTTCGACCTCATGGCTTGGTTTTTGCTCTGACATGCACTGTCAACTGTGGGATCTTATATGTCCAATGAATTTAAAATTTACCACAGGTGGACTCCAATCAAGTTGTAGAAACATCAAGGATGATCAATGGAAACAGGATGCAACTGAGCTCAATTTTGAGTATTGTCGCAAAGGGTCTGAATACTTATGTAAATACAGTATTTCATATTTTATTTTTGTAATAAATTTGTTAAACTTCTAAAAACCAGTTTTTTCTTTGTCATTATGGGGTATTGTGTATAGATTGATGAGGGAAAAAATATTTAATCCATTTTAGAAATGGGCTGTAGCGTAATAATGTGGAAAAAGTCAAGGGGTCTGAATACTTTCCCAATGCACTGTATATGGGGGATACAACCATCCCAGCTCTGCAGATTTTGCTACAAAAAGGCAGAATCATTATATCACTTGTTTTGGTACTGCCCATATGTAGCTTGTTTTTGGTCGCAGGCATAGCCGCTGCAGTTTGGGGGTGGGGGTGATGCATATATTTTTTATTGTTATTTTCTTAATTCGTATTTTCAAGGGGAGGGTGCTGAAAAAATATTTTTGCCAGTGCTACAGATGCTATATCGGTCCACTAATACAGCACTATTAAAGTGGAACTGACAGTGTTTTAGCAACATGAAATCTTATTAAAATATGTTCATATACACCCCAGGAAGAATATGACACCTTTTAAACATTAAGCACGCACTTAGATATGGTCATTTTCATAAATTCTTAGAACGTTTGGGAATTCCATATACGAACGCATTTGTGAAAATTCTACAGCAATATAGAGCGGGAAAGTGGCCGTGCATTTGGACAATTAATAGACACTCTAGTAAATAAAACCTAATAAAAACATATGTCTCGTCCAAGACCGGAGTCTACGCAGACCGGTGCGCCATAGCCAAGCCGAGCTACAGTACGCCTTTATGTAAACAAGCCATTTGCCACACACTGGACTGTGTGTTTATAGGCAGTTGAAACAGCACAACTTTAAAATTATAACGCATTGGCCAAAAGCCACAAAATACAGCTAAATGGATATCTGCAAATACAGTACCAGTCAAAAGTTTGGGTACACCAACTCATTCAAGGGTTTTTCTTTATTTTCTACACTGTATAATACTAGTGAAGACATCAAAACTATTAAATAACACATATGGAATCAAGTAGTAACCAAAAAAAAGTGTTAAACAAATAAAAATATATTTATATTTCAGATTCTTCTAAATAGCCACCCTTTGCCTTGATGACATCTTTGCACACTCTACGTGTTATTTCATAGTTTTGATGTCGTCACTATTATTCTACAATGTAAAAACAGTAAAAATAAAGAAAAACCCTTGAATGTGTAGGTTTGTCCAAATGTTTCACTGGTACTGTACGCAACCAAGCTAGCTGGCTATTTCCAGAAATAAATGAGAGCACCTCACTGACCATTTTACTCGCCGTAGCAGAGCTGGTTAGGCGCGTTCGTGACTAACTATTACTTTTTTTGCCTACAGTGTACGGACACCGTTCATATCTTGCGGGTGTTGCGCCTTCGTAAATTCATCAGTTATTCCACGCTCTGGCACACTCAGACGCGAGTGCTTTGAAATCGGAGCAGATAGCCAGAGTGAATTTGAGAAAGCAAGAGATATGCTAACTGGATAACAGTCGTTCAAGTTCTTGCTTGCTAACCAAATGACATCTGCATCTCTAGCTGTTTATAGCCACGGAAAAAAAATATGAGTGGAAAAAGTCAGTCACTCACCCACTCCTCCAATGCCATTACATGACATCCTCCTAGCAGCTAGATTTCTAGCTATCGTTAGCCTCTGTGTTTTTATCTTGCTACATAAATAGATACGCTAGCCTATTAACCATGTTATGACTGACTTGTGATCATTGCCCATTTGATTGTATTGACATGTTGACATGTCAACAGTGATGGCTGTTTAACAGTCTGATGGCCTTGAGATAGAAGCTGTTTTTCAGTCTCTTGGTCCGGGCTTTGATGCACCTGAATGTCAAAATATTGAGTTATTGAAACTGGAAGAGTGCATCCTGAATGGAGGCAGCAAACAATGTACCAGGCCAGCTGTGATTTACAACCTGATAGCAATATTTTTTTGGACTGCCAAGAAATGTATTGGTGAATTACATTAATCATGCAGTGAACTGCATCCATCTACTCAGCCAACAATGCCTTAATGTACGTTAAGGAATGTTGAGTAAAATAGAACCTATTTTTTAAGTCTTAGAGCGCTGTTCCTGAGTGGCGCAGCAGTCTAAGGCACTGTATCTCAGTGCTAGAGGTGTCACTACAGACCCTGGTTTGATTCCAGGCTGTCTCACAACCGGCCGTGACTGGGAGTCCAATAGGGTGGCGCACAATTGACCCAGCGTCGTCTGGGTCAATTGTAAAAAATAAAGTTACAAAAAATGACATTTATTTTTTTCACGGATGCTGCAGCACCCTCAGCACCCCTACTTCCCGCGGCTATGGTCGCATGTTCAGGAATGGCTGAAAAACTGCAACATTTACTTGGAGCTAACTCTGCAAATAGCACTGCTGGGTGATTTGAAGAGTCATAGTCAATTAATATAATAATACTCTTAGCAAAAAAAAATGTATCTTCAATTTACAATCTGTAGGAACTATGAGAATAGGAAGGTTTTGTGGAACATCACAGCGTAAAAATATATGGCAGCTAGAAATCAAAACTGGATAGTCTTCAGGGATAGATGCAAGGTGTTGAGGGTAGCTGAAGGCTGGGACTAAAAACAAACACTAGACAACTAATGTAAAATATACTGTTCCCGTAAAATATATATATAGTATATATAAGCTGGAAGTAGAAGTCTAAGCATTGTTGTCCATAGTTTACTCCAATTAGGGGAGGGGGTGGTAGGTTTAGGGGAAAATACAGGAAAAAAAAATATATATATATATATATATATATATATATATGGGATTGGAAATGATGCATTGATAGAAGCCACAATCTACAATATTAAAGCTGATCTACCCCATATAAAAAAAATGCCATATGTGACCAACTGGGGTAGTAACGGATTAGCCCACTGAGCCAAAGCCTTGGCATTAGCTCAAGGAGCTAACACAAGCCTTCAGGTCTTTGGATATAAAGGCTTACCTCGCTGTGGTGGGTGTCTGGGCACTCAGAGTGTAGTGTGATGGTGGCCCCCTGGATGTGCCGGGGCATGGGTGTAGAACCAGGGTTGATGGTGAACTGGATCTGGTCCTGGGAGATGGTGTGGTGGATGTACCCCTGTGACATGGCCTCCCAGTGGTCTTCCAGACCTCCACGGTCCTCCGTCTCAAATCCCTCATCTAGATACATCATCAAGTCCTCTTCTTCCTCTTTATTGTCAGTTGTAGAGCCCACAGGGTCTTGCTCAATCATCACAGTGGTTCTGTCATACACT
The DNA here is from genome assembly GCA_030435695.1 of Brachymystax lenok tsinlingensis. Lineage (NCBI taxonomy): Eukaryota > Metazoa > Chordata > Actinopteri > Salmoniformes > Salmonidae > Brachymystax > Brachymystax lenok. The sequence continues at coordinate 22,826,598 of CM059799.1, read as the reverse complement.
GTGTCCAGACTGTGCACACCAGAGTCCAGTGGAGAGGGCAGCAGTAACCTGTCCCATTGGTCCCAGTTGACAGTAACCATCTTTCTGGACACATTGTCCTCTTCAACGTCCCGACTTGCCTTGTCCACCTCTTCCTCAAAGAGCATGGTCTCATTGGATTGGACATTCATCCTCATGCATGGTAACAAAGGTGCACACACACACTAACTTGTTTGCCACTGAAAGGAGAGAGGAAGATAGGGGAGAAAATGTATCAAGCAGTTGAGAGTCCTCAGCTAAGTTCATAAAAAATACAAATTGTAAAATATTAAAAAAGTTATCCTTTTTAGATAAAACTATACTAAATATATTCACATCACCAAATAACTGATTAAAACACACTGTTTTGCAAAGAAGGTCTACAGTAGCTTCAACAGCACTCTGTAGGGTGGCACCATGGTGTAGCGGGAGGACAGCTAGTTTCCGTCCTCCTCTGGGTAAACTGACTTCAATACAAAACCTAGGAGGCTCATGGTTCTCACGCCCTTCCATACACTTAGACAGTAATTATGACAACTTACAGAGGACGTTCCCCAACCCATTAATGCTGAAGGAAGATTTCTATCAGCCCGCTGACTCCACCACCGAGCCTTATATGGACTTGCTGCCCCAACGAGGCAAGCCAGTGGATCATTAACCTATTAGGGAGCGGCAGCAGAGGTGTCGGTTTTGGAGAGTCTGGCGTGCCTCAAGTAAAATGCCTGCCACTCAAGCCCAGAAACTAGGATATGCACATAATTAGTACTATTGGATAGGAAACACTGAAGTTTCTAAAACTGTTAAAATAATGTCTGTGAGTATAACAGAACTTATATAGCAGGCGAAAACCCGAGGAATTTCTGTCCAGAATTCTTTTTCTTCTGACATTTCCTCACTTTGAACTGCTCCCTATGGGATTTTCAGTAAAATAGCTCCCAGGTTGCAGTACCTATGGCTTCCACTAGATGTCAACAGTCTTTAGACAGTGTTTCATGCGTTGATCATGGAACAGTGCCTTATAGAAGAAGATTTTGTAAGAGGACCCAGGAAGTCAATATCATTTTCGGTGCGCAAGACCGTGTGCGTGTTCCACTTTATTTTCCTTTTATATCGTTTAGGATGCTATCAGTGTGAAATATAATCGTTAATATACTTAAAAGGACAAAGTTGATAGGTATAATCTGAACGCTTTCTCTTCACTGTACAACGGGCGACTCAACGGTGGATTTTCTGAACATAACACGCCAACCAAACAGATTTATGGATATAATAAATGACTTTTTCTAACAAAAGAAACATGGATTGTCTTGCTTGGACACTTTGGATTGCCCTCAGAAGATCAAAGGTAAACAATTTATTTTAGCTCTTATATGCGTTTTGTGAGACCCGCGCTGGTTATGGATTTATGCTAATATGAATATCCTCAAACAATCAAATGTTGTGCTTTCGCCGTAAAGCCTTTTTGAAATCTGACAGCGCTGTGATATTGCCAAGACTCTGAGCTTTTTTTTGATGACACTTGTATATTGATGAATGTTTAATAATTCAACTTTTGGATTTTGAATTTGGCGGCTTTCATTTCCCCGGGTAGTGTCGGGAATATCCCTAGCCATTGAGAGCTTGGGGATAAAAGAAGAAGCGGGCTGCACAAAGAGAGGGCCGAGAGGGAAACGCGTGTTATGGAGAGTGTGAGAAGCTGGAGAATTCGCTGTACGATTAACCGTTATGAACTCGTTGCTGAATTGTTTTCCCACCGTGTGCAAATATCCCTAATAAATTACCCATTTGCATTCTTGTTGTGCTCCCTGTACGTGTTTGGTTATTGAACTTGGCGACGCGAAAACCCCACACTCTTGAGCCTGCTACAGTATACTTTTGGTTTTACTAATTTATTTCCACCGGGGCCCACCGGTGTAAGTGTTGTGTTGGCTCCCGAGTGACCCAGGTGTCTAAGGCACTGCATCTCAGTGCTAGAGGAGTCAGTACAGACCCTGGTTCGATTCCAGGCTGTTCACAACCAGCTGTGATTGGGAGTCCTATAGGGCGGTGCACAATTGGCCCTGCGTCGCCCGGGTTTGGCGGGTCATTGTAAATAAGAATTTGTTCTTAACCAACTTGCCTAGTTAAATGAATGTTAAAAGTGTTAAACTGCTTAATGACTACTGTAAATGTACTGTATTATTGTAGCAGGTTTAATATCGCGTTAGTTATATTAGCTATGTTGACTTTGACATTACTTTAGCTAATATGGTGACGATGTAGGCTGTTGTGTATTGAAGTCCACAAGCGAAGGGAAAAGGTGAGAGGAGCGGAGTGCATAGGTGCGAGAAGGAATGCAATGTGGCTGCTATGAAAGTGAACCGTGAAAACGCATGATCAAGGGTGTATTCATTCAACCGATTCTGTTGAAAAACATTTCTTAAACAGAAGCAAATTAAATGGGGATAAAAATACCTGAATTTGTCCAATAAAAAAAAATATTGTTTGCAACTGTTGTACTAATGATTACACCCTAGATCGCTAGACGCAGGGAAGTGTGTGCAAGGCGTTGTTGAATGTGGCACTGTCAGTCTCCTCCAAATTCTCTCTCCACCAGTGTGCACTTTCATTCATAGGCTAGGTTATAGGAACCTCATGATGGGTATATGGACAATTTGAGAATCGTGTAGTAGCCTAAACCTATTGCTGTTACATTGAACAGGGTGAATGGAATATGAATGACAGTCATCTAACATGCTGTAATAGAAATAAGGCCATGCTCATGAAAAGTAAAAATCGTCCTCCCTAATCTTAAACGGTACCGACCGCCAGTGGTATCAAGTAACAGTAGCCTTTCGTGAGAAATACATATGCATATAATTTTTGCCCATAAAAATGAGAAACGTACTATTGGTTAAACGTACTTTTGGTTAAACGGTTTGAAACTACAGTAGCCTAATACAAAGTCACCAAAATTCTTAGCATTCCTCGGTGAGCTATCATCAAAACTATTTTACTTGTTGCTAACGTTACTAGCGCTCACTCAGACAAAACACAGAAATGTTGCCATGTTTCAATAACAATTCCAAACTACTCACCGTTTTGAAAGTTCACTACGTAAATGCAGTCAAGAACAACTACAAGGTCATCAAAGTATTTATAAAATGTCTTCCGCGTTGTTTACCCTGACTCAATCACCAATTCCTCCGTTGTTTCAGTGTTGCAACATCGTAGTCACCCTAGCAGCCTACTTATCCAGCTTCCTCCGCCCAGAATTAACTCACTCAACAGTGAAATAAACTACAGTAACTGCCAAAATAAAGGAAACACCAACATGGGCCACCACAGCCAGCCACCACGAGCCAGAACAGCTTCAATGCACCTTGACACCATTCTTCCACGAGCAAATCCATAATTGGGTGTTTTGTTGATGGTGGTGGAAACCCCTGTCTCAGGCAACGCTCCAGAATCTGTTCAATTGGGTTGAGATCTGGTGACTGAAATGGCCATGGCAAATGGTTTACGTCGTTTTCATAACCATCAAACCATTCAGTGACCACTTGTGCTCTGTGGGTGGGTGCATTGTCACCATATAGCCATGGGAGCCAAAATAAGTGCCTGCCCTGCAATTTATACATGACCCTATGCATGATGGGATGTGAATTGCTTAATTAACTCACGAACCACAACGGTGTGGAAGCACCTGGTTTCAATATACTTTGTATCCCTCATTTACTCAAGTGTTTCTATTATTCTGGCAGTTACCTGTACAGCCATGGCTCTGGGATAGAAGTTTGCTACAGCGCCATCTTGTGAATATTAATTTCTGACCAGTACTCCAACAGGCTTTTAAAGGTTTAGCCAAGGCTACACTGCACACCATCTGAAATACCTATTTTTGTAAACCTGACAGTGATATAATCCTGATGAAATACGTAGAAATATAAGGATCAACATAGTTGAGGTATGAGCCTAATTGTCTGAGTAGAAATAATTGTGAACAGTAATTGGTCCATAGATGGTTAGTTGTAGGCCTACGTATCTCCTGGCAGTAACCCCCACAGAAGAACAGCCCATTCAAACCCATGACCCCCCCTTCACCCATAAAGCTGGGAAAAGCATATGTTTTATTTTCACAAGACCTAATCACAGATCAAGAAAAAATGAAAGAACTAATGACAATCAAGCAGTGGATCTGATAAACCTTGAATATGCATTTAGTTGTAAAGTCAATCTATACCAAACCATCTGTATTGGAAAGTGATTCTAATGTCACAGGAAGGTTAGTAGATTAACTAGTAGACTGCCCAGTAGAGTTACACTCAGGGCCAGGAGGGAGAGACTCCCCAGGCCAAAGGATTTGAATACTTTCCGAAGACACTATGTATTCCAGGTGACCTGGCTCGAGGATTTCTTGAGCTGTGGGATGGTGTATCAATTGTGTTAACCAGCAGGAGCAGTAGAATCATCATCATCTTTATCATCATCAATAACAGCAGTAGTTGAATCATCATCATTATCATCATCATCAATAACAGTGATCATCATCAGCAGCAGAATCATCAACAATACTTCATCCATAAACAGTTTATTTTCAGACTAACTGACATGGTGATAACCAAGTATACTGACATTGCATGTTAAAGAAATTCATTTTGAAAGCCATAATAGGAATGGGTCTCTCCTCACCTCACAGAAGTCCATGCCCTCCTCAAACACATCCTCCATGGACTTCTTATGCATGTGGCATTTTATGCCAATGCTGCTAAATGTTTTACAATACCTCACCTGCGAAGTCAAAGGATCTCAGAGAGCGCTATGCAGCTTTAACACTGTAAAATAAGGAGAACACATTTGTTCTTGTACCTTATTCCTAGTCAAAGCAGCATTTACAGTCATGCTTTCCATGTTAGATATGGTGGATCGTGCAGCAGCTCTAGTAGACTCTGTGTTTTATAATAACTGATGAAGAAAAAAAACAAGGATCAGCAATATGCAAACAGTCACCATTTGGCCCCACATTTCTTTTTACAAATATGTGTAAATTGATTCACCTTCTTTACCTTTGCCTAAGAGCATGAAGTTAGTTTAGTACTCAGTTTGGTTCATATTGGAGGCAGTGTAGCCTTGATCATCAACGTCTTTGCCATCGTCTAGTCCTGAGTTAGAAACAGTGGCTTGAAAGTCATTGGGGTCATATCTGTCGGCCTGTGCCAGGGTGTTGACAACGTCAGAGTAACTGTTCCCCGTCTCTGTTGTGGGGAAGACATAATCTGCATCGTAGCCCTGAATGGACAGATAGTTTCTGTCAGTTTGGAAGATAGGGAGGTTGTCTTTGTCATGGGCCTTATTCTTTGTCAGTCTTGACTTTGGGGAATTCTTCATTACTGACATCATTACTGTTTCCATTGTTCTGAGATGTTGGTAGGACATCTGCATTGTCATGGTAAATAAAGCTACTCTCACTCTGAGATGTTAGCGAAGACATCTGTAATCAAATCCATCTAATGTATTTATAAAGCCCTTTTTACATCAGCCAATGTCACAAAGTGCTATACAGAAACCCAGCCTAAAACCCCAAACAGCAAGCAATGCAGATGTAGAAGCACGGTGGCTAGGAAAAACTCCCTAGAAAGGCAGGAACCTAGGAAGAAACCTAGAGAGGAACCAGGCTCTGAGAGGTGGCCAGTCCTCTTCTGGCTGTGCTGGTTTGAGATAACAGTACATTGGCAAGATGTTCAAACGTTCATAGATGACAATCAGGGTCAAATACTAATCACAGTGGTTGTAGAGGGTGTAACAGGTCCTCCGGGAGGGGAGGGAGAGAATTAGAGGGAGCATACTTAAATTCACACAGGATACCGGATAAAACAGGAGAAATAATCCAGACATAACAGACTGACCCTAGCCCCCCGACACAAACTATTGCAGCATACAGTGGCTTGCAAAAGTATTTGGTTGCCTAACAACCTGGAATTATAATTGATTTTGGGTGGGGTTGTATCATTTCATTTACACAACATGCCTACCACTTTGAAGATGCAAATATTGTTTTTGTGAAACAAACAAGAAATAAGACAAAAAAATTGGATTGAGGTCTGGGCTTTGACTAGGCCATTCCAAGACATGTTAAATGTTTCCCCTTAAACCACTCAAGTGTTGCTTTAGCAGTATGCTTAGGGTCATTGTCCTGCTGGAAGGTTAACCTCTTTCCCAGTCTCAAAACTCTGGAAGACTGAAACAGGTTTCCCTCAAGAATTTCCCTGTATTTAGCGCCATCCATCATTCCTTCAATTCTGACCAGTTTCCCAGTCCCTGCCGATGAAAATCCCCACAGCATGATGCTGCAACCACCATCCTTCGCTATGGGGATGGCGTTCTCGGGGTGATGAGCGGTGTTGGGTTTGCGCCAGACATAGCGTTTTCCTTGATGGTCAAAAAGAGTACCTTCTTCCATATGTTTGGAGAGTCCTTTTGGCAAACACCAAACGTGTTTGCTTATTTTTCTCTTTAAGCAATGGCTTTTTTCCGGCCACTCTTCCTTAAACCCCAGCTCTGTGGAGTGTACGGCTTGAAGTGGACAGATACTCCAACCTCTGCTGTGGAGCTTTGCAGCTCCTTCAGGGTTATCTTTGGTCTCTTTGTTGCCTCTCTGATTAATGCCCTCCTTGCCTGGTCTGTGGGTTTTGGTGGGCAGCCCTCTCTTGGCAGGTTTGCTGTGGTGCCATATTCTTTCAATTTTTTAATAATGGATTTAATGGTGCTCTGTGGGATGTTCAAAGTTTTATAACCCAACCCTGATCTGTACTTCTCCACAACTTTGTTCCTGACCTGTTTGGAGAGCTCCTTGGTCTTCATGGCACCACTTGCTTGGTGGGGTGCCTTGCTTAGTAGTGTTGCAGACTCTGGGGCCTTTCAGAACAGGTGTAAATATACTGAAATCATGTGACACTTAAGATACCACACAGGTGGACCTAATTTAACTAATGTGAATTCTGAAGGTAATTGGTTGCACCAGATCTTATTTAGAAGCTTCATAGCAAAGGGGGTGAATACATTTTTTTCATTTAACCAATTTGGACTTTTGTGTATGTCCATTACATGAAATCCAAATAAAAATCAATTTAAATTACAGGTTGTAATGCAACAAAATAGGAAAAACAAGACTATCATTCTATCTTCTTCCGTATTGTTTCTCTCAGTCTTGTGTAGAGGAGAGGTTTGTGATGAAATCTTGAGTTTTGGTGTATTATCCCCAAGTCTGAGATGTAGGGAATACTTTTTTTACGGTCTGTATTGTAGAAGTCTCTTCCTGGTGGGACCATGGTGGTGGGAATGGTTTAGCTGTTCTCAGTCTTTGACTTGGTTGTGTATATGGGATACAGTTTGTTCATGGTTGTGGTGAGTTGGTTGGTTTGAGCTTTGGCCATCTTGGGGTCATTTGTGGAAGTTGGTCTTCATCTCCCATAGTTTTCCTAATAGTTAGATTCAAAAGCACTATAAATTATGAATGAATAATCAATGAGTTATAATCAAACCTTATTAAATATCTCAGCCATTAAAACTACATAACTAGGGATAATCAGATAATACAAATCAGAGATATTGTAATCTTACCAAGAACAAATACAACGGATCTCATTTGAGGACCGGAAAGACTCCTGCTTTGAAATTGTAAAATAAAAATGCAAATCAAGGTCAGTTCTGTCATTATGAAGCATAAAGCTAACTGATATTTTACTGGACTACTGATATTGACTAGGTAGAAAGGTGATGAAGATACCTCTGAAGTACTGTCCCAACAACATCCTAAGCTTACTTCCCCCATGAGGAGACATGTGGAGAATTCATCTGCAAAAGTGTTGCCTGAGTCCCAGTACAAACATAGACAGTACAAACAGATCTGGCACTCAGCCTAGCAAAGGTGTGTTAATTAATGAAGGTTTCAGATTCTCAGTCATGTGATGGCGTGGGCATTATTTTGGTGAGCAGAGTATTCCTCAATGAGATATAAACACATACCCAGCTCGTTAGTGTTGTCCCTAGGGTCCAGAAGCACTTGTAGAGCACACTGTAGTTGTTTTATGATGCCCTCAGGAAACAGCCGAGATCAAGAGCCAGAACTGCCATCTCAACCCATCAGCCAAGGAAAGGCTTAGCTCCTAGTTCTCTTTAAACGAGAGACAGCCATTTAATGGGTGCAGCCTGGAGACTGATAATGTGGTCATGTGAATTAGTGCCTAACTAGATTGGTAAACAATGAAATGCTATGTCCATATCACTGTTTAATACATGTTTCTATACAGTATCACTATGACTGTCAGATGGTGTATATTCCAGTTAAACACAGACCAAATCCATCATCAGATTAACTGTTCTTTTAGTAATATTCAGGCATCTTTCTTCCCTCAGCTGTACTCTTACATTGGCAAACTGACCCTGTAAGTCAATTTGCATGTCACCGCAAGGAATGTTACAAGAACAATATTGACTAATTAACTCGAATATAGTACAAGTCTTATTTGTTGAATGCCAAAAAGACTGCTGAGCAAGCCTTAAATATTTTAATAAATGTATGAGAAATTACATTTTTCATACCAGGCTCAGAGGAATCAATGAGCAAGTGTAAAGAAATAGGTAGACTCCCCTCGGTATTCCACTACAACACTCCCTTAAAAAGGGACTGTCCATGTGACAAGGCGAGCCTTCTTCCAAACCATGGGTCCTGTCAAAGCACCATTTGATGTAGAAGAGGTACATTTATCCCAAAAATGTTTAATCACAAGGGAATGGGCAGTGGTTCAGGTGACCCCCTAAGCCCCTCAAACTCAACTCTGGACTTCGAAACCAGTTCCGCTGCTTTTTGTCATTGTTCCCCTCTAATCAGGAACTGATTTAGACCTGGGACACCAGGTGGGTAAAATTAATTATCAGGTAGAATACAAAACAGGCAGGCTCTGGACCTCGTGAGGAGTTGAATACCCCTGCCCTAAGCAACTTGATAAGACATTACAATTGCTTTCTAATAGAACTAACAACTCAGAAACAACAATGGTGACAAATAGTACTCAAATTTATTATTAAAATCAATGGCTGCTTCATTTCAAAATAGTTGTCAAAGGGAGGAATGAATAAAAACAACATTACAACTTACAGTTAAACATACAACAGATAAAGTGGAAATTAAAAGGTAAGATAGACATTTTTCAGTGGGCATCTTGTTGCGCGTCTCAACTCTCTACAGCAGACCCTGTCTCTTCAGATCCTCGTAGGTCTTCTTGTTGACCACGTTTCCACTGGAGTCCTCGTACTCCTCCTCTGTATCTGGTTGCCACCGCTCTGATGACTTCTGGGACTTCAGCTTTGACCACACTGGGTTAAAAATACATATTAGTATTATCATTCATCATGATCCAGCACTTGGGCTGAAAGACCAGTCTTGTTATTTTAACTTTTTCTCCCCAATTTCATGATATCCAATTGGTAGTTACAGTCTTGTCCCATCTCTGCAATTCCCCTACGCACTCTGGAGAAGCGAAGGTCGAGAGCCATGCGTCCCCCGAAACACGACCCTGCCAAGCGGCACTGCTTCTTGACACACTGCTCGCTTAACCCGGAAGCCAGCAGCACCAATGTGTCGGAGAAAACATCGTCCAGCTGGTGACCGAAGTCAGCTTGCAGGTGCCCGGATGGCCACAAGAAGTCGCAAGAGCGCAATTGGACAAGGAAATCCCGGCCGGCATAACCCTCCCCTAACCCAGACGATGCTGGGCCAATTGTGCGCCGCCTCCAGGTCACGGCCGGCTGTAACAGCCTGGGTATCGAACCCGGGTCTTTAGTGATACCTCAAGCACCGCTGCGCCACTTGGGAGGCCGTGATCAGTAATTTTTCATGATTTATTTAACCAGTAAAGACCCTTGCAGTCAGAAACCTTTTTGCGAGGGCAATCTGGATGCACAACTACACTGACCAATATTTATTGGTCTGGTAACACTTTTTCCCTCTAACATGATTCTATTCAATCCAAATAAAAATACTCTTCACTGGTCATCTGCCTCAGCCTCTATCAGGGCTGTAACATAACTACTTACGAGAGACAGCATCCTCGATCTGGGTGACGTTGGCAAAGTGAGCCGTGTTGGGGATTCCCAGGCAGCGCATGCCATGGGCGTGACGCCACTCCTGGGGGGTGGGGAAGACAACATATTAGCTAGCAATAATATTAGCGGAGAACATAATTAGTACACTTTCTAAAATCAAATCCTCTGCAGTTTAACTTATTATGCACATATTAAAAAAAGAAAGGAGGCCATTGATATAACAATGTAATAACCCAGTATGACATTGTATCGACATAAGCTAATAATAATCAGAATTTTGAACATACTGCAAAGTGCCTCTGGAAGGCCTTGGGCCCCCTGTATGTGTAGTTTCCACAGATCTCACAGTTATAGTTGATGTTCAGCCCATGAAGTTTATACAGCCAGTATGGAATGGGCTAGAACAGATAAACAAGGTTAGCGTGGTGGCATGCAACCGCTGTACAATAAAGTCTGAATAAATAATACATAATATATTTTTTTATTTGATTGCAGAACTTTTTCACAGCTAGTACACAGGTCTGATATATGGAAGGAGGTCCTGACCTTTCCATCCCAGCCGAGAGGCAGGTTCTTGGGGTTGTAGATGATCTCGTTGTCCTCATCTTCACTCTCACTCTCACTGAGCTGCTCTTCTTCTTCATCCTCTCTCTCTTCTCCTGTCCGGGCCTGCTTCCTCTGCACGTTCTCATGGGTCAGCTGCCTCTGCTCCTACAGTGCCATAGACAATCAGATGGAAGTGTGAACAGTTGTTTGTGTGGATTATCGGGAGTAACACACACCTATAGAATGGCCGGAACTAACCATTTTATAAAGGCCCATTTCAAAAGTCGTCCTCACAACTACTGACATTCATTAAATACGATTGTGAAAATATATAAAAGGAGTCATCCTTGGCAGCTTTTACATACCCCCAGGATTTCCACAAACTCATAAATCTGAGACTCCAGGAAGGCGATTTCTTTGTTACGCTCTGTGTCTCTGCAGAGAGATTAGATTGGTCAATAACAAGGCTATATCATGCCATCAGGTACAGAAAAACACAAACATGCAAGTGTTTAACTGACGATCACATACTTCTTGGGTCCTTTGGACTTAGGGTTCTTGGCGAACAGGGAGGGATCCAGAGATTCCAGAGATTTGCCTTTGGTGCTAAACAGCCTCTGGGCTCTCTCCTCCAGGGTTCTGTGGGGTCACAGACATTTAGCCACATACACCCATTTAGCAACCTTACATCTGACACACCCAATCCAATATTCAATTCATCATTACTAGGGCTTTGGCAGTCACCAAGTTTCGTCAGCCGGTGATTGTCAAGCAAATAACTGTCTCACGGTAATTGACCGTTATTAACACAGCCTACAAGCCACTGATGCAGACCTTTGGAACATCTACATTTTCAAAAGTTTAATAAATCCAGGTAATTTAGCCTACACCTTCACAATAAACCCATTACTTATTTTAGATCGGTCTAAAAAAAACATGATATGAAGAAAATGTGGTCTATTTCAGAAGAACATATTCTGAGTTGTCCTAATGTTAGGTCCTGATCTGCTATGCCATTTGGCTGTGTGCTACACTAGTTCATTTAGCAGACAAGATTTGCTTAGAATTCCATGGCATTATTTTATAGTATGAAGAATACAATTGAACAAAGCTGAATAAAATTAAGGATATTTTCTCAGAATGATTTGAGGGAGTGCGGACATGCGGCTATTCTATGTTCAGCGCTTAACAAAAATAGGTACTCCTATATGCTATTATTCATTTAACTTTAATTGTTCAACAAATGTTGGGGTATATGTTTTGATTTGTAATACATTGGAAGGCTGCATGATGAAAAAAGTAACTTGAAAGGCATGAGCTCTGCTTTGTTTTTTGCGCAGGCCGTACACACTGTCAGTCTCATTCACAATTTGACAAGCACTTGATAATGCCTCGAATTTCCTTTGCGTGGCCATAACGCACTCTAAAATAATACATGCCTAGTGCTGCCTGCTCCGAAGCACCTCTCACTCACGTGATCTGGTCTTTCTCACAGGCTACAAGTGAAGACAGACATCGGGGACGCAACTGCGCGAGTCCTTATCCAATTCCGAGGTGCATATTGAAGATATTGGAAGAACTGTCCACAATTACTTTTCCTGAGCCAACAGCAGGTAACATATAGGCCTATGGGCTAGGCTACATGAGGTGGGTGAATATGATTCGAAGTTGCACAAAAAAAATATTCATTGTTTCTTGCCTTACGCTGGGCATAATTCACAAGTGATAATATATATTTTCAAGTGATAGGCTAATTTTGTCACCCATCAGACTATTCTTGATTTAGTCTTATCTTTACATATACTAAATAATACACATATATACATACACACACGTGTGTGTGTGTGAAATTCGTATTGATTTAGAATGGACCATGCACCTGTCTCGAAACAGGAGAAGGGGGGAAAAAACATGTCATCTCTGCACTTAAATAGCAAATAGTGGGCACTTTGCGGTGGTTCATTTTCATGCCAGTCGGGTAGGCTATACTACTGTTGTAAATATAAGCAATGTGCTTAACATTAGGAAAGTTGAGAAATAAATATAGTACGCCTAGCCTATAGAAAGCTAATGGGATCCTCTTTTTACTAGAGGTTATCACTTGCAAATGCATAGCCTATAGAAATGTTGTGCAACATGAGCTCCTGGGCTCTCATGAAGTTTGATTAAATGTTTGATAACATTTGCATTGATGTCAGAGTGGTTAGAGGGACAGTAGAGTGCCGAGTACCAGGCTTGGTAAGTTGCTATTCAAATATGGTAGGCTACTAAATGACCATCAGCAGCATCAAAGCTTGTAGAAGCCAAATTACCGTGACTAAACGGTCACATGGAATTTGACTGCCTTCATGACTTGTGACCGGCAGGGTGACGGTAATACAGTCCCCGCAACAGCCCTTATCATTACACCGTCTATCTATACTCCTAGTCTGGATGGAATGTGATGTTATTACATTATTCCAGGTACTGTTATAACATTGCAATTACTATACTGTTATTACCATATTCCAGATTGATTGCATGTCATAGACCTCACAGCCTCAGAAGAGCATGTTAATTGCTTACCCTCCACATTTCAGGCCCAGGGCCATAAGGGCAGACTTCAACCTGTCCAGACCCAGGGAAGCCAACTCCTCCCAAGAGGAGAAAGCAGAAAGGTCCAGGTGGGCTCCTGCATGGGTCAGAGCACTGCTCGTCTCTTTCTATAAGAGAATAAAAAAATATAAGTAATTAAAACACCCATATAGACCATCACACTACTATTGCTATAGTAGACATCCTCCCCATCTTGGACACTCACTGGCCAGCCAGGGAAGGTCCCCATCTCCCACTTCTTCTCAAACTCTCCCAGGATCTTGCCGTAGAGATCATTCTGGTCGAGCAGAGGTTTGACTCTCTCTGTGTAGTCCTGAAGGTACTCCAGTAGCATCTCTAAGTACCTGTTAAATCATAACACAGGTGTCACACAACCTGATGGAAAAACAAACAAATGAAAAGGTACTACAATTATATAGGAATAACATTTAAACTGAAAAAAATATAAATACAACGTCAAGCGTTGGTTCCATGTTTCATGAGCTGAAATAAGATCCCAGAAATGTTCCAGATGCACAAAAAAGCATATTTAGCTCAAATTGTGCACACATTTGATTACATCCCTGTTAGTGAGCATTTCTCCTTTGCCAAGATAATCTATCCAACTGATAAGTGTGGCATATCATGAAGCTGATTAAACAGCATGATTAATACACAGGTGCACCTTGTGCTGGGACAATAAAAGGCCACTAAAACGCACAGTTGTGTCACACAACACAATGCCACAGATGTCTCAAGTTGAAGGAGCATGCTGACTGCAGAAATGGCCACCAGAGCTGTTGCGAGGCAATTAAATGTTCATTTTTCGACCATAAGCAGCCTGTCGTTTAAAAAAAAAATTGGCAGTAGGCCCAACTGGCCTCACAACCGCAGACCACGTGTAACCATGCCAGCCCAGGACCTCCACATCCGGCTTCTTCACCTGCGGGATGGTCTGAGACGAGCCACCTGAACAGCTGATGAAACAGAGTTTGTACAACCGAAGAATTTCTGCACAAACTGTCAGGGAAGCTGTGTCCTCGTCATCCTCACCAGGGTCTTGACATGACTGCAGTTCAGCGTCGTAACTGACTTCAGTGGGCAAATGCTCAACTTCGATGGCCACTGGCACGCTGGAGAAGTGTTCTTCATTGATAAATCCTTGTTTCAACTGTACTGGGCAGATGGCAGACAGCGCGTATTGAGTCGTGTGGGCAAGCGTTTTGCTGATGTCAACGTTATGAACAAAATGCCCCATGGTGGTAGTATGGTATGGGCAGGCTTAAGCTATGGACAACAAACACAATTCTATTTTAATCGATGGCAATTTAAATAGACAGAGATACCATGACAAGGTCCAGAGGCCCATTGTTGTGCCATTCATCCGTCGCCATCACCTCATGTTTCAGCATGATAATGCACGGGCCCCATGTCACTAGGATCTGTACATAACTCCTGGAAGATGAAAATGTCCCAGTTCCTCCATACTCACCAGACATGTCACCCATTGAGCATATTTGGGATGCTCTGGATCGACGTGTACGACATCGTGTTCCAGTTCCCGCAAATATCTAGCAACTTGGCACAGCCATTGAAGAAGAGTGGGACAACATTCCACAGGCCACAATCAACACCCTGATCAACTCTATGGGAAGGAGAAGTGTCCCACCGCATGAGGTAAATGGTGGTCACACCAGATACTGACTGGTTTTCTGATCCACACCCCTACTTTATATATTTTTTTCATCTGTGACCAACAGAGGCATATCTGTATTCCCAGTCATGTGAAATCCACAGATTAAGGCCTAATGAATTTATTCCAATTGACTGATTTGCTTATATGAAATATAACGTAGTAAAATTGTTAAAGTTGTTGCATGTTCTTTTTATAATTTTGTTTAGTGTAGTACATTTACAGTACAATCACAAAGAAAATGTCTGCACGATAAAAACAGTTAGCTACGCTTACTTTTTGTATTCAGCGTTCTTTCTGTCTTTGGAGATATCAAACAGCTGGTCAAACGAGGACAGGTAGCTGATGTACTCCAGTTTCTGAAACAGAGAGGCCAGAAGGTTTTTAGTATAGTTTTACAATAGACTAGGGTGAAGATTATGGTGGGTATGGAGAGTGGGCACCTTACCTCGGCCCCTTTCAGGTTGACAAACTTTCGATAGCAGTCATGGAGATCCAGGTAGCGTCCGTAGGCCTCCTCATCACTGAACTCCACCATGTCTGGGGAAAGACCACATAAATAATTACATTAACACCTACACTGAGAGTCCGACATGGATACCACCACCATAGTGTAGAAAGCTCACTCTGTGTTTCTTCAGTTGGGTTCTCTCTAGCCTTGATCAGCTCGTCAAACTCCATGGACATGGGCACACATATCTGAAACAACAATAACATACAGATTTAGCCACAGCAGGAGACATGCTAAACCCTGATGAAGGTTGGTTGACCCAAACTTTTGTTCAAGATTTGGTTCAAGACATTTATTGTGGAACATGCAATAACACATGACAACCTTTTTCCTTTCATGCACCTGGAACTGTAGAATTACATACAGAATCCATAGACGTATAGAATTATAATAGTAATTTAAAGGGGCAACCTGCGATGGTGTATCCATTTGACTTTTAAATTATTACATAACCCAATTGATTCTTGAAGAATAACTTAAAAATGCGAGGATAAGTGCCTGGATTCTGTTTGTGTGTACCACATGACTTCTTACCAGTAATACATTTATTGTTTTAGAAACATTACAAAGTATGCTTATCAATTTTTGTGTGTTTTGTTGGTGTAATTGTAGCGGGGAAAACATATTTTAGCTGGTAAAAAAATCTAAGTGGCTGTTAGATTTTTAAATCTACCTGCTACTGTGGCTGGTTGACCAAAAAGTACATGTTATCCCCCAATAGCCTCAAAATATGTTTCAAACTATACTTGATATCATGGATGATCAGTCTTAACTATCTCTATGAATTTGAGTGGTTACATTTCTCCTGCCCCATCCCCTCAGCTTTTTACCAAAACAATGGCAGATTGCCCCTTTAAAACAGATCACTGTGTCTAGAACTACATACAGTCTCTGAGAACCTTCTCAACAGAGAAGATATATTTCTGACTTGATTTCTTCAGTTTATAGCTAGGACAGGCAGGAAGCAGCTGACAAAAAATAACCTCATTAGGATGCTTCCTGTGGAACTCCTTGATCTGCTTAAGTCTGTTGTAGAACTCTGCAAACTCATTTGGTCCTGAGATGGCGTTTAGTTCATCCTTCCTCATACTGTAGAAAGAGAACGCAACAATATTACACCTCTGATTTACTCCACATAGCAAGGCTAATCATGCATGAGAGCTTGAAACATTACACACACACACTTACCCATCTTTGTCTTCATATGCTTCCCTGACAGTTGAACTCACGTCCATGTATCTCTGAAAGGATAACGAAGCTTGTCATAAAAATATACTGTCACATCATGCATGTCCTTGGCAAGGTAAACAAGTAGGCTAACTGTTAGCCACAAGACAAGTTAATTTGAAAATACAGGTGCAACTTGTGATGTTTCAATATCACATAGAATACTCACATCCAACATTGCTCTTGTTCGATGGTCTGAGTTTATTTGTTCGCGTAACTGTTTGAGAAGAACCATGCATAAATATTAGTTAGCTGGCAGAGACAGAAACGGGACAAACTCCATCCTATTGGGTTTTATTTACTAGTTAGCACTACTAGCGTTAGCTAGTTAGATAGCAAGTTAGCCAAATGGCTAATGCAACTAACGTTAGCTGGCTGACAATACAATTGTTGCAAGCTAAATTGTAACTGATACGATTGTTAGTCGACCACAAATAAACAAAATAATAACACATAAGCTACTATCCCCAGCAATAACGTTAGCTAATATGAATTTGTTTAATGCTCTATCATTGATTTGCTTTGACTTTGGATAAATTAACGTCTTCATTAGCATTATCATTGATGCAACACATACCGTGGTTTTCTTATGCATCATTTCCTTTGTTTTGGCATCCAACAGCCTTTCCTTCTCCTCGTGGTAGCGACGTTGTTGTTCTAAAATCGTCTCCATTGTTATTTCCTTAACCACAAATTACAGAAATAAGACGGGACTTGAACAATGAATGCCATAAAACTTGGCCTACGTTGATTTTCAATGGCGCATGTTGCGATCGAGAGGAAGTAGTTCTATAGTTTATACACCGCGTGAGGAGACATCGTTCCCATAAATTTGGTTCCGCCACGCTCAGTGAGTTTTTGAGTATGGAAGAGATAGTCTGTTTCTTTCTCCTGTTTCTTTGTGAGTAATGTATTTGAGACTTTTTCACTGTGACGAACGAATATTTCCAGTTGTTCAATATGCTTGTATGCATAGCCACATGGAGTAGTTTGGGGGTGGGAGTGCTGCCTATTTTTTTGTTTTTTATTGTGTTTTCAAGAGGGGTGCTAAAAAATATTTTTGCGTTATATCGGTCCGCTAAAACAGGGGGTGCTGCAGCTTGTCTGATTTGAAGATTATAGTAATGTGTACTTTTCTTGAACTTTGCAAATAAAGACAAATTTGAAGAAAAAATGCCCTAATATATCAAAAGGACGGTAACCTATTCATGATATATTGTTATGTTTGACCGTTATTCCTCTACAGCCAATGCTTGTTACCTCGTTAGAACAGCGCAATACACACACGCACACTTGGTTGCGCGCACTCGTGTACCCACTGTGTGTAAAAAGAAAAAAAAGAAGGAGAGCGCGCGCTCAGAGGCGGTCCGGTTGTCTCATTCTCTCACAGCCGGAGCGGATAACGAAAGCGGAGAACCAGATCGAATAGAACGGTCGAGCAACACACGGGATATAGCCTACTTCAGGTGTTGATAGAACATTGTTTGCGTCAACCGTCTGTGCGTCAACTATTTGGAAGGTAATCTCTTTCTGAAACATTGTAACTACTGCGCATTGAAAGTAATGTTTAAAGACCCGATGGCCCGGGAGAAGAACAGTATCCTCCTACTGGCGGCGGTGGGGGGTGGAGGGGTTCTGTGTCTTTGGTGCCTAGATGACTCTTCTTGATGTGGGCACTAAAAGGCTTCTCAGCTAATATTTCACTCAAGCTGCTGCGAACGATTTGTTTTGTGTATCAGGCTACGAGGGAACATGAGGGTTCTCCTATTACTGTTGGGGTTTCCATTTTTAGGCCTCCTTAATTGCGTGGGGTGCACACGATGTGGGGGCTGCTCCCCCAGCAGTGGACCTACTGGCTCTGTTATTGTGACAGCCCCGCGTGACAACAGAGATTATTTACACAACAAAAGAAAAATGTGCTCATCCTTATCTGTTGTTGTATGAATGACTGTGAGACCAATACAGCACGGGATTTGTTACTTTTTAGCTGTTTTTATCATCACCGGTCCAGTTGAAAAGGAGAACACTGAAAGTGTTTCAAGAGCGGATGGCTTGGGAGAAGAACGATATCATAACGATATCATAACGATATCATGGGGGGGGGGGGCACAATCTGATCAGTGATCTGTTTTAAAGGGGCAATCTGCCATTGTTTTGGTAAAAAGCTGAGGGGATGGGGCAGGAGAAATGTAACCACTCAAATTCATAGAGATAGTTAAGACTGACCATCCATGATATCAAGTATAGTTTGAAACATATTTTGAGGCTATTGGGGGATAACATGTACTTTTTGGTCAACCAGCCACAGTAGCAGGTAGATTTAAAAATCGAGCAGCCACTTAGATTTTGTTGTATGTGCGCCCATGTCTTTGATAGCCAAATCTCACATTATTTTCAATTGATCATAAGTCTTTAACTTGTCAAATAGATATGATTCATAGCATAGAATCAATAAAATAGAACAGAAACATAATGTTTCCTAGAAGATCATACTTTATTATTGTATGCTTAGCCAATTAACAACACTCATCAGTTGCCTCTGTAGAAATCACCAATCACTGCATCCGGAGAAAAAATGTGTTAATGTATCCAATTACTGTCTGCAGAATGTTGCCCAACGGATTCTGAATGTTCATGATCAAAGTGTGTGTGGTATAGCTGCACTTTGCATTGATTGAAGATCTGCTGTCTGTCGTCATGCTCTTTCTGGAATGTGATGCTCATTTCAGCAACCATCTGCTCCTTTACAGTAGCCCCAGTAGTCCTACACACACAAACACACACACACTTCACACACACACTGCACACAACCCCCATTTACTCAAACAACTGCTTCTCATTCTGTGATTGTTTAAAATGCACAGCTTCATCTTGAGGGCTCATATGGTATGTTGGGAAATTACATTTCCTCAATGCGACCTTGTAGAAGGAGCTTTGATTATAGAGGCTGTAGTATGAGCTGGTCTGTGGGGACATGGAACCAGCCTGCCTTACTATAATGACCTTTAAAAGACCTGAGACCTGGGAGGGGAACAGTATTTAAATCTGTTGGCTGTGGCTGGCTGGCTGGCTGGCCGTCTCTGGTGGTTTGGTTTTTAATACTGTACTTCTAACAGAATAGCCTCTGACTGAAAGACAACCCCCGAACCAATAGGATTCAAACCTTTGAGTGCTATATCTTTAGTCAGGTGATAAGCCTTCTTTGTAAGGTGTGTAGGGAAACCCCAAACCTTCGACTTATCTGTGTGTGTGTGGGCCCGAATGCATGTGTGTCTCAGTGCCAGGATGTCCAGTGAGGTGCAGCCCAGCTCGAGGCCGGAAGACAGTCCCAACACAAGTGGAGGCAGCTGGGACACGGAGCAGAGAGAGGTGGCCCCTCCGGGTCAGGAGCAGGGTCAGGAGAGGGATCAGACAACGCCCAAGAAGAAAGAGGCCAAGATATCCAGCAAGACCGCTGCCAAGCTCTCCACCAGCGCCAAGAGGTAGAGCTGCAATTCTCTCTATTCTATTCTGTCCATGTAGGTTGTGTAAGGAAGTGTTCCTGATCGTTTTGTTCAAAAGTACTTCGTAAACAGTATAATACGGAGATGATATTGACTCAGATGCACCTTGAAGCAGTGGATTTATTATAACCATCAATGGGTTATTATGAAATTCAATGGACTGTGGGACATTAGAGAAAAACAAAGTATTTGTGTCACAGAGAGAGAGTCCATGGATGCGTGAACATGAACAAGGGAGGCCTGCATGTTCTGTAATTGGTCAATTTCCCCTTGGATTCCCTCGTTCATTCCCTCATTTATTCCTCCCTCCATCCTCTCTTAACAGCCTGCAGCCTCACCAGGTAAAGTTTGCCACCTCAGGAGAAAATACTGTAGATGAAATTGCAGTGCGTACTGTGCATTCAAGCCTGGGAACGACTTACTCCATAACCGTGGTGATTGTATTAAAGTTATACAGCCCCTTGCAGAAATATGTCTTTTCCCACTGCCTATAGTGAATAGTAGGGCACAATTACCCTCAGTCTCCTCTCATCATGAACCAGAGAGTTTATTATCAATACAAGCACACAGAGGAGATGAGGGGATCTGCTGTCGTTTGTTCTGCCCTCGCTCACTCGCTCTTTGAGGTGTGGTGCCTACCTGTCAGCACTCCTCTGTGTGTGTCCATATGTGTGTGTGTGTGTGTGTGCACATTCCTCCATGGCATGACATTTGGAGAGGAACGAGGGAACGAGTCGACAGCGACAGGGATGACAGGTTAAATTAACAAAAGGACCACCTGAGGTTCTCTCCCGCTCTGAGCGGTGGTGGTAGTGGTGGTGGTGGTGGTGGTGAGCGGAGGGGTGCCATATCTACTGATGTTGTGACGGTTCCCTGTCTCCTGATATTGGAAGCTGCTTGTCGTTGTCCTCCCCCATGGCTGCAGCTGACTGTTTGTATAGCAGATCTAGCAGATGTATATATATTTTTTAAAGGTATATTTTTTTATTTGTATATTTATTATTTTTTCCTTTTTTGTGCATTTTTCTAATAATATTTACAGTGAGGGAAAAAAGTATTTGATCCCCTGCTGATTCTGTACGTTTGCCCACTGACAAAGAAATGATCAGTCTATAATTTTAATGGTAGGTTTATTTGAACAGTGAGAGACAGAATAACAACAAAAAAATCCAGAAAAACGCATGTGAAAATGTTATAAATTGATTTGCATTTTAATGAGAAAAATAAGTATTTGACCCCCTCTCAATCAGAAAGATTTCTGGCTCCCAGGTGTCTTTTATACAGGTAACGAGCTGAGATTAGGAGCAGACTCTTAAAGGGAGTGCTTCTAATCTCAGTTTGTTACCTGTATAAAAGACACCTGTCCACAGAAACAATCAATCAATCAGATTCCAAACTCTCCACCATGGCCAAGACCAAAAAGCTCTCCAAGGATGTCAGGGACAAGATTGTAGACCTACACAAGGCTGGAATGGGCTACAAGACCATCGCCAAGCCGCTTGGTGAGAAGGTGACAACAGTTGGTGCGATTATTCGCAAATGGAAGAAACACAAAAGATCTGTCAATCTCCCTCGGCCTGGGGCTCCATGCAAGATCTCACCTCGTGGAGTTGCAATGATCATGAGAATGGTGAGGAATCAGCCCAGAACTACACAGGAGGATGTTGTCAATGATCTCAAGGCAGCTGGGACCATAGTCACAAAGAAGACAATTGGTAACACACTACGCCGTGAAGTACTGAAATCCTGCAGCGCCCGCAAGGTCCCCCTGCTCAAGAAAGCACATACATGCCCGTCTGAAGTTTGCCAATGAACATCTGAATGATTCAGAGGACATCTGGGTGAAAGTGTTGTGGTCAGATGAGACCAAAATGGAGCTCTTTGGCATCAACTCAACTCGCCGTGGTTTGGAGGAGGAGGAATGCTGCCTATGACCCCAAACACCATCCCCACCGTCAAACATGGAGGTGGAAACATTATGCTTTGGGGGTGTTTTTCTGCTAAGGGGACAGGACAACTTAACAGCATCAAAGGGACGATGGACGGGCCATGTACCGTCAAATCTTGGGTGAGAACCTCCTTCCCTCAGCCAGGGCATTGAAAATGGGTCGTGGATGGGTATTCCAGCATGACAATGACCCAAAAAACACGGCCAAGGCAACAAAGGAGTGGCTCAAGAAGAAGCACATTAAGGTCCTGGAGTGGCCTAGCCAGTCTCCAGACCTTAATCCCATAGAAAATCTGTGGAGGGGGCTGAAGGTTCGAGTTGCCAAACGTCAGCCTCAACCTTAATGACTTGGAGAAGATCTGCAAAGAGGTGTGGGACAAAA
This sequence comes from Brachymystax lenok tsinlingensis, assembly GCA_030435695.1. Taxonomy (NCBI): domain Eukaryota; kingdom Metazoa; phylum Chordata; class Actinopteri; order Salmoniformes; family Salmonidae; genus Brachymystax; species Brachymystax lenok. The sequence goes on along the minus strand of CM059799.1, from coordinate 22,804,116 downwards.
TCCCTCCTGAGATGTGTGCAAACCTGGTGGCCAACTACAAGAAATGTCTGACCTTGGTGATTGCCAACAAGGGTTTTTCCACCAAGTACTAAGTCATGTTTTGCAGAGGGGTCAAATACTTATTTCCCTCATTAAAATGCAAATCAATTTACACAATTTTTCACATGTGTTTTTCTGGATTTTTTTGTTGTTATTCTGTCTCTCACTGTTCAAATAAACCTACCATTAAAATTATAGACTGATCACTGATCACTTCACTTGTCAGTGGGCAAACGTACAAAATCAGCAGGGGATTAAATACTTTTTTCCCTCACTGTATATGTTTATAGGTTAATTTTTGGGGGTTTATTATTATTATTATTATTATATATATATTTTATTTTTATTGAACCTTTATTTAACTAGGCAAGTCAGTTAAGAACAAATTCTTATGTACAATGACAGATAGTAACAACAGTTGTTTCGAGCATTGTGAATAGATGATTTAGGGCCAGGGGCCATATGAAGCGTCTCAGACTAGGATCAGTTTTGCCTTTTATATCATAATGAATCAAATTGTTATGGACAGGGAGGACCTAATTTACATCATCACCCCTACTCTGAGACGCTTTATACATTCGGAACCAGGCTTATATCTCAAAATCTTTAGGTTTATGATTATTCATGAGTAGCAGGGGTTAGAAGCAACAAAAAAAATCCAATCGTTTAGTTCTGAACAGAAACATTATTTATTTTGTTCTGTTCCACTGTTCCGACCAGCAAAATAAAGATCTGAACCAGTTCCAACACCAAAAAAGTTACTTTTATATCGTTCCTTTCTGCTCGTTTTTAAACATCTGTAATCAACATTAAATTACTTCACCAATCAGTGTGAATGTAGCAGCAAGCTATAGTTAGTTGTTTACATGCATTGGACAGACAAGTGTAGGGCGTGAGATGCGACTGATATTTTGCGGGTGGGGAAGAGGGTGGAGGAGGAGGCTTGAAGCACTGGCATCTTGTTATGACATGCATTACCTGAATTAGGCCCACATAATTATACATACGGAGGAGTGACTTCTATGAGGGAACGTCTTTGAACTTCCAAGAGTTGGCTTAACGTTGGACCAATTAAAAATCTCTCTCCCTAATTTCTGAATCACGCTTGTAACGTCAGTAGGCTACAGTAGCTTATGCTTCGGAGGGGTAGGTAGCCTACACATGCACACACACTGCTTAAGATTTTCAGCTGGCAGGCAGACACTGGAATAAGTTTCTGAGTGATAGAGTAAATGCTTTGCATAGGCACTTTGTTGCGTTTTTTTGTGGAACTGGGGAAGAAATTCCTGGAATGTAAAAGAAGAGTATTAATCTGTTCCCATGCTTTTAAAATAATTGTTCTGTTCCGGAACAGTATAGATCACTTTCGTTCCCATTTCTGATTCTTTTCCGGTTTTTGGTTTTGTTCCCTGAACCAGTTCCAAAACCCGGAGAGTAGCTTGGTGTCAGTATTATCTCAGTATGAGTGGAATATTGCAGCCTTAATGGACGGTGAAGTAATTGATTTAAAAAAAACAGCACCTGGCTGTTAGAATCCTCAGAGCAAATCATTGGCATAGTTATGTAATGAGCAGTGCTGTGTACGGCAGTGAAACGTGAACCCTGACCTGATCCCGTCTACTCACTAAACTAAACCTTTATTTAGTTTAGCTGTTAGATGTGGAAATGCTTCCAACATATAGGGAGAGAGGAAGGGGGGAGAAAGTAAAGGAGAGAGGGAAGGATAGAAAGAGGGAGGGGAGTGTAGGGGAGGAGAGAGTAGGGGAGGAGAGAGAGAGAGACTAAATCAAAGTCAGATTTAGTCCACCCTGAGTCATTAAAATCCTCATCTCAATATCAGTCTCATAATTGATTTGTCCAGAAAGCAGATATGACTCTTTTACACAGCAAGGCCTGTCTGTAGTCAATGTCAATTTGCACAGGCAAATGAAACGAGATGAGGAATTCAACAGTGCGTCCCTATATTGATATAGCTTGACAGGACGTATTCCTGTATTCAATCACGATGCTAGGAGCTCATTAGGAAATCAATAAGTTATTCATTGTGTAGACAGGATTTATATAACACACCGGCTAGCTAGTATGTTGCGTGTGTCTGTCTGTGTGGGTTTATTATTATGTATATATAATCTGAATGTGATGTTTGTATGTAATGTATATAAAGTGTGTGTGTGTAACGTGTGTTCCTCCTCATTCCCCAGGATTCAGAAGGAGCTGGCTGAGATAACCTTGGACCCGCCACCTAACTGCAGGTAGGAGCTTGTTCATTGTCTGTTTTATGACTGTCTGTGCTTCAGTGTGTGTACAGTGCATTCGGAAAGTATTCAGACCCCTTGACTTTTTCCACATTTTGTTAGGTTACAGGCTTATTCTAAAATGGATTAAATAGTTTTTTCCCTCATCAATCAACACACAATACCCCACAATGAGAGTCTTTATGTTCCTTTTGGCAAACTCCAAGCAGGCTGTCATGTGCTTTTTACTGAGGAGCGGCTTCTGTCTAGCCACTCTACCATAAAGGCCTGATTGGTGGAATGCTGCAGAGATGGTTGTCCTTCTGTAAGGTTCTCCCATCCCCGCCGAGGAACTCTGGAGCTCTGTCAGAGTGACCATCGGGTTCTTGGTCACCTCCCTGACCAAGGCCCTTCTCCCCCGATTGCTCAGTTTGGCCAGGTGGCCAGCTCTAGGAAGAGTCTTGGTGGTTCCAAACTTCTTCCAATTAAGAATGATGGAGGCAACTGTGTTGTTGGCAACCTTCAATGCTGCAGAATGTTTTGGTACCCTTCCCCAGATCTGTGCCTCAACACGATCCTGTCTCAGAGCTCTACGGACAATTCCTTCGACCTCATGGCTTGGTTTTTGCTCTGACATGCGCTGTCATCTGTGGGAGCTTATATAGACAGGTGTGTGCCTTTCCAAATCATGTCCAATCAATTGAATTTACCACAGGTGGACTCCAATCAAGTAGATCTCAAGGATGATCAATGGTACAGGATGCACCTGATCTCAATTTCAAGTCTCATAGCAAAGTGTCTGAATAAATATGTAAAAAGGTATTTCTGTTTTATACTTTTAATAAATTTGCAAAACTGTATAAAAACCAGTTTTTGCTTTGGCATTATGGGGTATTGTGTGTAGATTTCTGAGGATTTTTTTTATTTAATCAATTTTAGAATAAGGCTGTAACATAACAAAATGTGGCAAAAGTCAAGGGGTCTAAATACTTTCTGAAGGTACTGTATATGTGTGTGTGTGAATGTGTTTGTGCGTAAGCGTGTTAATTGTCTGTGTTCCGCCTGTTTTATGTATCTATGACACCTGAGGCACTCAGTCTGTGCTGTGCATGGTGGTGAAGGAAGGGGGGTCGTGAAGGGCCTGTGCTGTGCTGGCTGAGTCACTCAGATGAATGAGATACAGATGGGTACATTACTGCAGTGTTGCCTGCATTTACAATGCAGTTTGTCTGTCTGTTGGGCTGACTGTGAGATGAATAGACCTAACAGAACTGCGTGCATGGAGAGTCACAGCAAAAGAAGAAAGAGAAGTGATTGACCTGATTGGCCAGTAAGTTCCCTACTGGGATCACTCTAGTTATGTTGCTTGCCTCTACTGCATTTGCGCCGACTCCCGCGGCTGGGAAAGGCACTCTTTCACCTTTTCAATGCACACTAGCTGAGGAGAGAGAGAGACATAATATGAATTTGTGTGAGCTGAAAAAGGTGTTGGTGATTCAAAGAAAATCAACTTCACGACTAAAAACACTCCCTTGGCAGTTCTAAAACCATTTCCGCCGGACCTATACAGAGAATCTCAATGAAGCATACAATCCTATTCCTGACAAAGAGATAAAGAGAGATGGGAAAAAATTGATTTCAGACATTTGTTTTGAAAATGACATTTGTATGAAAAACCGTTGTTTGAAGAATGTCCATTATGAAAGCAGTTTCATGACAAATGGATTCACTTCGGCATCAGGCAGCGGCAGTTTGGTCACCTTAGAGAGGTGCGTGCGTGTGTTTGTGTGTGTGTGTATGTGTGTGAGAGAGAGAGAGAGAGAGAGAGATGAGTGAATAATTGGCCACAGTCTGCTGGAGTATCTTTATGTAAAATGCAATGTGAGGGAGCTCTGACACACTTGAATTATATATTTCTGTATTGAATCCCCTTGGAGTGTTTGGTTCATTCTTACAGAAACAACCCCAAGCTCCCCTCCAAGTCTTCTATATGTGGAGTTTTCTAGTGTTTGGTTTTCAAATGTTGACACAACAATATAACATTTCAACATGTATTTTGTGAGATAAAAGCAATGAGCATGAATATTATTTTTCATATATGGATGTAATAAACCATTAGGATAATTTATGGTAGCCTACACAGTACATTAGAAGTTATGAGGCTAATTTCCTCTTGTTTTGTACAGTATTCCTTTAATAGTGCTACTAGTAGAAACATCCACCATCTGTTTATCAAATGCTGTGTGTGTTCTGCCTGTCCTCACCGACTAATTGACGTGACAACAGTGTTAATAGTCTCTGTAGAGGAGGACAGGCGGGTGAGAGGCGTCAGATGTGAGGGAGCGGACACTGTAATACACACAGCTCATTAGCTTCTCTTTATTTTTCTCCATCCTTTCTTCTCGCTTCTGCAGCGAACCGCTTCTGCTCTTCCTCCTCATTTCAATAAAACCCAACTCCACTCATCATGATCACAGAACACCTCATAAACATTCTCTCACTCTCTCCCTTTATTTTTCTCTCGCCCTTCCTCTCTGTCTGTTTTTTTATCCCTATTCTAAAAAAGAGCAGAGGGAGTCATGATACTTTCCCCTTGGGAAAATAAAACACGTCTAACTTTCATCGAAACGTGTCTCATTTGAAGAACATATTTCGCAACATGTTGAAAGGAAGTAGGCAGGATGTGGAGTATATATTATGGGATGCTAAGGGGATATTTTCTCTTTTTTAATCAGCTTTGTCACCTGAGCAGAGAGTAATTAATGGAATGTGAGAAGTGCTCTGCAAGGCTATGTAAATACCCCCTCAACAGACACATTATATTGCCTCACTGCTCAACATGCTTTTTTACCTCTGAGTGTGTGTGTTTTTGTTAATTACCATATCCTTTCATGATGGTCCTGGCAGCGTGTTGATAAGAATCCCCCATTGGCAGAAGGAAACAATGTGAATATCTTGGAGGATTGTCCATGCTTTCATTCTTTCTTTCATTCTTTCTTTCTTTCTTTCTTCCTCCCACTCTCTGCCACTACTCCCCCCTCTTTCTCTCCATCCCTTCTTCCCTCCCTTCCTCCATAATCCCAGGAACATTGTGTGTTAGCGTGTTATTCGAGAGTAATCCATTCTAAATGAAGACCAGTAATCATCTCCAGACATCACAGTGATGACTGATGAAGTGGTGAAGTGGAATAGAAAGTATTGATGCGTATCGTAACAGGGAACTACAGAAGGAGAAAATATCTAATTCCACACTGTGATTATCAGGGCGGTGGTACTGTGTGATTGACGAATATATGCCTCAATTAGCTTTGCAATGTAATTGACTTGCAGCAGTCTCTCTCCCGGTTTCAGACATACTCCGATATGAGCATTCAGATCTGATTATTATCATCTTGTATATATACTGTAGATGAAGATGATACAGGAGGCTGGAAACGGCTGGGTTAGCTCTTTCAGAGATAGGCAAAGACTTGACAAAGACCTAAGGCTGGAAACATTGTCAATAATGCACAGGGGAGGGAGGAAGCATACATCACAGTGTGCAGAGTCTATTTAACCCTTTGCTGAGCTTTTTCAGAGACACACAGATTTCATGCATAACATGAACAGAGGCTGCTGTGGAGCCCTCCTGTTTCTGGGTCTGAGTGATGTGAGGTGGAGCCCTCCTGTTTCTGGGTCTGAGTGATGTGAGGTGGAGCCCTCCTGTTTCTGGGTCTGAGTGATGTGAGGTGGAGCCCTCCTGTTTCTGGGTCTGAGTGATGTGAGGTGGAGCCCTCCTGTTTCTGGGTCTGAGTGATGTGAGGTGGAGCCCTCCTGTTTCTGGGTCTGAGTGATGTGAGGTGGAGCCCTCCTGTTTCTGGGTCTGAGGGATGTGAGGTGGAGCCCTCCTGTTTCTGGGTCTGAGTGATGTGAGGTGGAGCCCTCCTGTTTCTGGGTCTGAGTGATGTGATGGGAGGTCACCTGTATTTTCTGGTAGGAGATGGTTAACCAGTCTTTGTCTAGGCTGAGTAGATGGCTGTCCTTTTAGTGCTTCTACTAGAAGTGTCCGCATGCTTCCCAGCCAAAACAGTTCGGAAGAGATTTTTTGTTTGTTTTGGACTTCGGTGAGTTTTTTTTTCGACTGTTCGGGCGCACAATTTCTTTCTTGAGGCCAGCCAAAGTTCGAGAGCGGAAGTCTATGCCCCTTCGTCCGTGATTGGTCAACTGTAAGGATTCTTCGATAAATGTAAAATTAAGACTAAGATCTCCTCTGCAATTAAAAAAAAAAATGTATGACAGATTTCTTGAGTTATCATATATAAATTCAGACAGTTTTTTTAGAAAGCGTATACTGGCTACGGCATCTCAAATTGCACTTTTGCCGCTTTTTATGCGAGCACACTCGTTTTGTGTGTGAACTAAAGCATGCTGGTGCCTTGAGGGAGGAGAGGAAGGAGAGGAGGGAGGAGAGGACAGACGGCGGGAGGAGAGGAGGATAGGACAGAGGGAGTAGAGGAGAGAGAAGGGTGAAAAGGACAGAGGGACGAGAGGAGGGTGGAGAGGACAGAGGGAGGAAGGCGAGGAGAGGAGGGTGGAGATTAGTTAGGAGAGGACAGAGGGAGAAGAGGAGGGAGGAGAGAACAGGACAGCGTTTTGATTATCGCGGTGGTGGGAGAAGGGGGGTTCTGATTTGGTGTGGTGTAATAGTAATGTGTCACATTCCATGTCTCTGACATTCATCATACATACCAAACAGTCATTTGAACTGCTCTCATGTGGAAAGTATAAATGTATAAATAGAACACACTCTCATATCAACATGATCAAGTGTCTGCTTGATGTCAGTATAATAATTTCATATGAAGAGTGTTTACTTGCCAGATAGTGAATGAGTGATTTCTTCAGGTCAACTCATATGAATTTAGTTTTTACGACTAAACCAACAAACCAGCAGCAAGCCAAACAGGCAATCCCAGAGTCCACAGGGAGACTAAAAGTTCAAACAAGCACTTAGTCGTTTTTAACGAGAAAAGAACATCATTGTAAAAATTACTCTGAGAGAAAGAGAGATGAATTAAACAGTCAATTTGGAAGCATTGGAGTGCAACTGCTATTGTTATGATATGCTTAGCATTTCATGTTCCACATCATTACGCTTTCTCTCAGCTAGGAGGGTAGGATGTTATTGCCCGAGAATTCTAATAGAATTCCATCAGAGGGAGTAATATGTCACCAGAAAACTATGAATAAGCAACATGCTTTAAATGTTTTTTATGAGTTCAAGGGGATTTTTGGAGTCTAGCCTCTCAACAGACACATTATATTGTAGTAGTCTCTTTTATTTGAATTTGAAGGGGAGTTGAGGGGAGAGGGAGAGAATATAGTCATAGTCCCATCTGGTCCACAGAAGCTAAGAGAGGCCCAGGAAGATTCCTCCACTTGCTGTGACCTCACATTATGGATCTAATTACCCTCAGCTGGGTGGAGGGCCTTTCTCTTCTTTGCTCTTCTGTTCTCTTTTCACAGACACTCTACATGTCTTTATCCTCATTTCACCATTATAATTTCCAATTCACCAATCTCCTTACTTGCTTTTTTGTCTGTCTGCTCTGCCGTGGAGTTATGTGACTGATGTCACCAGTGTTGTTATGAGAGATGCTCATCGTGTCTCTGTGTTGGGTGAGTGATTAGCCCCTCATTAACATGCTGCCTGCAGTATCCTTTGGTAGTCCATGGACACACACATCATCATCATAATTTTATTACCCACAGTCATATTTGGCTTATACTGTGTGTGTATTGAGGAAAGGAGAACAGGCTGAGGTAGAGAAAGAAGGTAACAGAGCACACTTGTTGATAGTCTGCATTTAAAAATATATATTTTTATTTAACCTTTATTTAAGTAGGCATGATAGTTAATAAATCTTCTTCGGGATCGGTGTCCCTTCCACGGGACGGTTGAGCTAATGTAGGCTAATGCGATTAGCATGAGGTTGTAAGTAACAAGAACATTTCCCAGGACATAGACATATCTGATATTGGCAGAAAGCTTAAATTCTTGTTATTCTAACTGCACTGTCTAATTTACAGTGAAAGAATGCCATGCTATTGTTTGAGGAGAGTGCACAATTTTGAACATGAAACGTTATTAATAAACAAATTAGGCACATTTGGGCACTCTTGATACAACATTTTTATCAGAAATGCAATGGTTCATTGGATCAGTCTAAAACTTTGCATATACACTGCTGCCATCTAGTGGCCAAAATCAAAATTGCACCTGGGCTGGAATACATTATGGCCTTTCTCTTGCATTTCAAAGATGATGGTACATTGTGTTATATTCTTCTACATTCCTTTCACATTTCCACAAACTTCAAAGAGTTTCCTTTCAAATGGTACCAAGAATATGCATATCCATGTTTCAGGGCCTGAGCTACAGGCAGTTAGATTTGGGTATGTCATTTTAGGCGAAAATTGAATAAAAGTGGCGGATCCTTACAATGACCGCCTACCAAAAGACAAACGGCCTCCTACGGGGACCGGGGCTGGGATAAAAAAAATAATTAACGATTGGAAAATGATATATATACATGTACAGTGGCTTGTGAAAGTATTCACCTCCCTTGGTATTTTTCATTTTTTTTGCCTTTCAACCTGGAAATAAAATTGATTTTTGGGGGGTTTGTATCATTTGATTTACACAACATGCCTACCACTTTGAAGATGCAAAATATTTTTTATTGTGAAACAAACAAGAAATAAGACAAAAAAAACAGAAACTTTGAGCGTGCATAACTATTCACCCCCCCAACACTCGCCCCACCCCCCAAAGTCAATACTTTGTAGAGACACCTTTTTCAGCATTTACAGCTGCAAGTCTCTTAGTGTATATCTCTATAAGCTTAGCACATCTAGCCACTGGGATTTCTGCCCATTCTTCAAGGCAAAACTGCTCCAGCTCCTTCAAGTTGGATGGGTTCCGCTGGTGTACAGCAATCTTTAAGTCATACCACAGACTCTCAATTGGATTGAGGTCTGGGCTTTTACTAGGCCATTCCAAGACATTTAAATGTTTCCCCTTAAACCACTCAAGTGTTGCTTTAGTAGTATGCTTAGTGTCATTGTCCTGCTGGAAGGTGAACCTCCGTCCCAGTCTCAAAACTCTGGAAGACTGAAACAGGTTTCCCTCAAGAATTTCCCTGTATTTAGCGCCATCCATCAGTTTCCCAGTCCCTGCCGATGGAAAAACATCCCCACAGCATGATGCTGCCACCACCATGTTTCACTGTGGGGATGGTGTTCTCAGGGTGATGGGAGGTGTTGGGTTTGTGCCAGATGGCTTAAAATGGTTTTATGGACAGATACTCCAATCTCCGCTGTGGAGCTTTGCAGCACCTTCAGGGTTATCTTTGGTCTCTTTGTTGCCCCTCTGATTAATGCCCTCCTTGCCTGGTCCGTGAGTTTTGGTGGGTGGCCCTGTCTTGGCCGGTTTGTTGTGGTGCCATATTCTTTACATTTTTTTATAATGGATTTAATGGTGTTCTGTGGGATTTTCCAAGTTTCAGATATGTTTTTATAACCCAACCTTGATCTGTACTTCTCCACAACTTTGTTCTTGACCTGTTTGGAGAGCTCCTTGGTGTGCAAAGCTGTCATCAAGGCAAAGGGTGGCTACTAAGAATCTAAAATCTATTTTGATTTGTTTAACTTGTTTTTGGTTACTACATGATTCCATATGTGTTATTTCATAGTTTTGATGTCTTTATTATTATTATTATACAATGTAGAAAATAGAAAAAATGAAGAAAAACCCTCAAGTTTGACTGGTACTGTATACAGGACAAAACACATATCATGACAAGAGAGACACAACACTACATAAAGAGAGACCTAGACCACAACATAGCATGGCAGCAACACATGAGAACACAGCATGGTAGCAACACAACATGACAACAACATGGTAGCAACACAACATGGCAGCAGCACAACATGGTAGCAGCACAAAACATGCTACAAACATTATTGGGCACAGACAGCAGCACAAAGGACAAAGAAGTTAGAGACAACAATACATCATGCAAAGCACCTACAACTGTCAGTAAATGTGTAGAGCCATTTCAGTTGTCAACTATCTGGCTTCCCCACTTGCTTTAACAGCCAATATCTCAACACAGCGATAAACACACAGCAAGAGGACTAAGGCTGTCCTGGCTGGGCGTCTCTCTCTATATCTGCCTCTGTTGTTGTTACAGCAGTACTCAACTAACCAGTTGTGAGGGGAGATGGACAGGCGTGCTGCCTCCCGGCCGAGCAATGCCAGAAACGTCCCTGTACTGTGTACATACCTGAATGTTATTGACATGATACATGGCTCCTGGAGGGCAGAGCATGCTGGAGGGAAGGCAGGGTATGGATGGATCAAATATATAAAACTGTATCTGTCACATGCTTCGTAAACAGCAGGTGTAGTAGACTAACAGTGAAACGCTTAGTTACGGGTCCTTTCAAACAATGCAGAGAAAGATAAAAATAAATCAATAGAAGTAGTGACACAAGGAATAAATAAGAGTGAATAACGAATAAAAATAACATGGCTATATAAAGGGAGTACCAGTACCGAGTCGATGTGATAAAATGATGGTGATAAAATGGTCAGGTCTGTTTCCTTAGTGGATCGAGGTCAAAACTGACATGTGGTTTCAGCAATAGTGCTCAGAGGGCCTGAATGCACCCAGGCTACTTGTATCCATGTATACCCCACAAGACATGCCACCAGAGGTCTCTTCACGATCCCAGAGTCCAGAACAGAACAGGGAGGTGCACAGTACTACATAGAGCCATGGCTACATGGAACTCTATTCCACATCAGGTAACTGATGCAAGCAGTAGAATCAGATTTAAAAACCGATAACAATACACCTTATGGAACAGCGGGGACTGTGAAGAGACTCACACACACAGGCACGTACACACATACACATGATAAGACACACACTCTACACACACGTACACATGGTTTTTGTATTGTAGATATGTGGTAATAGAGTAGTGGCCTGAGGGAACACACTTAATGTGTTATGAAAAGTGTTGTGAAAGGTCATGTCATGTTGTATATAACTGCCTTAATGTTCCCATTGACATAATAAATACAAATACAACTGCTGCATAATAATAAACCTCACAGTGTCACTCAGTCATACTGTAGAAATAGACTTCACAGTGTTACTCAGTCATACTGTAGAAATAGACTTCACAGTGTTACTCAGTCGTACTGTAGAAATAGACTTCACAGTGTTACTCAGTCAGACTGTAGAAATAGACTCCACAGTGTTACTCAGTCGTACTGTAGAAATAGACTCCACAGTGTTACTCAGTCGTACTGTAGAAATAGACTCCACAGTGTTACTCAGTCGTACTGTAGAAATAGACTCCACAGTGTTACTCAGTCGTACTGTAGAAATAGACTTCACAGTGTTACTCAGTCGTACTGTAGAAATAGACTTCACATTGTTACTCAGTCGTACTGTAGAAATAGACTCCACAGTGTTACTCAGTCGTACTGTAGAAATAGACTCCACAGTGTTACTCAGTCATACTGTAGAAATAGACTCCACAGTGTTACTCAGTCGTACTGTAGAAATAGACTTCACATTGTTACTCAGTCATACTGTAGAAATAGACTTCACAGCGTTACTCAGGCAGACTGTAGAAATAGACTTCACAGTGTTACTCAGTCGTACTGTAGAAACAGACTTCACGGTGTTACTCAGTCATACTGTAGAAATAGACTTCACAGTGCTACTCAGTCGTACTGTAGAAATAGACTTCACAGTGTTACTCAGTCATACTGTAGAAATAGACTTCACAGTGTTACTCAGTCATACTGTAGAAATAGACTTCACAGTGTTACTCAGTCATACTGTAGAAATAGACTTCACAGTGTTACTCAGTCATACTGTAGAAATAGACTTCACAGTGCTACTCAGTCGTACTGTAGAAATAGACTTCACAGTGTTACTCAGTCATACTGTAGAAATAGACTTCACAGTGTTACTCAGTCATACTGTAGAAATAGACTTCACAGTGCTACTCAGTCGTACTGTAGAAATAGACGTCACAGCGTTCTCCAGATCACCCTGTAATGTGCTCCAGTCAGCAGACATAATGCCAGGGAATCTGTGGAAATGATGATGATGTTCTTATTGCTCTACAGTATTTGGTCTCTTCCTCACAGATACTACTGGCTGCTCCAGCCTCTCGTGCTGCTTTTCCCTCTAACATGAAGAAAGACACTCATTTGAATGGAGAGCAATGTTTCAAGGCACTGTAGTTCTGCATTGCTGAGTGTCCGGACTCCGGACAGAGGTCACTTTTCCACCAGCTGCAGCTGTATTCAACCTATGGGAGACATTCCTACCAGGACACACACACACCAGGGTGTAAAATGCTAGGATCCTCTCTAGTCTCGGGTCTCATTCTCATGAGACCGTCATCCTCCACACTGTAAATGGCTGTTTCATTGTCTCCATGTCTGTCTAGGTTTAGCTTGCCAGCTGACGTGGCTGTGACAGGATTCCATGATTCAATACCCGGGCTGTTGAATTCTTAATGTGCCCTTTATGCCGCTACACTTCCCCTTTAAACCCCAGTAACCCTCTCCTTTTATCTCTGGGCTGTTTCAGGAGGAGGAGGAGGGAAGGGGGGGGACAGGTGTAATGCTGTTTTAAGAGCAGTGTAAATCAGTGGTGGGTTACTCTTTTTCAAAGTGCTCCTCTCCTTCCTCCTCTCCTTCCTTCCTCCTCTCCTTCTTTCCTCCTCTGATTCTTTCTTCCTCCTCTCTTTACTCATCTCCTTTCTTCCTCCTCTCCTTCCTCCTTCCTCATCTCCTTCCTTCCTTCCTCATCTCCTTTTTCCTTCCTCATCTCCTTTTTCCTTCCTCATTTCCTTCTTTCCACCTCTCCTTCCTCCTCTCCTTCTTTCCTCCTATCCTTCCTCCTCTCCTTTTTTCTTTCCTTCCTTCCTCCTCTCCTTCTTTCCTCCTCTCCTTATTTCCACCTCTCCTTCTTTCCTCTTTTCCTTCTTTCCTCCTCTCCGTCTCCTCCGCTCAGAGGCTCTATTAATAAAAGTGGTAACACTACTTAAAGCTGACAGGTGTAAATTGTTTTTAAGCATTATGCATTATAAGCATGTACAAGCACATATATTGTCAAATGTCTGTGGCCTGGGTCCTCCAGTCACTGAGAGGCTCGGGTTGTATCTGCTGCTCGTGTGTATTAACTGTAAACAGTGAAATGTTGTCACCCGGACAAATGGCTTCCAATGCAAACACTGGCAAGGGTAGGATTCTATTACAATTCTGGCACAGAGTCCAGCGTAGACACACACATGCCCATGGCCTTGCTCCCCTCACAAAGACAGGATATCAGCTTCCTGCCAGGGCTTTGATTTTCATTTCAGGTTGCTCTCCTCCTGCCCTTTCACAGCTGCGACTGAGAGGGAGAACAGGAGAACAGAGGAAAGGTGGGGAATCTCTGTGATCAGGGTCTCCCAACCCCGTCTCCTCAGGGACCAGCAGCCATTTCACATATTTCATCTATTTCAGTGCCAGCATACCTAATTCAACTGGTCAACTAATCATCAAGCCCTGGAATAGCTCGAATAAGTGAAATGGCAAGAGGTTTTGGGAATACAGGATAACTCAATCTAGATGAGAGAGAGAAGGTCTTCAAACTCGATCTGTACAGTTTTGAGAAAGAAAGGGTGTGGAACAGTGGATGGTCAGGCGTCACAGGACAGAGACTGTGTGTCACTAGCAGGCAGGTATCTCAATAGCACTGTTGTAAAATCAATGCTCTCAGTGCAGTGTAATCAAACAGCCATGATCACTATAGGCAAGAGAGAGATGGTTTATTTATATCATAACAAGTGTAACTGGTGAGATTCTTGCCACAGACTTCTCGTATGCCAAGCCAACGACTTCACTTAACCATTAGACCAAGAGGATATCCTCAAGGCCAAAGGTCCTTTAAAAACATTATTGTTTTGCAGTTGTGAGGTTTTGCCTGTGCAAACTGATTCATGCACACAGGCTTTGTCCAAAACACAGGCTTTGTCCAAAACATCTATGTGAAAATGATATATCCTGCTGCAGCAACAAAAAAATACATGAACTGTCTTTGTTAAAAGAAGATATTGGAGTCTACTTTTTGTGCGAATCTCCAAACCTACCCTATTTTTCAGTCACTAGGGAAACCTAATCAAAAGCTAAGCCACCATTTTTTGACGTGTTTATTATGTATTTGTTTATTTATTTGTCTAGAAAGGGACAGTAATCAGAAGCTAAGTCCTTGTTGACTAATTAGTGAGAGGTAACAAGCTCCTCTGGAAATTCTCACAACCGCTGAGTCGGCAGGTCTTGTGCTGCCATCTCTCGCCCCTCATACACACACACACACACAGACACACACACACAGACACACAAACACACATTGCTGTGTGTGCACAGTGTGGAGATAAGATAAGAGATTAACACCACCCTTTCTCCCAGTCCTTCTCCTTGGGATTGTCACGTTTCACTTCTGAGGGGACAGACCAAGACGCAGCGATGTAGCCAGAATACATGATTTAATAAATCCACGGAACAAGACGGAACAAAACAAAGAACGGAGAACGAACGATGAACATAACTGAACAAACAAACACAGCTATGAACATACAATAACCCTTACCTAACCCAGAGTGAAACCTACTAGTTTAAATATGGTTCCCACCAGAGACAACGACACACAGCTGCCTCTAATTGGGAACCATTACCCAACATAGAAATACATTTCCACCTAGAATGAACAAACCCTACACAAAGACAAAAACCAAAACGCTCCAGCCTGAAACTCGGGATCAAGGCGTTAGCAATACCCAAAGGCGCCGGACTCCGGACGCGCCAAAAGTCTGTGGGGTCTTCGGTGGTCGCTTTGTCCCAGGTGGAGGCTCCGGTGCTGGCCGTGCTGGTCTGACATCCAGAACCGGAGGCCCTGGGCCTTCTCCTGGAACTCTGGTGCGTGGAGTTGGAACTGGCCGACTGGACCTCGTGATGCTCACTGGAACGCTGGTGCGTGGAGCAGGAACTGGCAGTACTGGACTTGTGATGCTCACTGAACTCTGCGTGGAGCAGAACTGGCAGTACTGGACTTGTGATGCTCACTGGAACTCTGGTGCGTGAGCAGGAACTGGCAGTACCGACCAGTGATGCTCACTGGTACTCTGGTGCGTGGAGCAGGAACTGGCAGTACTGGACTTGTGATGCTCACTGGAACTCTGGTGCGTGGAGCAGGAACTGGTCGTACATTCGGACTTGTGATGCTCACTGGGACGCTGGTGCGTGGAGCAGGAACTGGCAGTACTGGACCTCGTGATGCTCACTGGGACTCTGCGCGTGGAGCAGGAACTGGTCGCATTCTGGACTCTCTGAACGCACGGGAGCTTGGTGCGCCGGAGCCGACAGGACGTGCTGGACTCTCTGAACGCACGGGGAGCTTGGTGCGCTGAGCCGACAGGACGTGCTGGACTCTCTGAACGCACGGGAGCTTGGTGCGCCGGAGCCGGGACAGGACGCGGCTGGACTCTCTGAACGCACGGGAGCTTGGTGCGCGGAGCCGGGACAGGACGTGCTGGACTCTCTGAACGCACGGGAGCTTGGTGCGCGGAGCCGGGACAGGACGTGCTGTTGACTCTCGGAGCGCACGGAGCTGGGCGCCGGAGCCGAACAGGACGTGCTGGACTCTCGAGCGCACGGGAGCTTGGTGCGCCGGAGCCGAACAGGACGCGCTGGACTCTCGGAGCGCACGGGAGCTTGGTGCGCGGGGTCGAGCAGGACGTGCTGGACTCTCTGAACGCACGGGAGCTTGGTGCGCGGAGCCGAGCAGGACGTGCTGGACTCTCGGAGCGACGGGAGCTTGCGCGCTGGGCCGAGCAGGACGTGCTGGACTCTCGGAGCGCACGGGAGCTGGGTGCGCGGGGGCCGGAGCAGGACGTGTTGGACTCTCGAGCGCACGGGAGCTGGGTGCGTGGAACAGGGACTGGACGTAGACACCACTACACGGACTGGGATCTTGGAACACGGAACAGGGATCTTGGAACGCTGAACAGGGATCTTGGAACGCCGGAACAGGGATCTTGGAACGCGGAACAGGGATCTTGGAACGTGGAACAGGGATCTTGGAACGTGGAACAGGGATCTTGGAACGTGGAACAGGGATCTTGGAACGTGGAACAGGGATCTTGGAACGTGGAACAGGGATCTCGGAGCGTGGAACAGGGATCTCGGAGCGTGGAACAGGGATCTCGGAACGCGGAACAGGGTCTCGGAACGTGGAACGGGACTGGGACGGTAGAAACTCTACCCGACCGGGAACCTGATATGGAGAGCCGACACCATATCTCCAGCTAGCTCACTAACCCTGGCCTCATGGGTGAGTGGAGCTGGAATCTCTCGGACTGGGCTGTGGATCCGCATCGAGATTCTGCCCGCAGGACCACAGGATAACATGGACCCAAAAGGCGCACTGGAGACCTGGCTCGCAGAGCTGGCACCACTCTCCCAGGTAGCACACAGACCTCGGCCCGACCAATGAGTGGCGCTGGGATCTCTCGCACTGGGCTGCGGACACGCATCGAGACACCGCGACACGGAACTGGAGCAGGATATCCGGGTCCCAGGTGAGGCGACCGAGACTTAGCGCAGAGCAGGCACCACTCTTTCCTGGCTGAACGCCTCGTTTACTCCCGACTGATGAGTGGAGCGGGAATCTCTCGCATCGCCTTCTGACTTCCAGTATAGGGAAACCGCGGCGCAATACAGCATAGCACGGTGTCCCCTCGGTGCACGTTCTCCCCAACGCTTCTCCACAAGGCACGAGGAGTTGGCTCAGGAGTCCTCCTGAACCGCCAACCTCCTCGTGGTGCCCCCCCAAAAAGTTTCTTGGGACTGCCTTACGGGCTTCCTAGCCCGGCGAGGTTCGAGAAACCTGCCACTCACCGGATCCCATGCTCCCATCCGATCTCACACTCTGCGCCGCCCGCTAAGCTTCCAGTTCCTCTCTGGGTCGACGATACTCCCCAGGCTGGTCCCAAGCACTCCCATAGAATAGCTCCTTCTCCCAAGACCTAAGCTCCGGTCTCTCGCTGCTTGGTCTTTGTTTGGTGGGTTATTCTGTCACGCTTCACTTCTGAGGGACAGACCAAGACGAGCGATGTAGCCAGAATACATGATTTAATAAATCCACGGAACAAGACGGAACAAAACAAAGAACGGAGAACGTGAACGATGAACATAACTGAACAAACAAACACAGCTATGAACATACAATAACCCACAAACCCAGAGTGAAACCTACTAGCCTAAATATGGTTCCCAATTAGAGACAACGACACACAGCTGCCTCTAATTGGGAACCATTACCCAACATAGAAATACGACACCTAGAATGAACAAACCCTACACAAAGACAAAACCAAAACGCTCCAGCCTGAAACTCGGGACTGGGCGTTACAGGGATCAGTTCTTGCACATTATTGCTTTGTTTCATGCACTCCTATTTATTTTGTCTTGCCTGGCTGTATCACTCCTTGAATGTTGCAGTTAAATCCATTCATTGCTTGTAGCATACAATTTAAGACAGAGATTTCACTGCTTCCCTTAATGTAATGTTACTTCCCTCGCCCCAAAGTGCTTAGCAGTTTTTAGAGGTGAGGAATGGTTTCTTCTAAGTACACAGAAGTTGTAAACCAGTGGAGGCTGGTGGGACGAGCTATAGGAGGACGGGTTCATTGTAATTGCTGGAATGGAATAAATGGAGCGTAGTCAAACGTGGTTTCCATATGTTTGATGTGTTTGATACCGTTCCATTAATTCCATTCCAGCCATTACAATGAGCCCGTCCCCCTATAGCTCCTCCCACCAGCCTCTGGTGTAAACTGCAGAGTTACTTGATGTATTGTTGCTTGACTGGAATGCTGACTGACTGCTCCCCTTCTCTTTATCTCTCAGAGAGATAAGGCTCTAGTCTCTCTCTCTCCCTCGGTCTCTCCCTCAAAGAAGATTCAATCTTTCGCTCTCAGTTTTTGAAGAAGATAAAAAGACGTTAAGATAAAAGCCATGACCGATATCACCAGGACTGGTCTGATTTGGGACGAGAACAGAAGTTAGCAGGAATCATGGCTCTGGCCAGGGGCTCACAAGGCTGGCGTAGGAACACTTCTACAGTTGAAGTCGGAAGTTTACATACACCTTAGCCAAATACATTTTTTCACAATTCCTGACATAAGAATCTAAAATGTCAGAATAATGGTAGAGAGAATGATTTAATTCAGCTTTTATTTCTTTCATCACATTCCCAGTGGTTCAGAAGTTTACATACACTCAATTAGTATTTGGTAGCATTGCCTTTAAATTGTTTAACTTTGTTTAAATCATTTAACTTTGTTTAACGTTTCGGGTAGCCTTCCACAAGCTTCCCACAATAAGTTGGGTGAATTTTGGCCCATTTCACCTGACAGAGCTGGTGTAACTGAGTCAGGTTTATAGGCCTCCTTGCTTGCACACACATTTTCTATAGGTGTGAGGTCAGGGCTTTGTGATGGCCACTCCAATACCTTGACTTTGTTGTCCTTAAGGCATTTTGCCGCAACTTTAGAAATATGCTTGGGATCATTGTCCATTTGGAAGACCCATTTGCGACCAAGCTTTAACTTCCTGACTGATGTCTTAAGATGTTGCTTCAATATATCCACATCATTTTCCTCCCTCATGATGCTATCTATTTTGTGAAGTGCACCAGTCCTTTCTGCAGCAAAGCACCCCCACAACAGGATGCTGCCACCCCCGTGCTTCACGGTTGGGATGGTGTTCTTCGGCTTGCAAGCCTTACCCTTTTTACTCCAAACCTAGCAATGGTCATTATGGCCAAACAGTTCTATTTTTGTTTCATCAGACCAGAGGACATTTCTCCAAAAAGTACAATCTTTGTCCCCAATTATGTCAATTAACCTATCAGAAGCTTCTAAAGCCACGACATCATTTTCTGGAATTTTCCAAGCTGTTTAAAGGCACAGTCAACTTAGTGTATGTAAACTTCTGACCCACTGGAATTGTCATACAGTGAATTATAAGTGAAATAATCTGTCTGTAAACAATTGTTGGAAAAATGACTTGTGTCATGCACAAAGTAGATGTCCTAACCGACTTGCGAAAACTATAGTTTGTTAACAAGATGTGTGGAGTGGTTGAAAAACGAGTTTTAATGACTCCAACCTAAGTGTATGTAAACTTCCGACTTCAACTGTAGTTTTTACAATGGCTGTTTTTAGAAGTGTGTGTGTGAAATTGAAAGAGATATGGATTGCTATTGAGTCTCCTGGCGGTCTCCTTACAGAACAATGGTAGTTGTGGACCCAACAGAAATAGTTTACAATACTGTACTCTACTTTCACAGGCTGTTTGATTTGATGTACTCCTCAAATCAATGTGTCCGTCTCCACGCGTCTGCTCAGCTCTAAACCCTAGTGACCCTGGTCCACCCTGTCTACCCCTCTCAGCCTCTAACTGATCTTCACGCTCTATAGTTAAATTGGAGGTCAGACACACAGCTGTGCTCCCATTGATCTCTCTTCCTCTCAGACTGTGTGAGTGCGTGTGTGTGCATACTTGCGTGCTCACTTGTGTGTGTTGACATAATCTCCTGCTCTCCTCTCTTTCTTCTCTCTCTCTCTGTCTTCCTCTGTCTCCCGCTGTCCTCTCTTCTCTCTCTCTCCGTCTTCCTCTGACTCCTGCTGTCCTCTCCTCTCTTTCTTCTCTCTCTCTCCGTCTTCCTCTGACTCCCACTGTCCTCTCCTCTCTCTCTTCTCTCTCTCTCCGTCTTCCTCTGTCTCCCACTGTCCTCTCCTCTCTTTCTTCTCTCTCTCTCTGTCTTCCTCTGTCTCCCACTGTCCTCTCCTCTCTTTCTTCTCTCTCTCTCTGTCTTCCTCTGTCTCCCGCTGTCCTCTCCTCTCTTTCTTCTCTCTCTCTCTGTCTTACTCTGTCTCCCGCTGTCCTCTCTTCTCTCTCTCTCCGTCTTCCTCTGACTCCCGCTGTCCTCTCCTCTCTTTCTTCTCTCTCTCTCTGTCTTCCTCTGTCTCCCGCTGTCCTCTCCTCTCTCTCTTCTCTCTCTCTCTGTCTTCCTCTGACTCCCGCTGTCCTCTCCTCTCTCTCTTCTCTCTCTCTCCGTCTTCCTCTGTCTCCCACTGTCCTCTCCTCTCTTTCTTCTCTCTCTCTCTGTCTTCCTCTGTCTCCCGCTGTCCTCTCCTCTCTCTCTTCTCTCTCTCTCCATCTTCCTCTGTCTCCCACTGTCCTCTCTTCTCTCTCTCTCCGTCTTCCTCTGACTCCCGCTGTCCTCTCCTCTCTTTCTTCTCTCTCTCTCTGTCTTCCTCTGTCTCCCGCTGTCCTCTCCTCTCTCTCTTCTCTCTCTCTCTCTCTCCGTCTTCCTCTGACTCCCACTGTCCTCTCCTCTCTCTCTTCTCTCTCTCTCCGTCTTCCTCTGTCTCCCGCTGTCCTCTCCTCTCTCTCTTCTCTCTCTCTCCGTCTTCCTCTGACTCCCACTGTCCTCTCCTCTCTTTCTTCTCTCTCTCTCTGTCTTCCTCTGTCTCCCGCTGTCCTCTCCTCTCTCTCTTCTCTCTCTCTCCGTCTTCCTCTGTCTCCCACTGTCCTCTCCTCTCTCTCTTCTCTCTCTCTCCGTCTTCCTCTGACTCCCGCTGTCCTCTCCTCTCTTTCTTCTCTCTCTCTCCGTCTTCCTCTGTCTCCCACTGTCCTCTCCTCTCTTTCTTCTCTCTCTCTCTGTCTTCCTCTGTCTCCCGCTGTCCTCTCCTCTCTTTCTTCTCTCTCTCTCTGTCTTCCTCTGTCTCCCGCTGTCCTCTCCTCTCTCTCTTCTCTCTCTCTCCGTCTTCCTCTGACTCCCGCTGTCCTCTCCTCTCTCTCTCTCTCCGTCTTCCTCTGTCTCCCACTGCCCTCTCCTCTCTTTCTTCTCTCTCCCTCTGTCTTCCTCTGTCTCCCGCTGTCCTCTCCTCTCTCTCTTCTCTCTCTCTCTCTCTCCCCGTCTTCCTCTGACTCCCGCTGTCCTCTCCTCTCTCTGCACTCTGTTTTATTGCTCACTGTTAGTGTTTTAACACCTACACAATTACCTGTAAGGTGCAGTAATGGCAACATGAGAGGTTATCATCACTCAAGTGATCACTGGGGAAGCTTGGGAAGCAGGGTATTAACCTGGACTGGACTGAGACCGTTGTGTCTTGTCCATTTATTTACAGAGCACTGAAGTATTTGGAGAGTGATAATAGGTTACTGTAGCTAGGGAGTTGTTGCCGCATGTTTGTAAACATAACACAGACGACAGAGACAGAATTGGAGAGATGTACACAGACTTTCTTTCCATGTCATTCAGGGGAGGAGCAGGAGGAGAATAAGAAGGTTGATGGTTATGAAGCTTGTGACTGCACTGTGAGAGATAGCCGAAATCCTGATTAGGGGCTAGATTCAACCCGATTGCATTTTGTCCTCTATGCACGTTTTAAAGGCAATGTTCCCATGTTTGCAAAAACCCCATTCCTTGTAAACGTTGTGTATGTCGGCTCAATGGGAAATTACCTTTACATGTCTAGATCTTGCCGAACCAAATAATTCACAAAGCAAAATAGTTGATTTCATCCCTTTCTGATGATTGAAGTTGATAATATTCTCTCTTTATATGGGGGTAAGTTGAGTAAGCGTGGGTGGCATGTTGGCCTAATGCACTGCTGGCTGTCTGGCTGATACTATCAGCAATATGTACCTAATAAAGTTGGCACTTGATTTCCACATGATCTGTTTATAATAATTCAATTGATGAATGTCATATAAGTGGAAGTTATGAACCAAATTACAAACCATTGATGCGTGACTATTAGCAATTCAGTATTTATTCCTGTCATGGAACACACATACTCCTGGGATGGGTTGCTAGGCGATGGGGCCGAAGACAATGGGGACACAATTGGTTTACCACTCATTGAAAGGTCAGAGGGCATCGGATCTTTCTTTCTCCCTCCTCCCAGCCTGCATGTTGCTCCTAATGAAAGTGTGCATTGTGAGCATTTAGCTGGCCAAATGAGGACCCACAAAGACCAGTACCAAGCGGACACAGGCCTTTTAGCTGGAAAGAACAAAACACTGAAAAGAGCTTTTCTGTCTGAGGGATTTGGGTATTTTCCCCTCTTTCTGAGCCGTTAACAGTGGAGTATTCCACGAGACCTCAATGAGACTCAATGACTGTGTTGCTGATTGTTCACTATAAGGATTGTGTGTGTGTGTGTGTGTGTGTGTGTGTGTGTGTGTGTGTGTGTGTGTGTGTGTGTGTGTGTGTGTGTGTGTGTGTGTGTGTGTGTGTGTGTGTGTGTGTGTGTGTGTGTGTGTGTGTGTGTGTGTGTGTGTGTGTGTGTGTGTGTGTGTGTGTGTGTGTGCTGGGGTCTGGTTACTTATGGTCCTCAGGAGCCCCTTAGACCTGCTGTAACTGAAGCATCGTCAAGGCATTTATGAGCACTATAAAAGCCGATGTAATCAATTCACGTTGACCAGTCAATAATAATCACATTGGTGGTTCTCTGTTTGATGATGATTGACATCACAGAGATCAGTGTAGAAACATGGAATCTGAGTAATGGAATTCAATCTGAATTGACGTTTAATAGGATAAACCAGGTCAAAGGTCATATGGCAACCACAGGGATGATTGTGGTTGAATCACAACGGATCAGGTCACGGTTAATATTAAGGTTAATATCCATTAATCAATGTGTTAGTGAAACAAGGTGAGAGAAGAGGAGATGAGAGTGTGTGTGGGGGATAGAGTAGAGGAGAGTTGTCACTGACGTGTATGGATGGGTTTGGCAATGTGTCTCTCTGCTGAGGTAGCTAGCTGGTGCAGTATCATCTATCCACAGGCAGGTATAATCCAGTTAGCCCATAATCTGGAATGGGAGGGATTAGCTTTACATAGTGGAGTATAAGTACATGGTAATACTGCTGTACTCCCACTGTCTGTTTGTCTGTCTGTCTGCTGGTTTGTCATCCTTTCTCTCTCTCTCTCTCTCTCTCTCTCCCTCGATCTCTAGTATGAAGTTATGCAGGGTAAGCACTCAGGATATGCTCCTTAGTGAGTTGTTGTTCCCTAGTGATTTGTTGACATCCATGCAGTACCCTTGAGCCTGAAAACATACAACACTTCACTTATATAATGAGTCACTCCATGAAAGTGGAAATGACCAAGTCCATATTATGGCAAGAACAGCTCAAATAAGCTAAGAGAAACGACAGTCCATCATTACTTTAAGAAATGAAGGTCAGTCAATGTGGAACATTAAGAACTTTGAATGTTTCTTCACCTGCAGTCACAAAATACATCAAGCGCTATGATGAAACTGGCTCTCATGAGGACAGCCACAGGAAAGGAAGGCCCAGAGTTAACTCTGCTGCAGAGGATAAGTTCATTAAAGTTAACTGTACCACAGATTGGAGCCCAAATAAATGCTTCAGAGTGTTCAAGTAACAGACACGTCTCAACATCAACTGTTCAGAGGAGACAGAGTGAATCAGGCCTTCATGGTCGAATTTCTGCAACCACTACTAAAGGACACCAATAAGAGGAAAATACTTGTTTGGGCCAAGAAACACGAGCAATGGACATTAGACCGGTGGACATCAGTCCTTTTGTCTGACGAGTCCAAATTTGAGATTTTTGGTTCCAACCGCCGAGAAGGAAAGTGATGGAGTGCTGCATCAGATGACCTGGCCTCCACAATCACCCGACCTCAACCCAATTGAGATGGTTTGGGATAAGTTGGACTGCAGAGTGAAGGAAAAGCACCCAACAAGTGCTCAGAATATGTGGGAACTCCTTTAAAACTGTTGGAAAAGCCTTCCAGGTGAAGCTGGTTGAGAGAATGCAAAGCGTGTTCAAAGCTGTCATCAAGGCAAAGGGTGGCTCAATTGAATATTCTAAAATCTAAAATCTATTTTGATTTGTTTAACACCTTTTTGGTTACTAAAAAGGTGTCAGTCTGGGACATCTCCTCTTATCAAAACTGCTACCAGTGTCAGTCTGGGACATCTGTGTGATGGTGTGGGTGTGGGGGAGAGAGGGGCAGGGGGAGAAGGTAGGGAGGAGTGAGGGATGAGTAAGCCCTGGTAGAGGGAGTTGATAAACAGAGAGGGAAAAGACTGTGTCTTTATGACACTAATATTACATCATCAATCGTCTCCGATGTCACTGAGGCCTGTTTCTCCACCATTATGCTTTTATGTGTGGTTAGGCTTTTACTTCCCACTACAGTGGGAGTGAGGACCGGTGATTAAACACATTGATGGAGTACAGTAGTTTGTTATGCTACTGGATAGGGAAACCAGTGGTTCCACAAGCCTGGGTTAGAAATGGGTGTCACTGGTGGTGCTCTAAACATATCCAGATGCTGTCTGTAGCCTATAGATAGACTTACTGTGGGAAGAGAGGGGAGAAAATAACTATTTTGGCCAACCATAAGAGGACTAGTAGAGAGTGCCATGTAAAATGTCTGTCTCAACCACCGATAGTGATGGGTGGATTTGACCCACAAACATAGATCTCTCCTTAACCATTAAGTCATGTTGGGCAACAACAGCCTAGAGCGTGACGACATCCAGAACTATTTACTACTGCCAAGCTGTCTGTCTCCTGGAGGCACACCTCTCTCCCTCTCATTCTCCCCTCCCCCTCTCTCCCTCTCATTCTCCCCTCTGCCTCTCTCTCCCTCTCACCCCCTCTCTCTCTCTCGCACCCTCCTTCCGCCCTCAGACTATTTACAGTATATGAACTAGAATGTGTCATCTCTGGCAAAAGATGCCTCTCTCTCTCGCTCTCACTCCCCCTCTTCTCTAAGTGATGAAGTAAGAGTGGTATAAGACAACAGAGGTGTGTCTGGCCTTATTCCACTGGTAAAATAGGATTCGATAGTGTAGTAGGAGGCAATGTAACAATTAAGCTTGGCAGCAGAGAGAGAGAGAGAGAGAGAGAGAGAGAGAGAGAGAGAGAGAGAGAGAGAGAGAGAGAGAGAGAGAGAGAGAGAGAGAGAGAGAGAGAGAGAGAGAGAGAGAGAGAGAGAGAGAGAGAGAGAGAGAGAGAGAGAGGAAAGAAGGTGGCAGATAGATAGAGACAGACAGACAGTGAGACGCCCCACATCCTGAGGCAATCACTAAACTAAACTCTCTCAGGGTCGACCCCCAACCAACGACTGTGGATCTTCTGTGAGTGTAATGTTTACTGTTAATTTGTATTGTTTATTTCACTTTTGTTTATTATCTACTTCAATTCAGTTATCTGTGAATTGAAATTGATCTTGTAGATAGATAACTGCTTACAGATACAATCCCTCTTATTTACATGGGCACATATCTGGTAATGAATACGGAGTTATACAGAATAGATTGAATAGCAGATTGGATGGCTTCTACCTATCTCTCTCTATTTTTCACAACACACTAAAACACACTGCTGAATCAGTAATTTAGTTACAGGATTAAAATGTCATTTCCTGCTTTCTAAATACATTCTGGACACTGAATTTCTTTCTTTTTTCTACTGTGCCATTGCAGTGCGGGTCCAAAAGGAGACAACATCTATGAATGGAGATCCACCATCCTGGGACCACCAGGGTCTGTGTACGAGGGAGGAGTCTTCTTCCTAGATATCGCCTTCACACCAGACTACCCCTTCAAACCACCCAAGGTACACGCATATACACACAGGCATGCTCAGATGCACACACACACATTTACAAGTGCACCAATGGCTCCTCTGAAACACAAATAGACAAGTACTCTTTATTTTTAGCGCGTATTTAAGGATGTTTCCCATGTGTTCCGTTCTATTTTTTAAATCATGATCACTGGGATACTCTAAAATAGGGCTGCCTAACCCTCTTCCTGGAGATCTACTGTCCTGTAGGTTTTCAGTCCAACCCTAATTTAACATATCTGATTCAGCTAGTTAAGGTTTTGTTGAGCAGATAATTAGTAGAACCAGTAAGTGTTAAATTAAGGTTGTACTGAAAACCTACAGGACGGTAGATCTCCAGGAAGAGGGTTGGGCAGCCCTGCTCTAAAAAGATATCTGGCTTGCCTTGGAGAAGATATTTTGAGAGCTGGAAGGCTTTGAAATAACTTTGGACTAGGA
Source organism: Brachymystax lenok tsinlingensis (assembly GCA_030435695.1). Classification (NCBI taxonomy): domain Eukaryota; kingdom Metazoa; phylum Chordata; class Actinopteri; order Salmoniformes; family Salmonidae; genus Brachymystax; species Brachymystax lenok. Next base: position 22,777,592 of record CM059799.1, on the reverse strand, counting down.
GCATGTTGAGCAACAAAACAACGATTTGAATAGAAGAAAATAACAACTGACTGAGAGAAATGCTGGTAAATACAGTCTCTCAGCTCTGTTCACTGGTGTACTGGACACCCCTGTAGCCCCCACAAAGCGGGGAGGCCCACCAGCTCTGGGGGCCCATATGCCTGTCATTGATGTCTAATTTATTTTATTTAATAAATCAATTTGACAGTAACCCTCCAAAAAGTCCTTCATCAACCTTTTTAATGTCCATATGTACTAGAATGCTAAGTGTTTGTTTCTTGGGCTTTAGGAATGAGACTGAAACATTTTAAATAAACTGAGGGGATATCAGTGAACAAATGCCGGGGGTCAAGGCTATGAATGAATGGAGTTTACTCAGGTGTTCAAAAGCTCATATCAGACTGAGAGCCTAATGCTTCGTAGGTAGTTCTTTCTGAGTTTTGGTTTAGAAAACGATCTCTCTGCAGAAGCGACAGTTACAGGGATGGTGAAAACAGCTTGATTGCAGTAGCACCATCAGGGAAACTGGGTAGAAGAGAGTTGTGGAAGTTCTGGAACGTCTTTAATTGAGCCTCTCATTCTCATTAATTGCCGGACTCAACACGGTACGGAAAGAGGCTAACTGTATCGTCTGGATACTGGACAGTCAATCAATTGGCAGATGTAAACAGATTATTATTTTTAGCAGACAGCAGTTCTTGAGGACATGAACAAAAAAAAAGTTGTTTGCGATTTCTTTCATACTGGTTAACCAGCGTTTGAGTTATGTGGTTGCAATATCAACAGTCCCCTTTCTCTGGTATACTGTATCTTGGAATGCATCATTCAAGACTAAGTTTAAATTGTGTGCAGCGCAATGGACATATAATGTACAATGTCTCAGGAAAGACTCTGGGTTAGCAATACTCAGTATAGAAAATAGTTGGGCCCGCAACCTGGACCTACTAGCCGTAGGGGCCTGGACTCTGACCTTATGGGGGCAGAGAATATGCGTTACGCCAATGGCTCTGTACAGTGTTATTATTGTGAAAATACTCTGTGAAGGTGCGTTGGTTGGGGGTCGACCCTGAGAGAGTTTAGTTTAGTGATTGCCTCAGGATGTGGGGCGTCTCACTGTCTGTCTGTCTCTATCTATCTGCCACCTTCTTTCCTCTCTCTCTCTCTCTCTCTCTCTCTCTCTCTCTCTCTCTCTCTCTCTCACTCTCTCTCTCCCTGTCTCTTCCTTTCCTCGTCTCTCTCTTTCCTCTGCTGACTGAGGATGAACGGAAACATATCTGCTGCTCTGAGAGCCAGGCCTCCCGCTGGGTTCAGGCTGTGCACAGGGCTGCAGACATACAGGCAGGCAGGCAGACCGACAGACACACACTCCTATAGCTGCTGTCTGAGAACAGGGCACACAAACACCACAGACTAGACTAACAGATCCCCACCACACCTTGGGATAGCCTGGGAGCACAGTTTTGGAGCACAGTTTCCACAAGCAGGCCAACATGGTTAGTCACTCATGAAGTGATTGAGAGAGAGTGAGTCAGCTAAGGAGAATGTGATTGAGGGGGAGAACGTGATTGAGTCAAAGGGTGCTTCTCCAATGTCACTCCCACTCTGATCCCTCCCCTGTTCAGGCAGGCAGCCCGGAGGTCAGAGGTGGCTCCCTAATGATGTTTAGTCTCTTGTCTTCCTAATGTTTCGCTCCGCTTCTTCTGTGTTACTGGCACAAAGAGATGCTCAGCTCCTGAAGGACTGGAAAGAGCACATACCACTGTAACATCAATGACAGTCGGGGGTGTATTTATTTTGTTTTTATTTTTTTTATTTCACCTTTATTTAACCAGGTAGGCCAGTTGAGAACAAGTTCTCATTTACAGCTGTGAACTGGCCAAGATAAAGCAAAGCAGTGCGACAAAACAACACAGAGTTACACATGGGATAAACAATCGTACAGTCAATAACACAATAGAAAAATCTGTATACAGTGTGTGCAAATGAAGTAAGGAGGTAAGGCAATAAATAGGCCAATAGTGGCGAAGTAATTACAATTTAGCAATTAACACTGGAGTGATATATGTGCAGATGAGGATGTGCAAGTAGAAATACTGGTGTGCAAAAGAGCAGAAAAACAAAAACAAACATGGGGATGAGGTGGGTAGTTGGATGGGCTATTTACAGATGGACTGTGTACAGCTGCAGCGATCAGTAAGCTGCACTGACAGCTGACGCTTAAAGTTAGTGAGGGAGATATAAGTCTCCAACTTCAGTGATTTTTGCAATTCGTTCCAGTCATTGGCAGCAGAGAACTGGATGGAAAGGCGGCCAAAGGAGGTGTTGGCTTTGGGGATGACCAGTGAAATATACCTGCTGGAGCGCGTGCTACGGGTTCTTGTTACTATGGTGACCAGTGAGCTGAGATAAGGCGGAGCTTTACCTAGCAAAGACTTATCAATGACCTGGAGCCAGTGGGTTTGGCGACGAATATGTAGCGAGGACCAGCCAACGAGAGCATACAGGTCGCAGTGGTGGGTAGTATATGGGGCTTTGGTGACAAAACGGATGGCACTGTGATAGACTGCATCCAATTTGCTGAGTAGAGTGTTGGAGGCTATTTTGTAAATGGCATCGCCCAGGTCAAGGATCGGTAGGATAGTCAGTTTTACGAGGGTATGTTTGGCAGCATGAGTGATGGAGGCTTTGTTGCGAAATAGGAAGCCGATTCTAGATTTAACTTTGGATTGGAGATGCTTAATGTGAGTCTGGAAAGAGAGTTTACAGTCTAGGAAGACACCTAGGTATTTATAGTTGTCTACAAGTCGAAAGTCGGTTGAAGAGCATTCGTTTTGTTTTACTAGCATTTAAGAGCAGTTGGAGGCCACGGAAGGAGTGTTGTATGGCGTTGAAGCTCGTTTGGAGGTTTGTTAACACAGTGTCCAAAGAAGGGCCAGAAGTATACAGAATGGTGTCGTCTGCGTAGAGGTGTATCAAAAAATCACCCGCAGCAAGAGCGACATCATTGATATATATAGGGAAAAGAGTCGGCCCGAGAATTGAACCCTGTGGCACCCCCATAGAGACTGCCAGAGGTTCGGAACAACAGACCCTCCGATTTGTCACACTGAACTCTATCTGAGAAGTAGTTAGTGAACCATGCGAGACAGTCATTAGAGAAACCAAGGCTGTTGAGTATGCTAATAAGAATACGATGATTGACAGAGTCGAAAGCCTTGGCCAGGTCGATGAAGACTGCTGCACAGTACTGTCTTTTATCGATGGTGGTTATGATATCTTTTTAGAACCTTTAGCGTGGCTGAGGTGCACCTGTGACCAGCTCGGAAACCAGATTGCATAGCGGAAAAGGTACGGTGGGATTCGAAATGGTCGGTGATCTGTTTGTTCACTTGGCTTTCGAAGACTTTAGAAAGGCAGGGCAGGATGGATATAGATCTGTAACAGTTTGGGTCTAGAGTGTCTCCCCCTTTGAAGAGGGGGATGACCGCGGCCGCTTTCCAATCTTTAGGAATCTCAGACGATACGAAAGAGAGGTTGAACAGACTAGTAATAGGGGTTGCAACAATTGCGGCGGATAATATTAGGAAGAGAGGGTCCAGATTGTCTAGCCCAGCTGATTTGTAGGGATCCAGATTTTGCAGCTCTTTCAGAACATCAGCTGTCTGGATTTGGGTGAAGGAGAAGCGGGGGAGGGCTTGGGCCAGTGCAGAGCTGTTGGCCAAGGTTAGGGTAGCCAGGTGGAAAGCATGGCCAGCCGTAGAGAAATGCTTATTGAAATTCTCAATTATCGTGGATTTATCAGTGGTGACAGTGTTTCCTAGTCTCAGTGCAGTGGGCAGCTGGGAGGAGGTACTCTTATTCTCCATGGACTTTACTGTGTCCCAAAACTTTTTGGAATTAGTGCTGCAGGATGCAAATTTCTGTTTGAAAAAGCTAGCCTTTGCTTTCCTAACTGACTGTGTGTATTGGTTCCTGACTTCCCTGAAAAGTTGCATATTGCGAGGACTATTCGAAGCTGGCCCAGCACGCCACAGGGTGTTTTTGTGCTGGTCAAGGGCAGTCAAGTCTGGAGTGAACCAAGGGCTGTATCTGTTCTTAGTTCTACATTTTTTGAAAGGGGCATGCTTATTTAATATGGTGAGGAAAGCACTTTTAAAGAACAACCAGGCATCCTCTACTGACGGGATGAGGTCAATATCCTTCCAGGATACCCGGGCCAGGTCGATTACAAAGGCCTGCTCGCAGAAGTGTTTTAGGGAGTGTTTGACAGTGATGAGGGGTTTTCGTTTGACCGCGGACCCTTAACGGACGCAGGCAGTGAGACAGTGATCGCTGAGATCCTGGTTGAAAACAGCAGAGGTGTATTTACAAGGCAAGTTGGTCAGGATGATCTCTATGAGGGTGCCCATGTTCACGGATTTGGGGTTGTACCTGGTAGGTTCCTTGATCATTTGTGTGAGATTGTAGGACGGCCGGGGTGTTAAGCATATCCCAGTTTAGGTCACCTAAAATTACGATCTCTGACGATAGATGGGGGGGCAATCAATTCACATATGGTGTCCAGGGCACAGCTAGGAGCTGAGGGAGGTCTATAACAAACGGCAACAGTGAGGGACTTATTTCTGGAGAGATGGATCTTTAAAAGTAGAAGCTCGAACTGTTTGGGCATAGACCTGGATAGTATGACAGAACTCTGCAGGCTATCTCTACAGTAGATTGCAATTCCGCCCCCTTTAGCAGTTCTGTCTTGACGGAAAATGTTGAAATTGGGGATGGAAATGGCCTTCCTTTTGGTGGCCTTCCTAAGCCAGGATTCAGACACGGCTAGGACATCAGGGTTGGCGGAGTGTGCTAAAGCAGTGAATAAAGCAAACTTAGGGAGGAGGCTTCTGATGTTAACATGCATGAAACCAAGGCTTTTATGGTTGCAGAAGTCAACAAATGAGAGCACCTATTGATTTCTAGAGAAACGTTGTTTCCTAGGTGACGTTCCCGTACCAGAATCTACCACTGTAACATCAACAGTCAGGGTGTGATCTGTCTGGACATCCTGAAGGACAACTGGAGCCCCGCCCTCACCATCTCCAAGGTGCTGCTGTCCATCTGCTCCCTGCTCACTGACTGCAACCCTGGTGAGTGACACCCCTATCGACCAATCAGAGAGAGACTCCAACATTTCCTCAGTGAAAACAATGTCCTGAGCAAATGTCAAATTGGCTTCTGACCAAAATACGGTACGACAGACCATGTATACACCTGCACACTGTTATTGACAAACAAACAAACCAAAACCAAAGCAGTCTTTCAATGCTTTGTTGATTTCAAAAAAGCGTTTGACTCAATGTGGCATGAGGGTCTGCTATGCAAATTGATGGAAAGCGGTGTTGGGGGGAAAAACATTTACACGAGCAACAAGTGTGCAGTTAAAATGGGCAATAAACACACAGATTTCTTTCCTCAGGGCCGTGGGGTGAGACAGGGATTCAGTTTGAGCCCCACACTTTTTAGCATATACAGTACAGTGAGCTCCAAAAGTATTGGGACAGTGACATATTATTTTGTGCCCAATAGAAATGAATGGTAAATTGTGTATTGTGTCATTTTGGAGTAGCTTTTATTGTAAATAAGAATAGAATATGTCTAAACACTTCTAAATTAATGTGGATGCTACCATGATTACGAATAATCCTGAATGAATTGTGAGTAATGATGAGTGAGAAAGTTAGACGCACAAATATGTCATTTCTAAATGGTTCATCCGATATGGATGAAAATACTCTCAAATTAAAGCTGACAGTATACACTTTAAGCTCATAATCATTGTATCACTTCAAATCCAAAGTACTGGAGTACAGAGCCAAAACAACAACAAAAAATGTCACTGTCCCAATACTTTAGGAGCTCACTTTATATCAATGAATTAGCAAGGGCACTAGAACAGTCTGCAGCACCCAGCCTCAACCTACTGGACTCTGACATTAAATGTCTACTGTTTGCAGATGATCTGGTGCTTCTGTCCCCAACCAAAGAGGGCCTACAGCTGCACCTAGATGTTCTACACAGATTCTGTCAGACTTGGTGCCTGACAGTGAATCTCAGTAAGACCAAAATAATGGTGTTCCAAAAAAGGTCCAGTAGCCAGGACAACAAATACAAATTCTGTCTAGACACTGTTGTCCTAGAGCACACAAAGAACTATACCTACCTCGGCCTAAACATCAACACCACAGGTAACGACCTAAGATACAAGGCAAGAATGGCCTTCTACGCAATCAAAAGGAACATAAAACTCGACATCCCAATTAGGATCTGGCTGAAAATACTTAAATCATTTATAGAGCCCATTGCCTTCTATGGTTGTGAGGTCTGGGGTTCATTCACCAACAAAGAATGTACACAATGGGACAAAAACCCAATTGAGACTATGCATGCAGAAAATTTACTTTTTATACAACGCAAATCCCCAAACAATGCATGCAGAGCAGAATTAGGACTATACTCGCTAGTTATCAAAATCCAGAAAAGAGCTGTTAAATTCTACAGTGACCTAAAAGGAAGCCATTCCCACACATTCCACCACAAACCCTCACCTACAGAGAGATGAACCTAGAGAAGAGTGCCCTCAGCCAGCTGGTTCTGGGGCTCTGTTCACAAACACAAACAGACCCCACAGAATCCTAGGACAGCAACACAATGATATCTGGCCCTAAACAGAGAATACACAATAGCAGAATACCTGACCACTGTGACTGACCCCAAATTAAGAAAATGCTTGACTGTGTACAATACAATACACTAGCCGTGCTATTCAGAGAGGCTGCCATAGGCAGAGAAGACGGGATATGTGCCCTCTGCCCACAAAATGAGGTGGAAACTGAGCTGCACTTCCTAACCTCCTGCTAAATGTATGACCACATTAAAGATGCATATTTCCCACAGACCACACAGACCCACAAAAGGTTACATGTACACATAATATAGATTAAACAATCATGTGATCCTTTAAAAATATAATAATAGGGTAATCGCTCAAGCCTTCTCCCCCAGGCCCCTCCCCCCAGGCTCCCTCCCTCCCACAGTGTGTAGTGGGTTTGGAGCACTCGCTGTCGCTGTGGACCCTGAGTCTAAATGCCCTCCTCACTGCCTCCCCGCGAACAACTCCCCCTCCTCCCCGTCTCTCCCCTGAATGTGTCTTTATTCGGTAGTAGAGGTCTAGAGGATCAATGGGATATTATGGGATATAGTTCATTAAAGAAGGAGAGAGCAGAATGACAGTTAATTAACCCTTGCAGGCATAATAATTGTATATTTCCTGGTTGCCTGAGACGGGGTGCCACAAGGAGACCCTGTACGGTGCTCTGCAGCTCTAGTGTGTTTTCACCCCCGACCTGAGCCTGGCTCTTCTGGGGCTGCGGCCCCACTGCTGCTTACTCAACCTGCACATGAGCTCGGCAGGGGGCCTGCCATTTGAATGATTCTGAATGTTTAACCTCCCTGAATACACCCCAGGTCAGAGTACTCTGATGATGTGCTGTAAAGGGAATATGTCTCTGTCATGGTGCTTCACCCTATTGTCCTGTATTACTAGACAAACCTGCTGAGAACACCTGACTTAGATCTCTATATGTCATATAATTATGGAGTATCCTACTTCAGATAAACAAGGCTTGACAACATGGCAAATGTATCAGTTTTTAAATGTAGGTTGTTAAAGGCTATAAAAATCAGAGTTAATGGTAGAAAATAGTGTATTTATCTAAATAGCTGGGGTGACAGTTTCTCTGACTGTAGACAAACACCCAATGAATTTTATGAAATGTGATTTAATGGTGGTTAAAATACTCTAATCTGTGTTGTTCTCCCTCCTCACAGCTGACCCTCTGGTAGGAAGCATCGCCACCCAGTACACAACCAACAGACCAGAGCACGACAGGATAGCCAAACAGTGGACCAAGAGATACGCCACATAGACTGACATCAAGGACCTCCGCCACCCAAAATCTGTTGAGCACACCCATCCCTCGCCTCTCCACTCCTAGACTGGTCCCAGATCATTTGTGCTGTATCGCCAACTCCTATGGTCATTGCATGCCAAACAATGAATTATTAATGGAATGTTTGGCATGACAATGACATTTACATTTAGATTTTCGTCATTTAGTAGACACCCTTATCCAGAGCGACTTAGTTAGACCATAGTAGTTGGCTATACAGTGCAAACAGATTTGGGACAAAGCTACTTGCCCCTCTCTCTGAGCCCCAAATGTGTGGAAGCACCCACCTGACCTGATCCCCCCTCCTCATCACAGGCGGCTGGTGACACCTTAATTGGGGAGGACGGGCTCATAGTAATGACTGGAACGGAGTAAATAGAAATGTATCAAGTGCATCAAACCCATAGGTTCCATGTGTTTTAATACCATTCCATTTACACCATTCCAGATATTATTATAAGCCGTCCTCCCCTCACCAGCCTCCTGTGCTCCTCACACCTTCAGTTCACCCCCCCACTCCCCCTCCTCTGAGAACATGAACTTGATCGCTTCTTTTTTTTTTTTTATACAAAGAGTATATTGGATTTTTTTCCCAATACACTGAATGTTGATATGGTCACGAAAAGCTTTAATACTGTTATTCTTGTTGTTATTGTTTGTTGTTGTTATTATTACGACATTGTTTATTGCATTATCATCCTATGCCCTTTTTATGTGATTGATGAAAAATGCATTCTATTCTAGAGCATTCTTGTCCATGCATTCTAGAGCCCATGCATTCTAGATACATTCTATTGATACAGTCCATGCTGAGCGTTTTTGTTTAAGAGGTCATCTTCAATTAGAGCCTGTCTGCAGAATTAGTGTTTACAGATGCAGAGTGGACCTTTTTCTATGATTAATCATTTGTTGTTATTATTTTTCTGCCCCCAGAAGTTATTGCCATGACAGTAAGGCTGTCTGGATCTGTGTGTAACTGGTCTTGCTGCTCACCTCCTGTGGTGCTAGTCAGCTGGCAGTTGTTTGCTGTACATTTGCCTTGTGAGAATACATACTTATTGAATACTCAATTAAACACTGGTTGTAATGTTAACTCTGGCTCTGCTAATCTGTTGCTAATGTGCTCACTGTTTGTCCTCTTCACTGGGTTAACAGTGGGGGATTTCAATGCATAATCTATAATATTTACTGCTGTTCAATGGTCATTAAAATATTAATATTATACACTCATTTTAGATTATTTATGTTATTTTCTCATGTCACATTTTAAAGCTCTACTGTCAAGAACATTTCCTTTTTATGATCAGTGATGAAAGTTAAAGCTACTGTTTGTTCAAGTTCAAAACTCTCATCTTGTCCCGTGTATTTTCATCAGAAGTTTAGAGGCTCTTTGATAGCTGGCTGGCTGCCTCAAATACAGAGCTCTATTGAAGGATCTGCTGCACGCACACACACACAAACACTGAAACACACAAACACAGTTCACATATACAAATTCCCTTAGAATGAAACTCTGGGTTCTGACATTCCATTCTGTAATTCTACAGTTCCGAGTCCCGACTAGTATAACTACACCAGTTTAGTTCCTGACATTCCAGTCCCAAAATGTAGGACCCCCGCAACGGGATAGAACATCTGGATGCATCCCTTCACTCCTAATATGTTGCAGGTTTTCATGAAAGAATCCATGAAAGTCTGCCTGTGGAACAGCACCTGGAATACTGAACCCTGTGCAGCCTTGGCATTCCAAATGAAATGTTTGGTTTTGTGCTGTGTGGAGTCGTGTTTTGTGAAAATTATTTATTAGTTAAGAGTTCATCCATTATTTATTAGGCAGCAATGCTGCTTGTTATTGCTAATTACGACAATGGCCTCTCCGTCATTGTAGGCCTATTCCAATATAAACCAGCACCACATCCTCCCTCTTGCACATGGATTGCTCATCGCTCGCTAGAGAGACTGTTGCAGCATTAGTGGTGAGAAGAGAACTGATCCAGGGTGAATTAGTAGAATCATTGCCTTTTCACAGACAATGTTGAAAGGAGTGGAGTCAGGCCTTAGCATTCTGTGTTTTGCTGCTGTAAATTATTTGGTGTAGGTTGGATCCTAATTCTTATTAGGCAAAGAGAAGCGGCAAAGTGTAGAGAGACCAGTAAAGGGATGTAATTATTGTTGACAGGCAGGGAATGGAAGGGGGACATTGGGACTCTACCCCCCCCACCTCCTCATCTTTACCCCACAGAGAGAAGAAGAATGATTATTGTTTCTGATGCAGAGCCTCATAACCTCACTGGTTCTCTTCATCAACCCCCAGCTTGTCCTAAGAGACCAGGGCAGAGGGGATTGGTTGGTAAAGATGTTACGAGTCTGTAGACTCTAAAAAACAATTGAAATGGAGAGGTCAGTGCAAGACAATACCACTTAAAGTCTTATATCTCAACCTCTTTTCTGAGGGGCTGGCTGCCAGTATGGTGTGTTCTTCCTCCTTTGAGGACAGTAAATCCCACAGGCTGAAGGTATGGTCAATGGGTTAAAGTTAGGCTCAATCAGACCCTCTGACTGGAGAGGTTGACTGTTTGCCCTGTAGCCTACTGAACTCAAATGAACCATTTTAAAACCAATATTGGTCATGTATACATTCAAAATGCAGCTCAGTGGACATTGTATGGACTGCCATCATCACATTGAAGAAGCCATCTCATGTGGTGAAGCAACTACACCAGGTGGGTTTGGACTTTATAAAGCAGTAGCCTACATGTACCTGCAAGTTAGCCTCTTCCGCTAGGTTATCCATTAGCCTACATGGTCCATTTCTACCTGCAATAAAGAGAATGCAAGCCAATTTTGCAGGAATGTTTTGAAATGCAGGAAACTTCATGTAGCCTAATATTACCATAATAAAGAAGGGATAAGAACATCTAATCTTTCTGTGTCACCATCTGCTGAGTATTGGGAGTGTAGGTGGACTTCACTTTTACATGATGTATTGATAACATTATATATTGGCTTATGGTATCCACAATGGTCAGAATTATCTCACACCTCTCTGTTGCCCCCCTCTTTCCAATTATAGAGTAGTGCTCAGCTAGCTCTCTGAATTTGACATTGTCATCGAGTGTGCCCAACCGAGACGGAATCCATTGCCCTGGATAACTCGAGCTTCGTCTGCTGCTGCCTCTGCACCCACACTTCCGCTCCGCGAGAGGCAAAAGGCACGCGTCCAGGCGACGGGGGCACTTACAGACACAAAGAAAGGTGGGCCTATCTAACACTAAATGCTTTTGAAATATCGATAAGTATGTATCCATATTGTATTGTTTGGCGAGTCTGAGGGGTCGACATTTGGATCTCCACCGTGGATAGGTTATAGCCGTTGGGGTTGAAATTGAGGAAAACGGTCCGTCCTAAAGACTGGACTGAGATCAGCTTTAGCTGCCTATCGAGGGATAAAGATGCCAATATAAAATCTAATTGTAAAACAGTTTGGCTTCGGTCTACAGATTCAACTAGTTTGACCTACATGTTCGGCATATTCTATTATGGGTGTTTGATTGAAGAGCATCTGATTTCAAAGTGAAAGTTTCATCAAGTCAACGAATGCTCAGTGGGAATGAAGAATGAGGAAGGTTCCCCAAACGAATGCGACATCGCCCAATCCATTTTACTCTACATTGGGCTATTTGATCAGCTGAGGAAATTAGGCTATAGGCTACCCCCTCGTCGTTCTTATTTTGCTGTAATGAAATGTAATCATTTCACAATAAGAGCTGAGTGTGCTCCTTTGTTGTAGCACAACTCAGCTAAAATAACGCTTCAGTGCAAACATTAGCTTTAGGTCAGTGGGCTAATCTGTTATAGCGTTATGAAAGACAATTGAATCATATTGAATTGAGTCTGTAAACCTATGAACACATCGTTGGTTGGAGCCTAACAACAGTTAGGCTAAAGGTCGCATTGATGCCGCTGGTTATTGATAGCCTACATTGAATATTTGCAGTGCTGTTGAACTGGGGGGGTCTTAGGTGTATTTGTTGTTTTTCTGTGGCCTGAATTTTGCGGGGGGGTCTTAGGTGTATTTGTTGTTTTTCTGTGGCCTGAATTTTGCTTTTTGTTTTGTCTGTACAGATCGGTATGTCGGATGAGGATTCGCGTGCCAGCATTAGTTCTTCTTCCTCAACTCATCAGCATTTAGAAAAAAACGCACCTAAGAAACGAGAAGAAAGCAAAGCCAGCATGAGCAAGACTTCCAAACTCCTCTCCACCAGCGCCAAAAGGTAAGGATGATTGTTGCTGTGGCTGTCAAAGAAATGCAACGTTTCACTGAGTTGATATTTTGTAATACCGTAGCTCATTCTCGGCCACTGTTGTTAATGTATCGTCTTATCATTGACTGGCGCGTCACTATAGTGTTTAATTTACAGTGGACCATTTTCTGAATTTGGTTCTGTACATATAAATATGAATATTCCAATAATGTATTTTTTTTTTATATATATGTTCATAACCTTCTTAGTGCATGGTTGTCAAACTGTAAATAGCCTATGATTCAATAGATTACTAACTTATTTCCATATTTAATTTCTGTTTATTGTGAAATTGTGGTAAAACTAGAGGAAATAAAAAATCTGGCACAATGCAGTCTATCTATAGTTATTTGTCCTCATCCTGTTTTACTGTTTGTCTTGATCCTTTGGTAAAGTTAGCATTCTGAGAATGTATCTTGTTCCCTATTATTCATCTTCTGTTAGAATCAAGACTGTGAGTGATCATTTTCATCTTTGTGCATTATTTCAGAATTCAGAAGGAGTTAGCTGACATTACTTTGGATCCGCCACCGAACTGCAGGTAGGCGCATGTGTGTGTGCAATTTTAGCATGTAAATCTTGGTGGGGGGGGGTATGCATGCTTGTAAAGCCACTACACAACTCTGAACAATAGATTAATTGCGCTAGAACGGTGCACACAAACTGTTAGGGCCTACATAAAGCTGTCCCAACAGCAGTCCCAACACCTTACCACTGCTACACCTGGCTATCAGCGGAGCCTTGTATGGCAGCGAAACAGTTCATTCAGCCTCATTTACTGCCTTTTAAAAAAATACAGCTGATATGGCTGACTTGTTTAAACAAATGTGGTTTCTACTGACAATTGATATGTACAAACTATGGCATAAGGGGATGACAAGCGGATAAGAGGAAATCTGTAATTTTAGATTAAGACATTAATGAGCGAGCTAGGACGGACGTTGTCAATATAACTATTTGTTTAGCACTTGAAATGTACAGTGACAGAATTCAGAACATGGGCCGTTCTTACAGTGTTCTCTCTGTACACCAAGTCAGACCCATAGGATAAATAAAGGGGGCATATAAGCAGACATTGAAAGCTCTTACAATATTTGATGATTACATTTCTCTAAAACAGGTTATAGGCTACATGTACACCATCTAGTCAGAACAGTAGGTGAAATTAAGAGGGAAAAATAGACCAAACTATTAGGGTGAGGCACATGGGCTACTAACAGCTTACTACACAACATACTTAGTATTACTTTCTTAGCTACAGTATACATATCTCCCTGGCATATTACATCATTTATACAGCAGTATACAATACATTTTTGGACTCACCACGTGCTGTGCCCACTTGAACAGGAAGGTGGCGCGGCGTTCCTTTTGTAGGCAAATTTTGTCATCAAAGTCTGGCATTCTCTGGATTTATGGTGCTTTCAAGACAACTGGGAACTCTGGAAAAAAACAAGGTTGAATCATGATGACATCCGTGATCTTCAGGTCTAGAAAGAGGTCAGAGTTCCCGACTTACATTTCCGAGTTGGATGACCGTACAAAACGTATTTTGCCAGTCAGAGGCAGTTTTTTTCCTGAGTTTACAGTTGTCTTGAACTCACTGAAGTCAGATTTCCCAGTTCTGAGTTAACAGTTGTTTTGAGTAATCATGCTGGATTGACAGCATGGCCAATGTTGAATGTTTATATTTTTAAGCTTGGAAAAGAGACCCTTAAACCAAGAATTGGGACCTCACACCCACTCCACTGAATAGCAGGCTAGTGATTGCTTTGAAATGCTTGCAGTTAGCCACTGATTCCTTCCAAACCACTCATTGTTGAGTTTGCGATTTCCAACTTGTTGTGTAATATTTGTCCAATGGCCGAGGAGCACCCATACATTTAATCTATAATTTCTCTTCATATGACAAGAATCAAAAAGGATTTCCCAGTAGATTGTCGACTTGATTCATGATGATGACTGCTAGCTAAGATTTTGAAAGTATGATGTTGACATAATCAGTCCAATCAAAGCTACTGGAGGGCGGCAGGTAGCCTAGTGGTTACAGTGTTGGACTTGTAACCGGAAGGTTGCAAGGTCGAATCCCTGAGCTGCCGTTCTGTCCCTGAAAAGGCAGTTAACCCACTGTTCCCCGGGCGCCGATGGGAAAGGGCACCGGTACCCCCTTTCCCTACTGTAGATATAACGTGATTTGACGTCATCTGTGACCAATGACCTTGAGCCTTCTTGGATGGGCACTTCTAATGTAACTATATGGCAGCACCCAAGGGGCTTGAATTATCCATCTCCACCCTTAGATATGCCAGTGATTTAGTGTCCCCATGAGTGACAGAACATTGAGCCAATCACGGCACAATAAGAGAACATTTACCAACCCCTACACTCTGTATTTTCTGCTGGCTGCCCCACCACCACAGAAAGCACTGAGCTAGGCTGAAACACGAGAAAGCAAAAAAGAGACCATGTTTGTATGGAGGCTTTATTTAGTCAATTACTTCTTTTTTTAATTTTTTACATTGTTTGTTTGAAAACTGATATGTGACACATACTAATGCCAAATAACATGCAAAAAATGTGGGGCTCAAAACAGGTGGGGCTCTTCCACACCTGCCCTGAAGGACGGGTCGCCACTGGCCGTATGTGAGGCATGATGCACACAGTTCTGACATGCGTCCTGGAAGGCCAGTAAAGTGGTAGAAAAGAGATGTGCTACACAGACACACACATACACGCTCTCTATAGAGACAGGAGATATACAAGCAGTTCCTGGTCATGTGTTATTGAACCTTCAAGGCCACTGAGGGAGTTCATCTCTGTATGTACAGTGGGGCAAAAAAGTATTTAGTCAGCCACCAATTGTGCAAGTTCTCTCACTTAAAAAGATGAGAGAGGCCTGTAATTTTCATCATAGGTACACTTCAACTATGACAGATAAAATGAGGAAAAAAAATCCAGAAAATCACATTGTAGGATTTTTTATGAACTTATTTGCAAATTATGGTGGAAAATAAGTATTTGGTCACATACAAACAAGCAAGATTTCTGGCTCTCACAGACCTGTAACTTCTTCTTTAAGAGGCTCCTCTGTCCTCCACTCGTTACCTGTATTAATGGCACCTGTTTGAACTTGTTATCAGTATAAAAGACACCTGTCCACAACCTCAAACAGTCACACTCCAAACTCCACTATGGCCAAGACCAAAGAGCTGTCAAAGGACACCAGAAACAAAATTGTAGACCTGCACCAGGTTGGGAAGACTGAATCTGCAATAGGTAAGCAGCTTGGTTTGAAGAAATCAACTGTGGGAGCAATTATTAGGAAATGGAAGACATACAAGACCACTGATAATCTTCCTCGATCTGGGGCTCCACGCAAGATCTCACCCGTGGGGTCAAAATGATCACAAGAACGGTGAGCAAAAATCCCAGAACCACACGGGGACCTAGTGAATGACCTGCAGAGAGCTGGGACCAAAGTAACAAAGCCTACCATCAGTAACACACTACGCCGCCAGGGACTCAAATCCTGCAGTGCCAGACGTGTCCCCCTGCTTAAGCCAGTACATGTTCAGGCCGTCTGAAGTTTGCTAGAGAGCATTAGGATGATCCAGATGAGGATTGGGAGAATGTCATATGGTCAGATGAAACCAAAATAGAACTTTTGGTAAAAACTCAACTCGTCGTGTTTGGAGGACAAAGAATGCTGAGTTGCATCCAAAGAACACCATACCTACTGTGAAGCATGGGGTGGAAACATCATGCTTTGGGGCTGTTTTTCTGCAAAGGGACCAGGACGACTGATCCGTGTAAAGGAAAGAATGAATGGGGCCATGTATCGTGAGATTTTGAGTGAAAACCTCCTTCCATCAGCAAGGGCATTGAAGATGAAAGCGTGGCTGGGTCTTTCAGCATGACAATGATCCCAAACACACCGCCTGGGCAATCGAAGGAGTGGCTTCAGAAGAAGCATTTCAAGGTCCTGGAGTGGCCTAGCCAGTCTCCAGATCTCAACCCCATAGAAAATCTTTGGAGGGAGTTGAAAGTCCGTGTTGCCCAGCGACAGCCCCAAAACATCACTGCTCTAGAGGAGATCTGCATGGAGGAATGGGCCAAAATACCAGCAACAGTGTGTGAAAACTTTGAAGACTTACAGAAAACGTTTGACCTCTGTCATTGCCAACAAAGGGTATATAACAAAGTATTGAGATAAACTTTTGTTATTGACCAAATACTTATTTTCCACCATAATTTGCAAATAAATAAATTAAAAATCCTACAATGTGATTTTCTGGATTTCTTTTTCTCATTTCGTCTGTCATAGTTGAAGTGTACCTATGATGAAAATTACAGGCCTCTCTCATCTTTTTAAGTTGGAGAACTTGCACAATTGGTGGCTGACTAAATACTTTTTTGCCCCACTGTATATCTTCAGAGAGGCCAGAATTTACGCTCAGCTGCTGTGCTGCGGTCAGTCTACACTTGCCAGTCTACACTCACTTAGAGAACTCAGGGTCATGATGATCCTGTCTAGAGCTTGAGAAGTGAGCTGATTACATGTTGACACAGCTCTCCAGACCACCAGTTGGACACACACTAACCAGTTCCAGAACAGACATTTAGCTAGCTGATGACCCTGGCATATGACTGCTATGGATTTGGCAGAGGCTGGCTCACTCAACATGTCAGAGAGTAATGGCATATTTTAAGCCAGGAGCATGGTGCTCTGCAGCTGGAAAGGACCATGAAGGAAGGAATCCTATTTGACTGACTAGTCATTCCATCCATAGGTGGGTTTTGTGGCCTGCTCTAGTGTAGTGGGCCTACTATGGTGCTGCTGTGGTATTGGGAAGAAGAAGGAGCCTCGGTTAATCCAGAGGGATTATGGGGGTTTATAACCACATCACCACGTGTAGCCCAGATGCTTGGAACCCAGTGAACTAAAGAGGGGGCTTTGGGGGTTGACCCAGTGAACTATGTTCCAACCAGACAGTCTGCTGCCACCTTAGTGACCTGACTGACCAGAACTGATGGTTGTGTCATAGCACGGAAGTAATTCAGTGAATCATGCTTGTGTGATGAGTCGCCTTGCCTGAGACCTGAAGACGTGCATTAGCTTCTTGAGCTAATGCCTAGGCTTCAGCTCATCAGGCTAGTACAGTCTTATGGCTCGAAGTGACAATGTGAAAAGATCCAAGCCAGCCCAGTATGCCTACAGTGCAGGTAGTGAGTGTGAAAAGGGCATTTGTGGCCTTGGACCTATCTTTAGATGCACTATACATTCTTTGCATGAGGCAGTTATATAGTGGTTTTGTCAGTAGTTTTCATTAACCTGTCAGTAAGTTGGTGTCCCTGAACTGGATGTTTTCTGCCATAGCAAGCATGTCATGTTTTCTGGCCACTACATGGCCAGTTCCTCAGATGCCATTCATCAAAAGCTAATTATACTTGACACGGGAATGCCACACACATACACTCCAGCCTTGTTTTATTTTTAAATGGTCTTGTCATAGTGCCAACATCACACACTCGTTTCCTTCCCCCTCACATGCTCTCTCTCCCTTCCCCCATCTCCCTCCCCCTCGCATGCTCTCTCTCTCCCCCTCGCATGCTCTCTCTCTCCCCCTCGCATGCTCTCTCTCTCCCCCTCGCATGCTCTCTTTCTCCCCCTCGCATGCTCTCTCTCTCCCCCTCGCATGCTCTCTCTCTCCCCCTCGCATGCTCTCTCTCTCTCCCCCTCGTGATGCTCTCTCCCTCCCCTCGCATGCTCTCTCTCTCCCCTCGTGATGCTCTCTCTCTCCCCTCGTGATGCTCTCTCCTCCCCCGTGCATGCTCTCTCTCTCCCTCCCCCTGCATGCTCTCTCTCTCCCCTCGCATGCTCTCTCTCCTCCCTCAGATGCTCTCTCCCTCCCCCTGCATGCTCTCTCCCTCCCCCTGCATGCTCTCTCTCTCCCCCTCGCATGCTCTCTCCCTCCCCCTGGCATGCTCTCTCCCTCCCCCTGGCATGCTCTCTCCCTCCCCATCGCATGCTCTCTCTCTCCCCCTCGCATGCTATATCCCCCTCGCAAGCTCTCTCTCTCTCCCCCTTGCATGCTCTCTCTCTCCCCCTCGCATGCTCTCTCTCTCTCCCCCTCGCATGCTCTCTAGCCTAGTGGTTAGAGTGTTGGACTTGTAACCGGAGGGTTGCAAGTTCGAATTCCCGAGCTCACAAGGTAAAAAATCTGTCGTTCTGCCCCTGAACAAGGCAGTTAACCCACTGTTCCCAGGCGCCAAGACGTGAATGTCGATTAAGGCAGCCCCGCACCTCTCTGATTCAGAGGGGTTGGGTTAAATGCGGAAGACACATTTCAGTTGAAGGCATTCGGTTGTACAACTGACTAATAATGGTGACTTTGACTTTGATGCTCTCTTTCCCCCTCGCATGCTCTCTTTCCCCCTCGCATGCTCTCTCTCTCCCCCTCGCATGCTCTCTCCCTCCCCCTCGCTCCCTCCCCTCGCATGCTCTCTCCCTCCCCCTCGCATGCTCTCTCTTTCCCCCTCGCATGCTCTCTCCATCCCCCCGCACATGCTCTCTCCCTCCCCCTCGCATGCTCTCCCCCTCACATGCGCTCTCTCTCCCCCTCGCATGCTCTCTCTCACATTAGTTTCCTTAGCTTGCTCTTTGGCTATTGCTCCCTTGCACTTTTTTCTAGAACTTGTTTTCCTTTCTTTGACAAACACACTCTCTCGATCTCACTCCCTCCCTGTCCCTCCCTTCAGGATGTAGCCCCTGGGTGTCTGGCCTTGCGGTGGCGTTTGCTGGATTCCTGACATTCTCAGAGTTAGAGCTCATGATAGTAATTGAACGTTGAAAGCTTGTACTGTGTGTGTGTGTGTGTGTGTGTTGTGACTGCTCTGTGACTGGGATAGTGGTCAAATAAAATAAATATAAAATGTTGTTTTACAGGGTCAGCCATAGTAGTACGGCACTCCTGGTGCAAATTAGGGTTAAGCGCCTTGCTCAAGGGCACATAGGCAGCTTTTTCACCTTGTTGGCTCGGGTATTTGAGCCAGTGACCTTTCGGTTACTGGCCCAACGCTCTAACCGCTAGGCTATCTGCCGCGCTAAGCTTACAGAACCTGGTATACCCAGGCAGTCTTCCATCCAAGTTCCAACCAGGCCCGACCCTGCTTACCCTCCTAGATCAGACGAGAAGGGAAAACGGTGGATTCCAATTGTGTTCTTCATGCCTCTTACTCACCCCCCGCTGTGTAGCCCCAGCATTGACTGCTGGCTAATGAGTGTTGTGTCTGTGTGTGTGCTTCTAAAGGTGTTTTCACTTCAGGAAGCGTGCCAGTAGTTATTGTAAGCCATCTGAGGTGCTTGTGATTCTTTGTTTACTCCCTCTAGTGTACTCTGAGCTAATGTTTAGAGTGAGAGATTGAGAGCCAAGGATTTTTCTCTCCTTCTCTTGATACAAAATGGAGTGTTACTGTTCCAGAGTGTTGGAGTTGTTGTATGTGTGACTGTGATGGCTGCTGTCTAAGTCTCTGTAAAGCTTTTCATATCTATAAAAAGGACTCCCCACTGGGGAGGAAGTGTCTAGCCCATGCTGTGTTGTTAGCGAGCGCTAAAAACCCAAAGTACTGCTGCTACCTACTGTACCTCTGAGCTGGTATTTCTGAAAAGAGTTGTGTTTATTCGGTAGTCATGATCATTGGAGTGGGACCCAGTGTTGGGATAATGGAGGCTGTTTTGCTTGCTGTGTTCATGGTCCGTTCGGAAAGTGTTGCCTCTTGTTGTATTTTTAGTGATGAGTTTATTTTATTTAGTTAACCTTTATTTTGACAGGGAGTCAATACTGAGACCAAGGTCTGTTTTCCAGAAGAGCCCAGTTTAGCACAGCAACACATCAAAACACAATATACACATTTAGTTGTTTTTTTAATCGCTTTAGTACTATACTGAACAAAAATATAAACGCTACATGCAACAATTTCAAAGATTTTACTTTGAGTTACAGTTCATATAAGGAAATCCCCAAATTTAAATGAATTAATTAGGCCCCAATCTATGGATTTCACATGACTAGGAAAACAGATATGCATCTGTTGGTCACAGATAAAAACATATATTTTTTTTTAAGTAGGGGCATGGATCAGAAAACCAGTCAGTATCTGGTGTGACCACCATTTGCCTCATGCAGTGGGACACTTCTCCTTCCCATAGAGTTGATCAGGCTGTTGATTGTGGCCTGTGGAATGTTGTCCCAGTCCTCTTCAATGGCTGTGCCAAGTTGCTGGATATTGGCGTAACTGGAACACGGTGTCGATCCAGAGCATCCCAAACATGCTCAATGGTGACATGTCTGTTGAGTATGCAGATCATGGAAGAACTGGGACATTTTTAGCTTCTAGGAATTGTGTACAGACCCTTGCGACATGGGGCCTGTGCATTATCATGCTGAAACATGAGGTGATGGTGGCAGATGAACGGCACGACAATTTCCATTAAAATGTCCATCAATAAAATGCAATTGTGTTCGTTGTCCGTTGCTTATGCCAACCCATACCATAACCCCACCATGGGGCACTCGTTCACAACGTTGACATCAGCAACCGCTCACCCACGCAACAGCATACACGTAGTCTGGGGTTGTGAGGCCGGTTGTGTGATGATCATGCTGTTTAATCAGCTTCTTGATATGACACACCTGTCAGATGGATGGATTATCTTGCCAAATGAGAAATGCTCACTAACAGGGATGTAAACAAATGTGTGCACAATTTGAGAGAAATAAGCTTTTTATGCGTATGGAAAATGTCTGGGATATTTTACTACAGCTCATGAAACATTGGACAAACACATTACATGTTGCGTTTTATATTTTTCTTCAGTAAAAATATTTTCACTGCAGTACCTCTGTAGACTCCTAGGGAGCCCGCAGACCCCAGGTTGTATACCCCTGCCCTGCCCTAGAGGAACCAATTCCTCCAATTTTAAAGGGCAATGGAGATCATTCCACACGTAAGGTGCAAAAGAAATAAAGGCAGATCGACCCAACTCAGTGGAGCTCGAAGGGATATCCAATCTCCAGAGATGGCCATTCCTGAGACCGGGTCTGGTATCTTTTACTTCTATAAGTAAGATACTGCAGAAGTTTATGCAGGAGGGCTTAATAAACTATATCTACTAGACTTCAAAAGAGGACCAGCCTTCTTTCTGATACAGAGTGCAGTGATGTGTACTAAACCTATTGCCCGTAATAAAACGTAGTGCGCTATGATAAACTGTGTCCATTGGCTTCAATACAGTGGCAACTGCATTCATAATCCTATACACAATATCCTCATAGTCAATAATGATATGAATGCGACTGAATGATTTGTGTTCTCCTAGTTAATGAAATAGTTAAGACATCAAAATTATGAAATAACACATGGAATCATGCAGTAACCAAAAAAGTGTTAAACAAATCAAAATATATTTTAGATTCTTCAATGTAGACAACCTTTGCCTTGATGACAGCTTTGCACACTCTTGGAATTCCCTCACCCAGCCGTCTTGAAGGAGTTCCCACATATGCTCAGCACTTGTTGGCTGCTTTTTCCTTCACTCAGCGGTCCAACTCATCCCAAACCATCTCAATTGGGTTGAGGTCAGGTGATTGTGGAGGCCAGGTCATCTGGTGCAGCACTCCATCACTCTCCTTCTTGGTCAAATATCCCTTACACAGCCTGGAGGTGTGTTGGGTCATTGTCCTGTTGAAAAACAAATGACAGTCCCACTAAGCGCAAACTAGATGGGATGGTGTATTGCTGCAGAATGCTGTGGTAGCCATGCTGGTTAAGTGCCTTGAATTCTAAATAAATCACTGACAGTGTCACCAGTAAAGCACCATCACACCTCCTCCTCCATGCTTCACGGTGGGAACCACACATGCAGAGATTATCCGTTCACCAACTCTGCATCTCACAAAGACACGGCGGTTGGAACCCAAAATCTTACATTTGGACCCATCAGACAAAAGGACAGATGTCTAATGTCCATTGCTTGTGTTTCTTGTCCCAAACAAGTATTTTCTTTTTATTGGTGTCCTTTTTAGTAGTGTTGTTTGTTGTTGCAGAGATTCAACCATGAAAGCCTGATTCACGCAGTCTCTTCTGAACAGTTGATGTTGAGATGTGTCTGTTACTGGAACTCTGTGAAGCATTTATTTGGGCTCCAATCTGAGGCTGGTAACTCTAATGAACTTATCCACTGCAGCAGAAGTAACTCTGGGTCTTCCTTTCCTGTGGCGGTCCTCATGAGAGCCAGTTTCATCATAGGGCTTGATGGTTTTTGCAACTGCAGGTGAAGAAACATTCAAAGTTCTTAATGTTCCGCATTGACTGACCTTCATGTCTTAAAGTAATGATGGACTGTCATTTCTCTTTGCTTATTTGAGCTGTTCTTGCAATAATATGGACTTGGTCTTTTACCAAATAGGGCTATCTTCTGTATAGCACCCCTACCTTGTCACAACACAACTGGCTCAAACGCATTATGAAGGAAAGAAATTCTACAAATTAACTTTTAACAAGATACTCCTGTTAATTGAAATGCATTCCAGTTGACTACCTCATGAAGCAGGTCGAGAGAATGCCAAGAGTGTGCAAAGCTGTCATCAAGGCAAAGGGTGGCTACTTTGAATATATTTTGAATTGTTTACCACTTTTTGGGGGGGTTACTACATGATTCTGTGTTATTTCATAGTTTTGATGTCTTCCCTAGAAAATAGTCAAATAAAGAAAAACCCTGGAATTAGTAGGTGTGTCCAAACTTTTGACTGGTACTGTACGTATGCATTTTACCTACATTAAGTACCAATTTCAATTCAACGAAGGTTAAGCACGCTGTAGAAAAACATTTTGAAACTGAAAATGAAATGAGTGTTTCTCATAATTTTTTTATCACTCATTCAGTTTCCAAACGGTTTCTGGCAGAAAGGCAGCTAGGCAGATGGGTTCCCCCTCTTAACACCTCTTCAGTTTAGGATGATTCATTTGGATTCATATCCCTGGGTGGTTTTACTCTATGCATCTCCTGAAGGCCGTGTGAGAACAGATATTAACGATGGGGTTTATATCCAGACAGGGAGGGAACACTTCTGGGGAAACCAGACAGAGAGAGGAAGTAAGCCCACCAGAAACTGTCAAATGAATACCATGTTTTTTTCCACTTGCCCCACATTAAACATAACATCCCTAAACTGTGTTAATCAATTACTTCCAACTGACTGCTAGTGATTTGTGAATGAAGAAAACAGCCTTGAAGCATTCCCATTACTCCTGGAATGCTAGGTAAATATTATCTTTCCATTACTGAAAAGAAGGTTCACTCACAGGCCGATTACCCACAGAAAAATAATAGATATTATTCTATGTATACTACATCTCTGTGCGATTTCCATTATCAGGAATGGGTAGTGTTTCTTCAGTCTTTCAGCCGCTCTGTTGAAGTGGCGTCATTATACTATCTATTTTGTTATGACAGCCTAGTGTACATTACACTGTGTTTCTGGTTAGTGCTATAAAAAGAGGTAGTGCTAGCAGCTGCTAATGGGTTAGAGATGATGTGATGACAGATAGTACACATAAAGAGGACAGTATCTGCACTTAGACATATTCCTGGCAAGCCAAGGTGTCAAGTGAGATAGACTGAAGCCAGGAGTTGCATGCATTATGCTGGCCCCTGATATAACTGGCCTGTACTCTCATAGGGATGACAATTTCTATTTACACTTGGAAGATTAGCCCCTGTTGTTTGCAAAAAGATTCCAAACAAGCAACAGTATCACAGAAGTAAACAAACGTTTTGGGGAATCAGAAAAATCTGTTATTCCACTTGTTACCACACTGATGCATTGAGTGTAGACATTTTGATGGTTCTTCATCACAAACACAGTCTCCCAGCTGAAATGTGGACTGATCTCGCCCCACCTTTCCTTTCTCTCGGAGGTCTGAAAAGAAGCCCCTGTCTGTTATTAAACTGAATGACATCACAACAGTGACTATTAGTTTGGCGTATTGAACTGAACAACTACATTGACTGCAGCATGGCATATCACCCCTGCCGGGAACACTACGTGACATTTGTCTGTTGGGGTGGAGAACAGACTCTCCTCTGTGGCTCTGCTGTGTATCACACACATCTGTTGTCAGGCAGAGAAACCACACAGGCAGGATGTTTTAATGTGAAATTATACAATACTTCTGTATACAGATTTTTGGCATAGAATTAGGAACTGTATTTTATACAGAGACTGTTCTGTGTTTTTGGCATCAACGTATTTGTTGGGGGTGATAGGCCTAAAATTAAGTGTTATGTTTTCACATTGATTTCTAATTAGCTTTTCTGTTAGCATGAATGCAAAGCATGCATTTTGGTCGATGAGTAATGACTAGGCATTTTTTCGTTGTAGATCATTTCTGTGTTTACATTACTCAATACTGGTGGGTGGCGTTAATCCAGTGGACTATCAGAAGCTCCATTCAACCCCTGTCACTGATCAAATAAACTGCATAGCACTCTAGCTTTGTTTTGGTTTTCCTACAAGGCGATGACCTGACTCGTGGCAGGTTGCGCTGGTAATGAGTTACATCGATAATGCTGTGAATGATAATGGATTATATATAAGGAATCATTATTACAATTAAGATGCCTATATTTCAGTTCTTCTGTTTTCTGATACACAAGTATTAGCATTTAATGTGTTAGTTAACCTTTACTTTTATGAGCTAGACATTTTAGAAATCATCAATCTCTATAAATCATATAGCCTGTGTGTTTGTATGTTCTACAGAGAAACCAAGTGTCAAGCACTATATTATTGCATTCCTTCATCACATTCTGTCATTTTTATCTTTCACCATTCATTTCTCCAATGCCATGAAACAGTGTAATGTACCGATGTTGCCTGTTTGTGTGTTTGCAGTGCGGGTCCAAAAGGAGACAACATCTATGAATGGAGATCCACCATCCTGGGACCACCAGGCTCTGTGTACGAGGGAGGAGTCTTCTTCCTAGATATCGCCTTCACACCAGACTACCCCTTCAAACCACCCAAGGTAAAGACTCCAGTCAAAACAGCTGACTCAAACAATGAATAGAACATTCCGCGATTACACAGCTTTGTAGGTTACCACTTTCTCACTAGAGAAGGGAACTTATTGCAAAGTTGACCGCTGGAGGGAGCGATTGCGCTTGTATTTTATTGAAATGCAGGGCCTCTAGTTCTCTCTGCAAATTGCAAACCGTTAATGGTCAGTTTAGCCATACCAACCAACCAAACCAGACTCAAAAAGGCTTGAATGGAAATGTGGTTTCCATGATTAGACTGAGTTTCAATCCTCCAAGCATTGTTGAGTGGATTATTTTGGTGTTTCTTTCAGGATCTACCACTGTAACATCAATAATGTTCAGGGTGTATTGATCTAGAGAAACTTTGTTTCCTTGTTTTTACTGCCTGGCTGTGCACAGGGCTGCATGCAGACAGGCAGGCAGGCAGGCAGACACACACACACTCCTATAGCTGCTGTCTGAGAACAGGGTACACAAACACCACAGACTAGACTAGCAGATCCCCTCCACACCTTGGGATAGCCTGGGAGATTATGCAGCTTTTTTGGAACAGTTTCCACAAGCAGGCCAGCATGGTTAGTCACTCATGAAGTGATTGAGAGAGAGTGAGTCAGCTAAGGAGAACGTGATTGAGGGGGAGAACGTGATTGAGTCAAAGGGTGCTTCTCCAATGTCACTCCCACTCTGATCCCTCCCCTGTTCAGGCAGGCAGCCCGGAGGTCAGAGGTGGCTCCCTAATGATGTTTAGTCTCTTGTCTTCCTAATGTTTCGCTCCGCTTCTTCTGTGTTACTGGCACAAAGAGATGCTCAGCTCCTGAAGGACTGGAAAGAGCACATAAACCACAGGTTGTATTGATCTAGAGAAACTTTGTTGTATCCTAGGTGATGTTCCGTACCAGGATTTACCACTGTAACATCAATGACAGTCGGGGTGTATTGATTTCTAGAGAAACGTTGTTGTTTCCTAGGTGACGTTCCGTACCAGAATCTACCACTGTAACATCAACAGTCAGGGTGTGATCTGTCTGGACATCCTGAAGGACAACTGGAGCCCCGCCCTCACCATCTCCAAGGTGCTGCTGTCCATCTGCTCCCTGCTTACTGACTGCAACCCTGGTGAGACTTGAGACACCATATACTACTGTAATGCGGGTTCCATTGAAATTAATGAATTACAGTGGCTGATTTGAAGGGCATTGTAGTCTTATTTCAAACATTGTCATATGTGGAATTCTGTTTGTGCGTGCTGGCTGGTAAAAGCTATAGTTGATGCCTTATCTATAACTCTGTATAATCTCCACCCATCACAGCTGACCCTCTGGTAGGAAGCATCGCCACCCAGTACACAACCAACAGACCAGAGCACGACAGGATAGCCAAACAGTGGACCAAGAGATATGCCACATAGACACACAGGGCTGGGTCGTATTCATTAGGGACTGAAACGGGGAGGAACTACTTGGAATTGTCCAATAAGAAACGTTCATTTCTGTTTCTCGTTGCAAAACGTTTTCTGTTGCATGCCCTAATGACTACAACCCTGGGCAACATGAGAGGGGGGAAGTGTCATCCTTCTGGGATGACTCGGGACTGTCGGTCTGGGGGAAACGGGAGGTTGGAGACTAGGGGAGGATTCTTCTTGGAATTTAAGTCTTATCTCCTGATATTTTGTCTTTTTTAAGTTCTCGGCCCGTATATTATAATGAAGAGTTTGGTAATAATGCTTTTCAATGTTTCCTTAATGTTCTGTAAATTATTTTTTTGCTAATTGTGCTTCGAAATGAAATACATTTTTAATTGTTGAACTGCTTGTATAAAGGTGTGACACAATGGTTTTCTGTTAGAATTCCAAATCTCATGTCAATGTGAATTTCACATAATAAAGTAACCGTTGGTGTAAGCGCTCTTGCATATCTATCATTTAATCTGCTATAATATATTGCTGAAACATTGGTACACTGCTCAAAAAAATAAAGGGAACACTTAAACAACACAATGTAACTCCAAGTCAATCACACTTCTGTGAAATCAAACTGTCCACTTAGGAAGTAACACTGATTGACAATAAATTTCACATGCTGTTGTGCAAATGGAATAGACAACAGGTGTAAATTATAGGCAATTAGCAAGACACCCCCAATAAAGGAGTGGTTCTGAAGGTGGTGACCACAGACCACTTCTCAGTTCCTATGCTTCCTGGCTGATGTTTTGGTCACTTTTGAATGCTGGCGGTGCGTTCACTCTAGTGGTAGCATGAGACGGAGTCTACAACCCACACAAGTGGCTCAGGTAGTGCAGCTCATCCAGGATGGCACATCAATGCGAGCTGTGGCAAGAAGGTTTGCTGTGTCTGTCAGCGTAGTGTCCAGAGCATGGAGGCACTACCAGGAGACAGGCCAGTACATCAGGAGACGTGGAGGAGGCCGTAGGAGGGCAACAACCCAGCAGCAGGACCGCTACCTCCGCCTTTGTGCAAGGAGGAGCAGGAGGAGCACTGCCAGAGCCCTGCAAAATGACCTCCAGCAGGCCACAAATGTGCATGTGTCTGCTCAAACGGTCAGAAACAGGCCCGACGTCCACAGGTGGGGGTTGTGCTTACAGCCCAACACCGTGCAGGACGTTTGGCATTTGCCAGAGAACACCAAGATTGCCATTGGCGCCCTGTGCTCTTCACAGATGAAAGCAGGTTCACACTGAGCACGTGACAGACGTGACAGAGTCTGGAGACGCCGTGGAGAACGTTCTGCTGCCTGCAACATCCTCCAGCATGACCGGTTTGGTGTGGGTCAGTCATGGTGTGGGGTGGCATTTCTTTGGGGGGCTGCACAGCCCTCCATGTGCTCGCCAGAGGTAGCCTGACTGCCATTAGGTACCGAGATGAGATCCTCAGACCCCTTGTGAGACCATATGCTGGTGCGGTTGGCCCTGGGTTCCTCCTAATGCAAGACAATGCTAGACCTCATGTGGCTGGAGTGTGTCAGCAGTTCCTGCAAGAGGAAGGCATTGATGCTATGGACTGGCCCGCCCGTTCCCCAGACCTGAATCCAATTGAGCACATCTGGGACATCATGTCTCGCTCCATCCACCAACGACACGTTGCACCACAGACTGTCCAGGAGTTGGCGGATGCTTTAGTCCAGGTCTGGGAGGAGATCCCTCAGCAGACCATCCGCCACCTCATCAGGAGCATGCCCAGGCGTTGTAGGGAGGTCATACAGGCACGTGGAGGCCACACACACTACTGAGCCTCATTTTGACTTGTTTTAAGGACATTACATCAAAGTTGGATCAGCCTGTAGTGTGGTTTTCCACTTTAATTTTGAGTGTGACTCCAAATCCAGACCTCCATGGGTTGATAAATTTGATTTCCATTGATAATTTCTGTGTAATTTTGTCAGCACATTCAACTATGTAAAGAAAAAAGTATTGAATAAGATTATTTCATTCATTCAGATCTAGGATGTGTTATTTTAGTGTTCCCTTTTTTTTGAGCAGTGCATTTTAGCCTATACAGCACATAATGTCTAGGTGTGTTGCTGATATACAGTCATTTATACATTCAACAATACATTTATTGTTCAATGGCATTCAAACTGAAACACGTGCATATGTGAAGAGGCAGATGGACAGCAACAAACAAAACCAACTTAGTAGCAGCATAAAATATTACATTTATTTAGCTAGGTCTCACAAGACATGAAGGACACAGGCAATGTTCCAATTATCTCTCCATCCTCAATGTTCACTTCAATTCACTGAATTCAAAGAAAATGACTAAGACATATGGTGGAAACTCCTGGCCCGTGCCTCCACCAATCCAATGCTTTTACATATGAACGCATGACAGAAGCCACATTTCATCCCATTCCTACCCACTAGGAATTAAGTTTAGTAAAGTGACAAATAAATTAGGTAAATAAAACATATACAAAGCTAATAAAGTACATAGGTTTTGTATTTTTAACAAATAAACAAAAACAACCATTTAGGGTGCAACTGATGAAAGACAGACATTTAATAATCAGACATGAGCAACAGAAGACCTGATCAAGGTAGTACCATTCTTTTTTATTGCTACCGGGCCATACACTAAGTAGTATCTAGCAATATGCCGTACACTAGATGGTAGTAGGCCATTCATTAGGTAATATGCCTCACTCTAAAGGCGCATTAGATGGGCCTAGACCTTGCTGTACAGCGGCTACTATAGCCATCACATAGGATAGGACACACTGAAACCAGAGGGGTGTATGACACCACAAAGCAGGCTCACTCATTTAGCCAGCTCACTTTGATAAACATTAAGATACATCTCTTGATTTGCTAGTTCATAAAAATAAAAAAAGATCTCTTAATATGGGTTGTTGGTTGTCTATGGAATGTCGAGTCCGTTACTATGTCTATGGAGATATGAAGTCAGAATATGAATTGAAGTTGGCTGGCTAACTCATCAATCCTACTCTGTAACATATCCCCCCTGAAGTACTTGGAACTTAGGTGCTCTTGAGGTTGAGCTCAGTTCATATGTCGTTGGACGCCGTGCCCTTGCTCTTACGTCCTGGAAGAGGGAAGGCAGACTTGCTCTGAGGCTGTGTGAGGCGGCTGGTGAGCATGGTGAAGGGTTCGATGAGAGAGTTCCTCTCAGTGACGCTGACCTCCCATAGCTTGACCTTCTCCCCCCGCGCCCACTGCTGCGCTGCCTCCAGCTCCACCTGACGACGCTCACGCAGGTCCGTCTTGTTCCCTAGCACGATCACCATCACCTGGAGGAAGACGGCGGGAGAAGTGACACTCCAACTAAACTCAACAACAATAGTATGAGGTTCTGTTTTTTGTTTTGGTTTATAGTTTGGGTTTTTTATGGACTTCTGTGCTTCTGCTTGCTCCTTGGTGTCTACCCCGGGTTAGAATAAAACCACTGTGACAACTGCTGATGTAAATATGGCTTTATAAATACATGCGATTGATTGATAAGCTGTTTGTGACCAAAACAATAAACGAAATCTGGCTCATTTGACTAAAAGTTAAAACCACACACACTTATCAACCCTTAGGGAGTTTCAATCATTCAATCCCAGTACCTCTTTCTTGTCTCTGGACTTGTCTATTTCCTTCTTGAGGATGTCCACCTTCTTAAAGGACTCCAGGCTGTCCACACTATAGACCAGCACAAAGCCGTCTGCCACAGAGTAGTAGTGCCTGGGAAGGTCCAGGCCGTCGTGGAGCCCCCTGGTGTCATAGAGACGTAACTGTTCCTTTACACCACGATCCGTTTCCACCGATGCCACATACACATCCTCCTGGGTCTCAGTGGACTCTGAACCTGCAACAGACAGGAGATAATGGATCATTCAATGGTTGTGTTCAACACAACAGTCTAGTAGGTAGTGTAGGTAGGCAGTGCTCATTCAACTCTCGGTTAAATACAGTATTTATATTCAACTCTTAAAAGGCGCTGCATGGCCAAACCAAATTAAATTGTATTGGTCGCATACACAAAGTCAAGGTATTGGAGTGGCCATCACAAAGCCCTGACCTCACCATAGACAATTTGTGGGCATAACTGAAAAAGCATGTGCGAGCAAGGAGGCCTACAAACCTGACTCAGTTACACCAGCTCTGTCAGGAGGAATGGGCCAAAATTCACCCAACTTATTGTGGGAAGCTTGTGGAAGGCTACCTGAAACATTTGACCCAAGTTAAACAATTTAAAGGCAATGCTACCAAATACTAATTGAGTGTAGGTAAACTTCTGAACCACTGGGAATGTGATGAAAGAAATAGAAGCTGACAAGTTGACATTTCACATTCTTAAAATAAATTGGTGATCCTAACTGACCTAAGACAGGGAATTTTGACTAGTATTAAATGTCAGGAATTGTGAAAAACTGGGTTTAAATGTATTTGGCTAAGGTGTATGTAAACTTCCAACTTCAACTGTATGTATATATGACAGAATGTATAGACATTATGGACAGTATGTGGATATAACATTTTGTATATCTTTAGAATACAGTTGAAGTCGGGAAGGTCTTGGCTGATTTCTTTTGATTTTCCAATTATGTCAAATAAAGAGGCACAGTGTGAAGGTAGGCCTTGAAATACATCCACAGGTACACCTCAAATTGACTCAAATGATGTCAATTAGCCTATCAGAAGCTTCTAAAGCCACAATTATTTTTCAGAGGTCTTGGCTGATTTCTTTTGATTTTCCCATGATGTCAAGCAAATGAGCACTGAGTTTGAAGGTAGGCCTTGAAATACATCCACAGGTACACCTCCAATTGACTCAAATTATATAAATTAGCCTATCAGAAGCTTCTGGAATTTTCCAAGCTGTTTAAAGGCACAGTCAACTTAGTGTATGTAAACTTCTGACCCACTGGAATTGTGATACAGTGAATTATAAGTGAAATAATCTGTCTGTAAACAATTGTTGGAAAAATTACTTGTGTAATGCACAAAGTAGATGTCCTAACTGACTTTGTGGAGTAGTTGAAAAACAAGTTGTTTTAATGACTCCAACCTAAGTGCATGTAAACTTCCGATTTCAACTGTACATAGGATAGAATAGCACATATACACCAATAGGATGGCATTGACTAGAATACAGTATATACATATGAAATGAGTAAAACAGTATGTAAACATTATTAAAGTGACCAGTGTTCCATCATTATTCTTTTTTATTTATTTTTTGTATTTTGCCCCCCAATTTCATCATATCCAATTACGATCTTGTCTCATCACTGCAACTCCCCAACTGGCTCGTGAGAGGCAAAGGTTGAGTCATGCATCCTCCGAAACATGACCCGCCAAACACCAGCCCGCTTAACCCCGAAGCCAGCCGCACCAATGTGTCAGAGGAAACACTGTTCAGCTGACAACCGTAGTCAGCCTGCAGGCGCCCGGCCCACCACAAGGAGTCGCTAGAGCGTGATGAGCCAAGTAAAGCCCCTCGGGCAAACCCTCCCCTAACCCGGACGACGCTGGGCCAATTGTGCGCCACCTTGTGGGACTCCCAGTCACGGCTGGTTGTGACACAGCCTGGGATCGAACCCGGGTCTCTAGTGAAGCCTCAAGCATTGCGATGCAGTGCCTTAGGCCGCTGCGCCACTCGGGAGGCCAATGTTCCATTATTAAAGTGAGTAGTGATTCCATGTCTATAGGGCAGCAGCCTCTAAGGTGCAGGGTTGAGTAACCGGGTGGTAGCCGGCTAGTGACAGTGAATAAGTTCAAGGCAGGGTACTGGGTGGAGGCCGGAAAGTGATGGCTATTTAACAGTCTGATGGTCTTGAGATAGAAGCTGTTTTTCAGTCTCTCGGTTCCAGCTTTGATGCACCTGTACTGACCTCGCCTCCTGGATGATAGCGGGGTGAACAGGCCATGGCTCAGGTGGTTGATGTCCTTGAACTTTTTGGCCTTCCTGTGACATTGGGTACTGTAGGTGTCCTGGAGGGCAGGCAGTGTGCCCCCGGTGATCAGTTGGGCAGACCGCACCACCCTCTAGAGAGCCCTGCGGTTGCAGGCGGTGCAGTTGCCGTACCAGGTGGTGATACAGCCCGAGAGAATGCTATCAATGGTGCATCTGTAAAATTTTGTGAGGGTCTTATGGGCCAAGCCAAATTTCTTCAGCCTACTGAGGTCGAAGAGACGCTGTTGCGCCTTCTTCATCACACTGTCTGTATGGTTGGACCATTTCAGATTGTCAGTGATCTGTACACCGAGGAACTAGAAGCTTTTCACCTTCTTGATGTGGATGGGGGTATGCTTCCTCTGCTGTCTCCTGAAGTCCACAATCAGCAACTTCGTTTTGTTGACGTTGAGGGAGAGGATATTCTCCTTGCACCACTCTGACAGGGCCCTCACCTCCTCCCTGTCTCGTCATTGTTGGTAATCAGGCCTACTACTGTTGTGTCGTCTGAAAACTTGATGATTGAGTTGGAGGCATGCGTGGCCACGCAGTCATGGGTGAACAGGGAGTATAGGAGGGGGCTGAGCATGCACCCTTGTGGCGCCACTGTGTTGAAGATCAGCGTAGTGTAGGTGTTGTTGCCTACCTTCACCACCTGGGGGTGGCCCGTCAGGAAGTCCAAGACCCAGTTGCACAGGGCAGGGTTCAGACTCAGGTCCCAGAGCTTAATGATGACCTTGGAGGGTACTGTGGTGTTGAAGACTGAGCTGTAGTCAATGAACAGCAATCCGACATCTGCATTGGCCATGCAGCGTTTACAGTGATATGGCCTCTGCAGAATTCAGGGAATTCATACTTCTTGGCTTCGCGGAGCAGTGCAGAGCTGTTGTGAAGGAAGTTGTCAAGGAAGTGAGTTTGTGTTTAAACAGGACCTCCCTCCCTCCCCTACCATCAACCAATCATGTCAATGCGGAGTTATGTTGAGCCCTCTGCATTGTTACAAAATTTGAGACGCACACAGCAATGCAGTATGGAGCTCAATGGATCACACCATCCATATGGCGCCTCTGACCACATTTTCGGATCAAGCATAAATTGTCTCTAAGGCCACACCATGCTGAACGGTCTTTATCATTTCTCTGCTTCACCCCAGATCATGGTCTTCAATTCACCTTCATATGAAGCCATGCATATAACAGATTTAATCTGCTAAAATTGCATAGTGAAAGAAAAGTAGAACGCTGTTTTGCTCCAAATAACTGGACATTACAGGCTACATTTTCCAATACAATTCTAATTCATTTTTAACACTACAAGCACATTTTAGTGTTCATCTCTCACAAGCAAGTTCAAGTTTACAGTCATCAACTTACCAACAGCGTGATTGCCATACAACAGCTGTTCAAGGATGGCTGTTTTTCCTACAGATGCCAAACCACACACCACAACCTTGCAACCTTTCCCCATTTCGAAAACGCAAAAACCTGCAATAGCAGAAAAAGACATGTAAAATAGCTAGTAGATGAGCTGGCTAACTACTAACTGGCTAGCCAACTAACTGAAGCATCAAATATTTACCCATTGTTCTATCTATCGAAGCATCTTCGTCAACATTGCATCCAAAGTTACCTAGCTAACGTTAGCTTGATGCAATAAAAGAAGTACCTTGATTTAAAGGCTGACAGAGTTGGACAAATGGAGAGAGTACAATTATTATTGCAATAAACTGGGTAATTTTGAAGTGATTTAGCTAGCTAACGTTAGCTAAAATCACAGCATCCATTGTCTTTTGACAAGGAAGTTCCAATGATTCTCTGCGCTTGTGCAGAGGCAAGGGGTGGGGGTCAAACTTTGAGAAAAAATGCACTGTATAAATAAAATATATACATTCTATTAGTAATATGCATTAATAAATGTAAAAGAAAAACGTATATTACCAGCTGCCAATGATAATGGTAAAATTGATAGAAGTGTAGTGGACCAAATTTCAACGCACAATGTACAAAAGTAGCTACTTTTCTTTCAATCTGGTGGTAATTTTCAGTTCTAAAATGTAAATCAAAATCCCAGGTTATGAAGTTAGGTGAAATGTATATGAAAAATATGAACATTATTGGAATAAACTACAATACCCAGGCATGTCTAACCAGAATGTGTCACTGACGTTTTCATAAAGCATGCTGGGTACGTTTTCTCTTTCTTTCCGGCTCGTACGCCATCATGTAAGCGAGTATTTTGTCGTTTTTCAGAATGTACAATCCGTCAAAAATCCGAATTAGAACATTACCATCAGGTTGTATAGTTGTGGATTTAGTTAATGGGGTGCGTCTTTAATAACACAGTACTTCAATTTCTACATTTGAATGTATGGAAATTTGAATATTGCATTGTGTACCAGAAAAAGTGTACGGGTGTCCTATCGGTCTAGTATGTACTGCCACGGAGCGAGGTTAGAAAGTTCGCCATTGGCACTCAGTGTTTCTAAAATGTGTGTATTTGGTGCGTTAGACTTTTTTCTTGTGACAATTTGGTGTTTTTCTTAGTGGTAAGTAGTTGCCTACTATGGAGTGGTAAGTGGTTGCCTACTATAGCCGCCTAACTTGCTACCTATCCAGTGTGTAGGACTGTAAGCATCGGGGCCTACTGCAAGCCCCCTGCTACCAGAAGACAGATTTCCAGCGGGTCTGGAATTAAACAGAAATTAACCCAAAACCACTTCCCCGTAGACTACAATTTAATACACGCTAAATAAAATGTATCCCGAAGATGTCATTCATGACTTGAATAGTTCAAGGTACGTTGTAAACAAACTACACGTGCTGGTTGGCCAAATCATGGCTTTGAATGAAGATTAGCTAGTTACCAAAAGGTACTTGTCGGTGCCTTATTTCCCTCCAACTAACTGCTAAATCGCAACATTGAATGGTGGTTATTAGTTACATATTTCTCTTTGTCTTTTCTCCTCGCAGTTAGTCTAACATGGGAGCGTACAAATATATGCAGGAGCTATGGCGCAAGAAGCAGTCCGACGTGATGCGTTTCCTCCTGCGCGTCCGTTGCTGGCAGTACCGTCAGCTCTCTGGTCTCCACCGTGCGCCTAGACCCACCAGACCCGACAAGGCCCGCAGACTAGGGTACAAGTGCAAACAAGGTGGGTGTTGGTTCCATTTAAATTGTAGAATGTAGACGTTCTTGTGTAATGTTAGACCCATGTAACTTTGCTGTAATGGTTATGTTGCCTGCTTGTGCTTCATAGTTGATCGTTTCTCATGTCACCTTTGATCCTTAAGTTTGTCACATGTCTGAGGCAGGGCATGAGATGTTGTTTGATGCAATGTTGTGATAAGTTAAATATGTAAAATGTTGTAGCCCTGTTGATGTAATTAGGCAGTAATGGTATTCTGATTGCTCGTTTGTGCTTTCATTAATACCTGTGAGTCACTTATGTTTTATAAGTGTTGATTCACATTAATGGTGGACCAAGTGGTTGTGCCATTTTATATTGTATTTTATTCTTTGACATGTTGCTGATCTCTTATGGCAGGCTATTATTTACATCATTGATCTCTTCCTGACTTCTCTCCATATGACAGGCTACGTCATCTACCGTGTCCGCGCGTTCGCCGTGGAGGCCGCAAGCGCCCCGTGCCCAAGGGTGCCACCTACGGAAAGCCCATCCACCATGGTGTCAACCAGATCAAGTTCGCCCGCAGCCTCCAGTCCACTGCAGAGGTAAGAGCTCCTGTACAGGTGCATCTCCCAGGTTGTGGTCTGATTTTCATCCCTCTCCCCAAATGTTGTACTTGCTCATTTTGTTCTAGGACTTGAAAAGCATAGGATTGGCATAAACTTGAGCTACAGTTATTTTTTTTTATGCAATTTTACTTCGGTCAGTATTTATTTTAAATCCATGAGGGTAGTGACTGATTGTACACTTTGGGGAGAAGTTACTAAGAACTGCATAAGGATGTCACTGATCTGTCTTCATTTGGCAAATGTATGCTCAATTCCAAATCTACCATTCCCCCTGCTTCTAGGCACTTGTGCAGATATTAGTTCATAGGATAAGTACACGTAATTTCATATTGGTCCCATTGCCCTCTGATAGGCATGTTGGAATTTGCAATTTTTTTGCTTTTCTGAAACTAGGCTCACATTCCAAATGGTACCCCTTTCATCAACACCAATAATGCATTCTCTCAATGTGGTTAATGATGCTCAACTTTTTTCCCCATCTTATCGACTATGGTGAAACCTGTCTGAAATAAGCCAATTTGTCTGAAACCACCTGAGAAAATAATGCATCATTCCCATAAGTATCTTGGTTGTATTTCAAACTGTATTGCAAACTAAGTGAATAGTTTTCTCTTCACATTGGATTTTGTGATTACTTTATCTTGTATATGCCTCACTCTCAAATTAATGTGATGTGGGCCACTGATTTCATCATTTCAGATCATTCCCATGCAGTTTAGATTGAAGCATACTGCTAGAATTGCTCAACAGATGGTGTATAATGTGGATGAGGTAGACATAATTGAAGGGGGGCATGTGCAGTCTGGGGTTGGCAGTGCCGTCATTAGACCAGCCCCTGGTATAATGTTCTATCCGTTGTGAAATGTTGAGTTGTTTGACCTGCTTTTATTGTGGTTGTGTAACATCTCTGCATATCAGTGATTTACATTTATACCTACGTTTCTGGATGTGACTTGTCTGACCGGTCTCCCCAACAGGAGCGTGCTGGCCGTCACTGTGGAGGCCTGAGGGTGCTGGCCTCATACTGGGTAGGAGAGGACTCCACCTACAAGTTCTTCCGAGGTGATCCTGATCGACACCTTCCACAAGGCTATCAGACGCAACCCCGACACCCAATGGATCACCAGGCCTGTGCACAAGCACAGGGAGATGCGTGGCCTGACATCCGCGGGCAAGAAGAGCCGCGGCCTGGGCAAGGGCCACAAGTTCCACCTGACCATGGGTGGTTCCCGCCGAGCGGCCTGGAAGAGACGCAATACCCTGCAGCTTCACCGCTACCGCTAGAGAGTGTACATTTAAAGAAATAAACATATGCCTTTTTTATGGTGACATTGTTGGTCTGATGTGTTGTATTTGGCTATTCATTTTGGGTGTAAGAGCTGCCAGTTGACGTCTTGGGCGAGGAAGTGATACAGATAGTGGTTAGTAACTACGATAAGCAAAGTTGACGTACTAGCATTTTCACAAACTTGTGAAATGTGATTCATGGAAAGGCACCCTGTCAGAACTATTGACAAATATGACAGTGAGTGTAATGTGATTTCAACCAGTGTCTACAGTGCATGCATGATTTTTGTCATTATCTAGGTTATCCCCAGGATGGGTTTGTGTTTTTATGGATAATAGTGAGTGCGCTAGAGCAGAGCACTCAACATGTTTCTGGAGAGCTACCGTCCTATAGATACGCTTTAACACTGAATGTAGCACACCTGACTAGTAATTAGCTGGTTGATAAACTGAATCAAGTTGGGGATAACGGGTTGGAGTGAACCTACAGGAGGGTAGCATTCCAGGAACTGTTGGGAGAGCCCCGACCTAGAGGTTAAAGTGGGACAGCATCTGGAGGGTGGTGGGTTCGAGTCCCTGGTCAGAAGGGAAAATCTATTTTCAAAGAGGATAAAGTATAGTTGTCTTCTCTCATTGAATAAAATGTTTCACTCTTGACAATGTATGGGCTAAATGTCAGTTTAATTATTAATCTAAACTGGAAGAAATTACACATTTTAGGAATAGGAATGCCTTAATATCATACATTAGACTGCTCAATGTTGAGCACAGGTTTTCAGATAAATGGTAAAGTAACATGATGTGAAGCACTGCCCTCTTCCCCCAACCTGTTGCACCACTACTCAGTTCAACGTAAAGATGCAAGCTTCAAAGACAGTGCACTATTTGAAAGGACTCAAACTAGAGCAGCAAAGGTGTTGAGGAACAATGTGGTTATTATAGAACTTTCTCACATTTAACTTGCCTAACTTTATTTAGTTATGACTCCCTATACCGGTCAAACCCGGATGACGCTCGGCCAATTGTGCGCGGCCCTATGGGACGAATTGAACCAGGGTGTCTAGTGACGGCTCTAGCACTGAGATGCAGTGCTTTAGACCACTGCGCCACTCGGGAGCCCTTACACAGATTAAGCGTGCACTGCAGTGTTCACGTCACCCATGATGACCAGAATTCCACCAAAACAGAAACAGAAGAAAGGTGTTGGCTTGTCTGTCTATTTCTTTCATTATAGTGGCAGAGGAATCCAAAGAACCAGGGAAATGGGAGCTGGCCAGGAGAAGTCTTCGTTGGGATATGGCTGCTCCAAACCCATCAAGGCAGCTTGATACGGTCAGGTGGTGGTTTCCATGTCTCAGGCAACTGAGTGAAGTAGGAAATCTACAAAGCTGTCATATTTGAAGTAAACTTCCATTGTCCTCAGAGTTGTTGAAAAATCCTTGTTTTACTTATCTTCAAATTTGTTCCTCGTTAATGCCCTGACCTTGGTTGAAAAGTGAGGTAGCCACCTTATTCTTGTCGACCACTATGACAAGAAAGTGTGGGAGATCTAGTGAAACAGCTCATGTGAAAGTCAGTTTGACCTGTTCTGGGACAGAGGGTGCGGATGGAGAAATGATGTGGTTCATCCCATTTCAACCAAGGTGCATGGATTCAGGAACAAAGTGGGTGAAGTTATGAGAGGTTTTCAACAACCCTTTGGGTTCCATTTGTCCCTGGTGTGGTTGAATATAATACCTCCCATATATCCAGAGGATGCTGCAGTAAAGTCAACCAGCTACTCAATGTCCCGCTAAACAACTACATTATTTTCCTCCTTGGTTAGCTATGTAAAAACACTAGTGTACTGATCTGTGATTGCTGTGCTTTGCTATATGTGACGTCTACTTTTGCTGCATGTGTTTCGAAAGCACATGCAGACCTACACCCAGATATCGACATTTTGCCCTCATTCCTGAGTAAA
Source organism: Brachymystax lenok tsinlingensis (assembly GCA_030435695.1). NCBI lineage: Eukaryota > Metazoa > Chordata > Actinopteri > Salmoniformes > Salmonidae > Brachymystax > Brachymystax lenok. The sequence goes on along the minus strand of CM059799.1, from coordinate 22,737,772 downwards.
GAAAGAAGCTGTAATCTGTGTGTGTGTCATTCTGCATGTGTCTGCCCTCATGTTGCCTCCCCTCTCTGTGGCCTCTGCCTCACCTCTTGGACACGAGGACCACTTTTCTCCTAACATGCCCTATCTGGGGCCACGAGAGTGTAGGTTACCAAAGAGACTGTTAGAAGAATTGTTACAGTATCAAAACAGTTTTACTGAAAATAAGGTCTCTGGTTCTATGAGATAATCTTCATCAGCTAATGTCACTTTCTGTGAATTTTTAAGCACTTATGGAAAAAACAATATATAAAAAGCACATAAAGGCTTCATAATTCATAAAGGCCGTGTTAACTGACTGATATTAGCTCAAAGAACAAAACGTATAAGATCTAAACCTGTGTTAATCTCAAACCTTATTTTCGCCATTTATCCCCAAACTATTCTTTCTCCATTAATTTACCCCATAGGAAAGGCTGAACGAACCAGAGGTAACTAATTTCCAGGTTTTAGGACTACAAACTGGCAAGCTTTATTACGCACATTAAATTGTTGAATTCTTTTTTAATAATGAAAATAATTCGAAAAAATATATATTTTATATTGGACTGTGTGAAGAAGCCTTTGCTGCCAATGTGAGAATGCATGTTATAATATAATAATAATAATAAATGCCTTTTAGAATATATATATAAACTGCATGATATATTTATTACTCAATATATGTGGGAAAAATCTTGTCATAATCATTTCTGATTTTATGCTTCAGTGCAATTCAATATGTTGGAGAAATGTTATTATGTTTTTTGATGCTATACGATATACTACTGGAACCCATCAGCAATATATGTTTAACCCACGACTGCGTGGCCATGCACACGCCAACTCAATCTTCACGTTTGCAGACGACACTACAGTTGTAGGCTTGATTACCAACAAAGACGAGACAACCTACAGGAAAGAGGCCCCTCGGAGTGTGGTGTCAGGAAAATAACGTCTCACTCAATGTCAACAAAACAAAAGAGATGATCGTGAATTTCAGGAAACAGCAAAGGGAGCACCCCCCTATCCACATCGACCGGACAGCAGCTGAGAAGGTGGAAGTTCCTCGGTGTACATAACAACGACAAACTGAAACGGTCCACGCACACAGACAGTGTAGTGAAGAAGGCACAATATCGTCTCTTCAACCTCAGGAGGCTGAAAAAATATGTCTTGTCACCGAAAATGTCTTGTCACCGAAAACCCTAATTTAACTTTTACAGGTGCACAATTGAGAGCATCCTGTTGGGCTGTATCACTGCCTGGTACGGCAACTGCACCGCACACAATCGCAGGGCTCTCCAGAGTGTGGTGCGATCTGCACAACGCATAACCGGGGCCAAACTACCTGCCCTCCAGGACACCTACAACACCTGATGTCACAGGAAGCCAAAAAAGGTCATAAAGGACAATAACCACCGGAGCCACTACCTGGTCACCCGCTTCCATCCAGAAGGCGAGGTCAGCACATGTGCCTCAGAGCTGGGACAGAGAGATTGAAAAACAGCTTCTATCTCAAGGCCATCAGATTGTTAAACAGCCACCACTAGCACAGAGAGGCGTCTGCCTACCTACAGACTTGATATCATTGGCCACTTTAATAAATGGAACACTAGTCACTTTAATAATGCCACTTTAATAATGTTTACATATCTCGCATTACTCATCTCATATATATATATATATATATATATATACTGTATACTTTATATTTTACTATCTATTGCATCTTAGCAGCTCTGTCACTGCTCATCCATATATTTTATACCTATATATTCTCATCCCATTCCTTTACTAGATTGTGTGTATTAGGTTTTGTTGTGGAATTTGTTAGATATTAGGTTTTGTTGTGGAATTGTTAGATATTACCTGTAGATACTGCTGCACTGTCAGATCTAGAGGCAAAAGGAGGCATCTGCTAATCATGTGTATGTGACCAATAAAATGGGATTTGATTTTCTCACAGAACTTGTCAAGGATGTGAATTGCTCACAATGTCATTGAGACAAGATGGATAGCATTTTTAAATGCATGTATGCATTCTTTACATCTGTGTCAACTACTTTTCTTTATGAATTCACTCCATTTGAGACCCCAAGAGCCCCTCCTCCCCATTTCTCCCTCCACCAGCCTCCAGTCCACTGTCCCCCAATTTTGTGGTGGGATGCTCATATGGGGATGGTGCTGTCCTTTAGTGCCCTTGCTAAGACCATCCTCCCAACTTTGATCTGTAAAAAGTGTGTCAGTGGGTTACATTGGGCTAGTTCATTTTGCATGGCCGGGTGGGAGGAGTATTTTTTTTTTTTTAGACCATTCAATTGGTCCTCAAGCGAAATCGCCACTCCCCCGGGGAACTGGGCAATGCAAAACGAACTTGCCCATTGACACCAGCGCTAGGCTAGGGAAGGAGGAGCCGCTGTAGTGGGTCACATAGCAGTTTGAGTCGAGAGCTCTAATCGAAACAGTCATCAAACGAATCTCTCCGGCAGAGGATAACTTTCCACTCTTTGCTATCGTTTCCTTCAAGAAAATACATATTTTTATGCTATAGCTATATATAGACTTAGGCCTATCTTTAGCCTAAAGAAAAAAAACATCAGACGGACAGCTTTTTGTAGCGCGCTATGGACAGAAAAGGATACGGAATTCCGAACGTAGATTAATTCTGAAGCGACAAAATGGGCTACAATCGTTGGTTTGATTCGGGGCGTTTTTTTTAAAACAAAACGAATACATTTGCATTTATGTGAATTGTATTGACAGGTGGTTGTCGTAAAATATCACGGTGCGAAATCAGTCTGATTGGCAACAGTAGCTGTGGCGCTATAGTTGTAATATGCGAAACTAGTAGGCCTAAGTGCGTTTGCCGACTAATTTCTGAATGCTTCAATTAATTGATCAGTAGTATCAACCAGCGACCGACAAAGTTGCTGATAACAAGCTAACACGTCATCAAACTTCAGGTTGCAAAAAGGGGATTTCATTCAGAAGACATGGAATCTACAAACGCAGGTAAGATCATTTTCTGCTCAATACATTTATAAAGATGTATTTGTAGGTCTATAGCATATTTTAGTGTCTACACTAACTGTTTGACATTGCATCTTGATAGTGTGTTTCATTTGTTTATGTAACCTAGATTAATGTTACAACTTCAAGTCTACTTGTCAGTATCCTCATTTTAAAGGGTTGCGTGATGTTCTGAATCAAAACATAAGCAACTGGTTTGCAATAACCTGCTCATGAATGTCCGATCTTTCTTACTGTAATCAGCCTTAATTCAAACTGGGTTAGGAGTGCCAGTGAGTGTGTTATTTCAGAATCAGTTGGCTGGGACAATCTTGCGGGTCCATTTTCTCACATGGACTGGTCGCTAGCCATGTGCGACTCTGTATACGCTCTCTCTGATTGGTTGAGGAGCGCTGTGACGTATAAACGTCTGTCTTTAAACGCTCCCCTTGCGTTCTCTGGTTGGTGAAGAAGCGCTGTGACGTTAACATTGCATAATTCTGCTAAAGATCCTGCCCTGAGAGCTGGTGTGGATACACGTGAAACTGCATGCAGTTATAGGGTTGCAGCAATGTAAACTGACCCAGTTTTTATAGTTAGTTGGTGATGATGAATGAGAAGTTTTTCATATAGTGACTGGCCAACATTTGCATATAGTTTACATATCGTTAATTGACGCGTCAAATAGTGTTATTTGACGCGTATATTTTTGACAAGCAAAGACCCAAACGGCGTTCCATAGTTTTCTACCACTGGGTGTTTCGAGAAAACATGCCTGTTCCACGTGGGGGTGGGTTCAAAAAGGAACGTCATCAGTGAGTCAAGTAAATTATAGTTTATCATTAGGCCAAGAATTTCACAACCTAATCATCTATCCGTTATGTAATTGACTCTTATTTGGGATTGCTATGGTTTTTATTCTTTATGAACGGTGAAAAATCGAGGTAAAGTTGGTTTTATATTCGGACATTCAACAGATATTCAACAGACATTCAACAGACATTAGCCAAAAGCCATTTCAAATTGTAAAAATCAATAGCTAATTAATTGATTGTCACAGAAACATAAAAATGTACATGGTTTATTCTATAAATGTCTAGCATACTTTTAAAACCTTTGGTTTTGATGGAAATACATCATCTTTAAAATGCAGTTTAAAACTGTATAAATCAATAACTAATTCACAGTTAGTCACAATCATCAAACTAAATAGGATTTATTCTATAAATGTCTAGCATACTTTTACAACCTTTGTTACAAATTCCAGTTTTGGTATGATAGAAATACATAAAATCTATAAAATGCCATTTAAAGCGATATAAATCAAGAACGTTTTCACTGATTATGACAGAAACATCAAACTAGGTATGATTTATTCTATAAATGTCTAGTATACTTTTACAACCTTCGTTTTGAGTAGAAATTCCAGTTTTGATTTGATAGAAATACATAAAATCTCAAATATTGCATTTAAAGATGAAGAAATCAATAACTAATTTCTTTGATAGATTATGTATTTCTATCAAGTCAACTGGAATTCTTCCTCAAAACAAAGGTTGTAAATGTATGCTAGATATTTATAGAATAAATCATACCTAGTTTGATGTTTCTGTGATAAACGGTGAATTAGTTATTGATTGTTACATTTTTAAATGGCTTTTGGCGAATGTCTGTTGAATGTCCGAATGTGTGAATATAAAACCAACTTTACCTCGGTTGTTGAAAATAGGGCAGTTGTGCCTTTTGACAATGTTTTAGAATTTTGCCTTAACTTCTTCTGTAAAGTAATTCGATCAACAAGGAACATACAGATGACCAACTCATGAACACATCACATTAGGTTATACTTCCATTAGACCACATAACATTTGGCAGGCATTAATCGCAATCTGTCAATGTTGGCCCTGCCTCTTGATTGATGAGCTTCCATCTTGAGCCGTGTGTGAGTTCAAACAAATCACATTTTATTGGTCACATACACATGGTTAGCAGATGTTATTGTGAGTGTACTGAAATGCTTGTGCTTCTAGTTCTGACAGTGCAGCATAATCTAACAATTGCAGTGTAGCCAGGCTATTCTCCACACACCCTGCTGACATTATGTAACAGGGGCGTTATCTAACCAGAATGGAGGGAGGGAAACCATGTCAGTCTGACCTGACAAAAGGCTGTCTGACTAGGCGGGTGGTTGGCCTCTCTTCCTGGCTCAGATCTACTCTGCAGCACCAGGGAATTATGGGTAGGCACTAGGCTACGAGTATAAGACAGCCTCTTTATGCTATGGTCCAATCAGGATCAGATTTGGTTTCCATAGGATAAACATGTGACATCAGTGTTACTTGATTGCTACATGTGAATCAGGGAAACTGAGTGCTTGGAAACTAGAGGCTGTTAATGGTAGTTTGGAGTGGGGCGGTTCTGATGGTTGTATTGAATAGGGGCAGCAGTATTTTATAGATGGAATAATTCAATGCTAAGAATAGTTTTGGAATAAGATTAATAGTTTTGGACTGTACAATTTACAGATTCTTTGGTCTGCAAACATTTTCAGAAACAACATTTATTCAAATTCCTTTCAAACACTCATTCTATTTATAAAGTCATGTAAATGCATTGTTCTTTGTGTAACTTGAACCTCTGCTACCCCAGTAGGCAACCCTATCCATAGAGATTTAATTCTGTGAAACTATTAGTTTAATCTTCATCTCTCTCTCTCTCTCCACTAGGGGGTGTAATAGCCTACATCAGCTCCTCGAGCCCTGAGTCATGTCATAGTGACTCAAATGACTGCAGCTACAACTCCTCCCTGACACACAACTCCTCCCACAGCTGTCACCAGGGCAACGTGGTGAACAAGCCCCTAAACATGGCAGGCCTCACCCTCCCGCTGGCCCACACTATGGCGAAAACTGGACGCTCGGCCTCCACTGCAAAATGCGACATTACTAGTGAGTGGTTTCTCTGCTGTGTAATAACTTGAATGTCTATTCAATTACTATTTGCTTGCATCATTTGTGGATTAATACAGTCTATTTAATTTTTTAGAGGTATTTCCTCAGTGGGTGCTGATGAGATGTTTTTGCAGAAATCAATGGCCTGGTGCTGCTGTGTAAGGTGTGCGGAGACATTGCATCTGGATTCCACTATGGGGTCCATGCCTGTGAGGGCTGCAAGGTGAGAACACACACACAATCAATGTTGCATCATGTTGTGCCTCAATATCATAGTTATGTGAGAGAGAGGGCGTGGTGACATAATGGTATGGTAGCCTAACTGGGTCAAATCATCACAGCAGCCATCCTCATCGAACCCATGCAGCTTTAAGTAGTTCTGCCTTATTTTTATCCACAGCCCCTATCTCTTTCCTCTCTTAATGACCTAGTTCTGCTGTCAGAGCACTGGGACAATCCTCTCTTAATGACCTAGTTCTGCTGTCAGAGCACTGGGACAAGCAAAAGTCTCCCTGCAACCCCCTCCTCTAGCGGATCTAGATACCTTTTCTAACCTCTCTGGGTTTACAACCAAATGATGATGAATGCACTATTACGTATTGGATAAAAAAAAAAAAAATACAGCTTTTACATTACCGTGTAGTTTACCAATAAAATGGTCTGATGGTGAAGTGGATATACTCGGTATTCATATCCATAAGAAAAAAAAGGATCTTGCTACAATACATTTTAATAGATAAGATCTTGCTACCATGGTGATGTTGTACCCATAGCAAATATCAAATATAGCAAATATCAAAACCTTCCCCAACCAGAAACCGTGGATTGATGGCAGCATTCGCGCAAAACTGAAAGCGCGAACCACTGCTTTTAACAAGGGTAAGGCTACCGGAAACATGACTGAATACAAACAGTGTAGCTATTCCCTCCGCAAGGCAATCAAACAAGCTAAGCGTCAATATAGAGACAAAGTAGAGTCACAATTCAATGGCTCAGACACAAGAGGAATGTGGCATGGTCTACAGTCAATCACGGACTACAAAAAGAAAACCAGCCCCGTCGCGGACCATGACGTCCTGCTCCCAGACAAACTAAACAACTTCTTTGCTCGCTTTGAGGACAATGCAGTGCCACCGACACGCCCGCTACCAAAACCTGCGGGCTCACCTTCACCGCAGCCAATGTGAAAAACATTTAAATGTGTTAACCCGCAAGGCTGCCGCCCAGATGGCATCCCTGGACGTGTCCTCAGAGCATGCGCAGACCAGCTGGCTGGTGTGTTTACGGACATATTCAATCAGTCCCTATCCCAGTCTGCTGTTCCCACATGCTTCAAGAGGGCCACCATTGTTCCTGTTCCCAAGAAAGCTAAGGTAACTGAGATAAATGACTATCGCCCCGTAGCACTCACTTCCGTCATCATGAAGTGCTTTGAGAGATTAGTCAAGGATCATATCACCTCCATCCTGCCAGACACCCTGGACCCACTCCAATTTGCTTACCGTCCCAATAGGTCCACAGACGACGCAATCACACTGCATACTGCCCTAACCCATCTGGACAAGAGGAATACTTATGTAAGAATGCTGTTCATCGACTACAGCTCAGCATTTAACACCATAGTTCCCTCCAAGATCGTCATTAAGCTCGAGACCCTGGGTCTCGACCCAGCCCTGTGCAACTGGGTCCTGGACTTCCTGACGGGCCGGTCCCAGGTGGTGAGGGTAGGAAACAACATCTCCACCCCGCTGATCCTCAACACTGGGGCCCCACAAGGGTGCATTCTCAGCCCTCTCCTGTACTCCCTGTTTACCCATGACTGCGTGGCCAAGCATGCATCCAACTCAATCATCAAGTTTGCTGACGACACTACAGTGGTAGGCTTGATTACCAACAACGACGAGACGGCCTACAGAGAGGAGGTGAGGGCCCTCGGAGTGTGGTGTCAGGAAAATAACCTCTCACTCAATGTCAGCAAAACAAAGGAGATGATCATGGACTTCAGGAGAGGGAGCACCCCCCTATCCACATCGAGGGGACAGTAGTGGAGAAGGTGGAAAGTTTTAAGTTCCTCGGCGTACACATCACGGACAAACTGAAATGGTCCACCCACACAGACAGCGTGGTGAAGAAGGCGCAACAGCGCCTCTTCAACCTCAGGAGGCTGAAGAAATTTGGCTTGTCACCAAAATCACTCACAAACTTCTACAGATGCACAATCGTGAGCATCCTGTCGGGCTGTATCACCGCCTGGTACGGCAACTGCTCCGCCCACAACCGTAAGGCTCTCCAGAGGGTAGTGAGGACTGCACAACGCATCACCGGGTTAAACTACCTGCCCTCCAGGACACCTACACCACCCGATGTCACAGAAAGGCCAAAAAGATCATCAAGGACAACAACCACCCGAGCCACTGCCTGTTCACCCCGCTATCATCCAGAAGGCAAGGTCAGTACAGGTGCATCAAAGCTGGGACCGAGAGACTGAAAAACAGCTTCTACCTCAAGGCCATCAGACTGTTAAACAGCCATCACTAACATTGAGTGGCTGCTGCCAACATACTGACTTAAATCTCTAGCCACTTTATACATAGGAATTGGATGTAACAAATGTATCACTAGCCACTTTAAACAATTTTGTATATAATGTTTACGTATCCGACATACTCGTATCAAATGTATACACTGTACTCTAAACCATCTACTGTATCTTACCTATGCCGTTCGGCCATCGACCCAAATCTCTAGCCACTTTAATAATTATAATTGGATGAAATAATGTATCACTAGCCACTTTAAACAATGCCATTTATATAATGTTTACATATTCTACATTACTCATCTCATATATATGTGTATATACTGTACTCCATACCATCTACTGCATCTTGCCTATGCCGGTCAGCCATCGCTCATCCATATATTTATATGTACATACTCGTATTCATTCCTTTACTCTTGTGTGTATAAGGTAGTTGTTGTGAATTTGTTAGATTACTTGTTAGATACTACTGCATGGTCGGAACTAGAAGCACAAGCATTTCGCTACACTCGCATTAACATCTGCTAACCATGTGTATGTGACAAATAAGATTTGATTTGAAAGGAAAATACCTGTCTATTTGTGGAAAAATCACCCTGATTTAACTCTTTAGTCATATCCCAGTTTACCTATTTGCTTATGGCCTTATCTACACCTAGAGAATTGTTTTTCAAATTAAACTGGCAAGCCAGACTAAATTAAACTGGTCTATTTATATAATGAATATGAATTCGGAGGGCAGAAATTATTAAAGCATTAGACCTCTCACTAAAGGCTTCAGTCATACAAAAGTTATACTTCAATCCAAACTGGTTCTCTAGCAGATTAGTATGAATGTCTCACCCCATGTTCAAGAATGGCCTTTTTCCCTTTATTCAGATTACAACATCTCACTTTTGGTTATTTGAAAATGAAATCATCTCCAAAATATTGCTATTTTTAAAACAAGTCATAAAATGTCTATCTAGTAATTTGTTATGCTAACAAGCTTGTAAGAGGTTGCATAGCAAGAGCATCAACTTCCGGTAGACAGGTGAAGCGCTAGTACGCTCAAATGAAATGATACTGTTCGTTTACATTATACTAAAATTAACTAATAGTATGTAGCATATACTCATTAAGTATGGGTATTTTAACACAGCTATAGTCAATCAATCAGTAATATAATAATTATCTTAGCAATAATGTTTATCTTTAATTTACAATCTGTAGAATAGAAAGGTTCATAACTGAAACTTCACAGCACAGTTATATATGGCAAATATAAATCAAAACGGGATTCTTCAGAGATCGATGGGAGGGGTTGAGTGGAGCTGAACGATGGGACTAAAAACAACAAAAGATGACTATTGTAAAATATACTGTGTCTGTAAAATGTGTATAGTATGTATAAGCTAGAAGTAGAAGCCTAAGTGTTGTTTTCCATTAGTTTACTCCTATTAGGGGTGGTAGGGTTTGGGGAAAATATTAAAGGAAAATATATATGGGGGATTGGAAATGATGCAGACAATTACATTGATGGAAGCCACAACCAATCTGAAATATTAAAGCTGATCTACCCACAAAAACAACATTAACTCCCCTTCTACCTCTAAAGCCGAGAGGCGTCATGCACCCTAATACACTCTGATTTAGGGGGCTCATTTTTCTATGGCCAAATTTGATATCAAATAATAAATTATTCATAAAAATAATATCTTCTAGATTTTCAGCATACAAATGGACAAAGTGCAAAACCCCCCAACACGCATGTAACTCTAGAAAATGGCCCACTTATAAAACATTTATGAAAACTCTGACTCACCAGTGTGTCCGTCTGTCTGTCTCTAGGGTTTCTTCCGTCGGAGCATCCAGCAGAACATCCAGTATAAGAAATGTCTGAAGAACGAGAGCTGTGCCATCATGAGGATCAACAGGAACCGCTGCCAGCAGTGTCGCTTCAAGAAGTGTCTGCTGGTCGGCATGTCCAAGGACTGTATGTTTCTATTACCTTCTACAACTAAATCCCCTCTCCAGTTACAGTAATACATGGTGTATTGCCGTTATTGTGGGTTGTCATGGGTTAGATAAATATATGATTGAGAAAGAAGTAGATGAAGAAAAGAGTCGGTTTGTTAGATTTCAAACAGGGATTTACAGTATTTGATAATCCGTAGACAAGCATATATTTTGGCAAGGACCATTTCTAAATGTTGTCTCCTCCCTCTCTCCTCCTTAGCTGTGCGTTTCGGCCGCATCCCAAAGCGTGAGAAGCAGCGCATGCTGCTAGAGATGCAGAGTGCCGTGAACAACATGATGAACAACAGCCATGGCAACACACACTTCCCCCCTGGCCAATCAGCTTCATGCGCCAGCCTGCCCCGTGGAGCCCCGCCCCCAATATGTTGATTCTGGCCTAGGCTCCATCCCCTCCTCCTCCTCCACCTCTCCCGCTGCTTCCCCCGGGTCCAACCAATCTGAGGAGACTAGCTCTGACCGTGAGCCTGTGGTCGCCATGAATACAAGCCCCAGCCCTAACTCTGTGTCTCCGTCGAGTGCTTCAGACTGCGGTTCAGAGGAGGTGATTGGCTCGGTGACCCGGGCCCACCAGGAGACCTTCATGTACAACCAGGAGCAAGGTAGCCCCTCCCCCCAGTCCCAGGCCTACGCCCAGCTGACCTCCCCCGGGTGCGGAGCAACATGTCAGTGACACTGGAAAGAGGATAGACGAGAGGAACCGGAACCAGCAGGAGGCCGGGAACCAGCAGAACCAGAGCCAGCAGATTAAGAACCAGAACCACCAAAATGACCTGGCCTCATTCACAGCCACTCAGGCCCATTTCCAGGCTCAGGAGAGTCCCACCAACACTGGGCCTCAGGGCCCTGACTGCCACCATCGCCAGGAGGACCACACCACCACCCCCAGCGAGAACCACTGCCCCTACAGCAGAGACAGACTGCCCACCAGCTCCCCTAGTGGCCACTGCCCAGCCTACGCCCACCATGGCCTGAGAGGAGGCACCAACAGCACTAGCCAGGCCACCTCCAACTTCCATGGAGGATTCAGTGGACTACTGTGGAACGGGGGCAACAGGATGCATCTGGTGAGTCCAAGATAGACAGATGGAGAAGGAGTGTATGGTATATTATAGTTAATTTAATATACATGTTATAATTTGTCATATAATATAATGATCGACTACATTTCTATAACACTTTATTCTCAAAGCACTTGAGAAAGCAGTTTTGATGCATTTGGCAGATCATCAATGTAAACTATAACTATAAATAAAGTCTAAGAGTCGATCCCTGTGGAACTCCACAGTTGATCTCTATAGGGGGTGTGTTCACACCTTTAGATTGGGTTAACATAACATATTGTATCTGGGGTACTAGCCTTATCTACCATTTAATAAGTATGTGAATGATATGTCGCGTGTGCCGCCTCCTAACCCAAGTCCTTCTTTCCCTTCTCATCTCTCTCCGTCCTCAGCTGTGTCCCATGAACACGTCTCCCCATGTGAACCCCCATAAGTCAGGCCATGGGATCTGGGAGGAGTTCAGCCACAGTTTCACCCCAGTCGTCAGGGAGGTGGTGGAATTTGCCAAGCGGATCCCAGGCTTCAGAGACCTCTCCCAACACGACCAGGTCAGCCTGCTCAAGGCTGGTACCTTTGAGGTAAAGACCACTCTCAGAACACTCACTTATATTAACCTCTTATTGTATTCTCTTCTCTACCCCTTATCCATTGTCTCACGTGTATGCGAATGAAAACAGTAGAAAAAAAAACTAACCGATGAGGCTATCATTGAAATGTAGTTGATCCACCCAGACTTATCTGGTGTCTGCTGTCACTCCACCCAGACTTATCTGGTGTCTGCTGTCACTCCACCAGGTGCTAGTGGTGCGCTTTGCATCCCTGTTTGATGTGAAAGACCACACAGTGACGTTTCTGGGTGGTAACAAGTACAGCGTGGAGACGTTACAAGCCATGGGAGCCGGCGACTTCCTGACCTCCATGATGGACTTCAGCGACAAGCTGATGGGGTTCGGCCTCAGCGAGGAGGAAATGAGCCTGTTCACCGCTGTCGTCCTCATTTCTGCCGGTAGGCTCACGACCTTGTGACCCCACTCACAGGATTTGCACTTCCTGTCCCTTTTTATATAGACTTTTTTTTTATAGGTCCTATAGAAACTGACTTAATACTGTGAGTTGTTATGGTACTGTAAAATCAAATAAAATTGTATTTGTCACATACACATGGTTAGCAGATGTTAATGCGAGTGTAGCGAAATGCTCGTGCTTCTAGTTCCAACCATGCAGTAGTATCTAACAAGTAATCTAACAATTTCACAAGTAATCTAACAAGGGCTTCTTACCAAGAGAGTAGTGTAGCTATATATGTTTGTTGTGTTGGAAAGCATGCATTGTATTATAGTGAGTGTTTCCTTACTTACTAACATCTATCCATATCAGTTGGTTGAGCTTCATGTCATAGAGACATACAGGATGCATGGTGATCAGAGAAAAGTATAGGAACCAAGTCTAATAACGTTCTACTGTGGTTTTTGTGTTCTAGATCGCTCAGGGATTGAGAACGTAAACTCTGTGGAGGCTCTTCAGGAGACTCTGATCCGGCACCTGAGGGGCCTCATCACTAAGAACCACCCTAACGAGTCAGCCATATTCACCAAGCTGCTCCTCAGACTGCCCGACCTCCGCTCCCTCAATAACATGCACTCTGAGCAGCTGCTGGCCTTCAAGGTCCATCCCTAGACCAGAACTAAGGTCAGAACCTGGGGTGTATTCATTAGGCACCAAAATGGAACAACATTTACTGAAATGGGGAGGCACTACCTGAACTTGTCCAATAATAAATGCTTGTTGTTGTCATCGCCGAGGCCTGTGGCTGTGAACCACAAAGCCCATTTATCCACCCACCCTGACACACCTCGACCAGCTACCCCAATGAACTATGAACCCTGAACTACCAAGGGAACCCTCTTATTCTGCCACTCACTTCACGTGATCTTTTTCCTTCACAAACAAGTTGAACTAGTGGGCAAATGCCACGGTTACAGGGGAGGGAGGGGAAAGGCTTAAGACTTAAGTTATCGTACTGTGAGGCTAAAAGGCCTTTATTGTTGAAGTAATAACCATGAACGCAAACATTCAGACGCAAGCAGAAGATGGATGTGTAATGTTTCTGTGTGTGCAGGACAAGTTTGCGACGGTACAACCCTTCTTAGAGAATAACCTTTTATTAACGTTGTGTAGATGTGCATTTTTGCATCGTTTGTGCAATATGATATGTGACTGATTATTTAGACTTTTCGCTTAGCTTTTCTATAGCACGGCTCCCCAACCCTGTTCCCGGAGAGCTACCCTCCTGTAGGTTTTAACTCCACCGCTGTTCCCGGAGAGATAACCTCCTGTAGGTTTTCGATCCAACCCTAATCTAGCACACTTGACAATTAGCTGGTTGATAAACTTAATCAGGTTAGGTCCAACTGGGGTTGGGGTTAGAACGTACAGGAAGCTAGTTCTCCAGGAACAGGGTTAGAGAGCCCCCACTCTACACCTTGGGTGTATGTTTGTGGTTTATTTAGGCAGACTAATCCAAAAGGATGTTGTGCTTACTGCCTAAAAAGAGAGGGTGATTCTAAAGGGGGTTAGGGCTAGTTAAACTCAACCCCTCTAGTTTAAAGTAAAATGACAATGAATGACCACAGAGAAGTGTTAAGTCTCTTTTCTAAACTGTGTTGAGACAAGGGGTAAAATGTGGTAAAAGCATAGATTGCTATGTAATCAGGGTAAACGCTGCTAATTCACGTCTGTCTCGGTGTGGCCTCAGCTAGTCAGTCACCTGAGGAAGAGCTTTGATTGATTGTCTTTATTTGTTGTTGAGAGGAATCTCTTATTTCAAGCTTACAGTTTGAGTTGATGGTGCAGCAGTTGTATGTGTGTATATCACAGACAATTGGTGGCACCTTAATTGGGGAGGATGGGCTTGTGGTAAAGGCTGGAATGGTATCAAACACTCCATTCGCTCCTGTTCCGGACATTATTATGAGCTGTCCTCCCCTCATCAACATCCTGTGGTGTATATGTTTTACACGCTATCATTTTCCAGAGGGGGTTATGTTGTAAATCATGAAATGTTCTTGTAGGTAATGATGTAGGGTTATGAACTAACTGAAGTCCATCATTGACAGACATTGTCCCATCACTTAATCATTATAGTGTATTGTCCCATTTGAACAATGGGGGCGCAAACAAACAGGAAGTCAAATACATCGAGGTCATTCGAACTGCCAAAGGTTAACGTTGCTAACCAATAGAACCTATCGACTCCTCAACACATCTCCACTTGGAGACATTTTAGTTGTTTATTTCCATGTCAAAAGGAGCCATTTTTTATTTTAGACTTGTTATACCCATTTCATATTTTTAGTTTTGGTGCAAATTGTTAAAAATAAATAAAATCAAAACATGTGGTTTGATTTTACAGGTGAAAACTGTACTTTGTGATTGCTAATTATGCATTTAATTTGTTTACTTTAAAAATGTTGTTTTGTGCACACAGACTTGATATAGTGTCTTAGAAGCCCATTCAATTTGGGCACCAATTGGTGTACGACATTGATTTGTTTTTATTTCTATCTTTACACATAAACACATGTCGGCTATGCAGACTTGTGTCATGTTGCTGTAGGGCCGGTGGTTGTGAGAAGGGAGAAAAATGTTGTAGGAATGTTTTTGTCATTCAGTTGGACTCTTACACCACTGTCTCAAATGTTTCAACAGAGGACCACTAAACTTGAATAGACTGATGCTTTTGTCATCTACCATACTTTTCAAATCTGTACACACAGACTACAGATATAGTCATGAAGTAATGTAAATAGGCGGATTCTATTCAAATACCGTATGATTGTAATTATTTAATTTTGTAAATAACAGCAAGAGTCTGCAAGGGCTGTAATCAATTGAGTTGCAGGAATTCCCGTTGTTAGGTTGATTGATAATTTCAGACCGCTAGTTTCTCTTTTCTACCAACTCGCATGCTCTTCATCCTCAGTGCTTCTGTTCTGTCAATCATGTGTGCATCGTTTCATCGCTGACCTGCCCTGTGGTCTGTCAGTCTGTTTTCTCCTCTCTGAAAGCATTGCCGTATACATAGATGTGTGTGTGTGTGTGTGTGTGTATTTTTATATATAAGAAATATGAATATACAGTGGGGCAAAAAAGTATTTAGTCAGCCACCAATTGTGCAAGTTCTCTCACTTAAAAAGATGAGAGAGGCCTGTAATTTTCATCATCGGTACACTTCAACTATGACAGACGAAATGAGAAAAAGAAATCCAGAAAATCACATTGTAGGATTTTTAATTTATTTATTTGCAAATTATGGTGGAAAATAAGTATTTGGTCACATACAAACAAGCAAGATTTCTGGCTCTCACAGACCTGTAACTTCTTCTTTAAGAGGCTCCTCTGTCCTCCACTCGTTACTTGTATTAATGGCACCTGTTTGAACTTGTTATCAGTATAAAAGACACCTGTCCACAACCTCAAACAGTCACACTCCAAACTCCACTATGGCCAAAGACCAAAGAGCTGTCAAAGGACACCAGAAACAAAATTGTAAACCTGCACCAGGTTGGGAAGACTGAATCTGCAATAGGTAAGCAGCTTGGTTTGAAGAAATCAACCGTGGGAGCAATTATTAGGAAATGGAAGACATACAAGACCACTGATAATCTTCCTCGATCTGGGGCTCCACGCAAGATCTCACCCCATGGGGTCAAAATGATCACAAGAACGGTGAGCAAAAATCCCAGAACCACACGGGGGGACCTAGTGAATGACCTGCAGAGAGCTGGGACCAAAGTAACAAAGCCAATCATCAGTAACACACTACGCCGCCAGGGACTCAAATCCTGCAGTGCCAGACGTGTCCCCCTGCTTAAGCCAGTACATGTTCAGGCCCGTCTGAAGTTTGCTAGAGAGCATTTGGATGATCCAGATGAGGATTGGGAGAATGTCATATGGTCAGATGAAACCAAAATAGAACTTTTTGGTAAAAACTCAACTCGTCGTGTTTGGAATGCTGAGTTGCATCCAAAGAACACCATACCTACTGTGAAGCATGGGGGTGGAAACATCATGCTTTGGGGCTGTTTTTCTGCAAAGGGACCAGGACGACTGATCCGTGTAAAGGAAAGAATGAATGGGGCCATGTATCGTGAGATTTTGAGTGAAAACCTCCTTCCATCAGCAAGGGCATTGAAGATGAAACGTGGCTGGGTCTTTCAGCATGACAATGATCCCAAACACACCGCCCGGGCAACGGAGTGGCTTCGTAAGAAGCATTTCAAGGTCCTGGAGTGGCCTAGCCAGTCTCCAGATCTCAGCCCCATAGAAAATCTTTGGAGGGAGTTGAAAGTCCGTGTTGCCCAGCGACAGCCCCAAAACATCACTGCTCTAGAGGAGATCTGCATGGAGGAATGGGCCAAAATACCAGCAACAGTGTGTGAAAACCTTGTGAAGACTTACAGAAAATGTTTGACCTCTGTCATTGCCAACAAAGGGTATATAACAAAGTATTGAGATAAACTTTTGTTATTGACCAAATACTTATTTTCCACCATAATTTGCAAATAAATAAATTAAAAATCCTACAATGTGATTTTCTGGATTTCTTTTTCTCATTTCGTCTGTCATAGTTGAAGTGTACCTATGATGAAAATTACAGGCCTCTCATCTTTTTTAAGTTGGAGAACTTGCACAATTGGTGGCTGACTAAATACTTTTTTTGCCCCACTGTGTGTGTGTGTGTGTATGTGTATGTATGTATATACACTGCTCAAAAAAATAAAGGGAACACTAAAATAACACATCATAGATCTGAATGAATGAAATAATCTTATTAAATACTTTTTTCTTTACATAGTTGAATGTGCTGACAACAAAATCACACAAAAAGTATCAATGGAAATCAAATGTATCAACCCATGGAGGTCTGGATTTGGAGTCACACTCAAAATTAAAGTGGAAAACCACACTACAGCCTGATCCAACTTTGATGTAATGTCCTTAAAACAAGTCAAAATGAGGCTCAGTAGTGTGTGTGGCCTCCACGTGCCTGAATGGCCTCCCTACAACGCCTGGGCATGCTCCTGATGGGGTGGCGGATGGTCTCCTGAGGGATCTCCTCCCAGACCTGGACTAAAGCATCCGCCAACTCCTGGACAGTCTGTGGTGCAACGTGGCGTTGGTGGATGGAGCGAGACATGATGTCCCAGATGTGCTCAATTGGATTCAGGTCTGGGGAACGGGCGGGCCAGTCCTTAGCATCAATGCCTTCCTCTTACAGGAACTGCTGACACACTCCAGCCACATGAGGTCTAGCATTGTCTTGCATTAGGTGGAACCCAGGGCCAACCGCACCAGCATATGGTCTCACAAGGGGTCTGAGGATCTCATCTCGGTACCTAATGGCAGTCAGGCTACCTCTGGCGAGCACATGGAGGGCTGTGCGGCCCCCCAAAGAAATGCCACCCCACACCATGACTGACCGGTCATGCTGGAGGATGTTGCAGGCAGCAGAACGCGTTCTCCACGGCGTCTCCAGACTCTGTCACGTCTGTCACGTGCTCAGTGTGAACCTGCTTTCATCTGTGAAGAGCACAGGGCGCCAGTGGCTAATTTGCCAATCTTGGTGTTCTCTGGCAAATGCCAAACGTCCTGCACGGTGTTGGGCTGTAGGCACAACCCCACCTGTGGACGTTGGGCCCTCATACCACCCTCATGGAGTCTGTTTCTGACCGTTTGAGCAGACACATGCACATTTGTGGCCTGCTGGAGGTCATTTTGCAGGGCTCTGGCAGTGCTCCTCCTTGCACAAAGGCGGAGGTAGTGGTCCTGCTGCTGGGTTGTTGCCCTTCTACGGCCTCCTCCACGTCTCCTGATGTACTGGCCTGTCTCCTGGTAGCGCCTCCATGCTCTGGACACTACGCTGACAGACACAGCAAACCTTCTTGCCACAGCTCGCATTGATGTGCCATCCTGGATGAGCTGCACTACCTGAGCCACTTGTGTGGGTTGTAGACTCCGTCTCATGCTACCACTAGAGTGAAAGCACCGCCAGCATTCAAAAGTGACCAAAACATCAGCCAGGAAGCATAGGAACTGAGAAGTGGTCTGTGGTCACCACCTTCAGAACCACTCCTTTATTGGGGGTGTCTTGCTAATTGCCTATAATTTCCACCTGTTGTCTATTCCATTTGCACAACAGCATGTGAAATTTATTGTCAATCAGTGTTGCTTCCTAAGTGGACAGTTTGATTTCACAGAAGTGTGATTGACTTGGAGTTACATTGTGTTGTTTAAGTGTTCCCTTTATTTTTTTGAGCAGTGTATATATGTGTGTGTGTGTGTGTGTGTGTGTGTGTGTGTGTGTGTGTGTGTGTGTGTGTGTGTGTGTGTGTGTGTATATATATATATATATATATATATATATATATATATATATATATATATATATATATGAATATCTGTATATAGTGTTGTCATTCCTTTTGCAGTGGATTTTTCTCCACAGTCCAAGAATGATCAGGCAACTTAAAGAACCATTAACATAGGCAACATTTAGTCAGGTTAAATCTCACTGCTATTTAGAAATCAACTTGACAAGCGTGAGTCTTTCACAGATCCAGTTCCATTGACTTTCACTTGAAGAGCTTGATTCCTAGAAGTTGTATTCAGGACACACACTCAACCAGTATTTAATTTAAAAATAGTTTGGGATTTGGCCACAATCAGCAGCAAGAGAAAGACATTAGGGGAAACATGAAGAGATACTGTAGCCTGTTTACAGTTGAAGTCAGAAGTTTACATACACTTAGGTTGGAGTCATTAAACGCTCGTTTTTCAACCACACCACAAATTTCTTTTAACAAACTATAGTTTTGGCAAGTCGGTTAGGACATCTACTTTGTGCATGACCCAAGTAATTATTCCAACAATTGCTTAGACAGATTATTTCACTTATCATTCACTGTATGTAAACTTCCGACTTCAACTGTATGTCAAAACATAATCCTAACCTAAGTGTTGATATTCCTAGGCAGGTGTTACAACCATATTTTTTTTTTATAGTTACACCCAAATCCACACCTTTGTAGCCTCATGCAAAACCCTACTTCATGCACAATAGTTTGTGTAACAACACAGGTATACTGTATCTTTAGGGCATGCAAACCATGTTGCTTATGAAAAACAGTTCTTATGATGCCAATATTAAGCAAACATGTTTTCAAAAGTGTTTAGGTCCTCAATAATATGAAAGTTTGCATCCCATTAGCTAGGTTTCCATCCAATTTGACAGATTTTCATGAGAATATTTTAAAATCTGCATAGAAAACAATAGTCGCATTTTCCCACCAAATTGATTTGTGAATAAAAGGCTGTGCGTAATGACCTAAGGGCCGATTCAGAATTAGGAAAATATGCCTTTCCTACATACTTCTCAGTATTTACTCAGTCGTGGAATGGACTTTGCAGGGGTCATGGGGTTTCAGGGGTTTTGCATTTTAGTTAACCCTAATCGCTTTCCTAACCTTAACCTAATTATCCTAACCTGCTATGTTAATTATCCTAACCTGCCTCGTAAATTCTCCTACCCTGCTATGAAAGGTTAAATCTGACTTAAATTTGACAAAAGCTGGATATCTTCTAGCCATGACCCTTTGCGTCCGTGGTTCCCTTGCGCTCGCTGAATAAATGTAATTCAACAGCTGAAAATGCTCCCACTTGCTGGCCAACAGATTTTCTCGTGGAGTTTTCATTCAATAGGGTTTTTAGTATATTTACCTTAAGCCATCCCTTTCTTGAGCCATCTGTTTAAATACGGCGTACCTTTTAGTTCGAATTTTGTCGTCAGATTAAAATACATCGAGAGAACGCGTTCAGAAAATAGGGATCAATGAAATATCTATGCATTTTGTCTCCGTTTCAGCACCAACTGGTAGATTTAAAAATACTCCTGATCTTGTAGATTATTTAGGCACATTGTACATTTATGAAAGTATGTATGAATCCCCCCCCAAAAACACGTTGAGAGCCTTCACTCACAAAATATATTGACGAATAAAAAAAGACTGTGGTTTGATTCATCCTGAACGTTATTTTAAAGTTCAATCCATGAAATATTGAACAATAGTCCTATATAAATCTACCCTAATTCTCACTAATCATGGAACTGTATGACAACGGCCCAGTCGTTGTGAACTGTGCGCCAGGCTATGTGTGATCTGAGTTCCATAATGATTAAAATGTGCCTAATATGATCCACTAATGCTATTGGCCATCACGAAAATTTACACAGATGTGACCGAGGAAAGAAAGGTAAACAGAATGGAATGATGCAAAATGAAAGCTACAAATTGAAGAAAATTAACATTAAAGTGCCCGTTTATAAATGTTTGTATTATTGACGGTGGCTCCCGATAGTGGATAGTATTGAACAAATTGTAAAATAAAATCGAATAAAACATTCTAAAGCCATACATCAACTCAACAGGTTCAGCCCTACAGAAGCCTATAGCTTGGGTGTCCACATTTTATCCACGCAAATTATGAGAGCACATAATACAAATTCGGAATAACGTCACAGCTCACAGCTCACATATTTCACTGTAGAAAAGGGACCACAATACATGTCATGTTGATATTTTTCAGTTTGTTTCCATTTGACTGGTTTCACATTCGATCAGGGATCATAAGGAAAGTGATCTAAAACTTGTAATCAAATTGTATTTGTCACATGCACAGAATACAACCGTGTAGACCTTACCGTGAAATGCTTACTTACAAGCCCTTAACCAACAATGCAGTTCAAGAAAGAGTTAAGACAATATTTACTAAATAAACTAAAGTAAAAAATATATAAAAAGTAACACAAAATAATAAAGAGAACAGTCCATGACTTGGGTGACTGGAGTCTTTGACAATTTTTTGGGCCTTCCTCTGACACCGCTTAGTATATAGGTCCTGCAGGTTAGGAAACTTGGCCCCAGTGATGTACTAGGCCGTACACACTACCTCTTTAGCGCATTACGGTCGGATGCTGAGCAGTTGCCATACCAGGCGGGGATGCAGCCAGTCAGGATGCTCTCGATGGTGCAGCTGTAGAAGTTTTTGAGGATCTGGGGCCCATGCCAAATCTTTTCAGTCTTCTGAGGGGGAAAAGGTGTTGTCGTCCTCTCTTCACAACTGTCTTGGTGTGTTTGGACCATGATAGTTTGTTGGTGATGTGGATACCAAGGAACTTGAAACTCTTGATGCGCTCTGCTACAGCCCCGTCAATGTTAATGGGGGCCTGTTCGGCCCTCCTTTTCCTGTGGTCCACGATCAACTCCTTTGTCTTGCACACATTGAGGGAGAGGTTGTTGTCTTGGCAACACACTGCCAGGTCTCTGACCTCCTCCCTATAGGCTGTCTCATCGTTGTCTGTGATCAGGCCTACCACTGTTGTGTCATGAGCGAACTTAATGATGGTGTTGGAGTTGTGCTTGGACACGCAGTCGTGGGTGAACAGGGAGTACAGGAGGGGACTAAGCACGCACCCCTGAGGGAACCCAGTGTTGAGGATCAGCGTGGCAGATGTGTTGATGCCTACCCTTACCACCTTGGGGTGGCCCGTCAGGAAGTCCAGGATCCAGTTGCAGAGGGAGGTGTTTAGTCCCAGGGTCCTTAGCTTAGTGATGAGCTTCGTGGGCACTATAGTGGTGAAAGCTGAGCTGTACTCAATGAACAGCATTCTCACATAGGTGTTCCTTTTGTCCAGGTGGGAAAGGGCAGTGTGGAGTGCGATTTGAGATTGCGTCATCTGTGAATCTTTTGGGGCAGTATGCGAATTGGAGTTGGTCCGTGCAAGTTCTGAGTACACGTCCTGGTAATCCGTCTGGCCCCGCAGCCTTGTGAATGTTGACCTGTTTAAAGGTCTTGCTCACATAGGCTACGGAGAGCATGATCACACAGTCCTCCATAACAGCTGGTGCTCTCATGCATGCTTCAGTGTTGTTTGCCTTGAAGGGAGCATTTACCTCGTCTGGTAGGCTCGCATTAACTGGGCAGCTCGCAGCTGGGTTTCCCTTTGTAGTTTAATATTTTTCAAGCCCTGCCACATCTGATGAGCATCAGAGCCGGTGTAGTCGGATTCAATCTTAGTCCTGTATTTTCGCTTTGCCTGTTTGATGGTTCGTCGGAGGGCATAGTGTATAAACTGATTAGTAATTTACCTCGGTCTTATCAATAGCTCTTATCCATTTATAAATTACAGTGCATGGAGAATTCTGTTATTTCTATGTGGGAAAATATGCTTTTCCCACTTGCAACTGGCAGGTTCGCTAGACCTTATTCATGGTTTTGTCGCGCATGAAGGTGGTGGAATTATGAGGGAATTAAATCAAGGCCAGAATAGGACACCTCCCCCACACCTTCATTTCTTAGATCTCCACCCCGAACGTTTAACTCCAGTCGGAATTCGGGGCATAGCGCGCATAAAAAAAATAATTTTATGGAGTTACCGGATAAAAAAACACGTTTGGTTTCCATCGCATATTCTACTCGGCTGGTGTTTTTGTCACCCCAAAAATGGTGTTATATAACGAATGTGCCCAATCTGGTATTGGCACATGCGCTCTAGCCAACAGCTCTTAGATATAGTGCGGGTATAGTGGATGAGATTAACATGGAAAAAAAGAGCAAGATATTTTTTATTTGTTAAATGGCAGCCAAGCATCGATCATCATAACACCAGAATAATTGGAAAGGAGCATCAAGCTCATCCCCTTTCTTTTTCATCATCCTGTGAAGTACATCATAAATTATTTAATCTGTAACCTAATAAACTGCATGCTTTCCCGAGTCGTAGTGGGAGGACCACACCACATGTAATTGCGTGACTGACTCCAAGTTTACTTTGATATCATAAGCATTTCCACCGCCATTTCTCGCATAATACATTTTACTGACACAAAAAGATCCCACATTGTCTAGCGTATTTTGTTTTGTTGACATTTGGAGAGTTTACCTACAAATTAGCTCTTTCCATCAGGTCTGCCATGACATGTAGCATACTTTACTTTCAACGTTGGATGGAAAACTGGTTATAGCTATAAAAAGGAATCAGACTTTTTATTGCACTTATCTCTTGATTGCAATTCTTACACTTCATTTACTAGCAGAATTAACTTTTAAGAATTCAAGTACAAAATCGAATTATTTAATTGAACGTAATTAATAATTGAATGCAACCCCGCTAGTATGACGCCATCATCCCTGGGTCTGGTACAACCTTCAACCAGCAGAGAGCAGTGTTGCTCTTATAACCAACCTTCGACAGAATCGTTTTTTTTCTTTACAGACACAGCAGATACAAGGTGAATTTTTGATCCTGTAGCTGTCTGTGTCTGTCTCTTTTTATAGAAAATGAACCACTGAACAAAATGTAGCTTTATTGACAGTGCATGTCGGAGCAAAAACCAAGCCATGAGGTCGAAGGAATTGTTCGTAGAGCTCCGAGACAGCATTGTGTCGAGGCACAGATCTGGGGAAGGGTACCAAAATATTTTTGCAACATTGAAGGTCCCCAAGAAAACAGTGGCCTCCATCATTATCAAATGGAAGAAGTTTGGAACCATCAAGACTTTTCCTAGAGCTGGCCGCCCGGCCAAACTGAGCAATCGGGGGAGAAGGGCCTTGGTCAGGGAGGTGGATATGGAAGAACCTTCCAGAAGGACAACCATCTCTACAGCACTCAATCAATCAGGCCTTTATGGTAGAGTGGTGAGACGTAAGCCACTCCACAGTAAAAGCCACATGACAGCCCGCTTGGAGTTTGCCAAATGGCACCTAAAGGACTCTGACCATGAGAAACAAGATTCTCTGGTCTGATGAAACCAGGATTGAACTCCTTGGCCTGAATGCCAAGTGTTAGGATCGAAGGAAAGATGAACGGAGCAAAGTACAGAGAGAACCTTGATGAAAACCTGCTCCAGAGTGCTCAGGACCTCAGACTGGGGCGAAGGTTCACCTTCTAACAGGACAACGACCCTAAGCACACAGACAAGACAACGCAGGAGTGGCTTCGGAACAAGTCTCTGAATGTCCTTGAGTGGCCCAGCCAGAGCCCAGACGTGAACCCGATCTAACATCACTGTAGAGACCTGAAAATAGCTGTGCAGTGATGCTCGCCATCCAACCTGACAGAGACCTGAGAGGATCTGTAGGGAAGATTGGGAGAAATTCCCCTAATACAGGTGTGCCAAGCTTGTAGCATAATACCCAAGAAGACTCAAGGCTGTAATCGCTGGCAAATGTGCTTCAACAAAGTACTGAGTAAAGGGTCTGAATACTTATGTAAATTTTATATTTAAGTTTTTTATGTATATTAAACTGACCTCTGTCCTTTTTGACATCAAACTAAAACATCACTACGAAACACCACTATAGCATACCTGAGGATCTCATTCTACGGCTTTTGAAAAAATAACATTTCTCTGAGTAAGAAATTAAACTGACCTGTGTCTACCACACCCTTTCCTTCCTTAGTCCTTCCACTTTCTACAAAACACAAATAGGTTAACACGCATGTGCGAGCACACACACTCACAAACATGCACACCCACACATACAAACTGCATTCTAAGTATCTGCTTTAAATTAACTGCGTCTATGCCTGTTATGACCTGGGTGAAATGGCTGATGAATAAAGTGATGACCCCTAACAAATCTGGGGTTTAGCTCATGTCAGCTTGGTCTGAATCTACCTTAGGTTTCATTCTGACCGAGGCAAAGCACTGAATTAATGATTGGTTTGAAAAGGGCAAAAAGGGCTGAAAAACAAATATCCTGTGGCCTTGGCAATGTGTACAGGTGTAGGATCTTAATTTGATCACCTTGTTGTGCAGGAAAGGCACGTGTAGTGTATAAGGTTTCTAAAGTTTGTAATTTTCAATTTAAAATGCCAGACTTGATTTGCCCCAACCAAAAATGTATCAACCCCTACAAAAATGCCCATTTCCTGTTGCTGCAGGATTATTCTTCTGCTGTGAGAAAGGGATCAAATTAAGATCCCACACCTGTTGCACTTCGGTTTCATTCAAGAGAGAGGCTTTTAGTGGCACAGCGGTCTAAGGCACTGCATCGCAGAGCATTTGTTGTTGGGAGCTAACTGTCTTGCTCAAGGGAAGAACGGCAGATTTTTCCACCTTGCTGACTTTGGGATTTGAACCAGTGACCTATCAGCCGCTAGGCTACCTGCCGCCGTGGTGTGTGTGTGACACATTTTACAAACAAAAAACTGTTCAGAGGACATTTTCTTAAAACATCTTTATTCTCAAGATTCAATTCACATTACGTGCAAATGGCATCATAATCATTATATTTTTTGTGCAACTTGTCTTTTCTTCCAGGGTACCCAAGTCAAAGCACTGTCTTTCCAAAACAGGTCAGATTCAACTCCATAGGCAACGCTGTGTGCAACACATTTCAATTTGGTACAAAAACACTACACCCACAGACTCACTCAATCAATTACACTAACACCACACACTATAAGTTCATTCGCTCACTCTTTCTCTCCAAAGACTTGTCATCCAATATTCCGGATATCATTGATAAACGTTTACTACATCATTAACAACAAATTGTTGGTTTTGTCTGCTAAAACAATAAGACAAGAAAACAATCATTTGTTATTCTTTTAACAGTGAGTGGATTTGCTTGGCTGATGTTGGTGATGCTTTCAGAAATGGAGCTGGTCTTCATTCAAATTGTCCAGCCCAACTTTGCGGTATAGTATATGTTGAGTTCACAGGAGGCTGGTGACGAGAGGACGGCTCATAATAAGGAATGGCGTGAATGGAATGGTATCAAACACATGGAAACCAGATGTTTGACGTGTTTGAGACCACTATTCATTCCGTTACAGCCATTACTATGAGCCAGTCCTCCCTATTTAAAGTACCACCAGCCACCACTGATATAGTTCCATACAGTAACCAACAGATATATTGTCAAGGTGAAACTAACACTTCAATCCGTCTATGAATCTTACTAGTTCATGATGTTCACATAGTTATATCTAAAGCAAATCTAAAACAGTATGTCATTGTGGTTTTGCAATGAAATTGAGAGAAAGATTGTTTTACGTAAATAACGGGAAAAAACAGTCAAATGTTCATAATGTTCATAATACATACAATATCTGTAAAAAATTCTGCAGTCTGAAAATATACATCCTTTTATCCTCTGTAGTACTGTAAAATAGCTTCTTTTCTATTGGTGCAACATTTGTTATTGGTTTGTAACTGAGTTATTAAGAGTGAACACTCTTACGAGAGATAATACCACACTGGCGCTTTAAAAAGTATCTTGTGGAATAAGGTGACATTCGGCAGTGTGCATGTTTGAGATCGACTACAGACGACTACAAATCACCTTGCATTCCAAATAACTACTCAGTATGTGATCAAGAGTAGCCATTCTGCGCCGCTGTTGCCTGTCTCAAACGAATTGCCTCAAATATGCCGATTGTCACGACTCATTCTAGGGCCATTGACTTAGCCCGTGTCCCCATTCAACTTGTGAACCAGGAAGTAATTGGACCCTGCGCCACTTCCTGTTTCCGATTACCTGTCTGTCTCTCTCTGATTGTCTGTGCATTGTTAACTGTGCAGTTTGTGTGAATTGTGAGGTCCTAGTCATTCAAACACTGCAAAGTCTATTGCTTGCTTTATGAAAGACATCACTTTTACAGAGAACACAAGCTGCTTTGAGGAGTAGTGTGAAGCTTATAATAGTTGGATTTTTACGCAAAGTTTATACATATTTTTAACTGTTGCAAACAAACCACAATATCATACAACTTTTTTTAAAGAAATATACAACCAAAATAAAGAGGATATATATATATATATATATATATATTTTTTTTATCTCAAGTTTTTCTCTGTACCTTGCTGATGTTGCATCATATTTTTTTTTATTAAATTAATGTGGCAGCTAGGGGTGTAATGGTTCACCAAACCCACGGTTCTGTATGTATTGTGGTTTTGGGGTCACGATTTCATTGGATTTCGGTACAGTGGGGAAAATGAAAGGCCAACAGTTACTGTAGTTAATTTTTGTTTATTTAAGAAAATACAAAGTGTTGGTATTCCTGATTCCATACATGATCACGAGTCATATAATGCCTGATGAGAGCACCATCAGGAATACCAACACTGTATTTTTTAAAATAAAAACACACGATTACTCAACAACAACACTAAAAAGTGCAATATATGTGTGAAATCAATATGTAAATATGGCTCAGACATTGTATATAGAGAGACCTATGCTATAATGTTTTCTTACAAAGAGAAAAAGACGCGCACTTGTGTGCCTCTCAAAGGGGGCACACGGTACTGTCGCACGGTACTTCTCATTTCCCACTCCGGGTAATGTGATGGGCTGTCACTGTTAAGTAGCTATCTGTTGGCCTGTAGCTCCATCCATATGTAGTAAGTGCAACACAGAGTATATTGGCCAATTCATTGACAATTTTGGGATTTAGTTTGCTTATATAGAGCGGGTACTCCCTGTTTGCTGAAATGGGTGCAAGAGTGCGAATTTCGTAGTGTCTCGAGCACTTTCATTAATGGGCGCATATTCGTGGCTATAAACATACCTATCGCTCTTAGAATTTATTTGGCCCGGTCAGAATCAGCTGCGGGGGGCTGCTTGAATGCAGAGGGGAGACAAAATTGTTTTGGTGTTTCCGTTTTGCTCCTATGGTAAGAATACTGGGGTGTGATGTTGGCGTAAATGTGTCAACATGCTTGAGGTGTTGGCAGCTGCATAGGCTGTTCTGGTTGAGCAGTGGTGATATACTCTCGCTGTCCCCCGTCATTGTAATCTACTGGGAACACAAAATGTTCCCAAATGGAGATGATGGATAATCCTCCTGGTTTATCGACCCCACCACTTGCCATCATACAGAACTAGCTCCCAGCTGCGCCTCACAAACGACAGTTTGAAATGCGCCAATTAACATTCTAATTGGCCTACAACGTGTGCATAGGCTATAGTTGTTTTAACGGAATAGCCTGAAATTGCTTTTTTTCAGCTCAGATTTACTCAAGAGGCATACAACGCAGCTTGGCATAGCCTATAGGACTAGTAGTTTATTGTTTTAAGATATATTTTTTATGTATCCATTTGGGTTCACAGTGCGGACCGAACCGAGGTCCCTGTACCGAACGGTTCGGTATAAATAGTGTACCAATACACCCCTAGTGGCAGCGATTCTCTCCTCTGACTCAGAATTCAACTGACTGTGGTCAACATAGAAAGGGTTTGACCCCCTGACTCTACCCACATGTCATTCATACAGGCATGAACCAGCCAATTGGCAAGTATCATAGCAACAACCAGTCCTTATAGGAGCATCATCATCATGATCACTTTCAGTAACTCACATGTTGAGAATATAATATGACGCTTGAACATAGTTCAATAGTTCCCATGGAATCTTGTGAGACAGCAGGAGAAATTTCTGCCTGCATCACAGCTCACAGTGTCTGTCTGTCTGTCTGATTTGTCCATCTGCAGCTCAGGAACTACATGCCATGGTGACAACAACAAGAACGTTCTCTCTGTTTCAATAACGTTCTGTTTCATGATGCGAGTCTACACTCTAGAACGTGAATGAGAGCCGGAAGCATGTTCTAGAAGAAGTCACTGATAGCCAATCAGATCAGGTTAGAACATGCATCCTGGTTCTGGGAAACAATCCAAAATGATTGGATGAATTGCCCATTTCTTTTGGCACTGCATGAGTGGCATCATAAAAAAAAGAGATGGCTATAGAATGGCTTTAATCTTTTTCCTGACTTCGTGTCAAAGTGTGATTTTATATCTGTCCTGATCGTTTAGGTTTAACACAGAAGAGAAACAAGCCGTCTTTTAGCTAGCTCTTTCTACATGGATGAGTTGTTTAGTGTTGTGCCTTGCCATTGTTTAGAAATGTGCCTAGGTTTACTCAAGGTGGGAGCTTGTGGTGTGAATCATAGAAATATAATAAGAATAGCCATCCCATTACAGAACAATGACTTGAATGAGAATGTCTGCTCTACTATTTATATGGTGTGAATGATGTGAGTACAGTAAGAGTGTATTAGAATGCTGCAGAATGGCAGCATTGAGCAGGTATAGATATAGCTCTCACAGAACACCAGCACCAGAGGGACACCTATATGAAAGCTACTACACATCCCCTGACTGGGGAAGTCTCGTAGGAAGAGAATACCAAAAGGAAGGGAATAATGCAGGTTAACTGGCTTCTGCTGTCTGTCACTGTCTTGTACAGTACTGACCTTCTCAGGGTTGGTGGAGTCAGTACTCAATAATAAACTGGAGGAAAATGAAACACTAGAAGTTGCATGGTTCATATGACTGACTGAACGAGCGCTGTCGACAACAACAACTAGACATAATCACCAATAAGCCGATTGACTGACTGTACAATTAACACAAAAAAACTATAGAGAAGTAACTGAGAAGAGGCGAAACATTTACAAAAGAAAAACCAAAATAAAATGCTATTCACATGTACCCGCATCGTAAGGGATGGTTCCATCCATAAAAACTAGGCCAAGAAGCTAGGCTATACCAAAGCTATGGAATGAAATGACTCAGTAGTGCTAATGAGAGTTCCAACGTGTCCCAAGACGCCTAGAGCCACTCTGAGGCCCACTGTCGCAGCCCCCGACAGGCACCCCGACCACACACAAACACACACACTTTGGCAGGGTGTGTGTGTGCGCGCGTCTATCCCTCCGTCCGTCCGTCAGTCCTCAAAGACCTCCAGGAAGAGTGGGGGGAAAAGTTCGTTGGGGCACTCCACCTTCATATGCAGGAAGCGGGAGGCGTGGCACGCCCCGATCATCCGCAGGTCCGTCACCTTCATCAGCAGCTTGGGCCAGAATTGCGCCACCTTGTGTTTGCGGTAGTTGATGTAATGTTCAAAGGCCAGAAGGAACTCCTCCTGACAGCGCTCAATACGCTCCACGCTGGTCAGCCCCGGACGGTCTGGGGAGGGAGATAGGGAGAGATGGACAGAGGGAAATGATGAGTTTTCATACTGTACTGTATATTAGTACTGTCGCGTAGATAGAAAAATACTATACTAATCCAACCCTATTGTACAAACACAATCTCATTGGAGATAGAGAGACTCTATACCTTTAAAACTCAATACTTTTATTAATCGGATGTCCTGTAATCTGTTGCTAGCTTGTTTTAATCACTCCATGGGTTTCATGTTTACAGAACATTCGATTTATAAAAGTATTGAGTTTTGAGTATGCTACAGAATTATTAGAACAAATAGCAGATTGGCTTGCATTTGCCATTGATTTCACAACTATAAAAGTCAATGCAGACAATCTGTGCATGGGGATATGATAGATCGATGACTGACTTCCAAAACAGAGAAGGTATTGTCTTCGAGACGGAGGGAGGGAGGGAGATGTGTGGCCCCAGCATAAAGCTATTGATTTTGAACGTCAATCCCCCGGATGGCTATTGTAGTCTCATCATTAGATGGTTTCCTTTCCTAAGGTGGGCTCTGCAATCCCTGATGATCGCTATATAAAATATTGGCTTAATGGGTTTAAAAAGACCTCTGGTGGAAGTTAACAGCAGTATTGACGTGTGACTGACTGTGGTTAATCACACATGAAAACAGGCCGGCACACACTGACTTACTGGCTTTGGGCTTTTACTGACTGTTTTATACACTTACCAAGGTTTTACTGACTGTTTAATTGCAGTAATGATGTGTGACTGACTGTGGTTAATCAAACATGGATGGCAGACTCTGACTTACTGGCTTTACCGACTATTTTATTGCTTACCGACTGTTTTGTTACAGGTCTCACGGGAGGTTGGCTGTTGGTTTTATGTGGTAAGCCACAGGAACTACAGGCTCTTTGCTAATAATTTATTGTATATGAATAAATATATATATATATATATATACAAATATTTATTGTGTACAAGTTAAGTGTATATCAGAAATAATAAGGGGTAATCAACGAGGGGACATGCGTTCTATGGAAAATAATGAACGACATGGAGTTGCATTATTTTCAAGAGAACGCATAGAGCCCCGAGTTGATTATCCCTTTCATACCATGGCTATAATTTAACACATTTGCTATTAGAAATATGTTCAAAATATGTTCAACATCCACTGAAGTAGCCAGCAAGTTTACTAGATAGCTAGCTACAGTAGTTATTGTGGTAACCAAACAAACAGACTTCCTAGTTTAGCTAACCAAACCTTCAGTCCTAACTTGCCATTATGACAATCGAATTCAACAATGCCAATTTGTATTTGTAACTCTTTAGCTGATGCCAAGGCAGCAGCTATTCTTCCTGAGGTCGAAACACATTAAGGCACTTACGTTACATATAAAACAATATAACATTATTACACCACTACAAATCTACAATACAAATGTATAATACCCCCATACAACAATATTACTTGTACCTTTGTGTGTCTCTTCACAGTCCCCGTTGTTAAGTAAGGTATATTTTTATACGTTTTTTAAATCTGATTCTAGTGCTTGCATCAGTTACCTGATGTGGAATAGAGTTCCATATAGTCATGGCTCTATGTAGTATTGTGCGGTTCCCATAGTCTGTTCTGGACTTGGGGATTGTGAAGAGACCTCTGGTGGCATGTCTTGTGGTGTATGCATGGGTGACTGAGCTGTGTGCTAGTAGTTTAAACAGACAGCTCGGTTCATTCAGCTTGTCAACACTTCTTACAAAAACAAGTAGTGATAAAGTCACTTTCTCCTCCACTTTGAGCCACGAGAGATTGACATGCATATCATTGTTAGTTTCCTGTACTTTTAAGGGCCAGCCGTGCTGCCCTGTTCCTAAGTCCCTCTTTGTGGCACCTGAACACACGAGTGAACAGTAGTCCAGGTGCGACAAAACTAGGGCCTGTCGGTCCTGCCTTGCTGATAGTGTTGTTAAAAAGGCAGAGTTGCGATTAATTACGGACAGACTTTTCTCCATCTTAGCTACTGATATGTTTTGACCATGACAGTTTACAATCCAGGGTAACTCCAAGCAGTTTAGTCACCTCAACTTGCTCAATTTCCACATTATTCATTACAAGATTTAGTTGAGGTTTTGTGATTGATTCGTCCCAAATACAATGCTTTTAGTTTTTGAAATATTTAGAACTAACTTATTCCTTGCCACCTATTCTGAAACTAACTGCAGCTCTTTGTTAAGTGTTGCAGTCATTTCAGTCGCTGTAGTAGCTGACATGTATAGTGTTGAGTCATCCACATACATAGACACACTGGCTTTACTCAAAGCCCGTGGCATGTCGTTAGTAAAGATTGAAAAAAGTAAGGGACCTAGACAGCAGACCTGGGGAATTCCTGATTCTACCCGGATTATGTTGGAGAGGTTTCCATTAAAGTACACCCTCTGTGTTCTGTTAGACAGGTAACTCTTTGTCCACAATATAGCATGGAGTGTAAAGCCATAACACATACGTGTTTCCAGCAGCAGACTATGATTGAGAATGTCAAAAGCCGCACTGAAATCTAACAAAACAGCCCCCACAATCTATTATCATCAATTTCTCTCAGCCAATCATCAGTAATTTGTGTAAGTGCTGTGCTTGTTGAATGTCCTCCCCTATAAGCGTGCTGAAAGACTGTTGTCAATTTGTTTACTGTAAAATAGCATTGTATCTGGTCAAACACCATTTTTTCCAAAAGTTTACTAAGGGTTGGTACCAGGCTGATTGGTCAGCTATTTGAGTCAGTAAAGGGGGCTTTACTGTTTTTAAGTAGCGGTATGACTATTGCTTCCCTCCAGGCTTAAATTTAAGATATGGCAAATAGGAGTGGCAATATCATCCGCTATTATCCTCAGTAATTTTCCATCCAAGTTGTCAGACCCGGTGGCTTTTCATTATTGATAGACAACAATAATTGTTTCACCTCTTCCACACTCACTTTACAGAATTCAAAAGTACAATGCTTGTCTTTCATAATTTGGTCATATATACTTCGATGTGTAGTGTCAGCGTTTGTTGCTGGCATGTCATGCTTAAGTTTGCTAATCTTGCCAATGAAACAATCATTAAAGTAGTTGGCAATATCAGTGGGTTTTGTAATGAATAATGTTTTCAATTCGAATTTTGCTTTCAAAAGCAGCTCAAACATGTAAGAATGTGCCATTGAATTCTACCATGCAAATATTGTACGTAATAGGGAAATAATGCACGCTCTAGAATGCCCTTCAAGCTAATAAGAAACAAGTATTCAACAATGCCATGGTATAAACATCTATAATCACATAATATCACTAAATCTACACGTGTGTTTATAGATGTGTAATGTACGTTTCAAGATATTGTTAATGTAAATCCTATTTCTACACACGGGACAGTGGTTAATATGGCGTGCTGTTAGACCAATTCTCTATCTGTTTGAACTCAGGGGCCACCCGCTCTCTTACTGTCTCACCCACAATGTATTCCTATTTCCTACCTATTCTACTTGTAATGTAACCTACTTGTCATCTTGCCAACTAGTTCAATATTAAAATGTCAGGTCATGACCAAATAAAAATGAATAACAACACAAAATAGAATATTATTAAAGAACACTCTTTTGGACATTTTTGAATTCACCAAATGTTTTAAAGTGGCACCTTTTAAAGGATATCTATGAATTAACTATCCGTAAAAAAGCTATGTCTTCTATATTGTCAGCTTACAAGTGGATAAAACTGCTGCAAGACTGTGGCCCCTCAGTTTCAATGGCCATGACCCCTTTAAAATTCTTTTAGTAGGTGTATTTATCATAGTGGTGATATAAACCTGCGTGTAGAGAAAACAAAGGGCCAGATGTCTGGTAGTATGGTGAAGTAACAAGTGTGTGTGCCGGCAAGATTGTCTCCTTCCCTCTCACCAGAGGACAGGAGGATGACGGCCTGTAGCAGAGCGACCTCGGAGTCGTCCAGGTGGAACGAAGACAGCGATAAACCCAAATCAAAGATAGCGTCTGACACCACCCCCAGGCCTCCGTTCTTCAGCTGGCCGCGGGTCACGGCCATCTCTCCGTTAAGCGTCAGCGTCTCACTCTCGGGGTCGTAGCGAACGGCCGCCCGTAAAGACATGATCTCCATGCAGCAACCTTTCAATAGGATAATCTGGTCTTCACAAGGCAGCTGGGAGGAGAAAGACAAACAGGAATTCAATCATATGAAGAGAACAAAAATATGAAACACATCCCCACCCAAAAAATGTTTTTTTCAATAAAGTAAAACAACCTTGCTTACGTACCTCACAGAACATAGGCAGCTTTTTGGCAAAGTCCACCACTCGGGTAATGGCGGGGGTGATAATTTTTGTAAACTGACTGAAGGCTTCTATGTCCACTTTGCTCCCTTCAGGTGCATTTATGACCGGCGCTTGACCAATGTCCTCGGGCTGAAACGACAAAAAGAAGAGGGAGGATGTAGGTACGTTCAACAGGGCTAGACAGGGACAGACTGCTAAAAGACCACAAGACAGAGGGTGCGTCTGAAATAGGGTGCACACTATATAGTGCAGTACTTTCTAGGTAGTATACTATCTAGGGAGGAGGGTGTTAACTCAGACGCAGCTAGAAAGATAGACAGACAGACCACACACACAACACGTTCTCCTCTTTCTCCAATAAGCGTGAGACAGGTCAACGAGTATAACAGCAGAACACGAAAACAAAGTGGATGGCGTTTCCACTGTGACCATTGTTCAGGAGGGACAAGGAGGAAAGGAGGAGGGAAACTTAAAAAGGAGGGAAAGTGCAAAGTGCAAGCCATTAATTTTCTCGTACTCAGTTGGCAGAGTCTTTGACTAGGGTTATCCACTGATTCAGTATTATTATTATTATAACATATTCAACTACTTGCCTTCTGACCAGAAGTGACATAAGAGCGATAGAGAGTACAGCGAGTGCATAAGCAAAGAGTTAAGATTGAGTTGAGTAGCAGAGGACAAAGCACTGTGTACAGCACCCCCCAGCTTCTGTTGGTTTGGCTTTAAATCAATAGGCATATTGATTAAATAATAAAAAACTCAATAATAATAACATTATCCCTTTAAGAGTCCTTCTCCCCTGTATGCCTTTCAACTGTCACAGCTTGAGGAGAACTAGCTACATACTGTATACACAGCACTTAAAGCTATATGGGACTTTCTAGAGAAGTGGTTCAAATTGAATTGCTGTCCCCAGTCAAAAAAACTGATTTTTTTTTAACCAGAAAATCTTAAAACTTAGGACACTGTCACTACTGAAACACAGACGGTAGAATGATTGGGCCATAAGCCACATCCCTACAAATTATAACCATGACATGGGATTGGCCCCATGATGTGTCAATAATATCTATATGTTTTTTGGATGTCTAAAAGATCGCTAACTAGCCATATGGTAGCTATGGGGATTAATTAAAGTCCCAAATAAATTGAAATGGTGAAAACTGAAACGGCCACAACCGAAACAATTTGCTTCATTTTGGTATTGACATGATTGTTTTGGTATTGACATGATTGTTTTGGTAATTGACACTTGATTGTTAATACATTGTATTCCTTCACATCTCTTGAAAAAAACATTGATATGATAATCTACAATAAACACAGATCATTATTTCTCCCTGGAAGTCAAAGTAATGCACTGCATTGGACAAAACCGCTTCTTTTGTCTTTAAATGGAGGACATGATATTGTAGTGAATTCGGGGGGTATTTAATTTAACCTTTATTTAACTAGGCAAGTCAGTTAAGAACAAATTCATATTTACAATTACGGCCTAGGAACAGTGGGTTAACTGCCTTGTTCAGGGACAGAACGACAGATTTTTACTTTGTCAGCTCAGGAATTCGATCTAGCAACCTTTCGGGGTAGCCCAGACCGGGACTCGAACCCAGGTCCAGTGACTGTCAAGCCAATATCTTAAACATTATGCCAAGAGGTCTAAATGTTGGGTTAAGGTTGCTACAATATGGTATACAGTGGACAAGTTCCTCAGCCTAATCCCTCCCCCCAAAAAAGTTAAACAGCGACATGTCCAAATCAGCCAAAGTGTGTACGACATAGGCTTCGTTTACACAGGCTTCCCAATTCTGATATATTTTACACTAATTGGTCTTTGACCAATCACATCAGATCTTTCCAGATCTTTTTCAGAGGTGATCTGATTGGTCAAAAAAACAATTAGTAAAAATAAAAATAAATATCAGAATTGAGCTGCCTGTGTAAATGCAGCCACAGTGTGTGAGAAGCTTGGTCTGTGAATACAGGGGAAATTGTCCATTGGTCAGAGCCTGACATCGATGGTGAAATGTTTCTCTAAACTAAATGTAAAGATTTTGAAAGTCAAGTTAAAAATCCTCTTTTTACTATATTCCACATTTTGTATAACATTTCTAAAATTAATCTGTAATAGGTTAATAAAAATTATCAATACTGTACACAGTTCTCCCTTGACAGCAACTTTTTCACTGTTTCGGTAGTGAATCATTTAGTGCCTGGTAAGGAATTCAGGAAACGATTTAAAATATGCAATACAAAAGTGTGTGAGTAGTACATATGTCTAAAAATAGGATCCAAATTTGATATTTTTTTCAAACCCCAATTTGAATGACCCATATACAGCACTGTATTTTAACACTAGCCCATAATATAATAGCTAGCTATAGAAGGTGCTATTTGAGCGTTTTTATAGTATTTAAACTCAGTATTATATTTTGTCTATTAGTTCTTACCTTGGTTTCCTTCACCCCCACTGCACTCTGGTCAGAAGTATAGAATAAATTACATGTTATTTCATTAAGTAGCATTGCTTCCTCGACCTGTTGGACAATCAACAGAGATTGTGAAGAACGTTTCAATGAGGAACCCGTGTCAAGCCAACTAAAAAACACTAGTTTAATTAAACTGAGGACAGGTAGATGACAGACAAGTAAGTGCGAAGAGAGAAAACAGGTGAGTAGTACACAAAATGCAAAGTGGAGTTTCCATGACAAGATTTGGGCTCAGACTGAAGCATTTGGTTTATACTTATAAACTGATATTTAACTATAGGTATTCAGGTCCCAATTTCTTTCAAACTTTTTTATTTATTTATTTTTCAGATTAAAATTATACTGTTGTATGTCAATGCTCACAAATGAGTTCATCAAAGCTGATCTACATTATGATAATATAGCATGATATAATACTACAATACTAATATAATAATCTAGCCTGCACAGGGACTACGGATGAAAATGAGCTGTTTTGATAAATCTGGAACTATTACTAAATACATAAAATAAATGACAATTCAATTAAATAAATGACAATTACATCTTTCTATGTATGTAGCCTCTCAACAGTCTACAGCCTAGGCCTTGTGTAATCTCTACATGGAAACTCCAGGGTAGAGTCAAAGAAAGTGAGACAGACTTCAATCTGCAGAAGACGATTAGACTTTATGGAAAATAAAATACTTTGGTTAAAATGTGAGGAGTGAAATTACAAAGTAAGTACTACACTACACACAGAGAGAGAGTGAAGGAGAAAGAAAGCGCGAGAGATAACAGTTATTTGTTTTTAGTATTTGTTTTGATTATTAAAGAACACTTCTTGAAAGGAGAGAGAAAGAAGAAAACAACAGGAATCGATTGTTCCGTTTTAAGTTAGTGTCTGCTGCGTTGAGGAACACACTTTCTCCAGCGTCCAGCTAATTCTCCCCATTCTACAAGGAGATACAAAAAACATGGACATATTAACGTTGGGAACAGCGGTGGGTCGGGGATGGGAGGTAGGGAGGGGGACAAGAGAGGGATTGTGGGAACTGGGAAAGTTTCACAGAACAGACATGGTTGGTTAGACGCTGTCAGCCACGGAGGAGACGTCTCACCAAGAACTTGCGTTTCTGTTTCCAGTGGTTGCCCTGGGCGTTAGTTGACATGTGGGCCTCGGTGACCATGCGGATCAGGTCCCACTCCTCCTGGGACGGCTCAGGCCGGTCCCACACAGTCTTCTGGAGCTCCTCTTTCCGCCGCCGCTCACGGTTCTCCTCGATCAACTTCCGCTTGGCGAGCCGCTTGCTGTCGTCCAGCACCACTGGGAGGGAAGGGGGTTAGAGGAGGGGTTAGGGATCAGGAGGAAGGGTGAAGTGGTAGGGCGAGGGAGGGTCAAAGAGGGAGGCAAGGAGTCACGAATGAGGAGGGGATTATGAGGGAGGAAGGGATGGGTTTTG
Source organism: Brachymystax lenok tsinlingensis (assembly GCA_030435695.1). Taxonomy (NCBI): domain Eukaryota; kingdom Metazoa; phylum Chordata; class Actinopteri; order Salmoniformes; family Salmonidae; genus Brachymystax; species Brachymystax lenok. Next base: position 22,698,882 of record CM059799.1, on the reverse strand, counting down.
TCAAGTATCAAGCGAAAAAGAAGTGAGAGAGTAAGTCCACAATTTAAAACACATAGGGGCCATACTTGCGAACATGAAAACAGTTTAACCCTCTATGGCATGACTTTTTATTTTGGGGGCAGAAAAATATTTCACCCCATTTTTTGGGAGCTTGGGGGTCCCTGATAATATATCCATCATAACATTTGTCCCCCCCACCCACAACCAGATATTGGTTTGTTGCCTCAGGGCAACAATGTGCTACACCAAGGTTTTCTATAGTACATACGATAAGTGGAATAAGGAAAACAAGCAATATATGCATTAGAAAAAGTTTATTTTGACAAACAATCACAATTAGGAGTCAACATCAAACAATCAAATAAACAAACTACTACTAATTACAACTAACACCTCATGTATAAATGTTTCTCACATTTCATATAAACATATAAACCAACATCCAAATGAGAGAGTGTGTGTATGTGTGTGGTGTGTGGTGTATGTGTGTGGTGTGGTGTGTGTTTGTGTGGGGTTAGCCTGTGTGTACGAGTATATGTGTGTTTCAGTGTGTCTGAATATGTTTGTGTGGGTTATTGTTTGAATCAGTGTTTCTCTTTTTGACAAAGCACACTCTGATTTCCTATTCTGTGTGGAACCTCTGGAAGCAGTTGCTGGTGGATGTGAAACAGAGGTGGACATCACATTTCCAGGCACTTGGCTTTTGGTGTACCTGTGTACCCTGGTACCTTGCATCTCCCCTACTTTTCAGCCACAATCATCCAGTAAGCTGTAGCATCCAGGAGCACATCAGAGACTGGAATTTGAGCAGTGGGTCCTTTTCTCTTCTTCTCCTCATACCCACCAGCAATTGTGGAACATTGAATGACGTTTCTTGCGCTCCAGACTCTTTTCAAATAACATTTTATTGGTCACATACACGTGTTTAGCAGATGTTAATGCAAGTGTAGGGAAATGCTTTGCATAGGCCTTCAGCGATGTATGGCTTGAAGGTATACAGCTTCATTTGTTCCTTCTTTGTCATGCCAGTGTCTTCACAATCTCTTTGGTAGAGCAGCCAGGTGGTCACGATGATCAAATCCAGGAAGCGGAACACCAGCCGGTGGAACCCCTTCTTTGATCTGATTTTGTTCCGCTACAGTGCAATCAGTGAGTCAAGCAGATCCACCCCACCCATATTCTTGTTGTAATATTTCACCACAGCAGGGCAGGGGACTTTGGTGATCATCTTTCGCTTGCGATCCCACCTGTCAACCTCGGTGACTGGGTGGGCTCCAGTGTAGTCACTCAGAAGGGTCACTGAGCAGTTATTGTACCACTTCACGACGTGCAAGGTGGTTTCTCCAACCACGGCCATCTTCTGTTTAAAAGATCCACGTCCTGTTCTCTTCAGCTCAGCATTGCACATCAAGTTGACGCCTGGTAGTCTGCTGCCACGAACAGTACCAATGCAGTGAATTCCCTGCTGAGCCAGTGTGAGTACAAGAGGGACACTCGTAAACCAGTTGCTACATCTTCATCCTCAGTCTTATTGTCAACAGACAGGCATTCTCCTTTAAAAAAGAAAGCAAGAAGCACAAATTTGAATGTGTCATATACCCTTCTTCATTCACTGACACGCATATAAACACACACACACACACACACACACGTTACTTTGCTGACTGACCCCTAACTGACCCCTGACCTCCTAACTGTCTCTCAAACCTGATTCGGGGATCCACTCTCCTGACTCTCTTCAAGCTCACTGTCGTCATTGTCACTCTCCTCAAGATCACTGTCCTCATTGTCACTCTCCTCAAGATCACTGTCCTCACTGTCACAGGGAATGACCCTAACTGCTCGATCATGTTCCTTCCACCCATAAAATGTTATTGTGTCCATTTCCTGTAAGTATCGGTAGATAGTAAAGTAAAAACATTGACTATGGTCATAATTATGCATCCGAGCACATCTCCACACTTTAGCATGATATTGCCCGAACAAAAGTGGTCTAACTGCACAATGTTGCCCTGAGGCAACGAAACAAAAAACACAGTTTTAGTATATAAATAAAACAAAATAAGTCTTTAAACCTTCAAACATACTTCTTTACATACTCATGCACATATTTTTTTTATATAAAGTTATTTCAATTTAAACAGTGATTTTATCTTACCAATTGGTGGCACTGTGTCCCATGCAGCTATGCTTCCTGAATGGACTGCGACACCCCCAGACAAAAGACCACACCCATTTCAGCCCCTCATTTCATTGGACACAGACTGTCAGGTGATATGGGCAGTGTGAGGTCCAAAAAGGTAGTTTGTTGCCTGAGGGCAACACCATGCCATAGAGGGTTAAGTTTAATCGCTGACAGAGCGTTGTAGCTGGTCCCAACAGATAATCTGGCACACGTTAGCCCTATGCTAACCTCACCAGGTGGCTGTGATTATTTCTTATCACAAATTCTTCATCAGATTATCAAAGATCTTAAACTCTTTCTCCACAAACCACTGGCAGTTAGGTCAACTTGGCCACAAGAGGGATACATGTAAACCTTGAATTTGGAGAGTTGACCTATTTTAAGAAATTCAATTTTCTAATGTAAGTAAGTATGGCCCCATACAATTTACAATACATACAATATACAATTTAAAACATATGCACTCTTCCTCTGATATTTACACTGATATTCTCATCATATCCGTCATAAAAAAAAAAATGTGTCAATAAAGAAATTAATAATAATAAAAATTAAAGTAAAAACAGAGAAAACATGACAGAAATGATTAGTAAAGAGTAACATTTAACAACGAGGATGGTTGGCAGTCTATATCTGTTATGATGAGTCATGACATTAGTTATCCATATCTCTGTACTCTGAAATAGACAGGTTAAGCAGATCTCCGTGATGAGCCACCTGGCAGGCCAGGCACGGTCATCAAGTTCAGTAAGCAGATCTCTCAGGTAGATTGGAGCGTATATATAGACCATTTTTTTTGAGCAATCAGAAGTAGTGCTAGTTAGTTCATTTGTTATTTTTTTGGTTGCTGCTATTGTAGTGGTAGTAAATGTCTTCTCAATTAAATAGGAAAACTTTAATATTAGGCTACATTAATATACATCTCTCTCACTCTAGAAGAGGGAACATCCTCTATAAAAGAAATTCTGGGGATCTCAACTAAGCAGAATACTACTTACAGTCTGTTGCCATGCCGACAGCGATGCACTTCTTGAAGCGACATTCCTGGCACTGGTTCCTGGTCACCTTATCGATGATGCACTTTGCCTCGTACTTACACGCGTATGTTGGGTTCAGGTTCTTCTGGATTGTTGGCCGGAAGAAACCCTTTGGAAAAAATACATAAGGAATGTTTGGAGCACAATGATCTGTCTAAGTTCAGGTTGGTGGAAGTGGTAATGAAATATTTATTTGAATTCAATTATCATCTCCTTCCATCAACTGAATTTCTCCTTTTTAATGGATACTAGTGAAACCATGTCAGGGAGTTAAGTGTTGGTATTATTACATATGTCCAGTGTTGGTATTATTACATATGTCCAGTGTTGGTATTACCTTGCATCCTTCACAGGTGATACAGCGATAGTGATATCCTGTAGCTTTGTCCCCACATACCACACATAACTCGTCCTTGTCCAGGTAACTAGGGATGTACCCTAACAGAAGATAAAGATATCAAATGTAAACACACCATATAGGTCAGTGATGATCCGTTAACAGGGACACAATTTCCTGGATACAAACAGCATTAAAAAACAACCAATTATGTATGCCAGGATGTCCCTATGGGATAATAAAGTATTCATTTACCACTGTCTGACCACTGAACATGATATTTTTAGACAAAGCAACTTAGAAACAAAGAGGTGAATTCCAACAGATGTGTTTAAAATTGACATCATTCATTTCAACACAAAGTTCTCCAAAAAGGCCTAAAGCGTGTAGCATTAACAAGTTAAGAAGCAGAGTTAACAAGGTAGGATCAGTGAGGGAGGTGATCCAGCCCGGACACACGAGCAGGGTGCATGCAGGTGGGGGGTAGGAAGGGAAGGGGAAGGTGGGGGCAGAAGTCAATAAATTATCAATACTAGTCGAGGGAAGTCAGGGCCAAGCCATCATCCGGCACGCTCCAGCCTTCTGTTTGTTACCCTATCTGTAGGCCTTCTCCCTGCACCAGCAATCCACCCACCCACTAAATGCAACAGGTCCTCTGGCTCTGGGTCAGTTCTGGCACGGTATGACACCTTAGGACAACTTGGATTTACTGCAATTAGTCCAAACTAAAGCCTGATCGAAGGATCTCAGGTTCGTCAAGACAGTTAATATCCACCCATAGCAAACCATTATGACAGATGCTAAGAACACTGTTCAGGACAATCAAATGCAGAGACATGCTGGCAGTCAATTCATACGTTTGTCAACATGTTTTTCGTAATATGTTGGTGGCCTGAATTTGCCTTTAAACTTCAAGAGTTTGAAAGTGAATATATAGTTCAACATACATAACTACAAACTGTGCTAATGGTTTGACTTACCAACTGATAAACTCACTGACCTCAGTGTTTTGGGGGTAATAATCATTTAGTATCAGAATCACTACGATTATAGTGTATCAAGAGTCATTACGATATTATATATACACATACGAGCAAGTTTCAACACTGTAACAGTTTGCAATGAGATAAAGCACTGTTCAAGCCAAACTAGACTAGTAAACATCAAATACTGTTACACACTACATACAATACAACAATATCAGGTCAGATGTAGACAATCAAAAGGAGACATTTGTGCACCTGTCACACGTCTCTACAACTGCACTCCAACACAAGCTGTCAGGCTGTCACCCCATCACATCACGGGTTAGTCCCTACCTTTCAGCTTGTCACACTATCCATAGTTCCTCCCAGCTTGTACTGCCATAAGCGCTAGTCCCAATTCCCTACCTTTCTTGTTAACCTCTTGCATCCACTGCATGTGGGAGAAGTCAGGCTTCCCCTCAGAAAAGTAGTCGGGCTGGTGTTGGTAGTGGCTGAGAGGCACTTCCATGTTGCAGTATTCACTTTTGAACACAGAGTTGGGTCCTGGGTAGGAGCAGGCGTAGGGCTGGCTGGGGGGCCAAGCCTGCTCCATGCAGGGAGGGTGGATGGGGTGCATGGGCTGGGGCTCACAGTGCCCGTACCCCCCGGGACCATCACCTCCATACATGCAGTACTCCCCACCGCCCTGCATCGAGTAGCCACCGCCCACGCCATGAGGCATCTCATACATGTCAGGCATACAGTAGTTCATGATGGCCAGTGACTGCACCGAAGGCAGGTAGGCACATACAAAAGGCTGACGAAGCCAACAAAAAAAAAAAGAAGAAAAAAAGAAGACTGGAGACAATGTTACATATCAATTCAGCGCTAAGCGTGATTAATTCAGCGTTAAGTTCAAGTAGTCTAAATTAATAATTAAACGATTGATATGGATACGATAAGAAAGATGTGTACGGAGCAGGTAGGGGCTATGTTGGTAGAATGGGTCTTATATACTGAGTCCTTGGCCCACCCCTACAGTACAACATCTAGCACCTGCCCCGCCCGTCCTCGCCCGGCCCCACCCACCCACCCACCCACCCACCCACACAGTGCCCTCTCAGCCAAATGTGGCAGGAGCTTTATGACGACATGGGGTTTCTAATCTGACTCTGTAAATCCTAGAAGTGGAACAGACAGACCGCAACAAGATGGTGATGTTCTCGCAGATTAAAGCCTTGAGTGATGTGATGTGTCTCACCAACCACCACCACCAAGTCATACACATATTGTGGTGCCGTGCCGCTGGCGGAAGTTAACAACAAACAAAGACAGAACAAAATAACAAAAGAAAAGTAATCTGAAATACTCTTCTGTGTGAATAAGTAATAGCTGACAGTGTCGGTAGAAGTTTGGTTTGTTCGTCAACACCTGATGAGTCAATTAAATTTGACAATTAGATCCGGATGATCAACAATATCATTCACATTACAGTTCAAATCTTGGAATAATTGGGTTTAGCCTTCTTAGGCCTATTTAAGTGATTTATGTCACGCATAAACTCAGAAAACCTGTCTTTGTTGAACAAACATCAATTAACATCAATCAACATTAATCCCACTTCAACAAACTTTTCACTGGTAGTAAAGTCAAACTTAGACTTCACTTCAGACTAGAATAGAATAGTTCATTCACAAGGGTTCATTTATGCCAGGATTTTCACCACACTGTAATCCATGATGGACAACACAACCCAGCTAAAAACAACTTGCTTACTAGCTCAGTGAACGTCAGAAACGTCTATAATTTATTAGAAACACCTGCATACCACTTTTCACATGAATTACTGATTATAATCTAGCAATAACCTTTAACAAGTGTATTAGAATGCTAATATCAGAGTAGCTAAGTGCAATTGTTCAAGATCAATAGAAAATGATCACATCTTCTGGTGTTGATTGCACATTCATTTCTTTTGAGTCAGAATATGAGAAAGAAACCAAAATGATTTATTCTCTGATACTCTGATATAGCTTGATCAACAAGTTGAATTTCAACGGAAGGCGCCAAGTGCCAAACCACCTTGATGTTAATTTTCAGATGTTCAGCCATATTGATTATGGTTTTGATTATGGTATTGATTATGGTATTATGGTATTGATTAGGGTTCACAGGATAAGCCTTATGGCAGAGGGGAAGGCGGTACTGATATTTTCTAATTGGACAATCAAAGTAGATGGACTAACTAAGTACAAACATATGCTTGATCACACTTAAGGTTATTTTCTTGCTAACATATGATTGTGTGTAGATGAACAAAGGCTACTTTTTATGAGAACGGAAACACACTAAATGTTGGCAGGTGATTTTCTTAGGTCAATGTCAATGTGCCTTAACAGACAACAAAAAAAAGATTGAAAACTGAACATTTTAGAATAGCATCAAGTAACACACCCAAATCATCAACCCTAACCACAAATATCTTAGAAATGTTTTAAGTTAAAAAATTACTTACATTTCAAAAATGATATTAAAGTAATAATAACAATACGATATCAGTTTCATGTAGCGTTTTACCATTTTTATATTATTCAGCTTAACATTTGAAATGTTTTTTCTTTACTTAACATTAAGTCTAGTGGCCAAATAATTGCTAGAGGTCTACATGTGAAAAATAAGAGCTATATTTGAGGGATTTCAAATTTAGAGAAGAATTTAGAGAAAACAAATACCTACATTGATTATCATTAGTTGATCAATGACCACCAAGCATACTGCCCTACAAAATACCAATAGAATATAAAGTAGGAATACACAGAACTCGTTGTAATTCTGCGATTCACTTGTCACCATTTACAAATAGATTTTGATTTGATTTCTTAATTAGCCATAGTATATGAATAAATAATGCATCATTATATTAATCAAATATTGTCACAAAGATGGCCGTTATATATTTTATTTATTTAGTTTCTGATGTTTTGTGTAAATGTTTATTTCCACCGAGGACTGTATATGTCTTTATCGCACCCAATTAACCGATCAATCAATTCAATAATTTTTTATATATGAATATTTAACTGCAGTGGCATCACACACCAACGTACAACTGGCAAAATAATGGAAACACTTGAGTAAATGAGGGATACAAAGTATATCGAAAGCAGGTGCTTGCACACAGGTGTGGTTCCTGAGTTAATTAAGCAATTAACATCCCTTCATGCTTAGGGTCATGTCGGCAGGCCATTATTTTGGCCATTATTCTGGCTACCATGGCTATGCCACTGTTTATAGGATGACAATGCCCCTATCCATAGGGCACGAGCGGTCACTGAATGGTTCGTATTCACTCTGAAAACGATGTAAACCATTCTCCATGGCCATCTCAGTCACCAGATCTCAACCCAATAGAACACTTATGGGAGATTCTGGAGCAGCGCCTGGGATAGCTTTTTCCACCACCATCAACAAAACACCAAATTATGTAATTTCTCGTGGAAGAAAGGTGTCGCATCCCTCCAATCGAGTTCCAGACACTTGTAGAATCTATGCCAAGGTGCATTGAAGCTGTTCTGGCTCATGGTGGCCCAACGCCCTATTAAGACACTTCATGTGGGTGTTTCCTTTATTTTATTTTGGCAGTTACCTCTATTTCGAAGTGGCACTGATATCCGAATTCAATATTTAATTAGGTGTATTTTTTCTAGATATTCAAATAATTGTTCAAACCAATTGCCATGAATTATTGATAGCTATTAAGTAAACAGTTATATAAATGTAGAGGATTCTAGCGATTTTTTAAAAATTTATAATTATTATTATAGACAAAATGGAGAAATAAAACTGGGCAAAATGTAAGGTAAATAGTCAAATATTTTACCTGGCTATGTGCCAATCATAAATATACTAAACTAAAATATAAACACAACATGTAAAGTGTTGGTCCCATGTTTCATGGACCACGGCCCACCCATGGACCACGGGCTCAATCCTGGGTTGGAGTCCATTCTGCCATTCACACTGCCTAAAGGCGTCGCAGCCTTCCCCGGAACGTCTGCCCCCAGGATTAAGTATTGCCTCGGATCACTCTGCCGTTCCTACCAGAGTATCATGACCTCCTGGAGGTTTTCAGCAAGGCTCGTGCTACCTCCCTTCCTCCACATCGTCCTTGCGATTGTGCTATTGACCTCCTCCTGGGCACCACACTGCCTCGAGGCCGGCTATATTCCCTGCCTGGCCCTGAGACCAAGGCCATGGAGGAGTGCATAGAGGACTCTCTGGCTGCTGGGATCATTCACCCTTCTGCCTCTCCTGCCGGAACAGGGTTCTTTTTTGTGGGAAATAAGGACAAGACCCTGCGTCCATGTATTGATTACCGGGGCCACAATGACATCACGATCAAGAATCGGTACCCGCTACTACTCCTCTCCTCGGCTTTCAAAACTCTCCAGGGGGCTACCATCTTTTCAAAACTGGACCTCTGGAATGCCTATCACCTTGTTCGGATACGCGAAGGAGACGAGTGGAAGACGGCTTTCAACACAGCCAGTGGACACTATGAGTACCTGGTCATGCCGTTCCGACTCACCAACGCTCCCGCATCACCAGCGCTGTCTTCCAGGCCCTGGTCAACGATGTGCTCCGGGACATGTTGAATCATTTTGTTTTGTCTACCTCGATGACATTCTGGTTTTCTCCCCCACGTCCAGGGTCTGGGGTTTGCACATTTTTACCGCCGTTTTATTCGGGGCTACAGCAAACTGGCGGCTCTCCTCCCCCAAGGTACCGTTCACATGGTCCCCAGCAGCGGACAAGGCTTTTGTGGATCTGAAGCAACGATTCACTACTGCCCCCATCCTCATCCATCCGGATCCGACCCGTCAGTTTGTGGCGGAGTTTGACACTTCTGACGTGGGAGTAAGAGCTGTCCTTTCCCAGCTATCCGTCCAGGACCAAAAGCTTCATCCCTGTGCCGTCATGTCCCATCGTATCAACTCTACGGAGAGGAACTATGACGTTGGGAACCGGGAACTCCCAGCAGTTAAGATGGCTCTGGAGGAGTGGAGGCACTGGCTGGAAAAAGCAGAACATCCATTTTTGGTATAGACTGACCATAAGAATTTAGAATACCTCCACACTGCCAAGCGCCTTAACTCAAGGTAAGCCCGTTGGGCCCTGTTACTTACCAGGTTCAATATCCCATCTCCTACCGCCCAGGGTTAAAACATGTGAAGCCGGACGCCCTTTCCTGCCTGTACAGTTCCGCTGCCACACCCTCTGGAATGGGCTCACTCCTCCAGGCTTACCTGTCATCCTGGTACTCGTCATATCCTGGCTTTCCTCTGACAACGCTTCTGGTGGCTCACCATGGCTCGCTCCTGATGTCTCAGCCTTTGTCGCCGCATGCATGGTGTGTGCTCAAAGCAAGACTCCGCGGCTCCGTCTGGCCTCCTTCAGCCACTCCCTGTTCCTCATCGCCACTGGTCCCATATTTCCCTGGATTTTGTCACTGGACTTCCTCTGTCAGATGGCAACACCACCATCCTGACGGTGGTTGACAGGTTCTCCAAAGCCGCCCATTTCATCCCTCTTCATAAGTTACCTTCAGCCAAGGAGACGGCCCAGCTCATGGTGCAGCACGTCTTCCGAATCCATGGACTCCCGGTCGACATTGTCTCGGATCGGGGTCTTCAGCTTTCGTCCCGATTCTGGAAGGCATTCTGCATCCTTATCGGGTCGTCGGCCAGCCTGTCTTCCGGGTTTCATCCCCAATCCAACGGCCAGTCGGAGCGAGCCAATCAAGACATGGAGACGGCACTCCGGTGTCTCGTTGCCAGTAACCCCACCACCTGGAGTCAGCAACTGGTCTGGGTGGAATATGCCAGGAACAGTTGAGGTCAACATACAGTGGGGCAAAAAAGTATTTAGTCAGCCACCAATTGTGCAAGTTCTCTCACTTAAAAAGATGAGAGAGGCCTGTAATTTTCATCATAGGTACACTTCAACTATGACAGACAAAATGAGGAAAATAAATCCAGAAAATCACATTGTAGGATTTTTTATGAATTTATTTGCAAATTATGGTGGAAAATAAGTATTTGGTCACATACAAACAAGCAAGATTTCTGGCTCTCACAGACCTGTAACTTCTTCTTTAAGAGGCTCCTCTGTCCTCCAATCGTTACCTGTATTAATGGCACCTGTTTGAACTTGTTATCAGTATAAAAGACACCTGTCCACAACCTCAAACAGTCACACTCCAAACTCCACTATGGCCAAAGACCAAAGAGCTGTCAAAGGACACCAGAAACAAAATTGTAGACCTGCACCAGGTTGGGAAGACTGAATCTGCAATAGGTAAGCAGCTTGGTTTGAAGAAATCAACTGTGGGAGCAATTATTAGGAAATGGAAGACATACAAGACCACTGATAATCTTCCTCGATCTGGGGCTCCACGCAAGATCTCACCCGTGGGGTCAAAATGATCACAAGAACGGTGAGCAAAATCCCAGAACCACACGGGGACCTAGTGAATGAGAGCTGGGAGCTGGGACCAAAGTAACAAAGCCTACCATCAGTAACACACCACGCCGCCAGGGACTCAAATCCTGCAGTGCCAGACGTGTCCCCCTGCTTAAGCCAGTACATGTTCAGGCCCGTCTGAAGTTTGCTAGAGAGCATTTGGATGATCCAGATGAGGATTGGGAGAATGTCATATGGTCAGATGAAACCAAAATAGAACTTTTTGGTAAAAACTCAACTCGTCGTGTTTGGAGGACAAAGAATGCTGAGTTGCATCCAAAGAACACCATACCTACTGTGAAGCATGGGGGTGGAAACATAATGTTTTGGGGCTGTTTTTCTGCAAAGGGACCAGGACGACTGATCCGTGTAAAGGAAAGAATGAATGGGGCCATGTATCGTGAGATTTTGAGTGAAAACCTCCTTCCATCAGCGAGGGCATTGAAGATGAAACGTGGCTGGGTCTTTCAGCATGACAATGATCCCAAACACACTGCCCGGGCAACGAAGGAGTGACTTTTCGTAAGAAGCATTTCAAGGTCCTGGAGTGGCCTAGCCAGTCTCCAGATCTCAACCCCATAGAAAATCTTTGGAGGGAGTTGAAAGTCCGTGTTGCCCAGCGACAGCCCCAAAACATCACTGCTCTAGAGGAGATCTGCATGGAGGAATGGGCCAAAATACCAGCAACAGTGTGTGAAAACCTTGTGAAGACTTACAGAAAACGTTTGACCTCTGTCATTGCCAACAAAGGGTATATAACAAAGTATTGAGATAAACTTTTGTTATTGACCAAATACTTATTTTCCACCATAATTTGCAAATAAATAAATAAAAAATCCTACAATGTGATTTTCTGGATTTCTTTTTCTCATTTCGTCTGTCATAGTTGAAGTGTACCTATGATGAAAATTACAGGCCTCTCTCATCTTTTTAAGTTGGAGAACTTAACTAACTGACTAAATACTTTTTTTGCCCCACTGTACCTTCAGCCCAAATGTTCATCCGCCACTGTTGGCGTACCTGGAAAAGAGCTCTTCTCAAGACAACCTGCTGGTATCGTTGACAAGCGGATCCCACCGGACCATACCCTCTGCCCGCTATCGTATCGAATGCACATAGATACTATGACGAGATCCTGAGGCCCATTGTTGTGCCATTCATCCACCGCCATCACCTCATGTTTCAGAATGAAAATGCATGGCCCCATGTTGCAAGGATCTGTACACAATTCCTGGAAGCTGAAAATGTCCCAGTTATTCCATAAACTGCATACTCACCAGACATGTCACCCATTGATCATGTTTGGCATGCTCTGGACCAATGTGTACGACAGCGTGTTCCAGTTCCCACCAATATCCAGCAACTTCGCACAGCCATTGAAGAGGAGTGGGACAACATTAAACAGGCCACAATCAAGAACCTGATCAACTCTATGCGAAGGAGAAGTGTCCCACTGCATGAGGCAAATGGTGGTCACACCAGATACTGACTGGTTTTCTGATCCACCCCCCTACCTTTTTTTTTAAGGTATCTGTGACCAACAGATGCATATCTGTATTCCCAGTCATGTGAAATCCATAGAATAGGGCCTAATGAGTTTATTTCAATTTACTGATTTCTTTAAATGAACTGTAACAGTAAAATCTGTGAAATTGTTGCACGTTGAATTTATATTTTTGTTCAGTGTACTTATTAAGATTTTATAAATTATTATTGACATATTGACATATTTTCATAAAAACTTTATTTTTATGAATTTATTAATACTATTTTATCCTTCCACGAGATATAGTTCCGACACAAATCTAAGGTTGCTACCTCAGCTGGCTAGTTCTATCGGTTCGGTTGCCAGAGACGCAACTCAGTCGTTAAGTCTTTTTTTCTGTATCTATGGACGCGACCCAGTGGTTCTTTCTAAATGTTCCATTGTCATACTGGCTGGCAACGTTCTTATCCCTTGCTTGCTAGCTAGCCAACTACGGCTAACTTACAGTCACGTCAAAAAGTGCAGCCAGAATTACAGCAAAGTAGCTGCATTTGCGTTTGTTTAAGCTGTTTTCTAGTTACATTTATTTGGATGCATCCATAACAATGAGCTAATGAGGCACGATTTCACCTGGCATAGAAAATGTGCTTTCTCGTCAGGTCTCCAACAACACAGCTAACACATTCACTTCAAACTGAAGCTGCAAGACTGCAAACTAGAAGCATTTTGTTCTGTTGATTCCGGCGCTGACAGAGATGGCAGCCTCGCTTCACGTTCTCAGGAAGCTATGCAGTATTTTGTTTTTTTTTATGGATTACTTCTTACATTGTTACCCCGGGAAATCTTACGTTTTATTACATACCGGGAGGAACTATTGGATATAAGAGCAACGTCAACTTACCAACATTACGACCAGGAATACGACTTTCCTGACGCGGATCCTCTGTTTGGTCCACCAACCAGGACAATAGACTGGATCCCAGCCGGTGACTCAAAACAAAGGCGGCGCAGGAGAAGGGGGAAACGCGGCAGTCTTCTGGTCAGGCTACGTAGACGGGCACATCGCGCACCTCTCCCGAGTATTCTACTTGCCAATGTCCAGTCTCTGGACAACAAGGTAGACGAAATACGAGCAAGAGTTGCCTTCCAGAGAGACATCGGCGACTGCAACGTTCTTTGCTTCACGGAAACATGGCTCACTCAGGACACGTTATCAGAGTCGATACAGCCACCTGGTTTCTTCACGCATTGCGCCGACAGAAACAAACATCTATCTGGTAAGAAGAAGGGCGGGGGGGGGTGTGTCTTATGATTAACGAGTCGTGGTGTGATCATAACAACATACAGTAACTCAAGATTGCAAGATTGCTTCGAGCACGTGGACTGGGCAAGTCCTTTCGGCAATATGTTCCGGATAACATCAGACAACAACATTGATGTATATGCTGATTCTGTGAGCGAGTTTATTAGCAAGTGCATCGGTGATGTTGTACCCATAGCAACTATTAAAACCTTCCCCAACCAGAAACCGTGGATTGATGGCAGCATTCGCGCAAAACTGAAAGCGCGAACCACTGTAAGGCTACCGGAAACATGACTGAATACAAACAGTGTAGCTATTCCCTCCGCAAGGCAATCAAACAAACTAAGCGTCAATATAGAGACAAAGTAGAGTCACAATTCAACGGCTCAGACACGAGCGGAATGTGGCAGGGTCTACAGTCAATCATGGACTACAAAAAGAAAACCAGCCCCATTGCGGACCACGACGTTCTGCTCCCAGACAAACTAAACAACTTCTTTGCTCGCTTTGAGGACAATACAGTGCCACCGACACGGCCCGCTACCAAAACCTGCGGGCTCACCTTCACCGCAGCCCTACGTGAGTAAAACATTTAAATGTGTTAACCCTCGCAAGGCTGCCGGCCAAGATGGCATCCCTGGCCGTGTCCTCAGAGCATGCGCAGACCAGCTGGCTGGTGTGTTTACGGACATATTCAATCAGTCCCTATCCCAGTCTGCTGTTCCCACATGCTTCAAGAGGGCCACCATTGTTTCTGTTCCCAAGAAATCTAAGGTAACTGAGCTAAATGACTATCGCCCCGTAGCACTCACTTCCGTCATCATGAAGTGCTTTGAGAGACTAGTCAAGGATCATATCACCTCCATCCTGCCAGACACCCTGGACCCACTCCAATTTGCTTACCGTCCCAATAGGTCCACAGACGACGCAATCGCAATCACACTGCATACTGCCCTAACCCATCTGGACAAGAGGAATACCTATGTAAGAATGCTGCTCATCAACTACAGCTCAGCATTTAACACCATAGTACCCTCCAAGCTCGTCATTAAGCTTGAGACCCTAGGTCTCGACCCAGCCCTGTGCAACTGGGTCCTGGACTTCCTGACGGGCCGGCCCCAGGTGGTGAGAGTAGGAAACAACATCTCCACCCCGCTGATCCTCAACACCGGGGCCCCACAAGGGTGCGTTCTCAAGGGTGCGTTCCCTGTACTCCCTGTTTACCCATGACTGCGTGGCCAAGCACGCCTCCAACAAGTTTGCTGACGACACTACAGTGGTAGGCTTGATTACCAACAACGACGAGACGGCCTACAGGGAGGTGGTGAGGGGCCTCGGAGTGTGGTGTCAGGAAAATAACCTCTCACTCAACGTCAACAAAACTAAGGAGATGATCGTGGACTTCAGGAAACAACAGAGGGAGCACCCCCCTATCCACATCGACGGGACAGTAGTGGAGAAGGTTCCTCTGCGTACACATCACGGACAAACTGAAATGGTCCACCCACACAGACAGCGTGGTGAAGAAGGCGCAACAGCGCCTCTTCAACCTCAGGAGGCTGAAGAAATTTGGCTTGTCACCAAAATCACTCACACACTTCTACAGATGCACAATCGAGAGCATCCTGTCGGGCTGTATCACCGCCTGGTACGGCAACTGCTCCGCCCACAACCGTAAGGCTCTCCAGAGGGTAGTGAGGACTGCACAACGCATCACCGGGGGTAAACTACCTGCCGTCCAGGACACCTACACCACCCGATGTCACAGGAAGGCCAAAAAGATCATCAAGGACAACAACCACCCGAGCCACTGCCTGTTCACCCCGCTATCATCCAGAAGGCGAGGTCAGTACAGGTGCATCAAAGATGGGACCGAGAGACTGAAAAACAGCTTCTATCTCAAGGCCATCAGACTTTTAAACAGCCACCACTAACATTGAGTGGCTGCTGCCAACATACTGACTTAAATCTCTAGCCACTTTAAATAGGAATTGGATGTAACAAATGTCACTAGCCACTTTAAACAATTTTGTATATAATGTTTACATATCCGACATTACTCATATCAAATGTATACACTGTACTCTAAACATCTACTGAATCTTGCCTATGCCGTTCGGCCATCGACTCAAATCTCTAGCACTTTAATAATTAAAAATTGGATGTAATACATGTATCACTAGCCACTTTAAACGATGCCATTTATATAATGTTTACATATCCTACATTACTCATCTCATATGTATATACTGTACTCTATACCATCTACTGTATCTTGCCTACGCCGGTCAGCCATCGCTCATCCATATATTTCTATGTACATACTCGTATTCATTCCTTTACTCTTGTGTGTATTAGGTAGTTGTTGTGAATTTGTTAGATTACTTATTAAATACTACTGCATGGTCGGAACTAGAAGCACAAGCATTTCGCTACACTCGCATTAACATCTGCTAACCATGTGTATGTGACAAATAACATTTGATTTGATTTGATTTGTTTAGTTTTACCTGTTTTCTATTGACATTTCTTTGTATATATCCATACAACTTATGCCAGCTGATTCATGACTTCGACTGGCTGAGAAAAGCTGTCTGCCTGTCTGTCTCATCCCAACACGTTCATTACTATGGGACAGCTGGAGATCGAATTTCAAAATTGAAATATTGTAAGACAGACAGCAAGTTATATACAAATCTCCGCTGTTGAAAACCAAATGCTAGTCTAAAAGAAATGTCCTGGCTAGGCTGATGAGACAGTGGATTGTGCAGTGAGATGGAACAGAGTAAATAGGCATTTCAACGTCATAGATTTAGCCGGTGGTAACTTGTGGAATAGACACCGGATGGTATGCGGTTTTAACCAATCAGCATCCAGGATTAGATCCACCCGTTGCATAATTCCCTATAACACATAGTATATTTGCACGGTAGAATTCAATGGCTATAGTTCATAACTTACATGTTCTGTTTGAGCTGCTTTTGAAAGCAGAAGTCGAATTGAAAATATTATTGGCATTGTTGAATTCGATTTTCATAATAGCAAGCTAGGACTGATGGTTTGGTTGCCAGGCAACTACTGTACCTATCTAGTAACCT
Organism: Brachymystax lenok tsinlingensis; assembly: GCA_030435695.1. Lineage (NCBI taxonomy): Eukaryota > Metazoa > Chordata > Actinopteri > Salmoniformes > Salmonidae > Brachymystax > Brachymystax lenok. Next base: position 22,681,949 of record CM059799.1, on the reverse strand, counting down.
TGCTAGCTACTTCAGTGGATGTTGAACACATTTCTACCGGTAAATGCGTTAAATTATAGCCATGGTATAAACGGGATAATCAACTTGGGGCTCTATGCATTCTTTGGAAAATAATGCAACTCGAGAACGCATATAGCCCCTGGTTGATTATACCTTATGTGTTGAAGCTTAAATACGTTTAGATTAATTATTACATAAATGCACACATATTTACAAACAAAATAAGAATTTCTTTATTTTCAGTTCTATACTAATGAATCAAGAGATAAAAGCGCAAATAAGGCGATTCTGAACAATCAATTAATTAATCAAAGTAGAAGCTGAACAGACGTGTGTTTACGAGACAGAGGCGCACTATAATCACTTAACTACAGTGGATGTGTCCCAAACGGCACCCTATTCCCTTTTTTTTTAGTGCACTACATTTGACCAGAGACAATAGGGGAATAGGGTGCCATTTCCGATGCAGCCAATGGATCCATAAAAAGACCCTTCTAAAAATATGTATCCACGTGACCAGCCATCCTATCGTAACCAGTGACACACCACCGGAGTGGGCTCAGACGACTGTGGCTAAGACTGCAACACGATCAACACATAACAGCTGCTAAAAGTAAGGCCCTTTGAGGCAAATCTGCTCCTAAAGAGGCCCTTGATACCAGTTTAACTTTTTGATGAGGTGAAGTCCTCCGTGGCCCTTAATCTCATTTGTGTTTCTTAGACGCTTGACAGTTTCTGTCTCGAGTCATCTATCAGACAATATAACTCCAGTCAATACTCTGCAATCTGTTCTAGATAAGGGTATTATTCTCAGTGTGGGGTGTTGTTTCCCTCCTATTTTTCCATCTGTCTTTTTTTTCATGTTAATTGTATCTAGTGTAACTATTTCTTTATGTCTGAGGGTGTTACACAACCTTAATATTATCAGAATCACCTTTATTCACTAAGTACATTTACACATAACCATCATTTATTTTACTTGGTAATATGGTGCTGCTAGCAGTAGACAACATATAGAGACAGAAACAGAAAGAGGAATTTAGACAACGTTTAAATACATTATACACAAAAAAGATAAGTTGCCATAGAACATTCTAGTTTTACACTGGATTGAAACAGACCATAAACACACTCCACATTGATCATTAATTATACTCTTACAAAAACACAAAAGTTGCCATCAAACATGAATTCAATCACAACCTTGAAACCCTATTATTGATTTGTGGTTGAAATCTGGGTTGAAATTAGACCAAAGCTGTGTACATGAATTACTTTTACAAATTCAACCAACTAACACCGTTAATGCAACGTTATTGCGTTGATAAAGAACGCTTAAAAAAATATGCTCAGCTATGTTGACTCAAAAAAAATTCAACACAATGTTTCAATAGTAATGAATTCAAACAGATCCTTCAAGATTCAGTTACTTAATTGACTGATCAAATAATAGCAGTTAATTTGGTCTACTGGGTTGCACCACCATGAAATGAACATCTCAATGGTACTAAGTAACTGTTACTGAGTAGCAAACGTTTCAGAGAGCAGAGTTTTTTGCATCCACTCTTCTGACAACTCCATCTACTCTACATACCCTTCAAAGAGCTCCAGCTGCTTACCACTGAAACCCCAAACATCAAGACAGCCACAGTCATTCAACAATCAAATATGGTATTGCAAAGGCTTCATTTCAATCTTAGATGCCATGCACACAACGTAGATATACTATTAGTTCATAAACAGCATAAAATCGCTCTTTCACTAAATTCAAATCTCTCCTGAATTAAAAAATATATATACATCAAAAAATGAAGAAAAAAAATATCTCCCTCTAAACATAAACACTAATATCTACTCAAAACTCACCCAAAGATTGGGAGCTTTTTTGGAGCAAGTCTGATTGCTCCTCCAGACCCAGGCATTGCCAGTGATAATGCTAGGGTTGAACCAGTAACTGATCCTCGGAAGTGAGGTGACTGTTGTTCCCTTGCGTTAATACATTCAAGGATAAGTATTAATTATGCTATTTCTGTTGTATTTCTGAGGTCTCACAGAAAGGTCAGCGAATCTATGGATATGGGTATATACAGTATATCCTCTTGGTGGTAATGCCCCAAGGCCCAACCTTGGTTGTCCATCCATGTTCTCAACAGCAACACTCCAGGGAGAGTCTTCAACCTCGTTCCTCAGCACCTGTCGATACTGGAAGCCGAAGCAGGCTTTTCGCTAATATATTCCCTCCCTGATCGATCACTTGAGGTCTCAAAGGGTTCAAAGCTGGTCAACAACAATTTTAAGATGGCAGGCTTCAGTCTTGCAAGGATAGGGCCTGGTTTGACATGTTATCCTGAGCCAGATGTCCCCGTCCAACACCGTGTTACCTGAGGAGGACACCAGGCTAACACCAGGCCCCGGGCAACCTTCCCCTCACAAGGCCGGGGTAAGCCGAGGCAAACCGTTGGGAAAGCCTCAATGATTCTCAATGAACACTCCAATGTTCACCCAAACTAAAGTCTATTAGGTTTATCACTATATTAGCTCACAAGGTGTCAAGGGTGTTAACATCCAATAACAAGAAGATTATGGTCTTTTCCTGGGGCTTTCTCCTTATTGTTTTATACCACTAATGACACTTTTATATTTTCTGGTACTAAACTAAACATATATTCTTTACACTTCTGTTAATATTGGTAGCTAGTGTGATAATTTGAAGTTCCATAGTTGGTTATCCATAAAGTAATTTGTTCCACAACAGTGCACAGTGCTGCCGGATCATGTTCAGAGTTATACCTACTACTACTACTAGATCTACTACTACTACTAGATACCTTTTCAGTGGGAAATGTCTACACATTATCGACCTGCTCACAGGGGAAGCCTACTCAGAAGAGGAATTATGTTGTTTGGTGAATCTCAGGCAATGGTGTCATAGTTAATGACAAGCAGATGCTAGTAGTCAATACTGCTACTTAGGCCCAAATCACCTAACATGTCGGAAACTGATTGTGTAGCTCAATAATGTCACCAAGAAATTTAAAATATGCTATTATCTGGTATATTGTCTTGTACAGATATTTGGACAAAAGAGCTAAGGTTAGCGGTTGGTGGCGGTGGTCAGGTAACCAAAACCAAACCATGGATTGAAGTCTTTTCTCGTCCATAGACTGCTTACAGGGTAAGGAAACAAATATGTTGTTTTCTAATTTGGGTGAACTGTCCCTTAGACTGTCTGTTAATGTGTGTTAGTATGTGCTAATGCTAATCTGACATCTGTACACCAAATGGACAACAAAACAACAGCAGAATGAGTCATGAGTCATGAGGACCAGAAAAACTTTCATTTTGGGGATAAATAAATGTGAATCCAGTCTCTTTATCACCCCCCATTCCCCTCACCCCCCATTCCCCTTCTCCTGTTCTTACCTATCAAGACGTACTGTATGACGCAATGACTCAACGACGCAATGACTCACTGACTCAATGATGCAATGACACCCAATGCACTACTTTTGACCAGATCTCCATTGGGCTCTTGTCCTTCACTGCCATTTGGGATACAGTGAGTAACTAATTGATGCCTTGACAGTTCTCTCTCTCTCTCTCTCTCTCTCTCTCTCTCTCTCTCTCTCTCTCTCTCTCTCTCTCTCTCTCTCTCTCACTCACACAACGAGAGATAGAGAGAAAGAGAGAGAGAGAACAAAATAGAGAGAACGAAAGAGAGGGAGAGAGAGAGAGGGAGAGAGAGAGGCGAGACAGAGGGGGGGAGAGAGAGAGAGAGATGGACAGACAGACATTCAAAAGGTTTCAGTTAGAGCTATAGATCAGACAAACAGACAGACAGAACCACAGTTGGCATGTTGTGTCCCGCATCCATCTGGATGAGAGACAGAGAACTGCATTATTCAAAACGGAACCTAAAAATGGAGCACTAAAAGAGGGGAGTGTGTGTGTGTGTGTGTGTGTGTGTGTGTGTGTGTGTGTGTGTGTGTGTGTGTGTGTGTGTGTGTGTGTGTGTGTGTGTGTGTGTGTGTGTGTGTGTGTGTGTGTGTGTGTGTGTGTGTGTGTGTGTGTGTGTGTGTGTGTGTGTGTGTGTGTGTGTGTGTGTGTGTGTGTGTGTGTGTGTGTGTGTGTGTGTGTGTGTGTGTGTGTGTGTGTGTGAGTGAGTGAGGAGTGAGTGAGTGAGTGAGTGAGTGAGTGAGTGAGTGAGTGAGTGAGTGAGTGAGTGAGTGAGTGAGTGAGTGAGTGAGTGAGTGAGTGAGTGAGTGAGTGAGTGTGGGTGGGTGGGGGTCGGGTTGAATGGGTTCATCAAATAGAACCCATACTAAGCACACTATCAGCCTCAGGGTAAAATTATTTTTGTAGAAGAGAAAACCACACAATTATGCTACTTTACCCGGCAACAATACAGAAGCAGCCCTCTATGTTACCCGTGGCAAAAGGAGTGACACGTGAATGCCTTTGACCTCATCACTGCACACTGATCCTCTGCCAGGTAACAGTAACACACATCTAACATTTATGGCTCTGCCTAAGGCTGTGAGGCTAACACATTGGCACAGAAAATCTATATTTGACACTTTGCAAGCACAGTGTGCAGAAGAGCTTCTCCTCTTTAAACAGTGACAGAGAGGACCCAACCAAACCCTGTCTGTTTCCATATTCAGCCTGGACGTTTCCACGTGAATAAAACACAGACACAGAGAGTACCCAGCTGGCATGACGCTATCTCTCTCCCACGCAGACATTACTATTTAGTTCAGATCTCTGTCAGTAAGGCCAGCGGACACACACACATGCACACAGCTTTCCGAGAATGAAAGGGAAGATCAAGGTGCATCTGAAATGGGGAAATGATTTAATGATTGGATCTCTAATTCATATGTGAGCTGCTATACAGAGGTTTAGAATGTCACTGACTGTTCCTTCTACCTCAACTGTAGGAAATACACATATATTAGATTAAATCGAGTACAATAGGGTCAGATACCTTTCAATAGTACATGTCATTCTCCAATGACAAATTATATTCTGAGTACACCCTTTAGTGCAGTTTCTTCACTGTTGTTCAACTACCCCCAATGTAAGACTTTCCCCCTGAGCCCCATCATGAAAAAACACACTACTTTACTGTAACCCCACAACCTAGAGAAGTATGAGGATGAGGAACAGAACTGTACCATGTAGAGAGATAGAATGACAGGGAGGAATGTAACTGTACCATGTAGAGAGATAGAATGACAGGGAGGAATGTAACTGTACCATGTAGAGAGATGGAATGTAACTGTACCACGTAGAGAGATAGAATGACAGGGAGGAATGTAACTGTACCACGTAGAGAGATAGAATGACAGGGAGGAATGTAACTGTACCACGTAGAGAGATGGAATGTAACTGTACCACGTAGAGAGATAGAATGACAGGGAGGAATGTAACTGTACCATGTAGAGAGATAGAATGACAGGGAGGAATGTAACTGTACCATGTAGAGAGATAGAATGACAGGGAGGAATGTAACTGTACCATGTAGAGAGATGGAATGTAACTGTACCATGTAGAGAGATAGAATGACAGGGAGGAATGTAACTGTACCATGTAGAGAGATAGAATGACAGGGAGGAATGTAACTGTACCATGTAGAGAGATGGAATGTAACTGTACCACGTAGAGAGATACAATGACAGGGAGGAATGTAACTGTACCATGTAGAGAGATAGAATGACAGGGAGGAATGTAACTGTACCATGTAGAGAGATAGAATGACAGGGAGGAATGTAACTGTACCATGTAGAGAGATGGAATGTAACTGTACCACGTAGAGAGATAGAATGACAGGGAGGAATGTAACTGTACCATGTAGAGAGATAGAATGACAGGGAGGAATGTAACTGTACCATGTAGAGAGATGGAATGTAACTGTACCACAGAGAGATAGAATGACAGGGAGGAAATGTAACTGTACCATGTAGAGAGATAGAATGACAGGGAGGAATGTAACTGTACCATGTAGAGAGATAGAATGACAGGGAGGAAATGTAACTGTACCATGTAGAGAGATGGAATGTAACTGTACCACGTAGAGAGATAGAATGACAGGGAGGAATGTAACTGTACCATGTAGAGAGATAGAATGACAGGGAGGAATGTAACTGTACCATGTAGAGAGATGGAATGTAACTGTACCACGTAGAGATAGAATGACAGGGAGGAATGTAACTGTACCACGTAGAGAGATGGAATGTAACTGTACCACGTAGAGAGATAGAATGACAGGGAGGAATGTAACTGTACCATGTAGAGAGATAGAATGACAGGGAGGAATGTAACTGTACCATGTAGAGAGATGGAATGTAACTGTACCACGTAGAGATAGAATGACAGGGAGGAATGTAACTGTACCACGTAGAGAGATAGAATGACAGGGAGGAATGTAACTGTACCACGTAGAGAGATGGAATGTAACTGTACCACGTAGAGAGATAGAATGACAGGGAGGAATGTAACTGTACCATGTAGAGAGATAGAATGACAGGGAGGACTGTAACTGTACCATGTAGAGAGATAGAATGACAGGGAGGAATGTAACTGTACCATGTAGAGAGATGGAATGTAACTGTACCACGTAGAGAGATAGAATGACAGGGAGGAATGTAACTGTAATATGTAGATCACAGGAGGTTGGTGACACCTTAATTAGGGAGGATAGGCTTGTGGTAATAGCTGGAGAGGAAGGAGTGGAATGGTATCAAACACATTCCATTGATCCGTTCCAGCTATTACCACAAGCCTATCCTCCCCTCAGCAGCCAACACTGATGTAGATATATAGACAGCTAGAATAGTTGAGAGGGAGGAATATAACTGTACCATTTTGCATGGCCTCATGTTTCCAGCGGGGGGTGGTGCATTTGTCTCCTTGCTCTAGAAACGAGAAGCAGAAAGCATTTAGAAACAGAAACACATACAGTCTCTTTTTGTGAGCGTCACAGCACAGCATAGCACAGGACAGAACAGCATTCCACACTCGCCTGGGTCAAAAGCCCTGATGATGAGGACATTCATTTCAATTTAATGCAGTAAACAAAACCCCCCCACCGATTTTGACCGAGACCAGTAAGGCATTATTTTCTGTGCTATGACATGCGCCCCCTGAAAAGACTGTTCCTACAGAGATGAAAGAGGCAGATGAATACTTCAATGTATTTTAAATGTGTTACCTGACATGCTGCTGGGCTTCAGGGCCTAGACACCATTCTCATACCCTCCCCTGCCTTCTGATACTGGCCTGGGCTGGAGGGAGATAGAGCTGGAGATTACATGGACAACTCACAGAAAACTCACAGAAAACAGCACTTAAAACATACCTCTCTAGCTCTCTGTATTCCCAGTCAGTTTCTATGAGATCAGTATGACATTGTTGACTATACAGAAGGTACCCAGAGCCGTGTATAGATGAGTGTCTCTGATGGCACTTGTTCTCACCTGTGTGCGGAGTGTCAGAATCCCCCACGGTAACGCGTCGGCTTACACCATTGGAGCCTGAAAGACATACGAAGGGTTTTGTTCGATTTGCTGAAGAAGGCATAATTTGTATGTACAGTCGTGGCCAAAAGTTTTGAGAATGATACAAATATTAATTTCCACAAAGTTTGCTGCATCAGTGTTTTTAGATATTTTTGTCAGATGTTACTATGGAATACTGAAGAATAATTACAAGCATTTCATAAGTGTCAAAGGATTTTATTGACAATTACATGAAGTTGATGCAAAGAGTCAATATTTGCAGTGTTGACCCTTCTTTTTCAAGACCTCTGCAATCCTGGCATGCTGTAAATTAACTTCTGGGCCACATCCTGACTTGTCAGAATCTGTGGGTTTTTGTTTGTCCACCCGCCTCTTGAGGATTGACCACAAGTTCAGAATGGGATTAAGGTCTGGGGAGTTTCCTGGCAATGGACCCAAAATATCGATATTTTGTTCCCCGAGCCACTTAGTTATCACTTTTGCCTTATGGCAAGGTGCTCCATCATGCTGGAAAAGGCATTGTTCGTCACCAAACTGTCCTGGATGGTTGGGAGAAGTTGCTCTCGGAGGATGTGTTGGTACCATTCTTTATTCATGGCTGTGTTCTTAGGCAAAATTGTGAGTGAGCCCACTCCCTTGGCTGAGAAGCAACCCCACACATGAATGATTTCAGGATGCTTTACTGTTGGCATGACATAGGACTGATGGTAGCGCCCACCTTGTCTTCTCCGGACAAGCTTTTTTCCGGATGCCCCAAACAATCGGAAAGGGGATTCATCAGAGAAAATGACTTTACCCCAGTCCTCAGCAGTCCAATCCCTGTACCTTTTGCAGAATATCAGTCTGTCCCGGATGTTTTTCCTGGAGAGAAGTGGCTTCTTTGCTGGCCTTCCAGGCCATCCTCCAAAAGCCTTCGCCTCACTGTGCGTGCAGATGCACTCACACCTGCCTGCTGCCATTCCTGTGCAAGCTCTGTACTGGTGGTGCCCCGATCCCGCAGCTGAATCAACTTTAGGAGATGGTCCTGGCGCTTGCTGGACTTCCTTGGGAGCCCTGAATCCTTCTCCACAACAATTGAACCGCTCTCCTTGAAGTTCTCGATGATCCGATAAATGGTTGATTTAGGTGCAATCTTACTGGCAGCAATATCCTTGCCTGTGAAGCCCTTTTTGCGCAAAGCAATGATGACGGCACGTGTTTCCTTGCAGGTAACCATGTTTGACAGAGGAAGAACAATGATTCCAAGCACCACCCTCCTTTTGAAGCTTCCAGTCTGTTATTCGAACTCAATCAGCATGACAGAGTGATCTCCAGCCTTGTTCTCGTCAACACTCACACCTGTGTTAACGAGAGAATCACTGACATGATGTCAGCTGGTCCTTTTGTGGCAGGGCTGAAATGCAGTGGAAATGTTTTTGGGGGATTCAGTTCATTTGCATGGAAAAGAGGGACTTTGCAATTAATTGCAATTCATCTGATCACTCTTCATGACATTCTGGAGTATATACAAATTTCCATCATACAAACTGAGGCAGCAGACTCAAAGATTTATATTTGTGTCATTCTCAAAACTTTTGGCCACGACTGTATAGGTCACAGTCTTGGCCGCCTGAGGAACAGGTCTCCTATGCCAAGTGTCACCTAGACATGCTTCCCACAGCAACACCTAGTGGACATAGATGGAACATCAACCCTCTGGAAGCACACACACACACTCATATACGCACACGCACACGCACAAACACACACACAGTTTTAAAGCCTTAACAGGGAGAACAACATGCAACAGAGAAAGAGAGACTGAAACATTTATGAAGATGTGGCCTATGGTCCCATACTGTGTACATTCGATGCATGATAGAAGCCTTGGCTACAGCACATAACGATCATGGCTGTTGTATAGTATAGTATGGAAGTAGGCTAGATGTAAATGTGCTGTGCTGTGTGTGTGCTGCGTGTGTGTGTGTGTTGGAGGAGTGTTAGAGCAGCACAGAGTCAGGAAGTGGGGTGTCCAGGAAGAATTGTCCTTTTATAATATAAAGCCACATCTCTGAATCAGAGAGCAGCAATAACAACATATTAACACACACACGCACGCACACAGACACACACACGCGCACACAGACACACACACATTCTTGCGTACCACAGAAAGTGGTTCAGGTCAACTATATATATAACATGTTTCAACAAAAACAACTCCATAGTTACGTTTAAGCATTCCTTCCGAATGCTTAAGTTAAAGGTTCACGTTTGGGATAGGTTGAAACCTCCCAAAATAAAAAAATGTATGCTTAGCATTGGGATTGAACCAGCAACCCTCTGAGCCGGAGCTCGCAGTATACGGCTATCCGCCATCCCCGTCCACAACGCCCTAGCAAACCCAAGCCTACTTGACGGTAATAGCATTTTGAAGTAATCTACTGATGTCCTGCTTACCTGGATGGACGTGGATCTTGAGCGATCTGGCTGGTGTGTCCATGTCAATGTGTGTGTGGGTGTGTATTAGGGATTAATATTTTCCAGAAAATCTCCAAGGTTTCAATACCGGGAATAATTTATATTTATGCTGAGAGTCCCGGGAAATACTACTAAAATTGAAAGCGCCCATTTAAAGGGTTTAAAACCAAGATATGTTCACTCAGGGTTCTCCCAAAATAAGATTGTCGCTGCGCCACATTTCCATCTTGGCTGCGCCACTGTAAAGATTTCACAGCAAGTGAATCAGATTTTTTAGTAATGATATAATAACTTTGATCCCCAATGACATTGTTGTGAATTGCGAAACAGGGTGTTCAGAAATTCAGAGCATTATCATGTACTTCAATTAATTCAGTGCATTTCAGCAGTAGGACTCAGCTCTCTCGACACAGAGCGTGCTCAAGACGCACAGAGCGCACCCCGAGTAGACCATAGCGTTGTCGAAACATGAAAACTTTGTAACGGCAACTTTGTAAAGTCAAATGACCAATGTGGCTAATCTTGCTAGATAACCTCCAATGAATTACAAAATATCTCCTACTTGGCAAAATCGAGCTGATGATTATACAGATAGTAGATCATCTCATGAATAACGGGGAGATGAAGAGAGAAAATGTAAAAAAAAAAGAAAATTGTTGTTGTACTTTTTACCCCTTTTTCGTGATGTCCAATTGGTAGTTACAGTCTTGTCTCATCACTGCGACTCCCGTACGGACTCGGGAGAGGCGAAGGTTGAGAGCCATGCGTCCTCCGAAACACAACCCCGCAAAGCCGCAATGCTTCTTCAAATCAAATCAAACTATTTACCAAATAAACTACAGTAAAAAAAAAATATCATAAAACGTAACAATAACATAACAATAACGAGGCTATATACAGGGGGGAACAGAGTCAGTGTGCGGGAGTACAGGTTAGTTGAGGTAATTTGTACATGTAGGTACGGGTGAAGTGACTATGCATAGATAATGAACAGCGAGTAGCAGCAGTGTACAAAACAAATGGTTTTTCAACCAATCCACAAATTTCTTGTTAACAAACCATAGTTTTGGCAAGTCGGTTAGGACATCTACTTTGTGCATGACACAAGTAATTTTTCCAACAATTGTTCACAGACAGATTATTTCACTTATAATTCACTGTGTCACAATTCCAGTAGGTCAAAAGTGTACATACACTAAGTTGACTGTGCCTTTAAACAGCTTGGAAAATTCCAGAAGCTTCTGATAGGCTAATTTATATAATTTGAGTCAATTGGAGGTGTACCTGTGGATGTATTTCAAGGCCTACCTTCAAACTCAGTGCTCATTTGCTTGACATCATGGGAAAATCAAAAGAAATCAGCCAAGACCTCTGAAAAATAATTGTAGACCTCCACAAGTCTGGTTCATCCTTGGGAGCAATTTCCAAACGTCTGAAGGTACCATGTTCATCTGTACAAACAATACTACGCAAGTATAAACACCATGGGACCACACAGCCGTTATACCGCTCAGGTCTGTCTCCTTTAGATGAACGCACTTTGGTGCGAAAAGTGCAAATCAATCCCATAACAACAGCAAAGGACCTTGTGAAGATGCTAGAGGAAACAGGTACAAAAGTATCTATATCCACAGTAAAACAAGTCCACTGCTCCAAAATTGCCATAAAAAAGCCAGACTACGGTTTGCAACTGCACATGTGGACAAAGATCGTACTTTTTTGAGAAATGTCCTCTGGTCTGATGAAACAAAAATGTAACTGCTTGGCCATAATGACCATCGTTATGTTTGGAGGAAGCACGAGGTGGCAGCATCATGTTGTGGGGGTGCTTTGCTGCAGGAGGGACTGGTGCACTTCACAAAATAGATGGCGTCATGAGGTAGGAAAATGATGTGGATATATTGAAGCAACATCTCAAGACATCAGTCAGGAAGTTAAAGCTTGGTCTCAAATGGGTCTTCCAAATGGACAATGACTCCAAGCATACTTCCAAAGTTGTGGCAAAATGGCTTAAGGACAACAAAGTCAAGGTATTGGAGTGGCCATCACAAAGCCCTGACCTCAATCCTATAGAAAATGTGTGGGCAGAACTGAAAAAGCGTGTGCGAGCAAGGAGGCCTACAAACCTGACTCCGTTACACCAGCTCTGTCAGGAGGAATAGGCCAAAACATATTGTGGGAAGCTTGTGGAAGGCTACCTGAAACGTTTGACCCAAGTTAAACAATTTAAAGGCAATGCTACCAAATACTAATTGAGTGTATGTAAACTTCTGAACAACTGGGAATGTGATGAAAGAAATAAAATCTGAAATAAATCATTCTCTCTACTATTATTCTGACATTTCACATTCTTAAAATTAAGTGGTGATCATAACCGACCTAAGACACTGCCCTCTTCACAACTGTCTTGGTGTGTTTGGACCATGATAGTTCGTTGGTGATGTGGACACCAAGGAACTTGAAACTCTCGACCCGCTCCACTACAGCCCCGTCGATGTTAATGGCGGCCTGTTCAGCCCGGCTGTTCCTGTAGTCCACGATCAGCTCCTTTGTCTTGCTCACATTGAGGGGGCGGTTGTTGTCCTGGCACCACACTGCCAGTTCTCTAATCTCCTCCTTATAGTCTGTCTCATCGTTGTCGGTGATCAGGCGGTCATCATTGTCAGTGATCACTGTTGTGTCGTCAGCAAACTTAATGATGGTGTTGGGGTCGTGTTTGGCCACGCAGTTGTGGGTGAACAGGGAGTACAGGAGGGGACTAAGTACACACCCCTGAAGGGCCCCAGTGTTGAGGATCAGTGTGGCAGACGTGTTGTTGCCTACCCTTACCACCTGGGGACAGCCATCAGGAAGTCCAGGATCCAATTGCAGAGGGAGGTTTTTCTTGACACACTGCTCGCTTAAACCGGAAGCCAACTGCACCAATGTGTCAAAGGAAACACAGTATATCTTGCGTCCGAAGTCAGCGTGCATGCGCCCAGCCGTCACAAGGTGTCGCGATGGGACAAGGACATCACAGCCGGCCAAACCCTCCCTTAACAACACTGGGCCAATTGTGCGCCGCCTCATGGGTGTCTGCGACACAGCCCAGGATCGAAACCGGATCGTTTTGTATCATAAAACTGGGAAGGACAAAAATGCAATTTCAGAATGTCCCCCCGTCCCCAGTGAAAGTTGCGCCCCTGGTATTTTGACGTGCTTTGATAATGCAACCTATGGATTACAGAATAAAGTTAGACATTTTCATGCGAGACAGGAGTCAGGATTTGGGGTGTCAGTGGGATTGGGAAGATAGGAAAATAGTTTAGGCTATATATAAGGCTACTACTACGTGAGTAAATAGATAGATAACACACTTGATTTAGGCTACATTATTGCATGCTAAATGTTTCTGATTAGTGATAGATGAGCAAACGATTAAATGATCTACCACTTTCACTTCTTCAGCCAGAGATCAATAAACCAAATATACAGACAGTGAAACAAAACAAAATCACTTTGATTGATTATCCTGTCCCTTTGGGAATCGAACCCACAACCCTGGCATTGCAAGCGTCATGCGCTACCAACTGAGCCACACGGGACTCATCATTAGCACTCACCTCAATTTAGCAAACATTTCCCCAGCCTAATTGTTACCAAATATCTAAACAGAGATTCAGTGAAAACAAAGATCTGACATTGATTGATTTATCTAGATGAGTCCCCCACGCGATGGCGCTGTCCCAATCAAAGCAGTGCTGAAATTATAATCTAGGTGACGAATGTATAAGACTTTGGGAGTTTTAGTATAAGCAAGAATTTGAAACATGCCTTCAATTGCAATATTCCAATATTTTTAAATCATTCAGTTGATCATAACTAAGGTGAATTTTCCCTTCTCTGTGCTTCTTCTAGGCCCAATAGCTGTTTCCTCGTCTCCTCAGTTCGCTGCCACCCACCACCGCCGCGCTGTTCTCAACCAGTGGAGGTTCTAGACCCTTTCAGCTGGGGGGGCCAAGCTGGGGCCAGTTGTACTGTTAGAGGGGCCAGTTACATTAGACGTTATTGTTGTCATATCGTTTTCTTCACTTCATTGCAGGCATTAGTAGGCAAAAGACCATGTCCCTCTAGTAAATGTGTGGGTTTAATTAGTGTTCCACGTTGCCACTGTCTAATAACGGATGTAAAAAAAGACCGATAGCAAAAATTTGTTATGCAAAAATTATTTCATACTCCACATTTAGGGGGGCCACAAGGGGGTCCAAAATTGTTGTCACAGGGGCACTGCCCCTAGCCCCAGAACCGCCAGTGTTCTCAACACCAGTTTAAATCAATATAGCCTGCTGTTTTCTAGAAATCTGGCTTTTTTTCAGGTTCGGCCTCATTTCATTTCTGTGATGTCGGACCAGGCCTGGGCTCGGACTTCAGCTCACCGGGCTTGCGTCGGACAGGGATCTAATTTTCAGTTCTGATGACAACTCTAAACTGCATTCGGGTCTCGTGTGCAGTCCGGCAGTGTCAATTACAGTATATGTGTGCTTTGAATTTATGCAGACTTTGTGTGAATTAAATCCGCTAGGTTAAAGGCTTCTATGAGACAAGCTGTTTGGATAATGTGCTATTAGATTTTTTGCCAATCTGCTGCTGCACATGTGTATTTTGTGGAATTGCATTAGTGCTACATTGGGGGAAAACTTGGTAATTGAAGAGTGTGAAGATAAAATTGTATAGGTGCCATCTTAGTGTGCATGTTTGCTATACACAACTCAAACCCTCCTCCCATACCCCCCTCCTTTGACGAACAGCTGTCTGGAGGTGAAGTGCATAATGGGTGACAGGGCGTGGGGTGTGCATCCATCCACTTATACTTAGTTATTTACATAATTTTAAGGATAACATCTATCTACATGCAACTTGGCATCAGGTCAATAATTGTAGCCTTATCAAAGGTAGCTGGAGAGTGCCTGTTGGCTGTAGTGGGGTTTATGGAAAGTTGGCTGTTGTGGTGTGTGTGTGCATGTGTGTGAGTGGCTGACATAGCAGGCTGATGAACATTCAAAGTAGAAGCGATAAATGAAAGATCAGTCTGGGTTAGATAGATGTAGGGAGCAGTGGGTGGACAATGGGTGTATGTATGTGTGTGTATGTGTTGTGTGTGTGTGTGTGTGTGCCTTTATTATGGTTCCGCCATGATGATGATGATGATGATGATGGGGGCCCTTTTAAATAGCACTCCTCAATTCAAGCTTGGTAAATTAACTATCAGAACAACAAGACAAAACCTCCTCTCCTTGTGTAATGTTTTGTGTGATAAAGCTCAAAGTGTGTGTGTGTGTGTGTGTGAGAGAGAGACAGAGAGTGTTGTCTGAATACACCCACACCCACAGACACTTGGTCCACAGATGGCCTTTTTTTTTAAGGAAATCACTTGGTTGAGCGCTTTGGTGAATGTCTAATTATAATTTGGGCACATAGAGTCCTGAATTACCACAGTGATACTAATGGCTCTGTACACACACACTACAGGCCTGAGTCAGCTGGAGAGAGAGCGCTAGAGCGAGAGAGAACGAGAGCACGGTCTCTTGCCCCATTCCCCCACTTTCACCTATCTGTCCAAGCCATGTGGTTTTGTACCTCTCTTGCTCGCTCTATTTCAATGTCTCTCAAATGAGCTGCCTATTTGTTAGGTTTGAAAGATGCTGATTGTTAAATCAATGGCAGAGTCAAGTACTTTAATCATCTGTGATGTGATGGTTAAAAGACTTGATAAGTGCCTTTCATGTCTCAGTCAATGCATGCTTTCATACAGGTACAAGAGAACACATCATGGTGATGTCTATTTAGGAATAGACCTTTTCAATGGGCCTTTACTTCAATGAGAAAAGGTTCCTCTGAGACACAACTGACACAGCTCGCGCTCAAGCTCCAAGATAAACCAGCAATATTTCATTTTCACTTTCTGTGTCCCAAACAACATCCAATTTATTTTCTTTAGGGTGCACTAGCTGTGTATATGCTATAGTAAACTCAGCAAAAAAAGAAACGTCCTCTCACTGTCAACTGCGTTTATTTTCAACAAACTTAACGTGTAAATATTTGAATGATCATAACAAGATTCAACAACTGAGACATGAACTGAACAAGTTCCACAGACATGTGACTAACAGAAATGGAATAATGTGTCCCTGAACAAAGGGGGGGTCAAAATCAAAAGTAACAGTCAGTATCTGGTGTGGCCAGCAGCGGTATTAAGTACTGCAGTGCATCTCCTCCTCATGGGCTGCACCAGATTTGCCAGTTCTTGCTGTGAGATGTTACCCCACTCTTCCACCAAGGCACCTGCAAGTTCCCGGACATTTCTGGGGGGAATGGTCCTAGCCCTCACCCTCCAATCCAACAGGTCCCAGACGTGCTCACTGGGATTGAGATCCGGGCTCTTCGCTGGCCATAGCAGAACACTGACATTCCTGTCTTGCAGGAAATCACCCACAGAACGAGCAGTATGGCTGGTGGCATTGTCATGCTGGAGGGTCATGTCAGGATGAGGCTGCAGGAGGGAGGAGGATGTCTTACCTGTAACGCACAGCGTTGAGATTGCCTGCAATGACAACAAGCTCAGTCCGATGATGCTGTGACACACCGCCCCAGACCATGACGGACTCTCCACCTCCAAATCGATCCCGCTCCAGAGTACAGGCCTCAGTGTAACGCTCATTCCTTCGACGATAAACGCGAATCCGACCATCACCCCTGGTGAGACAAAACCACGACTCGTCATTGAAGAGCACTTTTTGCCAGTCCTGTCTGGTCCAGTGACGATGGGTTTGTGCCCATAGGCGACGTTGTTGCTGGTGATGTCTGGTGAGGACCTGCCTTACAACAGGCCTACAAGCCCTCAGTCCAGCCTCTCTCAGCTTATTGCGGACAGTCTGAGCACTGATGGAGGGATTGTGCATTCCTGGTGTAACTCGGGCAGTTGTTGCCATCCTGTACCTGTCCCGCAGGTGTGATGTTCGGATGTACCGATCCTGTGCAGGTGTTGTTACAC
This sequence comes from Brachymystax lenok tsinlingensis, assembly GCA_030435695.1. NCBI lineage: Eukaryota > Metazoa > Chordata > Actinopteri > Salmoniformes > Salmonidae > Brachymystax > Brachymystax lenok. The sequence goes on along the minus strand of CM059799.1, from coordinate 22,664,939 downwards.
GTGGTCTGCCACTGCGAGGACGATCAGCTGTCCATCCTGTCTCCCTATAGCGCTGTCTTAGGCGTCTCACAGAACGGACATTGCAATTTTTTGCCCTGGCCACATCTGCAGTCCTCATGCCTCCTTGCAGCAAGGGCATTCTATGCCATCAAAAGGAACATCAAATTCGACATACCAATTAGGATCTGGCTAAAAATACTTGAATCAGTTATAGAACTCATTGCCCTTTATGGTTGTGAGGTCTGGGGTCCGCTCACCAACCAAGAATTCACAAAATGGGACAAACACCAAATCGAGACTCTGCATGCAAAATTCTGCAAAAATATCCACAGTGTATAACGTAGAACACCAAATAATGCATGCAGAGAAGAATTAGGCCGATACCCTCTAATTATCAAAATCCAGAAAAGAGCTGTTAAATTCTACAACCACCTAAAAGGAGGCGATTCCCAAACCTTCCATAACAAAGCCATCACCTAAAGAGAGAAGAACCTGGAGAAGAGTCCCCTAAGCAAGTTGTTCCTGGTGCTCTGTTCACAAACAGACCCCACAGAGCCAGGACAGCAACACAATTAGACACAACCAAATCATGAGAAAACAAAAAGACAATTACTTGACACATTGGAAAGAATTAACAAAAAAACTGAGCAAACTAGAATGCTATTTGTCACTAAACAGAGAGTACACGGTTGGAGAATGACCACTGACCACTGTGACTGACCCAAACTTAAGGAAAGCTTTGACTATGTACAGACTCAGTGAGCATAGCCTTGCTATTGAGAAAGGCTGCCGTAGGCAGACCTGGCTCTCAAGAGAAGACAGGCTATGTGCACACTGCCCACAAAATGAGGTGGAAACTGACCTGCACTTCCTCACCTCCTGCCCAATGTATGACCATATTAGAGAGACATATTTCCCTCAGATTACACAGATCCACAAAGAACTTGAAAACAAACTAGATTTTGATAAACTCCCACATCTACTGGGTGAAATATCACAGTGTGCCATCACAGCAGCAAGATTTGTGACCTGTTGCCACAAGAAAAGGTCAACCAGTGAAAAACAAACACCACTGTAAATACAACCCATATTTATGCTTATTTATTTTCCCTTTTGTACTTTAACCATTTGTACATCGTTACAACACTGTATATATACATAATATGACATTTGTGATGTCTTTATTCTTTTGGAACTTCTGTAATGTTTACTGTTCATATTTATTGTTTATTTCAATTTTGTATATTATCTACTTCACTTGCTTTGGCAATGTTAACATATGTTTCCCATGCCAATAAAGCCCTGTGAATTGAATTGAAGTGAGAGAGCGCGAGAGAGAGAAAGAGAGCGAGAGAGCGAGGGGGGAGAGAGAGCGCGAGAGAGAGAAAGAGAGCGAGAGAGCGAGGGGGGAGAGAGAGCGCGAGAGAGAGAAAGAGAGCGAGAGAGCGAGGGGGGAGAGAGAGCGCGAGAGGTGTGTGGGGCCAGCCCATACCACGTGTAATCACGTCTTTATTTAACAGACAGAATCATTTTCATGCCAGAGTTTCTTTGAAAAGCCAAAGTCTCATCTTTACTTGATTATAAAAAGAAAAGAAAAAAAAAGAATCTGGAGTGAGCCTTGATGATGGGGCAAGCCATGTGTGTGTTTGTATTTATTACGGATCCCCATTAGCTCTTGCCAAGGCAGCAGCTACTCTTCCTGGGGTCCAGCAACATTAAGGCAGTTAAATACAATTTAAAATATTACATGAAATTACATTTCATAACACCTTTCACAACACATTAAGTGTGTTCCCTCAGGCCACTACTCTACTACCACATATCTACAATACAAAATCCATGTGTACATGTGTGTAGAGTGTGTGTTAGCATGTGTATGTGTGTACGTGCCCGTGTGTGTGAGTCTCTTCACAGTCCCCGCTGTTCCATAAGGTGTATTGTTATCGGTTTTTAAATCTGATTCTACTGCTTGCATCAGTTACCTGATGTGGAATAGAGTTCCATGTAGCCATGGCTCTATGTAGTAATGTACTCCCATAGTCTGTTCTGGACTTAGGGACTGTGAAGAGACCTCTGGTGGCATGTCTTGTGGTGTATGCATGGGTGACTGAGCTGTGTGCTAGTTTAAACAGACAGCTCGGGGCATTCAGCTTGTCAACACTTCTTACAAAAACAAGTAGTGATGCAGTCAATCTCTCCTCCACTTTGACCCATGAGAAACTGACATGCATATCATTAATGTTAGCTCACTGTGTACATTTAAGGGCAAGCCGTGCTGCCCTGTTCTAAGCCAATTGTAATTTTCAGAGGTCCCTCTTTGTGGCACCTGACCACACTACTGAACAGTAGTCCAGCTGTGATAAAACTAAGGCCTGTAGGACCTGCCTTGTTGATAGTGTTGTTTAGAAGGCAGAGCATCGCTATATTATAGACAGACTTCTCCCCATCTTAGTTACTGTTGTTTCAATATGTTTTGACCATGACAGTTTACAATCCAGGGTTACTCCAAGCAGTTTAGTCAGTGTTCACATGCCTTGACACCTTGAATGCCTGTCTTATGCAAATGAACACGATCCTCCCAGCCACTGACAGGGAAGGAGTCTGCAACTTACGAATACAAATCAAATTGTATTTGTCACATGCACCGAATACAACAGGTGTAGACCTTATAGTGAAATGCTTACTTACAAGCCCTTAACCAACAATGCTTTAAGAAGATTAAAAAATAAATAAGTGTTAAGTAAAAAATATATAAGTAAAAAATAGAAAATAAAAGTAACAAATAATTAAAATAACAATAGCAAGGCTATATACAGGGGGTACTGGTACAGAGTCAATGTGCGGGGGCACCGGTTAGTAGAGGTAATTGAGGTAATATATACATGTAGGTAGAGTTAAAGTGTCTCATTAGTCAACTGTGGATTCATCTCCTTCCTTCATCTACACTGGTATGAAAACATAGGACAGGTGAAATCCCTATGGTCTTGTCTACCCAGTATTTGCTGTAATTCCAGCTCTCACATCAGTGCAGTTACATTAGTCTATTAAGGGCCAACTTCCTGCTCGGCTGGCTGGATCACATGCCACTCACTTACATCATCGAAACAGCACATCTTTGGATACCCTCCAAACACCTAACTGGGCAACATGAGAAGTACCACTGCATGCATAAACACACACACACACGCATGCACACACACACACACACAAAACACTGTAGTTGACCCATGCATTTATGGGAAGTGAACCTAGCTACTTCTCTCTCGGGTGAACTCTTGCTCTGAATACAGAAATACAGCAGCACTAGAATAGATGTTGAAATAGAGAGCTGTGTGTAAAGGACGGATGTTGAGATAGAGAGCTATGTGTAAAGGATGGATGTTGAGATAGAGAGCTAGGTGTAAAGGATGGATGTTGAGATAGAGAGCTAGGTGTAAAGGATGGATGTTGAGATAGAGAGCTAGGTGTAAAGGATGGATGTTGAGATAGAGAGCTAGGTGTAAAGGATGGATGTCGAGATAGAGAGCTAGGTGTAAAGGATGGATGTTGAGATAGAGAGCTAGGTGTAAAGGATGGATGTTGAGATAGAGAGCTAGGTGTAAAGGATGGATGTTGAGATAGAGAGCTAGGTGTAAAGGATGGATGTTGAGATAGAGAGCTAGGTGTAAAGGATGGATGTTGAGATAGAGAGCTAGGTGTAAAGGATGGATGTTGAGATAGAGAGCTAGGTGTAAAGGATGGATGTCGAGATAGAGAGCTAGGTGTAAAGGATGGATGTCGAGATAGAGAGCTAGGTGTAAAGGATGGATGTTGAGATAGAGAGCTAGATGTAAAGGATGGATGTTGAGATAGAGAGCTAGGTGTAAAGGATGGATGTCGAGATAGAGAGCTAGGTGTAAAGGATGGATGTCGAGATAGAGAGCTAGGTGTAAAGGATGGATGTCGAGATAGAGAGCTAGGTGTAAAGGATGGATGTTGAAATAGAGAGCTAGGTGTAAAGGATGGATGTTGAGATAGAGAGCTAGGTGTAAAGGATGGATGTTGAGATAGAGAGCTAGGTGTAAAGGATGGATGTTGAGATAGAGAGCTAGGTGTAAAGGATGGATGTTGAGATAGAGAGCTAGGTGTAAAGGATGGATGTTGAGATAGAGAGCTAGGTGTAAAGGATGGATGTTGAGATAGAGAGCTAGGTGTAAAGGATGGATGTTGAGATAGAGAGCTAGGTGTAAAGGATGGATGTTGAGATAGAGAGCTAGGTGTAAAGGATGGATGTTGAGATAGAGAGCTAGGTGTAAAGGATGGATGTTGAGATAGAGAGCTAGGTGTAAAGGATGGATGTTGAGATAGAGAGCTAGGTGTCAAAAATCAAGCAAGTGGGTTTCAGGCTTAAAGGTGTTATGGTGTTACTTAATGTCAAACAGTGCTGATCAAAAAGTCATACTATTAAATGTATTGTATTTATTTATTAATTTAGAAATGTGTGCGGAAGGATAAAATACCTGGAGATTGACTGAAGGTTTTGAAATGTTCTGGGTAGGTTACCAATATATCCATCTAAAAATAAACATTGCCCGTATCTCAGCAACCAAAGCACAGTGGCGAGACAGAAAGAGACGCTCGGGCCAACAGATATGGTCCATTTACAATGCGTTACATTTTAGTCATTTCTCAGGATACTATTAGCCAGAACAATATGAAATAATTGCTCAATAACTGCCCACAAATGGTCATCTTGGGAAAACCAAGACATCTGTACAACTGAATACTTTGTACATTTTAATGTACTACCTAAGACTCCTGCCCACCCCTGTTACCCAGGCAGTAAAAGCTTTTGCCAATATGAAATGGGTTTGGGACTGAGGTGGAAACAAGCTGAATCAGATGAATGTTCGCTGCAGTAAATACACATACGTAGTGAGTCAAGACTTATTTGAGTTCTAAGCACCAGGGAAATAAATGACACGCACGTAGCTAAGCCTCCAACTGTATAGTTGTGTGGTATCTGCCTTCGGGTCATTATTTAGATATTAGTGCAAAATGTCATCATGCATCATGAAATTAATGAAATACACTGCTCAAAAGAATAAAGGGAACACTAAAATAACACATCATAGATCTGAATGAATGAAATAATCTTATTAAATACTTTTTTCTTTACATAGTTGAATGTGCTGACAACAAAATCACACAAAAATTATCAATGGAAATCAAATTTATCAACCCATGGAGGTCTGGATTTGGAGTCACACTCAAAATTAAAGTGGAAAACCACACTACAGCCTGATCCAACTTTGATGTAATGTCCTTAAAACAAGTCAAAATGAGGCTCAGTAGTGTGTGTGGCCTCCACGTGCCTGAATTACCTCCCTACAACGCCTGGGCATGCTCCTGATGAGGTGGCGAATGGTCTCCTGAGGGATCTCCTCCCAGACCTGGACTAAAGCATCCGCCAACTCCTGGACAGTCTGTGGTGCAACGTGGCGTTGGTGGATGGAGCGAGACATGATGTCCCAGATGTGCTCAATTGGATTCAGGTCTGGGGAACGGGCGGGCCAGTCCTTAGCATCAATGCCTTCCTCTTGCAGGAACTGCTGACACACTCCAGGCACATGAGGTCTAGCATTGTCTTGCATTAGGAGGAACCCAGGGCCAACCGCACCAGCATATGGTCTCACAAGGGGTCTGAGGATCTCATCTCGGTACCTAATGGCAGTCAGGCTACCTCTGGCGAGCACATGGAGGGCTGTGCGGCCCCCCAAAGAAATGCCACCCCACACCATGACTGACCCACCGCCAAACCGGTTATGCTGGAGGATGTTGCAGGCAGCAGAACGTTCTCCACGGTGTCTCCAGACTCTGTCACGTCTGTCACGTGCTCAGTGTGAACCTGCTTTCATCTGTGAAGAGCACAGGGCGCCAGTGGCGAATTTGCCAATCTTGGTGTTCTCTGGCAAATGCCAAACGTCCTGCACGGTGTTGGGCTGTAAGCACAACCCCCACCTGTGGACGTTGGGCCCTCATACCACCCTCATGGAGTCTGTTTCTGACCGTTTGAGCAGACACATGCACATTTGTGGCCTGCTGGAGGTCATTTTGCAGGGCTTTGGCAGTGCTCCTCCTTGCACAAAGGCGGAGGTAGTGGTCCTGCTGCTGGGTTGTTGCCCTCCTACGGCCTCCTCCACGTCTCCTGATGTACTGGCCTGTCTCCTGGTAGCGCCTCCATGCTCTGGACACTACGCTGACAGACACAGCAAACCTTCTTGCCACAGCTCGCATTGATGTGCCATCCTGGATGAGCTGCACTACCTGAGCCACTTGTGTGGGTTGTAGACTCCGTCTCATGCTACCACTAGAGTGAAAGCCACCACCTTCAGAACCACTCCTTTATTGGGGGTGTCTTGCTAATTGCCTATAATTTCCACCTGTTGTCTATTCCATTTGCACAACAGCATGTGAAATTTATTGTCAATCAGTGTTGCTTCCTAAGTGGACAGTTTGATTTCACAGAAGTGTGATTGACTTGGAGTTACATTGTGTTGTTTAAGTGTTCCCTTTATTTTTTTGAGCAGTGTACATGGCTGTATTCTCAGAGCCTTCATAACTGTCTCTTGTGCCCCGTATCTAACATGGCCCTTTGATAACAGACTTCAAGCTTTATCACACAAAACATCACACAAGGAGAGGAATATGGCCCCGATCATCATCATCGCAATGCGGAGGAACCATAATAAAGGCACACACTTGCACACACAATAAAGGCCACCAGATGGTGTTTTCATTAAAAACAATTTGGCTGATAAAATAATCCACTGAGCCACTTGGTTTGATAGGCTGGACTGCACTTTACATTACATTAAGATGAAGCTGAACCACTAGGGGAAAAACACACTGTCTATGTATGTATGTATGTGTGTATGTGTTGGACCAGTGGGGTAAAACACATCAAAGCACCACAATCGCCTCATACAGTATAGAGACAAACCCTGCTGTGTGTTCTGAAAGAGTGCAACTTGAATGTACCAGTTGTGGTTAACATAATTCCACCAAAGATGGATACGAAGTTAATTAAACTGTAATAAAGTTGTCATTCTTGAGCTCATTCATGTTTAATAATATGACTAAATCCTCCACATCCGACCTAAATAATGCAGAAAATATTTGAAGTTGGAGACACCCTTTCTAGACGCCCCTAAACTAGGCCTGCGTCCAAAATGACCCTAAACTAGGTTTGCATCCATAATGGCCCTAAACTAGGCCTGCGTCCGTAATGGCCCTAAACTAGGCCTGCGTCCGTAATGGCCCTAGTCAAAAGTTGTTCACTACAGGTAATAGGGTGCCATTTGGAGAGCAGCCCAGGTCAGAATAAGGTAGTTGACTGGGAAGGCCTCATTTTTCAGAGGCTGAGGAGAACTGCCTGACCCCACCACCCAGCCAGTGTGTGTGTGTTAACCCAACACACCAGGGGTGAATTCTACTCAGTGAGATTTTATTTATTTCATTTTATTTTACTAGGCAAGTCAGTTAAGAACAAATTCTTATTTTCAATGACAGCCTAGGAACAGTGGGTTAACTGCCTGTTCAGGAGCAGAACGACAGATTTGTACCTTGTCAGCTCTGGGATTTGAACTTGCAACATTTCAGTTACTAGTCCAACGCTCTAACCACTAGGCTACCCTGCCAATGAATCGTTTAAACTTTAGAACATATGTTGCAGATAGAAATGTACGTAGAAATATAATGACTAGAGCTGGCATGATACCGAATCCCTATTCTACATGGTAGATTATCATGTCTGTAATTTCTATCTAAGCGTTCTGTAATGTTTCCCCCCCTCCTGAACAGGTCCCATATGGATTCTACTTCCTAGAAAGCATAGACCAAATACTGATTTAAACACATGCACTCATAGACACGCACACACACACACACACACACACACACACACACACACACACGGTATCAAACATACGTAAACCACGTTTGACTCGGTTCCATTTATTCTGATATAGTGATATTGGGGAGATCAGAACCTGGATTGGCTTACTCTCTTGTCTGATGGTCTTAAATCAGCATTTGTTGATCTGAACTTAGTCCAACTGATTGCTGACCCCACTCGTTTGAATATAAAGAATCTCATACTTAAAAATAACCCTCAAATACAGAACTAGTGGTTTCTTTGATATGGACCTCAGTGATCGCTGTCCCATAATATGTGTCAGAAACACACAGTTGCATAAAACGAAACCACGCCTAATCACTAAGATAAACTTTAAACCCTTTTATGAGCATCGGTCCTTAATGACCTTTACCATTCCAACTTGCCCTTGAACTATTTACTACTATGTTTATCTATATATCTGATAAACATTCTCCAATGAAGAGATTAAGAATTAAAGAATTAAAGTCAACCCATGGTTCATGCCAGAACTTTCTGAGTTAAATCAGCTTAGGAACCAAGCTTGGTCTGAAGCAAGACAGACACATTGGTAGCACTGCTGACAAGGCTTTTAAATTGCTAAAAAGAAGCAGACACACCTTTCTGCCCAATGAGATTCTACTTAACTCCAATACTATAACAGACAAAACCGAAATAACTGACACGTTTAACCAATATTTTATTGCAGCAGACCATTTATTTGGAAGGGGACTATGAAAGGACTGTTCATGACACAGGCTCATCTCTGAGGATCACTTATACTATACACATTGTTTTCCCTCATTCTCTACAAGAGAGTTCTTTGCCATGCTAGTCAGAATATGCCATACACTGTCCTATACTTAATTCAAATGTTAATCACAGACTTGCCTGCTACTGTAAATGGAGACCCACTGGTCTCGCTTCAGCAAGTCACTATTAGGGATGTTCTGGACGCTCTCTTAGATGTTGATGTTAAATAGTCCACTGGGGCAGACATGCTTGACCCGTGTCTTCTACGGCTTGCTGCACCTCTGATTGTAGAGCCCTTGGCACATATTTAATCAATCCATTCTCTTGAGTATTAGTCCTAAGGTGTTGAAGTCGTCCCTTGTTCTCCCGTTCCACAAAGGTGGGGATCCCTGCAATCTTAATAATTAATTGCCCAATACCAAAACTTTCATGCCTAGCAAAAATATTACAACTCTTGGTAAATTCTGTCATCGTTTTTAGATCATCCAGAGGGGGGCAAAGGTACAGGTCGGCAGACAGGCTCAGGGTCAGGGGCAGGCAGAGTGGTCAGGCAGGCGGGCTCGGAGTCAGGACAGGCAAGGGTCAAAACCAGGAGAGTGAGAAAAGAGAGACTGGAAAAAGCAGGAGCTGAGACACAAACCACTGGTTGACTTGAACAAACAAGACGAACTGGCAACAGACAAACAGAGAATACAGGTATAAATACACATAATGGGGAAGAAGGGCGATACCTGGAGGGGGGTGGAGACAATCACAAAGACAGGTGAAACAGATCAGGGTGTTCCAGGGCCGCGGTCAGCGACCATGTCCACGGGCAGTCCATGGATCTGCACCATGAGCTGGGGCGTCTCCATGGGGCAGAGGGTAACATGGGGTGAGAAATTAAGTGGGCGGCCTTGGAAAAGCGATCCACCACGGTCAGGATGGCGGTGTTACCATCAGACAGGGGGAGACCCGTGACAAAATCCAGGGAGATGTGAGACCGAGGGCGATGAGGGACGGGCAGAGGTTTGAGGTGGCCAGCCGGAGCTTGTTGAGGGATTTTGTTCTGTGCACAGAGCGTGCAGGCGGCGACAAAGGCGGCGACGTCCAAAACCATGGTAGGCCACCAAAAGTGTTGTCGCACAAAGGCCAGGGTCCACCGGGAGCCCGGGTGGCAGGCAAACCTGGAGGAATGGGCCCAATCCAGGGCCGCGGAGCAGACAGTGTCAGGCACGAACATCCGGTTATCTGGGCCCCCCCCCCCCAGGGTTCGGGTGGGACCGCTGTACCTCCCGGACCTGTTCCCCGATACCCCAGCTGAGTGCCGTCGCCAGACACAAGGTGGGAAGGATGGTCTCGTGGGGTTATAGCGGCGAGACAGGGCATCCGGCTTGACGTTCTTGGACCCCGGCCGGTAGGAGAGGGAAAAGTTGAACCGGGTAAACAGCAGGGCCTATCTCACCTGCGGAGATACTCCAGGTTTTTGTGGTCGGTCCACACAATGAACGGATATTCTGTGCCTTTCGAGTGCCTGCATTCCTCCAATGCCATATTCACCGCGAGAAGCTCCCGATTCCCCACATCGTAATTCCTCTTTGAGGCAGTGGGAGAAGAAGGCACAGGGATGGAGCTTAAGGTCCTGGGCAGAACGTTAGGACAGAACAGCCCCCACTCCCGACATCCGAAGCGTCGGCCATAAAAGTTGGCGAACCCCAGGAAGCGTTGCAGCTGCACCCTGGACGTAGGCTGAGGCCAATCCACCACCACTTTCACCTTCTCGGGATCCATCTTGATTCTCCCAGCAGAGATGATGTAGCCCAGAAAGGGAATGGTGGAGCGATGGAACTTGCAATTTTCCGCCTTAACGAACAACTAGTTCTCCAGAAGCCGGACATGGAGCACGTGTTCTTGGGGGAGCGGGAAAAGATGTCATGAATGTAGACGAAGATGAACCGGTTCAGTATGTCGCAGAGAACGTCATTCACCAGAGCCTGGAACACGGCAGGGGCATTGGTGAGGCCAAATGGCATGACCAGATATTCGCAGTGGCTGCTGGCCGTGTTGAAGGCGGTCTTCCACTTGTCCCTCTCTCGTATCTGCACCAGGTGGTAGGTGTTACGTAGATCCAGCTTGGTTTCAGGTCCCGACAGCGAGTACAGACGCCCCCGGGGCGGCGTGGTGCTAGGGAGAAGGTCAATTCTGCAGTCATAAGGGCGTTGCAGCAGAAGGGAAGTGGCCCGGGACTTGCTGAACACGTCCCGGAGATCCTGGTACTCCGCAGGAATGACGGAGAGACCCTGTTAGGTTTGAGAATATGTTATTGTGGAAAATGGATATGTTTTGCTTGCCTTTTCACACTGTGTGCTCATTGTATCATTAAGCCGCAACATTACTATTGTGGGGTATGAGAAAATGTTTCGTTTGCTGTGTTTGAGCTCAGGCTGATAAATTGTGGAACAATACAGTGGATTGTGCAGACACCGGGTGTCTGGCTAAGGGGCAGTATAACCTTGGGAGATAACAGTATGTTGAGCTAGGAACACATGAAAAGAAAGATGTGGAGACGCAATCAGGACCAAGCCTGTGGCCTCAGTAACCCCGGACAACAAGCGCCAAGAGGCTGGGACCAGCCTGTGCGCCTACTATTGGCTAAGCAAGTCTAAACCACGCCCAGCCACTGTTCTGATAGGCCCATCCCGAGGTGGGAACTAAACTCTGTCAAAACATATACCAATGTTTTCAGCAGAAGGGGAGTTCTCTGTTTCGTCCTGCGTGATGTTACATTGAACCCGTATATACGGAAATTGCATTTGCCATTTATTAACTTTTGAATTAAACATATATTTTAACCAAGTTCAGGTGTGCTATTGTTCCTATCTCAGTTGAACTTTCGCAACCTTAACAACCCGGAACCACCTCCGAGGACCCAGAAAGACATCCCGGTGCAGGTTGCGCGACCAGACAATGGGCGTGGCTAAACGGACTCCAGCCCATGATGGCACCCGTAGACCAGTTGATGAGTGGGTTGTGTCGCTGGAGCCAGGAGAATTGCAAAATCACAGGGATCTGGGGGGACTTGATGAGCAGGAACTGAATGGTCTCACTGTTATTCCCTGACACACATAGGTTGATGGGAGTGGTGTTATGGGTTACCACCATGGCAGGCTGCCCCCCAGACGACCTGCAGAATTGCTCCAGCAGCACGTCCAATGCCCGGTCATGGCGCTCAGCCGTTTGGACCCCCTCCATCAGCCCAAGAAGCAATTCCTCGTGCCTACCAATGGAGGCTCCTTGGTAGGAGATGGCGTTGCGCAGCTGGTCCGGGTTCTGCTGGGTCAGTCATGGCCAGGACAGGCAAGGGTCAAAACCAGGAGGGCGAGAAAAGGGAGACTGGAAAAAGCAGGAGCAGAGACACAAACCGCTGGTTGACTTGAACAAACAAGACGAACTGGCAACAGACAAACAGAGAATACAGGTATAAATACACAGGGGAAAATGGGGAAGATGGGCGACACCTGGGAGGGGAGTGGACAATCACAAAGACAGGTGAAACAGATCAGGGTGTGTCACTGTCATGTAGATGGATTATCTTGGCAAAAGAGAAATGCTCACTAACAGGGATGTAAACAAATTTGTACACAAAATTTGAGAGAAATAAGCTTTTTGTGCATGTGGAAAATGTCGATTTTTTATAAAAAGCGAATTTTTTATTTCAGTTCATGAAACATAGGATCAACACTTTACATGTTGTATTTATATTTTTGTTCAGTATACATGCACGCAGCAACCTGTGTTAAAACCTCTAGATTCAGTCTACCCCTCACTTCTAAAATGGAAATCAAGTAACTATAGATTCACTCTCAAGACTGGTTGGTTGTAGAGGTTCCACAGGTCTCCTCTGAGTTAGGGAAGACTGGTTTCAGTTACTATGCCCCTCAGCCAAGGACTCTTTATTTATTTAACTAGGCAAGTCAGTTAAGAACAAATTGTTATTTACAATAACGGCCTACCGGGGAACAGTGGGTTAACTGCCTTGTTCATTGGCAGAACGACAGATTTTTACCTTGTCAGCTTGGGGATTCAATCCAGCAACCTTTCGGTTACTGGCCCAACACTCTAACCACTAGGCTACCTGCCGGAATGACATACAGGTCACTCTAAAATTTGATTATTTGGTCCCAAAAGATTAATTTACTTGTTTTGATTGATTGTATACATTTGTTTCTACTGGCATTTTGAACGTAAATAATTTATTTGAAATGTTGTAACTGCAAGTTTTTAGTTATGCTTGAATTGTTGCTCATATTGCTTGAACTGTTGTCCTCAGGGCACCATTGGAAATGAGACCCTGGTCTCAATGGGTTCCCCTGGTTAAACAAATAATACAAAAAGGATTCCATTCCAGCCATTACAATGAGCCTGTCCCCCTACAGCTCCTCCCACCAGCCTCCTCTGACACACACACACACACACACACACACACACACACACACACACACACACACACGTATCCCTGCATGTGCCTGTGTCTGTTTTTGAATGTCTGTGTGTGTGCTGTTTAGCTGAGGCCTGGGAGATGGGCTGAAGTGTAGCTGACGGCTCTCTGTATTGGCAGAGCAGAGCATACCCTGGCATGCTATGAGACGCTGTGTGTTTGTGTGTGAAGTGTTGGACGCTGGCTAGCTGTCTGACAAAAGGCCATTCTTACCAGAGAGAGGGAGGGAGGGAGGGAGAGAGGGATAGAGGGAGGGAGGGAGCCGAGGTGTCAGCCGAGTGCCTCCAGACAGAATCCTGGAAGAACGAGAACCAAAGATCAGATTCTGGTGTCTGAGCTACCAACACTATCGGTCTCTTAATCAATAATTACAGTTCTAAAATGTTTTATATTCAAATACGTCCAAAGAGGTTTGCGGTGCTATAATAAAAAATAATGTCCATTTATAGGCCTAATGCTCGACGACGGGTTAAAGCACATCAGTGGAGGCTGCAGAAGGGATGACGGCTCATAATAATGGCTGGAATGGTATCAAACACATCAAACACGTGGTTTCCATGTGGTGGATACCACTCCATTGACTCCATTCCAACCATTATTATGAGCCATCCTCCCCTTAACAGCCTTCACTGAAGCATATCCATGAACAAATAAATGTACTACCAAACAAATAGTTTTAGAACATTTTTTAAAAACAATGCATTAGGGACAGCGAGGATGGAAAGGTTTTGGAGAGATCTCCATTTAAGGGAGGAAAGCATTGGCCGTTTTCATTGAACTCTACACTATCACACACACAAATACCACATCCTAATGAATTGGGCTTCTGCAAGCCTGCAAGTACTGGCACCTCTCACTTTCTACTGTTTGAATACTGGCACTAAAAGTAACTTGTATTAAGACATTGCATCTAGCCTTACAAAGCAATAAAAACACTAGCCTATATGAAGAAACAAACAGTGACACGCTGGATGTACACATACGCAGTGGCACACATGACGTACACACATATGCAGAAGCAGAGGGTTGAAGATCCCAGAGATGTTTTATGACTCCCTTAACCTCCCACAATAACTTTTCCACTTCTTACCCCCTTCTTTTTCACTAGGGCCTCTCAGCCTCTCTCGCTCTCAGCTTCTTTCTCTCTATTTCTCCCTCTCCCTCTCACTCTCTGATGACTCATTTCTCTGTGTGTAATGTCTGATCAAATCTAGTTATTAAAGCGGGCGAGGTCTTTTTGCCGTTACTGTAGTGCTGAGCGATGAGGGCTTTCGGGTCTGTTCAGTTTCGGTTCGATTATAAAAAAATAACCACGGTTTTCAACTTCGGTTTTGATTAATATTTTAAACATTAGAAGTCAAGTGGTCTGAATACTTTCCGAATGCATTGTGCAATGCAATATGTAGGTTGAATGCTGTAACAACACAGATGTAAATAAATAAAAGTCCCATGCTGGTAGTGACTGCCAATTACTGCTTATCACTTATTAACCATCATTTATTTACTTTACTTAAAATACAGTGCATTCGGAAAGTATTCAGACCACTTGACTTCTTCCACATTTGGTTACTTTACAGCCTTATTCTAAAATTGATTAAATTCTTGTTGTTTATTCATCAATCTACACCCAATACCCCATAATAACAAAGCAAAAACAGGTTAAGATTTTTTTGCAAATTTATACAAAATAAAAAACGGAAAATATCACATTTACATAAGAATTCAGACCCTTTACTCTTTACCTTTGGCAGCGATTACAGCCTCAAGTCTTCTTGGCACACCTGCATTTGGGGACTTTCTCCCAATCTTCTCTGCAGATCCTCTCAAGCTTTTTCAGGTTGAATGGGGAGCGTAGCTGCACAGCTATTTTTAGGTCTCTTCAGAGATGTTAGATCGGGTTCAAGTCCAGGCTCTGGCTGGGCCACTCAAGGACATTCAGAGACTTTTCCCGAAGCCACTCCTGCGTTGTCTTGGCTGTGTCCTTAGGGTCGTTGTCCTACTGGAAGGTGAACATTTGTCTCAGTCTGAGGTCCTGAGCACTCTGGAGCAGGTTTTCATCAAGGATCTCTCTGTACTTTGCTCCGTTCATTCTTCCCTCCATCCTGACTAGTCTCCCAGTCCCTGACACTGAAAAACATCCCCACAGCATGATGCTGCCACCACCATGCTTCACCATAGGGATGGTGCCAGGTTTCCTAAAGACATGGCGCTTGGCATTCAGGCCAAAGAGTTCAATCTTGGTTTTATCAGACCAGAGAATCTTGTTTCTCATGGTCTGAGAGTCGTTAGGTGCCTTTTGGCAAACTCCAAGCAGGCTGTCATGTGTTTTTCACTGAGGAGTGGCTTCCATCTGGCCACTCTACCATAAAGGCCTGATTGGTGGAGTGCTGCAGAGATGGTTGTCCTTCTGGAAGGTTCACCCATCTCCATCAAGGAACTCTGTAGCGGTCAGTGACCATTGGGTTCTTGGTCATCTCTTTGACTAAGGCCATTCTTCCACATTGCCCTACTCCCCCGATTCCTTGTATAGACAGGTGTGTGCCTTTCCAAATCATGTCCAATCAATTGAATTTACCACAGGTGGACTCTCAAGTTGTAGAAACATCAAGGATGATCAATGGAAACAGGATGCACCTGAGCTCAATTTCGCATCTTATAGCAAACGGTCTGAATACTTATGTAAATAAAATAAAATGTAAAAAATAAGTTTTTGCTTAATCATTATGGGGTATTGTGTGTAGATTTATGAGGAAAACATACATGTAATCCATCCTAGAATAAGGCTGTAACGTAACAAAACGTGGAAAAATTCAAGAGGTCTGAATACTTTCTGAATGCACTGTATTTCTGTTGTTGGGTATATTACATGTGTTATTTGATGACTTTATTATTTAATGCCAACTCATCATCTCATCTCTATAAAGCTGATGCCTATAATGACTGACAAAATCACTATTTTAGTAGGTCTTCAAAGTAAATAAGGCATACTTTTGTGACAGCTGAATATCAACTATCAACTTAAATCCTAATTTTCAAGTAGAGATAACTCGCAAAGCAACTGCCCTCTCGATCACGCATTCTCTCCCTTTCAGTGTCTGCCCCACACGAACCTAACATAGCAGGCGTAAAAGAAACACGCGGACCAGACAAGTAGCGCGAAATGGATTATGGTCATTAGTTACTTTCCACGTTTTCTGCGCTAAACCAGAGAGGAAGAGGCAAAGCGAGACTGATAACTGTGCCCAAAATCTGTTTTCTCCAGGGGTTGCGTTTTTTTCGGGCTTGATCTGATTTATCTCTAGAGAAACTGCGCAATATGCGCATTGAGCTCCCAGGAAGAAATTTTTTTTACAATATGGAATTCGTGCGGTGTGAACAGTTTATGTCATGAACAGTGCGAGTGAAAAAGTGTTAGAACCCCTGCAGTAGAGTACTGTACAAAGCAGGAAGGAACACGGGGAAAGCAAACTAAAGGAAACAACTTGTTTATTTGTTTTGTTGACTCCATTAGTTCAGTGCCACGTGGACTGGGTTAGCCATTCCTCTTCTAGTGGCAGTAATCCCGTCTGTCTGTCTGTCTGTCGCACAAGTTAATTGAACTGCCAAACCCTTTTCGGGAAGCTCATCATTTAACTGAATTTATTTTGGGTAACAGACATATACAACAAATGTGCAATGTGGACCAAGAGTATATCACTTATAAGTATTAATTAAAATGCTTGTTTCCAAAGTGGTCCTCGATGGTGAAAACAATAACACATATAATGATTAAAAGGAAAGACAAAATTACAAACAACCATAAATACATTCACTTATATTGACATCCTAAAAAGTGGCACTATTCACGGCCCTTCTCCCTAACCTTAAAAATCAACCACATTCATTTCCCATTAAAGCAATCTATTCATTGCACATCATACCTATCATTCAAATAAATACACCTGACCAGCAGTATGGGGCACAAGGGGCAGTAAATGAGCTAATGTTAATATTTCATGAAGTATGGTTCACATAGTATTATACTTTTAATCTGAAACGGCTTAAATTGTATCTTTGGTACTGTGAGTGAGTGAGTGAGTGAGTGAGTGAGTGAGTGAGTGAGAGAGAGAGAGAGTGAGAGACAGGGAGAAAAAGAAAGAGTGAGAGAGCGATCTGCCCAATGCATTCTGATCAACTATCATTTCCCTGTGTTTCCATGGTGATTGAGTTATATTTGAGGTTGACTCAATGACTCAGAGGAGAGCTTGGCATTCATCTCTAATTCTTCTACATCTGATGCACAGCACTTAAAAACACTCCAGGCTTCAAAGTTCTTCATCAAGCAAAAAATGCAATTTAATAGAATAGGAATATAATATATCCATTTGCGTTCTTTGAAAGTCCATTTGCCAGACTACAATGATTCTGTAATTCTGTAAAGAGATTGAAATGATACATTTTAGCTATCAAATGTCACATCCAAGTTCTTCCATAAGAACTGAATATACTACTGTAGATAAATACTATAAATATGCACACGTATCTGCACAACAAATATAGAATGTTTTCTCCAAAGACCCTCATGTAGCTACAGTCAGGATTCAACCACATATTACTCAGAATATAAAATAGTTCCCTACTGTACATTCTGTGGCTTATCTCTGTATATAATCTCTGGCTAGAAGACCATGAACTAAAGCTGTTATTTCCTCTTGAGATTGAGGACCAGATTGTCATGTAGCCCACACACAAGCTTGCATGCACGATTGACACCCAGCTTGTCATGTAGCATACTATACAACAAATACATGTGATTAAAAGCAGAACTCATATTTCAAGACATGGTACAGTATATGAGCAGCGTTGGGGAGTAACGGATATGTAATCCATTACATGTAAGGGTTTACAAAAACAGTCATCCGTTACCAGCAAAAATAATGTAATCAGATTACAAATACTTTTGAAAAACCAGATTACTTTTACATTCAGAAAGGATGTTTGCGAGAAAAAAAAAATATTTGACACTTCTCTGTTTTCTCAAAGACATTCAAATCAGCATTGAAAAAAAGGCGCAACTTTAAGTTTGTTCCACCTGAGCGACTCTGACCACAAGTCAGAGACCACTATGATGACACACCAAATGTGTTTGATGGATCGCGGGAAAGGAGCAGGAATAGGTTTTTGTAGGCTGCAGTCCAAGCTATGTCTTCCAATGCTGCAACTGCTGTCGGCATCCAAAGATTATCCAACTTGAATAAATGCTTGGAGGTAAGGATGACAGCAGTGGTGAAGTCTATGGCCATACACATATTATTGATGTCTACATAGCGCATTGATGTGAATCACACTGCTGCTCTCTCATTTAGCTATTTGCGCCTTACGGATTGTAGTTGTTGTGGATGGCTGTTCACAAATCTAAATGTGTATTTGAACCCAATAATGTTTGAATTCAATAAGTTTAAGCTGCCTATCAATCATTGTTTTTGAAACCAGTGGACAGCCAGTGAAGAATGCGCTCTTGCAGCAGCTGCATAGTGAGGATCCCAGCCTATGGAATAAAAGTGGGGATTTTATTGCTCAATCTAATACATGCTGGAAAAAAATTCCAAAGGCCAAATGGACACATGCGCAAACTTGTACACTTTGGATAGACTTAACGGGGAAATCTGTTGTTGCTACATCCATTTTTGGACTTATAGATTATATATACAGTACCAGTCAAAAGTTACTCATTCAAGGGTTTTCCTTCATTTTTTACTGTTTTCTACATTGTAGAATAGTGAAGACATCAAAACTATGAAATAACACATATGGAATCATGTAGTAACCAAAAAAAAAGTGTTAAGAAAATCAAAATACATTTTATATTTGAGATTCTTCAAAGTAGCCACCCTTTGCCTTGATGACAGCTTTGCACACAGGTCATGTGGAGGCTTCTACAGCGGGCAGACAGACAGGTCATGTGGAGGCTGATACAGCGGGCAGACAGACAGGTCATGTGGAGGCTTTTACAGTGGGCAGACAGACAGGTCATGTGGATTATGCAACAGGTCATCATGACCATGTGGGTGGAGTGTGCAACAGCGGGCAGAAAGACAGGTTTCCTAGAAGGACAGAATGTGTTTCTGGGAACCAGATGAATGCCAGTAGATGTATATTAATATGTAGTCAGTGCTAGAGAGGGTCAATACAAACCCTTCACAGAATGAATGGGCAACAAAGAGTTGAGGAGAAATGCATTACACTATAGTACAACTGTAATCCTGAATGAACCGTGTAGCTAATACAGTACTTATGCTTATAACCAGCCTCAGCAGAGGGCGATAAACAGAACAGGGTAGTGTATTCATCTACTTGTGGCATGACAGTCATCTACTGTAATTCTATTTACTGAGGTGCAGCAAAGGATGAATAGCAGAGGAAAAAAGCTTCCCCTAAGGATAGAGCATGGATAGAGGGGGGAAGCAGATCTTACCGAAGAAAGAAAAGAGGGATGGAGGAATTAATAACTGCAGAAGTATAGCTGCAGCAAGCCAGACAGAACCACTTGATGTGTAAGCTTGTGTGTGAGGATGTGTGTGTGTGTGTGTATATGTGTGTAGCACTAAGCTCCTGAACTGACCCCCAGCGAGAGATAAAGAGCACAGAGGGAGAGGGAGAACTAGTCATGTGTGGAGAACACACAACATTGGAACACTAGATCAAATGAACAGCGCAGAATCGGCTAAAATGCATGAGTCCATTTGGCTCCTCGGGCCCCGCCCCCTCGGTCTCTCTCCAACTCTCTCTCTGCTTTCCTCCCTCCCTCCATCCCTCTACTGTGCCAGTCTGAGTGCAGGTCAGATGAGGACTGTTATCAGCGCGCTCACAGAAACAGCTCTCAGCTCAGCTTTGTAACACGCTTTTTTTTCTAGTTTTCATCCACATGCACACAATTTCAGGGACAGAATGACAGAGAAAAATAGGAAAAAAATAATTTGCAAACCCATTGCAGTAGAGAATGGGTGAACAGGGGAAGAGAGAGGAAAGGGGGAGGGGGAGAAGAGAACAGGGGAGGAGAGATGGGGGAAGGAGAGGGGAGGGCGGTGTGAGTGGGGTAGTTTGGTGTGAGAGCAGCAGATACAGACAGCATCAGAGTACAACGTCCGCCTGCCACTGTCCTCCCTCTTGCCTCCCTCCGTCCCCTCATCTCATCAAAAGTGTGCACCCTCCCCGCTCTGACAGAGTACCCAAATCACCACAGTGCATGCTGGGTAAAGGCGAGGGTAAATCAGGACAAACGCAGGGACTAAGGATACTGCAGTAAAAAAAAGAAGATAGAAAAAGATGGAGAATGAAGGGAGGTGAGGAGAGAAGAGGATCGTGAAACTAAATCTGCTAGTTTCAGCGAGTCTAGGTATCTTACATGGCATCCTGTTCCTGTGTCTGATGCAAGTTTGTGAAAAACGCGTATTGTTACATCTATTGCCTTCGCATCGAGTCATTGTTTCAGGGTTGAGCAAATGAAAATAAACATGTATTTCCGTGAAGACGTACCGACTAAACTGGTTACCACTTCCACACTACAAGGGCTTTTTTAAGCCTTTGTGTTTTAGCTGGAGGCAGCAAGGTGATGTTGATTGTAACGAATCACATGGTTCAGATTGCACTGTAGGGGGCTTGACACATCATGAGAGACCAATCAGCATCATCTTGGCTAAAGAAAGAATAAAGGATTAATAAAATATAATACACAGTATACAGTGCATTTGGAATGTATACAGATCCCTTGACTTTTTCCACATTTTGTTATGTTACAGCCTTTTCAAAAATGTTTTTTTTTTTAATATCCTCATTAATCTACACACAATAATGACAAAACAAAAACAGGTTTTTAGAAATTAAAAAAAGAAATATGACATTTACATAACTATTCAGACTCTTTACTCTGTACTTTGTTGAAACACCTTTGGAGGCGATTACAGCCTTAAATCTTCTTGGGTATGACGCTACAAGCTTTGCACTTCTGTATTTGGGGAGTTTCGCCTATTCTTCTCTGAAGATCCTCAAGCTCTGTCAGGTTGGAGGGGGAGCGTCGCTGCACAGCTATTTTCAGGTCTCTCCAGAGATGTTTGATCGGTTTCAAGTCTGGGCTCTGGCAGGGCCACTCAAGGACATTCAGAGACTTGTCCCGAAGCCACTCCTGCGTTGTCTTGGCTGTGTGGTTAGGGTCGTTGTCCTGTTAGAAGATGAACCTTCGCCCCAGTCCTGAGAATTCTGGAGCAGGATTTCAACAGGGATCTCTGTACTTTGCTCCATTCATCTTTCCCTCCATCCTAACTAATCTCCCAGTCCCTGCCACTGAAAAACATCCCCACAGAATGATGCTGCCACCATCATGCTTCACCATAAGGATGGTGCCAGGTTTCATGATGCTTGGCATTCAGGCCAAAGAGTTCAATCTTGGTTTCATCAGACCAGAGAATCTTGTTTCTCATGGTCTGAGAGTACTTTAGGTGCCTTTTGGCAAACTCCAAGTGGGCTGTCTTGTGCCTTTTACTGAGGAGTGGCTTCTGTCTGGCCACTCTACCATAAAAGCCTGATTGGTAGAGTGCTACAGAGATGGTTGTCCTTCTCGAAGGTTCTACCATCTCCACAGAGAATCTCTGGAGGTCTGTCAGAGTGACCATTGGGTTATTGGTCACATCCCTGACCAAGGCCCTTCTCCCCCGATTGCTTATATAGACAGGTGTGTGCCTTTCCAAATCATGTCCAATCAATTGAATTTACCACAGGTGGACTCCAATCAAGTTGTAGAAACATCTCAAGGATGATCAATAGAAACAGGATGCACCTGAGCTCAATTTCGAGTCTCGTAGCAAAGGGTCTAGATACTTATGTAAATAAGGTATTTCAATCTTTTATTTGTAATACATTTGACAAAATGTCTAAAAACCGGTTGGCATTCTAGGGTATTGTGTGTAGATTGATGAGGATTTTTATTTATCTAATAAAACTGGCTTTCTTTATACTAGTTGAGTATCTGGAGCATCAGCAGTTGTAGGTTTGATTACAGGCTCAAAATGGCAAGAAACAAATAACTTTCTTCTGAAACTCATCAGTCTATTCTTGTTCGGAGAAATGAAGGCTATTCCATGCGAGAAATTGCCAAGAAACGGAAGATCTCGTACAATGCTGTGTACTACACCATTCACAGAACAGCGCAAACTGCCTCTAACTAGAATAGAAAGAGTATTGGGAGGCCCCGGTGCAAAACTGAGCAAGAGGACAAGTACATTAGTGTGTCTAGTTTGAGAAACAGACGCCTCACAAGTCCTCAACTGGCAGCTTCATTAAATAGTACCAGCGAAACACCAGTCTCAACGTCAACAGTGAAGAGGCGACCCCGGGATGCTGGCCTTCTAGGCAGAGTTGCAAAGAAAAATACATATCTCAGACATATCTGGCCAATAAAAATAAAGAAGATTAAGATGGGCAAAAGAACACAGATACTGGACAGCGGAACATCCCGGAGTCATCCCTTCACTGTTGACGTTGAGACAGGTGTTTTGCGGGTACTACGCAAAAAAACAAAGCAGACCTCATGCCTTTCAAGCAACTTTTTCAAGTCGCATCATGTAGCCTTACAATGTTTTAAAAATCAAAACATATAGGCCAATGTTTGTAGGAAAACTAAAGTTACATTATTAACTTTAAATTTAATAGAAATTTTGGGACCGCCACAGCCCTAAGTGGGACTATCATTTGATTTTCAACAGGACAATGACTCAAAACACACCTCCAGGCTGTGTAAGGGCTATTTGACCAAGAAGGAGAGTGATGGAGTGCTGCATCAGATGACCTGGCCTCAAAAATCACCTGACCTCAACCCAATTGAGTTTGGGATGAGTTGGACCACAGAGTGAAGGAAAAGCAGCCAACAAGTGCTCAGCATAT
The DNA here is from genome assembly GCA_030435695.1 of Brachymystax lenok tsinlingensis. Lineage (NCBI taxonomy): Eukaryota > Metazoa > Chordata > Actinopteri > Salmoniformes > Salmonidae > Brachymystax > Brachymystax lenok. Next base: position 22,641,879 of record CM059799.1, on the reverse strand, counting down.
GTGGGAACTCCTTAAAGATTGTTGGAAAAGCATTCCTCATGAAGCTGGTTGAGAGAATGCCAAGAGTGTGCAAAGCTGTCATCAAGGCAAAGACTGGCTACTTTGAAAAATCTAAAAATAATCTAGAATCTAAGAGAGAGAGAGAGAGAGAGAGAGAGAGAGAGAGAGAGAGAGAGAGAGAGAGAAAGAGAGAAATAGAAATAGCAAGAGAAAGAAAAAGGGAGAAAGAAAGAGGATTGAGAGAAAGGGAAGAGAGAGGGAGGAGAGAGCAATATGGAGTGAGTGAGTGAGTAGTGAGAGAGACAGAGAGGATTGAGAGAAAGGGAAGAGAGAGAGAGAGAGAGAGCGCAAGAGAAAACCCGTGGCTAGTGTTTGTTTCTTGGCAGAGCCACAGGAAGCAGTCTGAATCCTTAGTCCACACACTGTGGCATTCCAGCCAGGCCATGCCCTTCACCAAACACCACAACAAAGTAGAGACAGAAAACATGAAAATGAATAAATAAACTTTTGTACAATTAACTTGCTGAAGTTAGACCCATGACACTTTCACACATACTGTACTCAGTATTTACAGTCCAGCAGAGATTGAAGAGAGAGAGCGAGAGAAAGAACGTTTCTACACTACTCTGGCTCCATGCTATGTTCTGTGTTCTTCTCCTCCCACCCCCTACATCCTCCTCCGAATGGTCTCCTCCGTTGTCCCAGAGGTCTCCAGGAGAATGTGATAGATTGCCAAACTGCAAATAGGTCAGCAATAGGGGCCCAAAGATTTTCTCCAAACTCCTCCTCCGAATGGTCCGTTCCAGCGCCGGTGCCAAAACCTGGATACCACATTGGCCGAGCCCTAGCTAGCTAGGAAACCTGCCAAACCTTGTCACAGTCACAGCTAGCCTAGCTCTACAGTAAGTACCAAGCGCACTCCTTTTGACAGCTACACAGAATTAATTTCACTACCTACATGAAAAAAGTTGGACAAAGAAGATATCAAACTCCGCCAGATGTCGACCAGGAAGATAGAAAACTAAACGTCACATCGGTTGCCCAACTACAGGTGGAATTCCATGGATTCTAGAACCGTAAAGATTTGTCAGGGGACAGGACAGATTTATTTTTCTCTCTCTTTTCTCTTCCTCCTCTTCTCTCAGAAGAGGAGTGGACTGGACCAGTCTCTGTCTTAGACCTGAGCTCACATTGCTCCAGTTGGAGATAACAGCCTCTTGGGAATCTCTAGGAAAAATGTTTCACTACTCCTCTGTCTCTGTCTCTCTCTATTAAAGACTACTACTCTACCTTTCTTTCGCTCATGTAAACTTTAAAGTGTTAGCAAGTGCATTGTTAACCATTTGGCCTATATGGATAGACCACATTTTATTTGTCACATGCTTCATAAACAACATATGTAGATGAAGCTCTTACTTCCTTATATTTGGCTAGAAACATTTACATTTGGTCCTAACAGAAGAAATATGAGAAACATATGCATAACCATGGTAGAATGTTACTGCACAGCCACTGCGTTCCAATCAGTGACCAAATCTGCCATTTTCAACCTCCATATGGGTTGTTGTCATGGTAGTTGTCATGGCGCCCTAGTAGCAGCCGAAGCAAAGAGCTCCTGTAAATTTGTACATATTTAATAATGTGTTTTAAATTTATATTTTTATTAATCAGCTGTTTTGTTTTTGCTAACAGAGTTTTGTTGCATATTTATTGCATATTTCTAGTGGCTTTGACTCACAGATGGACTGGCAGGTCAAATCTAATTGTTTTTGTTGAATGATGCATCTGGACTCTATACCATCTTTTATGTTTCACCAGGCTGCTGGTTCCTGATCTTTTGAAAACATCTATTGAAGAGTCACCTGAAGCTTGAGAGGAATGGGAGATGCAATAAAAGGAATGCAGTGCGGAGGCAGAGGGCTCGTAGTGAGGACGACTGGCTACTATTCTGAACTGTGTGTGGTGAGCATTCTGGTGCCCAGAGCTGCTGAGGCATCACCCAAGTGGGTGTCATACATTGTGAAGGAGGAGAAGTCCAGTAGCTACATGACTCAGGCTGGTTCCCAGAGTAGCCCTCTACATGATCATCACCAGACTCTTCATCAGCCATCTCCCTGAACACCTTCCTCTGATCAAGCCATGAACTGTTCCTCTCCATCTTTGGAGGATGTATGAATTCAAAAGAATTGGCCTCTATTGGTTGGCCTAACTATAACTAGGCTACTCATAATGTATTGCTTGTTTGTATTTTGCTTTTGAAGCGCTTTGAGACTTAATCAACGTGTGTGTAATACTTCCGCAAAAACTAAATAACAACTACAGAAGAAAACATATGGTCTGCATCCCAAATGGCACCCATTCTCTTATTTTGTGCATTACATTAGCGCACTAAATAGGGAATATGGTGCCATTTGGGACTCATAGGTCTACATGGTTTCAATGTAAATATGAAGTCCCGCTGGTTTCAATGTAAATATGATGTCCCGATGGTTTCAATGTTAATATGATGTCCAGATTCCAAACAAGACATTTTAAAACTTTTGTCATTTAGGAGATGCTCTAAACTTACAATTAACGCATTAATCTTAACATAGCTAGGTGAGACACATCACAATTGTATCAAATACATTTTAAATACAAAGTATTTATCAGCAAAGTCAGTGCTAGTGGAATTGAGAAGTGTCTCGAGGGCGCCGTGAGAGTTATTTAAGATACTCTTCAAAGAGGTAGGGTTTCAGTCGTTTTCGAAAGATGGGCAGTGACTCCGCTGTCCTGACTTCAGGGGGAAGCTTGTTCCACCATTGGGGTACCATGACAGAGAAGAGCTTTTGACTGGGCTAAACGGGAGCTTCCCTCCCGTAGGGGTGGGAGGGCCAAGAGACCAGAAGTGGTGGAACGGAGTGCTCGGGTTGGGATGAAGGGTTTGAGCATTGCCTGAATGTAAGGAGGTGTAGTTCCCCTTGCTGCTCCGTAGGTAAGCACCAGGGTTTGAAGATGACGCAAGCTTCGACTGGAAGTCAGTGGAGTGTGCGGAGGAGCGGGGTGACATGGGAGAACTTAGGAAGGTTGAACACTAGGCGGGCTGCAGGATTCTGGATAAGTTGCAGGGGTTTGAAGGCACAAGCGTGGAGCCCAGCGAACAGAGAGTTGCAGTAGTCCAGACGGGAGATGACAAGTGCCTGGATTAGGACCTGCACTGCTCCCTGTGTGAGAAAAGGTCGTACTCTACGGATGTTGTAGAGCATCAACCTGCAGGAGCGAGTCACTGCTTTGATGTTTGCAGAAAACGACAGGGTGTTGTCCAGGGTCACACCAAAGTTCTTTGCACTCTGGGAGGGGGACACCGTGGAGTTGTCAACCGTGATGGAGAGGTCTTGGAGCGGGCAGGCCTTTCCCAGGAGAAGGTTTTGTTGGTTGGTGTAGAGAAAAGAGGAGAGGGCCTAGAAACGAGCCCTGCGGGACACCAGTAGTGAGAGCACATGGTGCAGACACAGATCCTCTCCACGTCACCTGGTAGAAGTGACCTGCCAGGTAGGATGCAATCCAGGAATGTGCAGAGCTTGAGACAAACAACCCTGAGAGGGTGGAGAGGAGGATCTGATGGTTCACGGTGTCGAATGCACGGATAGATTGAGGATGAGAACAGAGGAGAGAGAGTCAGCTTTGGCAGAGCAGAGAGCCTCTGTAAGAGAGGAGTGCGGTCTCATTTGAGTGAGCTGCCTTGAAGCCTGACTGGTTAGAGTCAAGAACATTGTTCTGAGAGAGATAACGAGAGAGGTGCTCAGAGGCAGCACACTCAAGTGTTTTGGAAAGAAAAGAAAGGGATACGGGTCTGTAGTTTTGACATCAGAGGGGTAGAGTGTTGGTTTCTTGAGGAGGGGAGCGACTCTGGCCATCTTGAAGTCATAGGGGATGCAGCAAGTGGTCAGTGATGATTTGATAAGGGAAGTGAGGAATGGGAGAAGGTCTCCAGAGATGGTCTGGAGAATGGAGGAGGGGATAGGGTTGAATGGGCAGGTTGTCGGGCAGCCAGACACCACTAGATGCAGGATTTCATCTGGAGAAAGGGTGACAAAAAAGGAAAAAATGTAGTGAGAGACCTGGAGGGAAGTTGCAGTGAGATTAGTAGGCAAACAGCCTCTAGTGAAGATGAGGTCAAGCGTATTGTCTGCCTTGTGAGTGGAAGTGGACTGGAAAGGATGTAAAGAAAGGTAAAGAAAGAGGTGGGAAAAATGTATTGAAGTCAGGCGTTGGGAGGTTAAAGTCGCCAAGTACGATGAGTGGTGAGCCATCGTCTGGAAATGATCTTATCAAGATGTCAAGCTCATTGACTTTCCAAGGGCACCTGGTGGGCGATAGATGACAACAATGTTAAGTTTGAGTGAACAAGTGACAGCATGGAATTCAAATGAGGTAGACAGGTGAGAGAGGGGAAAAGAGAAAATCTCCACTTAGGAGAAATTAGTAGCCCTGTGCCACCACTACGACAACCAGATGCTCTCGGATTATGAGAGAACATATAGTCAGATGACGAAAGAGCAGCTTGAGTAGCAGTGTTCTCTAGGGAAATCCATGTCTCTGTCAGGGCCAAAAAGTGTAGGGACTGAAGGGCAACATAGGCCGGGATGAACTCAGCCTTATTGACCACAGATTGGCAGTTCCAAACTGTGCAGGGAAACTAGGAATTCCACTTTGGTTGTGCGCGCAGAGTACACTAAATTAGAAAAGGTTGCAGCCACGGGGTGGAGAGCGTCTGTAAAACCTACAGGGAGATGAGCGAACTGGGATGGGAAACACACACATACTTGCCAAAGCTACAAAATGAGATCATCATAAAATAACTAGCTAAGATACTCAAGTGAGAGAGTACGCAAAAACTTTGTTTCGGCGACAGTCTTCGTTTGTGTGACAACCCTGCCGCTTGACAATACTGCTGCTCTACATAGGGAATACTGTTTGCCATTTGCGCAGTCAGAGAGATGAATGTATTATAAAAGAGATCCTTGGATTATTTTCACTGAGCTAAACAGGTTCCTAACCAGCTTGGTGCCTTTATTAATGGCTTTATATTCAACTTCAACATGCAAATACATTTAGCGTGGTTCTGATTAAGGCTTATATGTCCATCTCCATCACACTCCAATCTAAAGTACATTCCTGGGGGTCCCATGACATAACAAACCGAGGGACTGAGTTGCTTTGGGAAAATGACTGCTGGATCACTGTCTTAGTGTGGACAAACAGATGGGGAAAGGATGGAACAACCTAGGAATCTAGAGGCCACAGGATAACCAGTGCGAGAGAGACTGTGGAGTCAGAAGACCCAGCGGCCCACAACAAAACAAACAAATAGAGAGGAACAAAGTGAAGGGGCTGTAGAACTTGACCTTGTTCTAAGGCAGACTGTGTGTCTCAAATGGCACCCTATTCCCATATAGTGCACTACTTTTGACCAGGGCCCGCTGCACTCAACAAAAATACAAGAGATCGAGATGCACTCTGTCACTAACGAAAGAGTGTCCATATGGGTGGGCAAGCTCAATCAAGAGCAGATTAAGTATTTGAAAGAAAACAAACACTATTTGAACCCAAGTTTTCTGTATAGTGCAGTACACTCCAGTGTTTGACAAACGCTCGTACTATATCACGTGTCACCTAAAATATTTACGTCTATTTAAAAGGTCAGGATTTGGACCACATCTGCCAACAACAGCATGCTGAATGAGCGAGCACATGGCCCTGTGAGGCAATATAGAAAAAAAGGACATACGACCTGTACATGGGAAGCATGTTTAACAATGGGTCTGACCCTATATGAACCTATAGCCTCATCACACAGGGCTATTTTGTTTTATATAAATAATATACAGTACCAGTCAAAAGTTTGGACACACCTACTCATTCAAGGTTTTTTCTGCACACTCTAGGCATTCTTTCAACCGGATTCATGAGGTAGTCACCTAGAATGCATTTCAATTAACAGGTGTGCCTTGTGAAAAGTTAATTTGTGGAATTTCTTTCCTTCTTAATGCGTTTGAGATAATCAGTTGTGTTGTGACAAGGTAGGGGTGGTATACAGAAGATAGCCCTATTTGGTAAAAGACCAAGTCCATATTATGGCAAGAACAGCTCAAATAACCAAAGACAAACTACAGTCCATCATTACTTTAAGACATGAAGGTCAGTCAATGCGGAACATTTCAAGATCTCTGAAAGGCAATTTTTTGGTTACTACATGATTTTTTGGTTACTACATGATTCCATATGTGTTATTTCATAGTTTTGATGTCTTCACTATTATTCTACAATGTAGAAAATAGACAAAATAAAGAAAAACCCTTGAATGAGTAGACGTGTCCAAACTTTTGGTTAGTAGAGTAAGCATTAGACCCTGACCTCAGACAACATTCAGAATATGCACTGGGAATAGGAACCATACTTAGCTTCCTTGAAAGTTATTATAATTGTTTTGTGTTACAGCTTGAATTAAAAATGTATTAAATTGAGATTTTGTGTCACTGATTTACACACAATACCCCAAATTAATAAAAATGAAAAGCTGAAATCTGAGTCAATAAGTATTCAATCCCTTTGCTATGGCAAGCCTAAATAAGTTCAGGAGTAAAAATGTTCTTAACAAATCGTATAGTGAGTTGTAAGTAAAGATGTAAAAATGGTTCCTCACACTGAAAGTAGTCTACGGGCCAGGAGAAACTGTAATCCACGGTTCAGTTTCGTAAAGCAGCCACTACAAACTTCTGCTGACTTTAGCCACCACAAGATAACAGTCAATGGAAGTGATAGGAGCATGTGAACATGTCATTTTGTTATGGCAAAACCAGTTGATTTGAATTGATTTCAGGTGATTTAGCCTTTATTTGTTTTTGCTCACATGCCCCCATCACTTCCATTGCCTTGTGATTAATGTTTAAATAACAATTAACTATGGACTACAGTTTATCTTGGCCCATAGACTACTTTCAGGGTGAGGAACCATCTAACATCAAGTTGTAAAATAGTGAACTACTCCTTTAAGCAAAATGTTCAAATTGTCACAACCCTACCAGTTACAGTTGACTTAAATCAGCTTGAACATCTATGGCAAGACTTGAAAATATCTGTCTAGCAATGATCAACAAATCAACTTGACAGGGCTTTAAGAAATAAAAATGGGCAAATATTGTACAATCCAGGTGTGCAAAACTCTTAGAGACTCTATAATTGTCACCAAAGGTGATTTTACAAAGCAGTGACTCAGGGGTGTGAATACTTATGTACAGTAAATTATATATTTCTGTATTTTCTAATTCAATACATTTGCTAACATTTCTAAAAACATTTCACTTTGTCATTATGGGGTATTGGGTGTAGAGTGCGTATATTTAATCCATTTGGAATTCAGGCTGTAAAACAACAAAATGTGGAATAAGTCAAGGGGTATGAATACTTTCTGAAGGCACTTTAACAGTATACAATCCTTATGACACAGCTCAATGTATACTAACTACAGGCTTAACTGATGTAAAACCAAAACACCCACTGTTTATCCCCATAGACAATACTTTGTGCACCCTCCCCTTGTGAGGATCACATCACTGAGGCTTTTTCCAATATGTTGTATGAGTTGGAGAACACATTGAGAGGGATCTCAGACCATTCCTCCATTCAGAATCTTTCCAGATCCTTCATATCCTTAGTCTGCTCTTATGGACTGCCCTCTTCAATTCCAGATAATATAATATCCTTTCCCAAATGTTTGGAGCATACAATATAGCTCAGTATTTGTATTATTTATTTTAGTATTTTGTGTACATCTTTATAAAGGTGGCCAATAATTATGGACCCCACTGTATATCCCATAAAGATGTTTTAATAAATACAGATGACTGGGAGACAAGCTACTCTGACGCCAGAGTAGCTATCCAACTAACAGCTTGTAAACAAGAGGAACAAGGCTCCCAGCCAACCAACATAGACCAAAGGTGAAGGTTTGACAAGTCAAACCAACAACACTACACCCATCATGTCATGCTTATTTTTCTCCCACAAAACCTCATGCCTTATCTATATTATGGCAATTGGAGTTTGGTTGTGTTATTGTGTCAAATGTGTTTGTTTGTTGGGCTGAGTACTTTGAGTTAAGTTATTTGAAAACACACACACAACAGCTCTCTCTCTCTTTTTCAGCTTGAGATGTTGTCGGGTTCATCCAGGACAATTCTTAGAGCCATTATTTGGACAAACAGACTGAAATAAAAAAAGGGAAAATAAGAGGGAGAAAATGAGGAAAATACTATGAGCCACAAATTAAAACCATGCCTGCTTCCCAATTCCCTTTATAGTGCATTACTTCTGACCAGAGCTCTATGGCATCCTATTCCCTTTATAGTGCACTACTTTTGACCAGGGCCCATAGGGTAGTGCATTACTTTTGACCCCAGGGCCCATAGGAAATAGGGAATTTGGGACACATCCCATGAACAAAATAGAAAATATTCATGATAAAAGCAGAATTGCACTGGGCTGAGCTCTAACTTGTTTTTGGAAAGCTTCCTCTCTCGCTCTTTCTTCTCTCTTGGTCTCTATTTCACTCTCTATCCATCTCCCTCTCTCCCTCAGTCTCTCACCATTACTTAACTTAAAGAGAAAGACAGCCCAGGCCACTTTGCAGAGTTTGTCGCCTGCCTAGCTAGCTACATGACATGATGAGCATAGTGCATACACACACAGTTTGACCATGCCGCTATCGCCTCTGGGGTCGAAGCACTCAGGAAAACACTGTAACGAGATGCCTGTCTATCTATCTGCTCACTACTTCCTTCATTCCTTCCCACCCTCTTTCTCTATCGCTGCCTCTCCCTCTTTTCCTCCTCTTTCTCTCATTCTGTGCTTGAAGGCAGCACAACTTCCAAGCAGCACAGCACACATTTTTTGACCAACGCCAAGATGTTTTTTTCCATGTACTGTATCCACATTCTAGCCCTTTTCCCCACAATGCTTTTGTTTTTGACACAACCCTTGGCATCGGCAGACAACAGAGAAGAAAAAATACTTTGTGAGCTAAACAAGTCTAAATCGGCATGTTTGTGACAACTTTGTGAAACAACACCAAACCAAACCAAAGAGTAACAGTGTGAAGCTTGCCCTTTAGCCAACCTAGCCCGGAGTGTGGACCTCTGACAAACTAAACTCAATAACAACTCTGACAGGGAAACAGGCCATGAAGTTAGCACTACTCTGTGGTGTGGCAGACTTGTGGTTCAAATAGAATTTGTACTTTTTAAATATTTTAACTAGCACTTGATTGAGCTTGCCTGGCGCCAATGGAACCAATGGGATAGTCCCAAAAGTGCACACCACGTCCATGGCATGCACTCTAAACAGGCTCAATCAAATGCTTCAAAGTATATTCAGCTGAAATATTAAGGAGAATCTCCCATCAACATGGGCTGCAATTAGGAGAGATGTTGACATTGTTTGTATCCCTCAATCTTATCTGCAAACGACAAACAACGCTTCTAATTGCTGATACCCTGCAGGTGTTTGGAAATCACTTGTGACGTCCACTATCCACAGAAACCTCAAAGCAACATCTCTCACAGTATGCCTAGCACTAGGAGTTATTCCTGACCATGTGAACTGAGCCAGAGTTACTCTGGGCCCAGGTTACTCAGGCTCCCAGCTTGATTAGAAGTAAGAGTTTATCCTGGTTAGGTCATGTGGTCAGAAAACCCCCTGGCCCATAGGGTATTAAAAGGCCTGAAAAATCTATCCAACATTTGGGGTAGGCCTACATCAGCTCGGACGTGTCCTCTCTGCCAGGGAACAGACTGTAGTCATTGCAGGCCTGTTGCATTCCCTCCTCTTCCTCCCCCCTCCTCTCCAGATTATATTTTACCTACTCAATCTCCTCCTTGTAGAGATCCACATCCGCTGCTTTGTAAATAGTGTTCGGGAGATAATAACAGGGAAGGACTGTCACGTCCTGGCCTGGGATTAGCCGGCTGGCTATCATTTGTGTTTAGGTCAGGAGGGGTTTTTGTTTCTATGTATTGTATTTCTATGTTTGGATTTGATGGTTCCCAATTAGAGGCAGCTTATTGTCGTTACCTCTAACTGGGAACCATATATATGTTTGTTCTTTTAACCACTTTGGTGGTGGGTTATTGAATGTATGTATGTCAGTTAGACTGTGTATGTGTTTTGTCTACACAATTATATTTCGATCGTTGTGTTTCTTTATTTTGGTTCATTGCATCTTTGTACGTTCCACTTATTATTAAACATGTGGAATAGCAATCGCGCTGCATTTTGGTCTGATCCTTCCAACGTTCGTGACAAGGACATCATAATTACAATGTCAGACTGTGTACTGACATGCACTGCATCTCATGGCAGGGCGGGGTAGACAGTAAATCAAGACCCCAGCCGGTTAGTCAGCCATTATTGTACAGACAGTAAAGAAGACCTTTACAGAGGAAAGATTGAAATAGACATCACATCACTACAAGAGATACTTTTCAATCCTTCATTTATTACTGTGCAAAACTTTGTCATTACTAGTTATTAGCCTTCTATCAAGTTGATGTGTGCGTGTGTGCCGGAGGGTTGGTAGAGGAAGGGTTTCTAATCATGGCTGGATGGTTTTCCTAGCGCCCATGGTCTTCTCTCTCTTTAAGAAATGTGGTGGCAGCAGCCCCGCCCCCAGCAGGCGGTGTGATGATGAGAGCTAAGGTGGTGTGACCGGTTGGCTCTGTTATATAACCGCTGGCTGTACCTGTTTCTCCCAGCCAGCCACATGGCCTCTGTCCTGCCCCTGTGTCCTCCTGCCAACACGCACAGGAGGTTTCATCACCCCTATTTAAATAGGGCCCTCTGGACATGTCTCTCTCTCGCACCCTCCCTCCCTCTCCCTCCCTCTCTCGGCATAAGCAACGAACACAATTGCATTTTGAATGCACAGAGATACCGTGACGAGATCCTGAGGCCTATTGTCATGCCATTCATCCGACGCCATCACCTCATGTTTCAGCATGATAATGCACGGCCCCATGTCGCAAGAATCTGTTACACAATTCCTGGAAGCTGAAAATGTCCCAGGCCTGCATACTTACCAGCCATGTCACCCACTGAGCATTTTGAGATGAACTGGATCGACATGTACTACAGGACGTTCCAGTTCCCACCAAAATTCGTCAACTTCGCACAGCCATTGAAGAGGAGTTTGGCAACATTCCACAGTTCCCAATCAACAGCCTGATCAACTCTATGCGAAGGAGATGTGTCACACTGCATGAGGCAAATGGTGGTTACACCAGATACTGACTGGTTTTCTGATCCACCCCCCTACCTTTTTTTTTAAGGTATCTGTGACCAACAGATGCATATCTGTATTCCCAGTCATGTGAAATCCATAGATTAGGGCCTAATGAATGTATTTCAACGGACTGATTTCCTTATATGAACTTGTTGCATAATTTTGATGTTATCATTGTTTTTCCTGAATATTGTTTTGGAGAATTTGATTAGTCAAATAGTCAAACAATTTCTAACCAATCCGCATAACATCCTCTCTCTCTGTTAAACCTAATGGGAAACGGAGGAATGGACTGCTATTTGTATTCATTTCTGCGTGAGATATTCTTTAGAGGGTAACTTCTTAGTGACCTCTACTTAAAAGCAGTTGATACCCACTGGGCACACACTGGTTGAATCAAATGAAACTTTATTTGTCACATGCGCTGAATACAACAAGTGCAGACTACCGTGAAATGCTTACTTACAAGCCGTTAGCCAACATTGCAGTTCATTTCAATGAAATTACGTTGAACAGACGTTGAATTGGTGTCTGTGCCTAGTGGGTAATGTCTCTATCCAGATCTGTATTTAAATCTATGTGGAAGAATGTCTTGGTTGTTCGACTTCTTTCCAACACTAAATCAAATGCTGGCATGCTTTCCTGAGTAGTAAGTCAGATGAGTTGAAGAAGAAAGATGTGTGGCATGGGGACGTAACAGGAGAGCATAACATTAAGGCCTACACACTTTCTTTGGAAATAACATTTTTGGATAACCTGTTTTGTTTCTGTGGGTAAGAAATGGACTTGGTTTTGACCCTCCTGGGTTTAGCGTTGGAAATGTGTGTTCTCTAAGCTTGTTTTTCTATTAAGTAACCACAACGTCTGTGATAATGTTTCAAAGCATCAGCTCTTTCAAAACCAAACAGAAAAAATAACAAAGCCATTCAGGCTCATGTTTCCACATAAGGGTTTTCATGATTGGCTCGACCCGGTAGTTTCTTAGGCTGTTGATTGGCCAACAGGCCATTCAGTTGGACTAGTCAGGGCACTGGATGATTTTCTCCTGGGCTCACACTGCTAGTTCACTCCTCGAGTTCACCAGTTCACAGCTCAGACCGTAGCGAGGACATTTCACAACGGCTGTGTGTATATCTCCTGATCCCAGGCTGTTAGCCTGTTAGCGAGGGCCGTGGAGGCTGGGGCTGCGTCCCAAATGGTACCCAATAGTGCACTACTTTTAACCAGAGCCCTATGGGTCCTGGTCAAAAGTATTTCACTACTTAGGGCATAAGGTCTCTGAGCAGCAGGTTGAGTCTCTGAGCAGCAGGTTGTGAAGTAGATGGGAGCTTAGAGAACTCTATGTACAGTATGTAGGAATGAATATGAAACCCAGTCAGTAAGAGTTAACAATGATAAAGACTCACTTAAGACTCCTTTTGAATGTTCTCTGGATAGTCATTCAACTGTCTTCAACTGTATTTGATTGGGCCTATTATCAGTAGAAATTTAAATCATTAGCTGAAGTAATCAGCAGGTAGCCTCGTGGTTAGAGCGTTGGATGAGTAACCGAAAGGTTGCAAGATCGAATCCCTGAGCTGACAAGGTAAAAATGTTGTTCTGCTCCTGAACAAGGCAGTTAACCCACTGTTCCTAGGCCGTCATTAAAATAAGAATTTGTTCTTAACAGACTTGCCTAGTAAAATTAAATTAAAAAGCATAAGAAGCTGTAGCCATGCTAACTCTGTCTCCTCTAGACAAGTACCAGTGGTTTTCCTTGATCAGGTATACTACTAGTCCTGCTGATTATTTGGTTTCCTGTTGTCAATGATGGAGAAACTAACAGCTCTCTAGACACACACACACAAATAAATACCTCTGAATATGGCCACAGCACACACACACACCGCTGGGAGCCTAGCAGAGAGAGTGGGTTTGACAGGACCTCCGTGGGCAAAACAGTCTGTGGCATAACAGCACTGTGTCCTGGACTGACTGACTGTGTGTCTGGGAACTCAACTGGGCCAGATTAAAACAGAACCCCTGTCTCTATGTCTCTCTCTGTCTGTATGTCTGTCAGGGAACTCAACTGGGCCAGATTAAAACAGAACCCCGGTCTGTCTGTACGTCTGTCTGGGAACTCAACAGGGCCAGATTAAAACAGTCTGTCTGTTCAGGACTGATGGGTGCACTTTACATCTGTCTCTGCTGTGGCCTAAATTAACCAAATTGGATGGATGCAGTCATTAAAACGAAAGCCCTTTATGTTCCTATCTAGAGTAACCCGTTAGACATGCATACGTTTCAGTGATCCGTGATGTAGACTAGCTATTGTTTTTGCACCTCTCTAAGAGTGCGTTCGTAGGAAGATAGCAGACAGTGCATCCATTTCACAACTGATTGTGTAAGCGAGCAAGTGCACCCTGCGTTCCACATTGTCAGATCTATGATTACTTTTTCCTAATGTAATCTCCCATTCATTTGGCAGGACGACAGTACAGAACACCATGGCCCAAAGAAAACCTGAGGAAATCCATCTGAACCCTGTATCAACAGCACTCAGAGAGTCTGTAAAGAAACACCAAGACTGGTTCGCCAAGGCAAAGCAAGGCAAACACTTCCAGGGACTGCCGGGGGCCATGAGGCCCGAACAGTATTTAGAGAGACTTATTTATTGATACTTTTATTTTCCTAAAGAGTTTAGCTGAGAACTAATCCTCTCCACAATGAACACAGTCAACAAGTGCAAAGTGGTATGTGATTACAATATTACTGGAGCGGGGTTGGAGGGGGAGGACTAAGATGTGTGAGGTGTGATGGGACGCATCTAGGGGATAACCTAAACCTAAATAAACTGTGGAAGGAGCTAGCTGGTCCCTGGCAGAGGAGAAGAGAGTAGAGGAAGGAGAGAATAAGAAGAGAGGGGAAGAGCAGAAGTGAGAGGAGGAGGGGGAAGGAGAAGACAGAAGAAGAGAGGAAAGAGAACAGAAGAACTGGGGAACATGAAGATGGGATACAACAGTCCCAGACTTCTTAAGTAAGAGCTCTGTAGCCTCTGTCCCCCAGTCCCTAAAGTTTGAGTGTCTGCCACCTAAAGCTATGTGCTATCCTGTCACTGATTCACAGGAATCACACATCTGTTTCCCAAATCACTCCCAAGTTTCCCCCAGTCAACTGGAATAATTGTAAGAAAGCAGGACATTCTGGAGAAAATGCACATTCCCATGTGCTCAATATGTAGTCGCCCACTACCTTTAAGCTCATCCTCATATTCTGAGACTAATAGAAAATGGTAAGAAGAGTGCTCAACCAGCGTGAGTCGAGGTGCAAACCAACAACATGATCATCATGGAAAGTAGCGCAGTGCTCCCTCACCATTCAAATCCAAAAGGTAAAAATGTTGACGTTTCGGCCACAAACGGCCTTCAGCAGAACCATTAATTGAAATGACAACATAAATACCTTTTTCCTCCTATGTGAAAAATGATGAAAAACTAAATAAAACCAGACCGTACGTACAGCTTTTTGACGGTTACTACACACACACACACACACTTCAGCCAAACCTAGTTATGATAGGTTGTTTTGGCGCAACCCTCCCTAACACTCCACACCCTTATTGACCTGGCTGAGTAAGGGGCTGATTTGTGTATTGTCAGCCCATGCTCCATAAAGCGCATGAACACAGTTTAGTAGGCCAGACCTGGGTTGAACGAAGATTTGTTTTCTTTCAGATACTTAATCATGCTTGATTGAGCTTGCCTGGTGCAACGGAACCAACAGAATAGATCCCAAAAGTGCACACCCAGGTCTCCGCCTATCTGGTATCCAGTCAAGCTCAACGTAACGCTCTCAATAGGAGAAAGAAAACAAGTAGTATTTGAACCCAGGTGTGCAGAAGAGAAGCCCACTGCCTCCCCGGCTGGTCAGTTGCTGCAGAGGTAGCATCAGTCCTCGCTGCAGAGGTAGCATCAGTCCTCACTGCAGAGGTAGCATCAGTCCTCACTGCAGAGGTAGCATCAGTCCTCACTGCAGAGGTAGCATCAGTCCTCGCTGCAGAGGTAGCATCAGTCCTCGCTGCAGAGGTAGCATCAGTCCTCGCTGCAGAGGTAGCATCAGTCCTCGCTGCAGAGGTAGCATCAGTCCTCGCTGCAGAGGTAGCATCAGTCCTCGCTGCAGAGGTAGCATCAGTCCTCGCTGCAGAGGTAGCATCAGTCCTCGCTGCAGAGGTAGCATCAGTCCTCGCTGCAGAGGTAGCATCAGTCCTCACTGCAGAGGTAGCATCAGTCCTCACTGCAGAGGTAGCATCAGTCCTCACTGCAGAGGTAGCATCAGTCCTCACTGCAGAGGTAGCATCAGTCCTCGCTGCAGAGGTAGCATCAGTCCTCGCTGCAGAGGTAGCATCAGTCCTCACTGCAGAGGTAGCATCAGTCCTCGCTGCAGAGGTAGCATCAGTCCTCGCTGCAGAGGTAGCATCAGTCCTCGCTGCAGAGGTAGCATCAGTCCTCACTGCAGAGGTAGCATCAGTCCTCACTGCAGAGGTAGCATCAGTCCTCACTGCAGAGGTAGCATCAGTCCTCACTGCAGAGGTAGCATCAGTCCTCACTGCATTGTGCAAGGAGCATGCTTTTTTTGGAACCTTTACTTCCACAGGAAGTCATGCTGAGACAAGGCCCACTGGGCACAGACGTCCACTCAGAATCTATCCACGTTGGTTCAACGTCATTTCATTTAAATTATGCGGTAACAACGTTGATTCAAACAGTGTGACCAGTGGGAGGTCTCTTTCACAGATGAGCCCTGTATTCACATCAATACATGTAAGGCCTGGACACACACACACACAGACACAGAACATAAATGTATGCACGTACACAAACACACACTTCAGCTAAGAGACTAAACCCAGTCATATCCACACACTCAGATGGCTCACTTTAAAGGACTTACCTGTTAGTAGAGGGAGAGTAGAGGAAAGGAGGGGTCCACTCACATGAAAAGATAGAGAAAATAATATTAGTTACGATGCAACTACAAGGCTTATCTACTACTGTACATGTAGTCTCTCTCTCATTAAGTAGATAACAGTATGGCGCTAAGCCAGGGGGACAGAGTTCTTTTAAAACTTGCACAACTTGGATTATAGTCAAATACGCCAAACTCAATTATTTATTTCTAAGGACGTTGAACTCTGGCAGAAAAGCTGGATACTCAAAAGGTTAAGTCCAAAATGGCAATCTATTGCCTACATAGTGCACTACTTTTGACCAGGGACCATAGGGCAAAAGTAGTGCACTATGTAAGGAATAGGGTGCCCTTAGGTTCCATATAAGTTCCAGTTCAGTATGTTCACCACTTAGCCTACACAGGTTCTAACTTAATGTACTTTTAAAACACTTTTGTGTAAAGAGCCAGCGAGCCACACCAGTCAGCTATTAATGTACTATAGTGGTGTTTTAACTTTCTGCTTGACCTTTGTCAGTTGAATAAGAGGGGTTAGACTGTAGTAGTGCTGACCCCAATTAGTCAACTGGTCGATTGTTTGGTCAATAGGCTGTTGGTCGACCAAGATTTCTTTAGTCGAGCAATATCAAAATAAATGTTTTTCCCCCATGGTGTGTAGCCTATACACCAGTCTGATTCACACCTGTCTGAGTGGACTAATCCATTGTTGAGGCCGTTGGGATGGCAACGTCCATCACTCTTAGACATGTTGCTACTGAAATTGTATATGGTTATATTACATAAGAACAATGGTGCAACACAAATACAAATTATATTATTTATAACAAATGCGCTTTCTCCCGCATTGGATAGTGGTCGCTGTCCGCGGTTCTGAAACACATCAGTGCGCTGTTAAATTGGCCCCTTTTCCTAGACATATGAATAATAGGAAAGTTAACCAGCATATTGGTGTTGAGAACAATCCGGCGGAGGCAGTAGTGGAATTATAAGATGAGAAAACGGCCCTTGCCTTAATTAAGAAAGAAAAGTGAGGAGAGAGTAAACCCCAACTTAGTTAAATGTGCCTGGCTTTATAAATCATCCATATACATTACCAGTCATAACTTTAGACACACCTACTGTGCTCATTCAAGGGTTTTTCTTTATTTTTACTATTTTCTACATTGTAGAATAATAGTGAAGACATCAAAATTATGAAATAACACATATTGAATCATGTAGTAACCAAAAGTGTTAAACATATCAAAATATATTTGATATTTTAGATTCTTCAAAGTAGCCACCCTTTGCATTGATGACAGCTTTACACACTCTTGGCATTCTCTCAACCAGCTTAATGAGGAATGCTTTTCCAACAGTCTTGAAGGAGTTCCCACATATGCTGAGCACTTGTTGACTGCTTTTCCTTCACTCTGTGGTCCAACTCATCCCAAACCATCTCAATTGGGTTGAGGTCGGGTGATTGTGGAGGCCAGGTCATCAAAAATAAAGAAAAACGCTGGAATGAGTAGGTGTGTCCAAACTTTTGACTGGTACTGTATATCTAGAGAAATAATAGCCTTCTTCTGTTGCCTGTGAGTGTTTGTTTAATAGCCTACTGATTCTGTTAGCCCCAAGCCTCAAATAACCACAACATGCCAGAAAACAATTTCACAAATTAAGCCGTTTTTAAATCTTTGCTCTGCTGTAATAAAAGGCTGTTGTTGTTGTTGTTGTTGTTGTTAGAACTGCCTCTCTGGTATTATATATAATTTATTTAGTGTTTACCCTTCCAAATGATCAGAAAAATTATATTTATAACAATAATAATAACCCTCCTTTTCTTGATCTCCTTGTTATTTTTACTATAATTATTATGATTATCATGAAATAAAAAGGAGGCTTAGTATATTAGCCTTGTATAACAACTATCAAGCTGTAGGCCTAAGAGCGCATCCTGTTTAGTCTTAATACTTATTACCGTAACTTACTTACTATAGGCTACTGTATGAATCAATCAATTTGTTCATGTCATCACACAGCATGCTAGTCATTCCTGATTTGAAATGCAAATCAAGCATTATATTTTTATAAAATAACAAAGCAACCCTTGAATAATTAGTGCAAACCATACAAAAACCATTCCATTTCGGAAATTTCCTTCACAAATTAATGCGACTGTTTTTAGTCTTTGCTGTAAAAAAGGCTTAGCAAAAAAAGTTACAACGGACTCTGGTAAACTTAGAATTTATTTTGTGTTGTTTACATTGTTCCAACCAGTCAGAAAATATATTTTGTCATCTAACAGCAGCTGTTTGGCTTACATAATATGCACGCAGAGCTTACTCCATACATTATTTATCTCCAGTACGTTACACAACTAGTCAAATGTATTCCACACATCTAACTTCCCCTTTACCTCCTGCGCAACCAGTAAACATTCCCCATTTCAAACTTATTGGTCACATCCTCTGCATCCATTTTGCTGTCATGCGTTACGGTGTTCAGAGTTTGTTATAACCAATTTATTGATGTGATTATGATATGCTATAGGTCAGGCCCTATTGGTCACGTGGATGTGACGCTTACATGTGTCACGTAAAGAGAGCAAGTGTTGAGGGAATAGGGAATGTTTTTCCTAAACAAATTAGGAATTTCGGTAACAGAACTTTTCAGTCAGAAATGGCTGTAATTTTGTTGCCGCTTCAGCAACACGAACAGCGTGATAAACACTTTTGATGTTCTGTGTCGGTCGCTGCAGCAGGGAGGTGAGAAAGACAATGGGTGCTTGTCACACAGACTCTAGTTGTCATTTGTTTTTAACAAATACATGTTTAAACACTTCAACCAATCGATTAGTCTAAGAACAGATGACTCTTGGTCAACCAAGATTTGTTTTTAGTCGGGGACAGCCCAGTAGAGGAAGTAGTGTTTGAAGCTGTGGCACAGTCAGACAAATAGACACAGACAGACAGACAGCTACTCAGCACGATGAGACAGAGAGTGCCAGATTAAAGGGACTCAGTCATGGCCAGACACTCATTCTGTGAAAAGAGACAGGTCCCCTACTGATCATCAAAAACAGACACCTAGCGAGGGAGAAAGAAAAACGGAGAGAGAGAGAGAAGGACGGGAGGAGAAAGAGAGATGAGAGAGAGAGAGTGAGGCAGGGGAACTAAGCTTTGTGAGGTTGGATGGAATATGTGTCAGTTGATATATGGACGTCTTTGCTGGGAGAGGTATAAGAATGGGCCTGCATTGACTTTTCTTTCAACATGGCTACAACCCAGCTCTCTTCCCTTCTCCTCCATCTCTCCTTCTCTATCCCTGATTCTTTCTCGCGCATTTTCAAATCTCTGCCTGAAACTAAATAACTTTTAATCTCTCCATTTTTTACCGCCCTTAAATCATAAAACACCCATGAGTCTGTCAACAGAGGAGGCCAGAGCCAGAGGACACAGAACTGACCCTAACTAGAAACTGAAAAAAAGAACATACTACAACAGAATGGGAACTCCCATTCTGAGGAAAAACTGTGCAGGGATAACAACAGTAAACCGAAACATCATGACAAGAGCAGCAATCAAAATATGACAAACAATTTCTGTGAAAACCGCAGACCTCTTTAAAAATTCACAAGGGTTCCCTTTAGAAAAAACCTTAGCTCAATCAAGCAGACTGCCTCAGCTTCAGCTTTGTTCCTCTGGAATCACTGTGCATGGATGCCAAACCAGTCAGCCACTACGGAATTTTGACAGGACACTGGAGGACATTGCAGACTCTCACATGCATACAGTACCAGTCAACAGTTTGGACACACCTACTCATTCAAGGGTTTTTCTTAATTTTTTACATTGTAGAATAATAGTGAAGACATCAAAACTATGAAATAACACATACGGAATCTATACATTCTACAGAATGGCGCAGGAGAGGATGGCTGCCAATTTATTGGCTCTTAACCGTATTGTTTGTAACTTATTTTGGACATAATGTTGCTGCTACCGTCTCTAATGACCGAATGGAGCTTCTGGACATCAGAACAGCGATTACTCACCTTGAATAGGACAACTAATTTTTCTTTAATGAGTCGGACGAGAGGGATTTACTCCAGACACCCGAACTGGCCCTCATCCCTGTCATTCGCAGGAGAAAGAGATAGATTTTGCGGAAGGAGATCAGGGTGCCTTGTGAGGATCAGGCGACGAGTGGCTAATCTGCCTGTGCCATCGGTACTGTTAGCCAACGTACAAATCGCTGGAAAATAAATGGGATGGAGTAAAAGCATGTATATCCTACCAACGGGACAATAAAAACTGTCATATATTATGTTTCACCGAGTCGTGGCTGAACGACGACATTAATAACATACAGCTGGCGGGTTATACACTCTATTGGTAGGATAGAACAGCAGCCTCTGGTAAGACAAGGGGTGTCGGTCTATGTATATTTGTAAACAACAGCTGGTGCCCGATATCTAAGCTAGAGTATCTCATGATAAGCTGTAGACCACACCATCTACCTAGTGAGTTTTCATCTGTATTTTTCGTAGCTGTCTACATACCACCACAGACCAATGCTGGCACTAAGACTGCACTCAGAGTTGTATACTGCCATAAGCAAACAGGAAAACGCCAATCCAAAGGCAGCGCTCCTAATGGCTGAGACTTTAATGCAGGGAATCTTAAATCAGTTTTACCTCATTTCTATCAGCATGTTAAATATGCAACCAGACGGGAAAAAAACTCCTTTACTCAACACACAGAGACACATACAAAGCTCGCCCTCCATTGGCAATTCTGACCATAATTCTATCCTCCTGATTCCTGCTTTCAAGCAAAAATTAAAGCAGGAAGCACCAGTGACTCGGTCAATAAAAAAGTGGTCAGATGAAGCAGATGCTAAACTACAGGACTGTTTTGCTATCACAGACTGGAATATGTTCAGGGATTCTTCCGATGGCATTGAGGAGTACACCATATTTGTCACTGGCTTCATCAATAAGCACATTGATGACGTCATCCCCACAGTGACTATACATACATACCCCAACCAGAAGCCATGGATTACAGGCAACATCCGCACTAAGCTAAAGGCTAGAGCTGTCGCTTTCAAGGAGGACTCTAACCCGGAAGCTTATAAGAAATCCCGCTATGCCCTCCGATGAACCATCAAACAGACAAAGCGCCAATACAGGACAAAGATCGAATCTTACTACACCGGCTCCGACGCTCGTCGGATGTGGCAGGGCTTGCAAACTATTACAGACTACAAAGGGAAGCACCACCGAGAGCTGCCCAGTGACACGAGCCTACCAGACGAGCTAAATAACTTCTATGCTCACTTCGAGTCAAGTAACACTGAAACATGCATGAGAGCATCAGCTGTTCCAGACGACTGTGTTATCACACTCTCTGCAGCCGATGTAAGACCTTTAAACAGGTCAACATTCACAAGGCCGCAGGGCCTGACGGATTACCAGGACGTGTAACCCGAGCATGCGCTGACCAACTGGCAAGTGTCTTCACTGACATTTTCAACCTCTCCCTGTCGGAGTCTGTAATCTCACAATTTTTCAAGCAGACCACCACAGTCCCTGTGCCCAAGAACACTAAAGGTCACCTGCCTAAATGACTACCGACACGTAGCATTCATGTCTGTAGCCATGAAGTGGCTGGTCATGGCTCACATCAACACCATTATCCCAGAAACACTAGACCCACTCCAATTTGCATACCGCCCCAACAGATCCACAGATGATGCAATTTCTATTGCACTCCACACTGCCCTTTCCCACCTGGACTAAAGGAACACCTATGTGAGGATGCTATACATTGACTACTCAGATTTCAACACCATAGTGCCCTCAAAGCTCATCACTAAGATAAGGACCCTGGGACTAAACACCTCCCTCTGCAACTGGATCCTGGACTTCCTGACGGGCTGCCCCCAGGTGGTAAGGGTAGGTAACAACACATCCGCAACGCTGATCCTCAACACGGGGCCCCTCAGGGCATGCTCAGTCCCCTTCTGTACTCCCTGTTCACTCATGACTGCACGGCCAGGCACGACTCCAACACCATAATTAAGTAAGTTTGACGATGACACAACAGTGGTAGGCCTGATCACTGACAACGACAAGAGCCTATTAGGGAGGAGGACCATGTGGTGCAAGGACAACAACCTCTCCCTCAGCGTGATCAAGACAAAGGAAATGATTGTGGACTACAGGAAAAGGACTGAGCACGCCCCTATTCTCATAGACGGGGCTGTAGTGGAGCAGGTTGAGAGCTTCAAGTTCCTTGGCGTCCACATCAACAAACTAACATGGTCCAAACACACCAAGACAGTCGTGAAGAGGGCACGACAAAACCTATTCCCCCTCAGGAAAACGAAAACGAAACGAAAAGATTTGGCATGGCTCCTCAGATCCTCAAAAAGGTTCTACAACTGCACCATCGAGAGCATCCTGACGGGTTGCATCACTGCCTAGTATGGCAACTGCTCAGCTTCTGACCACAAGGCACTACAGAGGGTAGTGCGTACGGCCCAGTACATCACCGGGGCAAAGATTCCTGCCTTCTATACCAGGCGGTGTCAGAGGAAGGCCCTAAACATTTTCAAAGACTCCAGCCACCCTAGTCATAGACTGTTCTCTCTACTACCGCACGGCAAGCGATAACGGGGCTCCAAGTCTAGGTCCAAGAGGGTCCTAAACAACTTCTACCCCAACGCCATAAGACTCCTGAACATCTAATCAAATGGCTACCCAGACTATTTGCATTGCCCCCTATACTGCTGCTACTCTCTGTTATTATCTATGCATAGTCACTTTAATAACTCTACCTACATGTACATACTACCTCGACTAACCGTGCCCCCGCACATTGACTCCGTACCGGTACCCCCTGTATATAGCCTCGCCATTGTTATTTTACTGCTGCTCTTTAATTATTTGTTACTTTTATTTCTAACTTTTTTAGTTATTTTCTTAAAACTGCATTGTTGGTTAAGGGCTTGTAAGTAAGCATTTCACTGTAAGGTCTACACCTGTTATATTCGGCAGATGTGACAAATACAATTTGATTTGATTAGATCATGTGGTAACCAAAAAAGTGTAGATTTTATATTTATATTTTAAAAATAGATGTTATATTTGAGATTCTTCAAAGTAGCCACCCTTGCCTTGATGACAGCTGCACACTCTTGGCATTCTCTCAGCCAGCTTAATGAGGTAGTGCATTTCAATTAACAGGTGTGCCTGAAATTCCACAAATTAACTTTTAACTTCTTAATGCGTTTTAGCCAATCAGTTGTGTTTTGACAAGGTAGGGGTGGGTATACAGAAGATAGCCCTATTTGTTAAAAGACCAAGCCCATATTGTCAAGAACAGCTCAAATAAGCAAACGACAGTCCATCATTACCTTAGGTTAATCTCTTATTAGGGAGCGGCAGCAGTGTTTTGGAGAGTCTGGTGTGCCCAAAGTAAAATGCCTGGTACTCAGGCCCAGAAACTAGGATATGCACACACTCTGAAGTTTCTAAAACTGTTAAAATAATGTCTGTGAGTATAACAGAACTGATTTGGCAGGCAAAAACCAGAGAAAAATCCATCCGGAAAAATGTGATTCTGTGAGGTGCCTCTTTTCCCATTGGCTTGGTATTGAAAGGAGGGAAATCCAGTTCCCAGGTTGCAGAAGCCTATGGCTTCCACTAGATGTCAACAGTCTTTAGACAAGGTTTCATACGTTTATCTTGAAAAATCGAGGAGTAAGACAAGTTTTGGTGAGTGGAGTGATGAAGTGACTTTTCTCTCTGACGCGTGTGCCTCGGTTTTTTCCTTTTCTATCGCCCAGGATATTATCCATGTGAAATATTATCATGTATATACATATTAGTGTACCTAAGGATCGATTAGAAATGTTGTTTGAGTTGTTTGGACAAAGTTTATAGGTATGTTTTTAACCGTTTCTATGTCTTCTATATTGGACGAGTGGATTTCTGAACAAATCTCGCCAACCAAACGGAGCTTTATGGCTATAAAGAGGGACTTTTTCAAACAAAATGAACATTTATTGTGTTGCTGGGACCCTTCGGAATGCCATCAGAAGAAGATCTTCAAAGGTAAGTGATTTTTTTTTAGTTTTTCAGTTTTGTGACACCTGTGCTGGTTATGTTATTATGCTAATGCAAGAAATACGCAGGGCGCTGTCTTCAGACAATCAAATGTTAAGCTTTCACGGTAAAGCCTTTTTCAAATCTGACAACGCTGTGAGATTACCAGAATTCTAAGCTTTTGAACAGTGTGCAACACTTGTATTTTCATGAATGTTTTATATTACTACTTTTGTCATTTGAATTTGGATGAGTTGGACCGCAGAGTAAAGGAAAAGCAACCAACAAGTGCTCAGCATATGTGGGAACTCTTTCAAAACTGTTGGAAAAGCATTCCTCATGATGCTGGTCGAGAGAATGCAGTGTTCAAAGCTGTCATCAAGGCAAAGGGCGGCTACTTTGAAGAATCTCAAATATAAAATATATTTTGATTTGTTAAACAATTTTTGGTTACTACATGATTCCATATGTGTTATTTCATAGTTGTGATGTCTTCACTTTTATTCTAAAATAGTAAAAAATAAAGAAAAACCCTTGAATGAGTAGGTGTGTCCAAACTTTTGACTGGTACTGTATATTGCAGGCCAATATATTTTTCTAAATCCTCAGCTTGAAGGGGAGGTCCAGATTTGAGAAAAGGGGTCAGCATGCCAAATGGCACCCTATTCCCTACAAAGTGCACCTAGGACCCTGGTCAAAAGTAGTGCACTATATAGGGAATATGGTGCAATTTGGGATGCTGATGGAATCCAGACAGTTCACATTAGGATAATAGATAACAGACAGGAGGACGTCCAAAGTTACCCTCCAGTAATTCAGGCCCTCAGCCTCAACAAAAACATGTTGTTTTCTTCTCCTCCGTCTCTTCCTTTAGATCAGGGCACATCATTTGAGTGGTCCTTCAAATCAAATTACCTTGATGTGGCCTAATCTTTCTGTCTTTCTTTCTGCCTGTCTAACAACCTCTCTCTGAGGACACATACACAAACAAACACATACACAAACAGAGACTCCAGCAATCAGTTAGGTATACAGCGGTTTGCTTAGCCTTTGATCTAGATCTCTTTATCTGTCTTGCCAAATAGTGATGTGCAGTTCGCAAACGATTTGTTCGTTTTGAACAACTCTTTTTACTGATTTGAGATTCATTGTTAATTTGAGCCGAGTGACTCGTTCATTTTAGTTGTTCGTTTGACCTGCTGGCCGCAATGAATACAGCTGGATTAATATTCGCTCCTCCGGCTCAACAGTACCGGAGACGTGCTCCGACCAATTTTCAAAAAATGTGCACGCAGGAAAATAGATCATGCTGCAGGCAGCATAGAGAAGTAAAATACATGTTTATAGCTAATCATTGATCGCATGGTGCCTGAAAGCAATTAATTGATCATTGAATGTTATCGATGAACACAGCTTTGTAGAACCAAAACATGCACCGAGTATACCAAACATTAGGAACACTTTCCTAATATTGAGTTGCACCCCCTTTTGACCTCAGAACAGCCTCAATTCGTGGATGCATGGACTCTCCAAGGTGTCGAAAGCGTTCCACAGGGATGCTGGCCCATGTTGCCTCCAACGCTTCCCACAGCTGTGTCAAGTTGGCTGGATGTCCTTTGGGTGGTGGACCATTCTTGATACACACGGGAAACTGTTGAATGTGAAAAACCCGGCAGCGCTGCAGTTCTTGACACAAACCCGTGCACTCGGCACCTACTACCATACCCCGTTCAAAGGCACTTCGACAATCCTTCTTTAACCTGTCTCCTCCCCTTCATCTACACTGATTGAAGTGGATTTAACAAGTGACATCAATAATAAGCTTTTACCTGGATTCCCCTTTGTCAGTCAATGTCATGGAAAGAGCAGGTATTCTTAATGTTTTCTTTCTCAGTGTATAGCCTACATCCAGCCTCTGCTCAACAAGCTCCAACTCAAGAATAAAACGATTTGGGGGCTGCTGCAGTTCGAACGATATTATGCTAATTTATTTGTACTGTATAGCCATACTCTATGGGGTCTGGGGCTCTGGTCAAAAGTAGTGCACTATATATGCCCAATAACCATCAATAGTGAAGGTATTAGTGTATTAAGGTATTAGTGTTTTAGTTGATGGGAACACTGACACCAAGACACAATGGCATAACAGGCCTGACAATCTTTATGCCAGGGTACAGGCCTGACAATCTTTATGCCAGGGTACAGGCCTTGTAGTCTTTCATAGAACGCTGCATGCTAACACTTTGCCAACTGCTCCAAAAGGCCCAACTGAGGTCAATTAGTTTGTTCCAAAACAAATGATATGTTCCAAAACTATCTCCGCTTGACTGTTCTTTAATTTGTTACCTGCTGAGAAATATGAAATGTGAAATATGTAAATAAGGACTATCAATCCCACATGATTTAGCCTAGATTATGATATCCTTATACCAGAGGCTTCAAGTACCCTTACTTTTTGTTTAGGGCACACTGATGGCCTAACTCTCAATCTTTGAGGGAATTATCCATAAAGGAAACAATATCGTCTAGAAGCTTATATTTCCAGTGTATAATTCTTGAATTGGCATGCATGATGCCACAGCCTGATACCATTGTAAGTCCCAAATGGCACCCTATTCCCTACGCAGTGCACTTTATAAGGAATAGGCTACCATCTGGGATGCAAACCAAGTTAATCAGTGCTGGACTAGCGGCCCATTCATATGAAGTATCATAGCTGTCTGTATCGTTAGTATTGGCCTGGCTGTGACGTCCTCTGAAGTAATTGTGGTGAAGGAGTGGCTAGGTACTTTGGGATAAGGGCTTCTGGCTGTGGGGGGGTTGAGCACAAGTAGCTCTATCACAATGAAGTGCTTTCTTTTGCTACTCTTTCTCTTTATCCATATATCGCCCTCTCTCTATCACGTTCTCTTCCTCTCTTTTTCCACTCTCACCGCCACTCACACTATCAGTATCCACAATGCGTTGTTTGCTGCCACTATGATGCAGTGTTTATGGAAACAGCACTAAGCATTTATAAAGGAGGGAGGGCGAGCCAGAGAGGGAGAGATATAGACAACAGAACGGCACCATCTCTCTCTTTACCAGGACGTTGGCCCAGTGTACAGGACAGGAGTGTGTGGGGGTGGAAGTAGTATCACTGCTGATTATCATGGAAGCAATCAGTGAATGTCAAACAACCAGCTAGAGCTGAACACACACAATCACTTACTCACTCCCTCTGACTCAAAACATCTCCATGGACATGCTGTATGTCTGAGACCGCCCATACAATACATACGTTAGTCATTTAGCAGGCCCTATTATCCAGAGACTTACAGGAGCAATTAGGGTTAAGTGCCTTGTTCAAGGGCACATCGATAGATTTTTCACCTAGTCAGCTTGGGGATTTGAACCAGAGACCTTTCGGTTACTGGCATAACGCTCTTAACCACTAGGCTACCTGCCGCCAACTCCTTTAAAACATATATCACACTCTCAGTGTTACAACAAGCTGTGGTTGAGATTTTGGCAATGAACTTCCTATAATGGGGAAAAGGAAGCCAACTCTGCGGCTGCCATGGGTCGTGATAAGTTGTGAGTGGGAGGATTCGGACAGCGGGAGGGGTTGACATTTAGTTCTCACTCCAAAACTCCTCTTGAAATATATCTCCCCCAGGACATTATAATGTGTTCATCTCAGAGTACAGTATGTGCAACATGCAGCTCTGGGTTCAATCCCTATTTGAGATGTTTCAAATACTTTGAGCGTTTGCAGACTCTTTTACATTTTTGTCATTTCAATAATTTAATTTGAATAAAAACCTTTAACCCACCTGTCCCTGACTTTTCCTAAATATGTGTATTTTATACTCTAGCAGTACTTTGAAATACACTATATATACACAAAAGTATGTGGACACCCCTTCAAATTAGTGGATTCTGATATTTCAGCCACACCCGTTGCTGACAGGCTCTTTGCCATTGGACTCTGAAGCAATGGAAAAGCGTTCTATGGAGTGATGAATCACGCTTCACCATCTGGCAGTCCGACGGACGAATCTGGGTTTGGTGATTGCCAGGAGAACGCTACCTGCCCCAATACATAGTGCCAACTGTAAAGTTTGATGGAGGAGGAATAAAGGTCTGGGGCTGTTTTTCATGATTCGGGCTAGGCCCCTTCGTTCTAGTGAGGCGAAATCTTAATGCTACAGCATACAATGACATTCTAGACGAATCTGTGCTTCCAACTTTGTGGCAACACTTTTGTCGAGATCGGTGTAGAAGTACTTGACTGGCATGCACAGAGCCCTGACCTCAACTTCATCTAACACCTTTGGGATGAATTGGAACATTGACTGCGAGCCAGGCCTAATCGCTCAACATCAATCCCCGACCTCACTAATGCGCGTGGCTGAATAGAAGCAAGTCACCACAGCAATGCTCCAACATCCAGTGGACAGCCTTCCCAGAAGAGTTGGGGCTGTTATAGCAGTAAAGGGGGGAACAACTCCATATTACTGCCCATAATTTTGGAATGAGATGCAGGTGTCCACATACTTTTGGTCATGTAGTGTAAATATCATAAAAGACAAACTTTCTGAGCATTTCTACCTCAAAGCGCCATGACAGTCAAAATGACCGTATGCATATTCAACAGTAGAATCTCCGGGCCTCAACAATTACCAATAGCTGCCAGTCTAATAAATCCCTTTAATATACAAAATCCCAAAGAAACCATTAATATTTCATTTAGGATGTTCATAAAAAACATGATATTAAGACAATGTATTTCAAAAGTGCTTAGTAGCCAAGGCTATATGGCTGACATCTCACGCTTATATTCCCCTGCTCTACCAAAGTCAACACATACACTGAGTATACCAAACATAACGAACACCTAGGGCTGTTGCGGTGACCATATTATCGCCACACCGCCAGTCACGAGTCATGACCACAGTCAAATTCCACGTGACCGTTGAGTAATCTCCTCTTATGCACTCAGGACATGCATTGGTAGTACCCAACTCACTAACGATCATCAGGTTGCTAATGACCTGGTACTCAGGGATCTATTGTCCCTCCATCAGGTCCTAATGGCCTGGTACTCAGGGCTCTATTGTCCCTCCATCAGGTCCTAATGGCCTGGTACTCAGGGCTCTATTGTCCCTCCATCAGGTCCTAATGGCCTGGTACTCAGTGCTCTATTGTCCCTCCATCAGGTCCTAATGGCCTGGCACTCAGTGCTCTATTGTTCCTCTAACCACTCTGACGTCAATGCAAATGCAATCAAACAGCACATAAAAAAGTCATCATTTAAAACTCATCTCACTGTTTTTAAGAAATTTTAAGAAAGAAGTTCAACAACTGGTTGAAACTCAGTGGAAAACATGGTCACTGTGTATGTTGTTTCAAAGCCAACGAAATAGACAGCACTTCTAAGGTGATGATTAAATCAGAATACCCATATGCATATTAGAGCGTATGCATACGCAAGGGCTATATACGGTATGAGCCCAAGCCTGAATTTTAATGATTGTGCCATTACACAATACATAGCCTACCGCATATCACGCATGCAGAATAAAAAAAATATAAATGGTTCTTAATTGGTCTAGTCTACACTCAAAAACGTAAGAAATTCTAGTAATGGCCTTTGAGTGTGGATACATATTATGCATACTGAATGAACTGGTTACCTGAACCACACCTCAAACAGTGGTTGATGGGTGGAGTGAACTAACTGGAGTAGCCTACCAAGCAAGATTGAGAAACAAACAGTCGGGAAAGCGGCCTCCATTCGCTCCAAACTTTCTATTCATGAGTCTGGGAGAGAACATAAAGGCCTAGGCATTGATTGTACAGGGCGGCATACAGAGTTAGCCTACAATTACAGTGAATTTTTATTTGATTTTGAATAGCCTAGTAATAGGGAATTTTTTATACAGAGCATACAGAGTTTGGGCGAAATATCATCTATCGCACAGAAAGAAGCTGCAAGCTCCTCAAACCGTGGTTGAGGGGTGGAGGGAACTAACCGGAGTAGCCTACCCAGCATGATTGAGAAACAAACAGGCGGGAAAGCGGCCTCCATTCGCTATTCCAGTGTATTTTTCCCCCTGCTCCTGTTCCTTCCCATTTAATAATAGGCCATTCTAAATAAAACATTTTTTTACATATTAGTAAAGACAAGACTGAATTGAGAATAGTCTGATGAGTGAAAATATGATCACTTGATGAGAGAACAGCTGTGCAGCCTGAGGCGAGGAACAGAGTGGGAGCTTTTTTAGCGACTTTCTCAAGTCATCAATAGCCTTTAGTCACATGATGCAGTCCATATATCTTTAGATTTCTAAGACATTCTAAGGTTTGTATCATTCACAACTAAAGTAGCCAAATAACTCTAAATCTACCATATAGGACCTGATTCAAATTATCACTTTTACGCTCAACATAGCCACGTTATATGCGCACTCTGAAACACGAAAAATGTCCTTTCTATATAAAATAATGCCACGGGACTTAAACATATCTTGTCTGCTAAATGAACAAGCCTACAGCCTATGGCATGGCACATAGCCAGATAACATACAGTAGGCCAACTCATATTCTGTTCTTCTGAAATACATTTTCTTAATATCATGTTTCTTTAGAGCTGAATAAAATAAATAATGGATTTATTGTGATGGTGTATATTAAATTGATTTATTCAACTTTTTTAAAAAGGTAGATGTTCCAAAGACACTCATCAGTGGCTTGCATGCGTGGAGTCCTGGAGATCCCCCCTAAGAACAGCCTCAACTTGTCAGGGCATGGACTCTACAAGGTGTCGAAAGCATTCCACAGGGATGCTGGCCCAATGTGTCCCACAGCTGTGTCAAGTTGGCTTGATGTCCTTTGGGTGGTGGACCATTCTTAAAATACACAGGAAACTGTTGAGCGTGAAAAACTCAGCAACGTTGCAGTTCTTGACACAAAACGGTGTTCCTGGCACGTACTACCATAACCCATTAAAAGGCACTTACATATTTGTGTCTTTCCCATTCACCCTCTGTATGGCACAAATACACCATCCACAATTCAATTGTCTCAAGACTTAAAAATCCTTCTTTAATCTGTCTCCTCACCTTCATCTACGATGATTGAAGTGGATTTAACAAGTGACATCAATAAGGGATCACACCTGGATGCAGATATGGAAAGAGCAGGTGTTCTTAATGTTTTGTAGACTCAGTGTGTATTTTACAGTAAGAATATTATGGAACATAACAGAATAAAATTGAAAGGATATTTTTCCAAAATGACTATTGCTGATTGCCGCCAGTACTCGTATGAGGAACATGTGAGCCGTGGTTATTCTAGTTATATTTTGAAACAGAGCCCATCCGCGCAATTTTGAGAGTTGTTTAGCAAAACTTGGTTCATTAGAAACTGTAGAATCTCCTCAATTAAAACATCTGGCCTGCATGGACTGTTTGCTAAGCTCCGTTCCCTTCTTTGTCAATGGATGCTGCACTGGTCATCATTCTTTTCATTCTCAATGAAAAGGCCACATCTATTATTATGTGTGAAATTAGTTTCAACATCGTTTGGTGTCGTGAGGTTTCTTATTTTAACAGAATAAATGCATTCCTTTAGCAAATGGAATATACCATTGAAATGTACACAATTGAAATATTAAAATGGTCAGAATGACCGTCATGGCCATTCTATCAGTTATGGAATTCCGGCATTCCAAGTGTTAAGTATTTGAAATTAGTTCAAATATTATTTGAACCCAGGTCTGCAATGTGCAGGATTGGCAGCCAAGCATTGCAGAAAGAGAGCTCTTCCAGCCAGCATTGACCACTGTCGATGCAAGGAGCTTTACTGTCTCTATACTGTGTGGTTGCTAACCAGTTGCTTCTGACAGCTGCGAGTAGAACCCCGGTCAGCCAATCAGCTTACAGCACACCACACTTCATCCAGCAAATGAGCAGATGGAATTTGGCTCAGAGTTGCATGTTGTACTGTATTATGGAGGTCATGGCTGCTTCTCAAATGGCACCCTATTCCCTTAGCCAAGAGCCTCAACTCCTCCATGAAGTTAAACAGACTAGAGTTTTTGAAATGAACCTTCGACTAGCTATGTAGTTGATTCTTAAAAAAGGTACATTTTAAACTTTTACCGTGCACCCCTACCTATGTTTGTCCTCTTCTGTTGCATGCGTACCTCTGAAATCCATACTTCTTAATCAAAAGTTAATCAAATACAACCACCGACTCTTTCCTAGTTTCCGTTCCTCTAAGACGGCAAATCAGCGCGAATGCGCATGTAGCAATTTAATCTCTGATTACGTAGTGATGGTAATGTACAGTGCCTTGCAAAAGCATTCAGACCCTTGGGATGTCTTCTCATTTTATTGTGTTACAAAGTGGGATTAAAATATATTTAATTTGATTTTTTTTGTCAACAATCTACACAAAATACAGTAAAGTAAAAAACTACTTAAAACTAAAATATAGTCGTTGAATAACTATTTAGCTCCTTAGGTCAATACATGTTAGAAACCCCTTTGGCATCGATTACACTAATGAGTCTTATTGGGTAAGTCTATAAGAGCTTTGCACACCTGGATTGTGTAATATTTGCCCATTATTCTTAAAAAATATATATGCAAGCTCTGTCAAGATACTTGAAGAATTTTAAGTTGTCATAGATTTTCAAGCAGATTTAAGTGAAAACTGTAACTTGGCCACTCAGGAACATTCACGGTCTTCCTGGTAAGCAACTCCATCGTAGATTTGGCCTTGTGTTGTAGGTTATTGCCCTGCTGAAAGGTGAATTCCTCTCACAGTCTCTGGAGTAAAGCAGACTGAAGCAGGTTTTCCTCTAAGATTTTGCCTGTTCTTAGCTCCATACAGTTTCTTTTTATCCTGAAAAACTCCCCAGTTTTCGCCGATGTCAAGCATACCCCGACCATGACGCAGCCACCACGCTTGAAAATAAGGGGGCAGTTACTCAATGATTTGTTGGATTTTAACCAAACATAAGACTTTGCATTTATGGTCAAAAAGTGTATTCCTTTGCTGTGTTTTTTTGTAGTATTACTTTACTGCCTTGTTGCATACAAGATGTTTGGAATATTTTTATTCTGTATATTCGTATTCTTCTTTTCACTCTGTCATTTAGGTCATTATTGTGGAGTCACTACAATGTTTTTGATCCATCCTCAGTTTTCTACCATCACAGACATTGAACTCTGTAGCTGTTTTAAAAACACCAATGGCCTCATGGTAACATCCCTGAGCATTTTCATTCCTGTCTCGGGGCTCATTTCAGAAGGGTGACTGTATCTTGTGTCTGGGTGGTTTACATATAATCCGCCGCATAATTATTAACTTGACCATGCTTAAAGAGATATTCAATGTCTGCTTAGTTATTATTACCCATCTATCTTTATTTTACCCTACCACACCTCACTAATTGGAGTAAGCTAATGGACAACAACACTTAGGCTTCTACTTAAACCTACATACAATATACATTTTATGGACTAGGGCTGACCCCATTTAGTCGACTGTTCGATTATTTGGTCGATAGGCTGTTGGTCGACCGAGATTTCTTTAGTTTTAAATAACCTTGATGTACAAGACACCTGTCTGAGTCGCGCCTGTCTGAGTGGACTGATCTATTGTGGAGGCAGTGGGGATAGCACAGTTCTGAGGTCTAAGACATGTGCTACTGAAATTGTATATGGATATATTATGTAAGAACAATGGTGCAACACAAATAAAAAATAATATTTTTTTTAGGACAAATGCGCTTTCTCCCACGTTAGATAATGGTCGCTGTCCGCGGTTCTGAAACACATCACCGTGCTGTTGAATTGGCGCCTTTTCCTAGACCATGTTGCTATGTGCATAATAGCAAAGTTAACCAGCATATTGGTGTTGAGAACAATGCGGCGGAGGCAAAATCAGAGTTAAGAGATGAGAAAACAGCCCTTGCCTTAATTGTCTAAGAAAAGTAAGGAGAGAGGAAACTCCAACTTATTTGGGTCCACAAATGTGCCTGGCTTTATAAAATCATCCATATACAGTACATTCGGAAAGTATTCAGACCTCTTGACGTTTCCCACATTTTGTTACGTTACAGCCTTATTCTAAAATTGATTAAATAGTTTTTTTCCTCATCAATCTACACACAATACCCAACAACGACAAAGCAAAAATTGGTTATTTGAAAGTTTAGCAAATAAAAAAAAATAAAAACTGAAATATCACATTTACATAAGGAATCAGACCCTTTACTCAGTACTTTGTTGAAGCATGTTTGGCAAAGATTACAGCCTTGAGTCTTCTTGGGTATGATGCTACAAGCTTGGCACACCTGCATTTGGGGAGTTTCTCCCATTCTTCTCTGAAGATCCTCTCAAGCTCTGTCATGTTGGATGGGGAGCGTCGCTGCACAGCTATTTTCAGGTCTCTCCAGAGATGTTCGATCGGGTTCAAGTCCGGGCTCTGGCTGGGCCAATCAAGAACATTCAGAGACATGTCCCGAAGCCACTCATGCATTGTCTTGGCTGTCTGCTTTGTGTCATTGTTCTGTTGGAAAATGAACCTTCGCCCCAGTCTGAGGTCCTGAGCACTCTGAAGCAGGTTCATCCAGGATTTCTCTATACTTTGCTCAGTTCATCTTTCCCTCAATCCTGACCTCAAACCCTGCCGCTAAAAAACATCCCCACAGCATGATGCAGCCACCACCATGCTTCACCGTAGGGATGGTGACAGGTTTTTCTCCAGACGTGACTCTTAGCTCCAGAGAATCTCTGTGGAGATGGGAGAACCTTCCAGGAGAAAAAACATCTCTGCAGCACTCCACCAATCAGTCCTTTATGGTAGAGTGGCCAGACGGAAGCCACTCCTCAGTAAAAGGCACATGACAGCCCACTTGGAGTTTGCCAAAAGGCACTTAAAGGACTCTCACACCATGAGAAACAAGATTCTCTGGCCTGATGTAACGTGTAAAAGCTGCCTCACGTTACAGAAACAGGAGACAGCCTTCTGAGCACACACTGGTTGAATCAACGTTGTTTCCATGTCATTTCAATGAAATTACGTTGAATCAACATGGAATAGAAGTTGAATTGACGTCTGTGCACAGTGGGAGGCTCCCGTCCTGTGGGCCATTCTGGCTCGGGCAAGGCTTACGTATTTTACCTACATACACACTGCTGAACACCAGGCCAATGTATTTCTGTATAGGCCAAAGCATGGCAATGTACAGCACCAGTCAAAAGTTTGGACACACCTACTTATTCAAGGGTTTTCCTTAAAATGTTACTATTTTCTACATTGTAGAATAATAGTGGAGACATCAAAACTATGAAATAACACATATGGAATCACGTAGTAACCAAAAAAGTGTTTATTTACATATATTTTATATTTGAGATTCCTCAAAGTAGCCACCCTTTGCCTTGACAGCTTTGCACACTCTTCGCATTCTCTCAACCACCTTCATAAGAAATGCTTTTCCAACAGTCTTGAAGGAGTTCCTACATATGCTGAGCACTTGTTGGCTGCTTTTCCTTCACTCTGTGGTCCAACTCATCCCAAACCACCTCAATTGGGTTGAGGTCGGGGAATAGTGGAGTCCAGGTCATCTGATACAGCACTCCATCACTCTCCTTCTTGGTCAAATAGCCCTTACACAGCCTGGAAGTGTGTTTTGAGTCATTGTCCTGTTGAAAAACAAACGATAGTCCCACTAACAGAAAATCAGATGGGACGGCGTATCACTGCAGAATGCTGTGGTATCCATGAAGGTTAAGTGTGCCTTGAATTCTAAATAAATGTTGATGTTGAGATGTGTCTGTTACTTGAACTCTGTGAAGCATTTATTTGGGCTGAAATCTGAGGTGCAGTCAACTCTAATGAACTTATCCTCTACAGCAGAGGTAACTCTGGGTCTTCCTTTCCTGTGGCAGTCCTAATGAGAGCCAGTTACATCAAAGTGCTTGATGGTTTTTCCCGACTGCTCTTGAAGAAACTTTCAAAGTTCTTGAAATTTTCCGGATTGACTGACCTCCATGTCTTAAAGCAATGGACTCTCGTTTCTCTTTGCTTATTTGAGCTGTTCTTACCATAATATGGACTAGACATTTTACCAAATAAGGCTATCTTCTGTATACCACCCTTAGCATGTCATAACACAACTGATTGGCTCAAACGCATTAAGGAAAGAAAATCCACAAATTAACTTTTAACAAGGCACACCTGTTAATTGAAAAGCATTTTAAGTGACTAACTCATGAAGCTGGTTGAGACAATGCCAAGAGTGTGCAAAGCTGTCATCAAGGCAAAGGGTGGCTACTTTGAAACATCTTTTTGGTTACTACATGATTCCATATGTGTTATTTCATAGTTGTGATGTCTTCACTATTATTCTACAATGCAGAAAATAGTAAAAATAAAGAAAAACCCTGGAATGAGTAGGTGTGTCCAAACTTTTGACTGGTACTGTATATGCCACTACTAAAAGTGTCATGGTAATGTATGTATGTCACTACAGACAACTTCGGGAATAGAAATGAGAAGGGTGAATCAGGTCTTACCAGTTCAATCAACAAGGCCTCACCACTATACAGATGTAGGATCTTCATTTGAGCCAGTTTGCTACAGCAGGAAATGTGAATTATTATGTGGATTATAATTTATTTACATTTTCGTAAGGGAAAATCAAGTCTGAAACTTCTAAGTGGAAATTCAAATGCATTGCAGGAAAGTTCTCCTGCAACAGGGTGATGAAATTAAGAATCCTACATCTGTACATCCCCCAGACCACATCACATCAGTTGGTACAGTACGTTGTAAAGAAAACAAACCAGAAATGCAGTAATTATTATGTTCAATACCAGGCTTGCAGAAAGAAGAAGAAGTGTTTGTGTTTGGGCAAAGCTCTCTCTAGCATTTTTCTGTGATCTTGATACAATGTAAGAATCATTAAGATGCTCCTGAGAACATGCTGGGCTGACTATCTGAGGTTGTGCTAAACCATTGCAGATGCTTGCGTTGTTTCCCAAATAGCACCCTATTTTCTACATAGGGCTATGTCAAAAGTAGTGCACTATGGGCCCATTTGGGAATAGGGTGTCATTTGGGACGTAGCCTTGGTGCTGCTGTCGGTAGTCAAGAGGCCAAGCTGCCACTTCACTGCCAAGTGGTGCATTTTGTCCAGGATTGACACACACACACACACACACACACACACACACACACACACACACACACACACACACACACACACACACACACACACACACACACACACACACACACACACACACAAACACCACACCACAGGAACACAAGACAATTTCATTACTCAACTGTCAAGTCGTCATTCTCATGCTGTCCTTTCCTCATACAGCTGTGTTCTGTTCTAGGCATGTGTTGTATGTGTGTTCTGTTCTGTACAGCATCAGACATGCGTTTGTTGTTTGTTGCGTCATCTGACACTGTGCAGAAACCGACGATCATTAAACTACGCCGTTCATTTAACACAAGAAAACATAAATTCTTTAAAACATTGTCTCTTCCAACTCCCCTGCTGTTTGCCATCCAAACCCTCCCGGGGGCCTGTATGCACATCAGACCTGGATTCAAATATCATTCTAAATCCTTTATCTGGGCTTGAATGAGCTTGCTGGCGCAATGGAACCAATAGAATAGTCAACCCCACCTATCTGCCACTTCAGGTAGACTAAAGAAAATGTTCAAAAGTATATAACATATTTTAAATAGTATTTGAACACAGGTCTGTGGCACATCAGACGACACATCTCCCAGAGAGGAGACGGATCAGGTACAACCCCTTCTGGGGCATTCTGTGGGCTCATCCTAACATACCAACCCGATGCTACCTGTAGCGGCCTGCCTGTCTGTTTGCCATCTGGCCAATGTTTATTTTCTGCAACATTCATAAACTCCCCTATAGGCACGTTTAGGAAAAAACAACCCCACTGAGCTAAACAGAGGAGCCTCTGTGGAGAAGTGCTGAATCAGGTGGATAATACTTATTCTCCTGCAGGAGTAAACAATGTGTATCTACCGGACCGGTTATATAATCAGATCGCTTACCGCTTCAAGAGATTCATGTGATTAATGATCACACCATTCCAAAACACTGTACCATCTAAATCAGAACTTGGATCAATTCTCTTCCTTTACCTCACAGGAACACATACAAAGGATTTGCAGCCCTGAGTGGTTTGCATTCAGTGTCTGTGTCCCAAATGGCACCCTATTCCCTATATAGTGCACTGCTTTTGACCGGGGCCCATAACCCAACAAGTATCTCTGCTTTCCTAAGCAGGATCATCATACAGTAGGTTAAGGTTTAGCCCTGGATTCAAACCAACACAGATTTAACGACCTGCACACAGCATTAGACTTGTAGCCCTTTCCTGCAGTCAAATGACTAAACACCCTCTAGTGGGCTCCTGGGTGGAATATGATTAATTATTTTCATAATTTCATAATGAATAAACTCTGTGTGACCCTGATTTAGCCCACTGCATTAAAAGCTGTTGGCTGAAAGCAATGCCAATGTCAGCTGGAGCAGAAATCACCTTCTAAAGTCAATTTGTTTGAATCCCAGCCTCTATGTTAAATTCCGCTAAAGTGCAATATCATTCCATGTGGGCATTAGCAGAGGATTGGTAGGCATTAGTCGTGGATTAGTGGGCATTAGCTGTGGATTAGTGGGCATTAGCTGTGGATTAGTGGGCATTAGCTGTGGATTAGTGGGTATTAGCTGTGGATTAGTGGGTATTAGCCGTGGATTAGTGGGCATTAGCAGTGCGATTACTGGGCATTAGCAGTGCGATTACTGGGCATTAGCAGTGTGATTACTGGGCATTAGCAGTGTGATTACTGGGCATTAGCAGTGTGATTACTGGGCATTAGTCGTGGATTAGTGGGCATTAGTCGTGGATTAGTGGGCATTAGCCGTGGATTAGTGGGCATTAGCCGTGTGATTACTGGGCATTAGCAGAGGATTAGTGGGCATTAGCAGTGGATTTGTGTGCATTAGCAGTGTAGTGGGCATTAGCAGCCTGAATATAGTCAAAACAGTTAGAACACAGCACAGCTTGCAGCCAGCCAGCCGGTCAGTGATGGGCAGTGATGAAATAAAAGAGAGAGCATTTTTGCTCGCTCAAAGATGGTGAGGTAGAGTGAGATAATGGTTCTGTCCCAAATGACACCCTATTCCCTTTAAAGTGCACTATTTTTGACCAAGGCCCACTGCACCTGTACATAGCCCAACCAACTACCTCATCCCTTACCGTAGTCATTTATTTATCTTGCTCCTTTGCACCCCAGTATTTTTACTTTGCACATTCATCTACTGCACATTTACCATTCTAGTTACTTTGCCACCATGGCCTATTTATTGCCTTATATTCCTTATGCTACCTCATTTGCACACATTGTATGTAGATTTGTTTTTTTCCCTACTGTATTATTGACTGAGTGTTTGTTTTACTCCATGTGTAACTGTGTTGTTGTGTGTGTCGAACTGCTTTGCTTTATCTTGGCCAGGTCGCAGTTGTAAATGAGAACTTGTTCTCAACTTGCCTACCTGGTTAAATAAAGGTGAAATGAAAAATAAAAAAGGGGTTTACGTGGGTTTGTACCTTTCGGACTATTCCATAGGTTCCATATTGCCAAGCAAGATCATTAAGTATTTGAAGGAAACAAATAGTATTTTAACCCAGATCTGAGCAGACCTAGAAGGAAGACCTTGAGCCCTTACAACAACTCTGAGGTGGCATGGAGCAGGGTGTAGTGGTATCCATCAACTGATTATTGACATGGAGAAACCAAAACTCGGGCCCCAGGCCTCAGAACTGTGAGTGGAACATTTGAGTCTGGTCTGACCCGTAATAGCCCATGAAATGTTTGTGTATGTAGGGTGAGAGACTGCAAGTCAGAGAACTAAACTATGACTTTCATGAAGAGTGACTGGCCTAACATGGAGTAGAGCAGGATGGAGAAAGCATGGACGGACAGACAAACAACAATCATTTACTGTTGGTTGAGGAGATAATGTATGGAGATACTATATATTGCACTACATTTGACAGAGCCCTATGGGCCCTTTGGGACACAGACACTGTATGCTTTAATGGGATGGGAATATGAGGGTGGTAATAGTTTAGTTATTCAACTGTGCAGGAGTTATATGTTTGAACTTGGCTGTGCCGTTAAATGAATCATAGCTTTTAAAAAGACATGCTGCAAATCTCACGCCCTATCCAGCCTTTAGACATTTGGTCTATTCCCTAAGGTTTGACCAACACACAGTAAGTATGTTTTGTCTTAATGCAAGGTTTGAGCAAGCTTCTTTTTATTCAAAGCTTCTTCCCAAATGGCTTAGGTTTACTTTGTTCACTGGAGGAAAACGAAAGACGGCAACCACTGAAAACAACCCTGGGTCTAACTGGCAAGCCTCACTTACAATATAGCCTAGGCTAGTCTGGTAAAACTATTCCTTTGAGACTCTCAAAACAATTTATACATTTTAAAACCAAGCAATCCTTTTCTTTCCTTCCGTCAATTTTTCTTTTGCTTTAAAAAAAAGGTAGCCAGGCAGTCTTCCCCTTCATGGAAATAAAACACATGCAATTCATGGAAGAAGAAGAAGAAAATAATCAACAAGGAAACAAAAGTAGACTACTACGCCATGGGCTTTGTTCGGAAGAAGCCCATGGCTTCTGGAAGATATAAGAAAAGAAAACCGGCATGTTGTTTGATAAACCTTCTCCCTTTTGGAGTACCACGTGTGTGACTTAAGGTACCACAGTGTCCCATAGGACTGGTCATAAGTAGTGCACTATTTAGGGAATAGGATCAACACTGACAACTCTCCTAAACACAGCACTGTATCTACAAGCTGACAGTGTCTACTCATCCCTTCAAATCAAACAATCACCACTACAAATACTCAATCAAATCAAACAATGTCCACAACATTGATGCATTTAAATCTACGCAATAAATTATCACAACCATGATTCAATACTAATATTGTTATTTTAAATTAAGCTCTTGCATTGAACAGTAAGAAAATTCCCAGACTCATGAGGGCAAA
This sequence comes from Brachymystax lenok tsinlingensis, assembly GCA_030435695.1. Classification (NCBI taxonomy): domain Eukaryota; kingdom Metazoa; phylum Chordata; class Actinopteri; order Salmoniformes; family Salmonidae; genus Brachymystax; species Brachymystax lenok. The sequence goes on along the minus strand of CM059799.1, from coordinate 22,600,404 downwards.
AGCATGAAATCCTGAATCTTCCAACGAAGATTTCAAGAAAACTAGAGAATTTGGGGAAAGTTACCAGAAGTTTGCAGTCAAAGCTGGAATAACAAGCAACCATGTGGCACACAATTTGCTCCATCTCGGTTTTCCCCTCAATAAAACAGGATTAGGATAAACGGTGTGCTACACTCAAATTGCCCCTGACACAAGACATGCAGGGTTTGAAAGGGCAGACATTTTAAAAAACACCTATTGGTAGCACACCATGCAAGTCTCCGTACAAATCCAATAACGTTGACAAAGTTAGTTATCACATTCAAGTCAAAGGAAAAGAACGTCTGCATCCCAAATGGAGCCTTATTCCCTATATTGTTAACTACTTTTGACCAGAGCCCCATGGGTCAATGTTCTGTCCTTAGGTTATCCGTAGAAGCAGAAGAACATCGAGAAACGCTTAGTAGTGACATTACCTGATAGTAGATCCCTTCCTACTTTCTATGGCTTCCACACTATCTGTCCCTACATAGTACACTACTTTTGAACAGAGCATCGTGGGACGCACTCTATGGCAGTGGACAGCTAGTACAGAAATACCAAAATACCTTAGCCTATATTCATATTCTCTGATGAGAATACCTAACTTCTACTCACTGTAGATATGAAAAGTATTTTGAAATGAAGAGTACTCCAAAATCCACAATCTGTGTTTCTAATCACGTTCAGGTTCAAGCTTCAGTTAAGAACTGTACAGTGCATTTGGAAAGTATTCAGACCCCTTAACTTTTCCCACATTTTGTTTTGTTACAGTCTTCAATAAATACAAATCCTCAGAAATCTACACACAATACCCAATAATGACAAGCAAAAACAGGTTTATTAAAATTGTTTCCAAATATTTATTTTTTAAATAAATTATTTACATAGGGGTCTGAATACTTTCTGAATGCACTGTATGCAACTACTAGAGAAGTACAACATACATTCCCTACCAAGATGAATAAAGGGTCTGAAACAGAAGACCAACTAGTCCAGGAGACCCATCATCACATAATGAGATTCTAACTCTGGAATTGACCCACCATCTGATCCATACTGCCATTATGAATACCACTGTATCAGAGTCAAATTCAGAAGCATCTTACATTTAAGAGGAGCAGATTTATTGAGTTCTGTTAATTGGATCTTCTTCATGGTCTGAGAGGGAGAGCATGATGCACATCTTAAGACTATAGGTAAGAGTCCTAGTTAGGTAACACTTTACTTGAAGGGGGTATAGGCTGCATAAGGCCATCACAACTCCAGTCATGAGTGTTCTCGGTATCATTCACAACAACCTCAATAATATTTATTCAACGTCATTCAATATACGTTTTCAGCTGCTCTAGATGTAAATTCAGTGGTGATTCAAATAATTAACATTGTTTTTCAAGAACAACAGTGACAGAAAAATGTTATTCTTCTGGGAAACTTCTTCAAGGAGAAGAAAGAGACAGGAACTTGAAATCCTAAAAGTCACTTAGAATGAGTATGTCTGAATGGGCCAACCAATTCCAACCAATTCAATTATATAATTCAAAATAACAGTGGTCCCAAGAAATGGGTATAGGGTAGAAAGGGGTAGAGGAGAAGGGAGGGGGGTAGGGTGCAGGGGGTAGAGTAGGGGTTAGAGAGGGTCATGGGGAAGGGTCCAAATTATAGATATCAAAAGACCCAACAGATGTTAAGAATGTTACTCACAAAACAGTATTAAGGACAAAACTTGTTTGAATGTTAGTTGGGGCCTCACAAGTGGCACAGCGGTCTAAGGCACTGCATCGCAGTGCTTGAGGTGTCACTACAGACCCAGGTTTGATCCCAGGATGTGTCACAACCATCCGTGACCAGGAGTCCCATAGAGCGAAGCACAATCGGCCCAGCGTCGTCCCGGTTAGGGGAGGGTTTCACCACGGGGCTTTACTCGGCTCATCGAGCAAAATACACAAATAAATACACACCAAAATAAAGATTGTTAGTTGGTACGTCAAACCTAAAGAATCTGTAATAGAACAAAAACCTGTACAGATTATTTAGCAAAAAGCACTAAAACAGAGGACTTCATATTGCAGATAGATTGTGGCTTCAATTATTGTAATTTTCTGCATAATTTCCAATCCTCTACATATATTTTTTTGTAAATATACAGTACCAGTCAAACGTTTGGACACACCTACTCATTCAAGAGTTTGTCTTTATTTGTATTCGTTTATACATTATGTGGAATAATAATGAAGACATCAAAACTATGAAAGAACACATATGGAATCACGTAGTAACCAAAAAAGTGTTAAACAAATCAACATTTATTTTATATTCTTCAAAGTAGCCACCCTTTGCCTTGACAGCTTTGCACCCTCTTGGCATTCTCTCAACCAACTTCATGAGGAATGCTTTTCCAACAGTCTTGAAGGAGTTCCCACATATGCTGAGCACTTGTTGGCTGCTTTTCCTTCACTCTGCAGTCCAACTCATCCCAAACCATCTCAATTGGGTTGAGGTCGGGTGATTGTGGAGGTCGGGTCATATGATGCAGCACTCCATCACTCTCCTTCTTGGTCAAATAGCCCTTACACAGCCTGGAGGTGTGTTGGGTCATTGTCCTGTTGAAAAACAAATGATAGTCCCACTAACTGCAAATGAGATGGGATGGCGTATTGCTGCAGAATGCTGTGATAGCCATGCTGGTTAACTGTGCCTTGAATTCTAATTAGATCACTGACAGTGTCACCAGCAAAGCACCCCCACACCAACACCCCTCCTCCATGCGGTTGGAATCAAAAATCTTTAGATTTGGACTCTTCAGACCAAAGGCCAGATTTCCACCGGTCTAATGTCCATTGCTCGTGTTTCTCGGCCCAAGCAAGTCTATTCTTCTTATTGGTGTCCTTTAGTAGTGGTTTCTCTGCAGCAATTTGACCATGAAGGACTGATTCACGCAGTCTCATCTGAACAGTTGATGTTGAGATGTGTCTGTTACTTGAACTCTGTGAAGCATTTATTTGAGCTGCAATCTGAGGTGCAGTCAACTCTAATGAACTTATCCTCTGCAGCAGAGGTAACTCTGGGTCTTCCTTTCCTGTGGCAGTCCTCATGAGAGCCAGTCTCATCATAGCGCTTGATGGTTTAAGCGACTGCACTTAAAGAAACTTTCAAAGTTCTTGAAATGTTATGGATTGAGTGACATAAAAGTAATGATGGACTGTCGTTTCTCTTTGTTATTTGACATGTTCTTGCCATAATATGGACTTGGTATTTTACCAAATAGGGCTATCTTCTGTATACCACCCCTACCTTGTCACAACACAACTGATTGGCTCAAACGCATTAAGGAAAGAAATTTAAAAAATTAACAGGGCACACCTGTTAACTTCTTAGGGAGCGGCAGCAGAGGTGACGGTTTTGGAGAGTCTGGCGTGCCCAAAGTAAAATGCTGACACTCAGGCCCAGAAAATAGGATATGCACATAATTAGTACTATTGGTTAGGAAACACTCTGAAGTTTCTAAAAGTGTTAAAATAATGTATGTGAGTATAACAGAACTGATATAGCAGGCGAAAACCTGAGGAAAATCCAACCGGATTTGCAGTTTTTTTTGTACATTACCTTTTTCTCAAGGCTGCCTATTGATTTCTATGTTATCCAAGACTGAGACTGCAGTACCTATGGCTTCCACTAGATGTCAACAGTCTTTATACAGTGTCTGGAGGCTCTAGCACTAAGCAGAACAGATAGGAAGAGGAAGTAGTGAAGGGACAACGTTTGTCAACAACGTTTCGCGGGCGCGAGATTGTGAGCGCGCCCCACTTTATTTTCCTTTTCTATTGTTCACGTCCGGTCGTCCGGTTGAAATATTACAGTAAATATACATAAAAGGATACATTAAAAATGATGTTTGATTTGTTTGGAGAAAGTGTATAGGTATATTTGAACGTGTTCTCTTCACGGTTCAATGGGCGACTCGACGGTGGATTTTCTGATCATAACGCGCCAACCAAACAGAGATTTATGGATATAATAAATTACTTTTTCTAACAAAAGAACCATTGGATGTCTTCGTTTGACACTTGGGAAGCCCTCGGCAGAAGTTCTTCAAAAGGTAAGAGATTTATTTTAGCTCTTAGATGGGTTTTGTGTGACCTGCGCTGGATATGAATTTATGCTAATGTGGAAAATAGGAGAGGTGCTATCCTCAAACAATCAAATGTTGTGCTTTAGCCGTAAAGCCTTTTTGAAATCTGACAACGCTGTGATATTGCCAAGAATCAGAGCTTTTGATGACTATGCAACACTTGTGTATTGATGAATGTTTAATAATTCAACTTTTGGATTTTGAATTTGGCGCCTTACATTTCACCGGGTAGTGTCGGGAGCGGCCCGCTAGCACGCCGCTACTCCCTAAGTAGTTAATTGAAATGCATTCCAGGTGACTACCTCATGAAGCTGGTTGAGTGAATGCCAAGAGTGTGCAAAGCTGTCATCAAGGCAAAGGGTGGCTACATTTAAGAATCTCAAATATATTTTGATTTGTTTAACCTCTACGGGCTAGGGGGCAGTATTCAGAAGTTCGGACAGTCTGACGTGCCCAAAGTAAACTGCCTGTTACTCAGGCCCAGAAGCTAGGATATGCATATAATGGTACTATTGGATAGAAGACACTCAGAAGTTTCTAAAACTGTTAAAATAATGTCTGTGAGTATAACAGAACTGGCAGGCGAAAACCCGAGGAAAATCCATCCGGAAAATGTTTTTTCCATTGATTTGCTATTGACTAAAGAGGGAATTAGCTCCCAGATTGCAGCTCCTATGGCTTCCACTAGATGTCAACAGTTTTTAGACATGGTTTCAGGCTTGTTTGTTGAAAAATGAACAAGAAATAGAAGTTCTTTCAAGTGGCTGTTGAAACGGACACTACTGTTTTGCGTGTGAATGGGTGCGCGCTCCTCGTTATTTTTCTTTCCTATTGAACAGACTATTTTCCGTCTGAAATATTTTTGTTTATTTTGATATTTGACAACCTGAGGATTAATTAGAAACATCGTTTGACTTGTTTGGACAAACTTTACTGGTACTTTTGGGATTTCTTTGTCTGCATGTTGAACGACCGGATTACAGAACTCCATGGCGCCAACTAAACTGACTTTTGGGATATAAAGAAGGACTTTATCGAACAAAACAACCCTTCTTTGTGTTCCTGGGACCCGTGGGATTGCAAACAGAGGAAGATCTTCAAAAGGTAAGTGATTTATTTTATTGCTATATTTGATTTTGTAACGCCTGTGCTGGTTTGAATAATATATTGTTGTTGGGTGCTGTCCTCAGGTAATCTAATGTTCTGCTTTCGCCGTAAAGCCTATTGTAAATCCGACAATGCCGTTCGATTACCAAGATTCTAAGCTTTTGAAATGGTGTACAACACTTGTATTTTCATGAATTATTTACACGGTTTTTAGGCCTTATCAATAATTAATTTGATCTTGCTTATTGACAACATTTGGCATGTCCATGCTCAGACAAAATGCAATTTACAGTAGGCCTAGCCCCTACATCAGTGTGAATGCTATTGAAGCCATGCATTTACTTAGAACAATGTGGACTGCAAACTGGTTCAAGTTAACCTATTTAGCAAAGATGGGATGGGTCTACATTTTGTTATTTCATTTCTGTAAGCTGTTTAACAAACTATAATGGCCTAACATTGGAATTGAGTCCAAGGCAATACATAAAATACCATAAATACACAACTTGAAGCAACCACGTATTTAGCCATTGAGCATGTTCTGATCGGCCAGTGAGTGGCCAAACCCACAACTGGTTTATTAATCAGACCCAGCCCTTTCACGCAACCGCCAGCACTGTGCAGATCATTTTTGGTGGTGAAAATAGGACACACTCCCGAACCTATAGGCTACCACCAGTGCTTAGATTTACCATTGTGTTATGTTTGTCAATCGATTACAAATGACATGACTCCCCCTTGACTAAATAAAAAAAATACTAAACCCTCCCCCTGACTTAAATTGAAAAAGCATTACCCTCCCCCATTTTCCTCCGGGTAACAATTGTGTACATTTCGACCACTCCCTTATCAGAAGTTATCCTGCAAGTCTACTGATAGTATAGGCCAACCAAGGACATTCAAAAGTCTGCTTTCATGCCATGTCAAACGAACAAACTCGAAGTTTCAATAGCCTGAATACAGAACCCTGGCAGATCAGAAAGGATTGGACATTTACGTAATCCAGCGGCTATCAGGCATCCACTGCAGGCGTGCTTTGGTGCTTTCAATAGAGCTACATTAGGCTATAGCCCGGTTAATTTACACTAGGGCTAACTCGTGTCACAAATTATCCTAATGTATATTTAATCGATGTAGGTGTTGTAAGTCTACTCGTACCGTCAGGTCAGCTTTTGATTTCTTCACCAGTTCGCAAATTGACTTCAATTTTCACACGGCATCGCTGTGAAGGCTGTCTTTTGACCTGAAATACCCCCAGCCAGAACAGCAGAATCCATCAGAGCGAGAATTCTGATACATGTCCCGAAACTCTATCTACGGCAACGCTGGAAGGACAATTTCATTCTGAGGCATGTTGATACGAGGTTGCAGAACATGTTTATCAGATCCACGTGACATAATATTGTAACCATTCCAACAAAATATTGTTACATTGTAACTACCAGCAGTGGTAATAGAGGTTTAAATCATAATTCACTTTCCACAACGAAAAAAAAACGCATTTACAGCACTTTGTAATCTATTTAAGCTAAGAATGAGTGATGGTGCCACGTTATAGCCTAAAATATTTATTAAGTTACAGTGGCAATATATTGGCTACTTCCAAACATGACTGATATGCCTTCAATGGGCTATTAGACGACCTGCACAGTGCCAAGTCAAAAGCTCACGTATCAGCCATGACAGAAGTTCCCATCTCAACGATGAGAGCAACCATCTATTTCCTCCTTACCTTGCATAACATTTCCTCACCCCTTTAACATCTCTAGACTTCCCGTGTTGTGCCATAGCCTAGGCCTAAATGACGTATTTATTTTCCATATAAAAGGTCTGTGCCTTATATAGGCCAGTGTCCCCAATGACAAATAGCTTACTGTTAGGCTACTTCATGCATAACTTATTTATATGATTCAAGAGCAAATGACTCATACAGATTGGATATTATTTTGAACATTTGAAATTTAACATTGATTGTGATTGGCAACATATTTCTTATTTCTATTTTTCGTGTTTTTGTTATACCTTATATTATTTTTAGTACTACATTGATATTGATTACTGCGTTGTTGGGTTAGAGCTTGCAAAAAAGGCATTTCCCTTGTACAGTTAAACTTGAAACGTGTAATATTTTATTTTACAAGACAGTTTTAATAACCCAATAATAAGGCCTATTAAGTACACAAAGCCATTCTTAAGCCATTATTAATTATTCATTATGCATCTATCAAGTTGTTAGGCGAGCATAAGGTATTTATTTTGCCTACTTAGACAATAGCCTGCATGACAAAGTTTTGTTCATATTTGGGGCAGGCTATCCAGATGTTCTGAACAGCGCATTTGAATTTTAAAGCGCCCCGTAGTGTGTGTGTCTAAAGACAGACCGGCAACAAATAATCATCCATATAACGTTATAAATACTTGTTGACTGGCCAATGGCATGCAGTAGTTGTAATTGTGATGCAAACTGTAGCCTACATAGAGAAGATTCGAAATGCACACCTAGATTAATCTGCCGATTCTGCCCCAAAATGATTTCACATCCGCCCACATTATAAAACCTTGATTTCAGACCGCCATTAGCCTGAACAACAAACACCAACTCAAGAGATCTTATAAAAAGTAATTCGACAAAAGTCAACGATAGTCAGGCAAAGTGAGTGTTTCTTATCGACAAACGAATGAACAGTCTAGCGACTTCTGCAACGTCTACAAACGGACGTATTTTTTTCAACAGCATCTTTTCCCTGCACCGGAATATTGATGTTTCAAAGAATAACACAACAATTGGGCAACATACCACATTCGCAGCAAACAATAACACAAAAATGGGGCAACATACCACATACGCAGGTCGGCAAACAGAAATTCGATTTTCCGACACTCCGACGGTGCATTCCTCTCTTACTGAGTTTGTGCGGATTGAGTCGGTGTTCGTTATACCTGCGAACGGGACGAGTGGGATGGAACAGATGCAACTCGTGCCCTGGATTGACCCGACGAAGCTGAGTATGCGAGAAAGTCTGGGCTGACGAACTTCAACATGGACCTGGGAAAACGAAGTGTAGCCTACTGACAACTACAGCGCTCGGATTGATCGCTATGGGGAATCAGAGAGCTGTTGTTTGAATCCCTGTCAGCCAGGAAACAAACCAAACATCACCCAGTGGCGGTTGGTGCCAGTTAAAATGAGGGAGGACGATTATTTTTTTCATGAGCATGGCCTTATTTCTATTACAGCATAGTGGGTGACTGTCATTCATATTCCAATCACCCAGCTCAATGTAACATTGATAGATTATTATTATTATATATATATTTTTTTTAATTCTCCCCAATTGGTAGTTACAGTCTTGTCTCATCGCTGCAACTCCCATACGGGCTCGGGAGAGGCAAAGGTCGAGAGCCATGCATCCTCTGAAACACAACCCAACCAAGCCGCACTGCTTCTTGACACAATTCCCGCTTAACCCTGAAGCCAGCCACACCAATGTGTCAGAGGAAACACCGTACACCTGGCGACTGTGTCAGCGTGCATGCGCCCGGCCCGCCACAGGATTCGCTAGATCGCGATGGGACAAGGACATCCCTGCCGGCCAAACCCTCCCCTAACCCGGACGACGCTTGGCCAATTGTGCGCCGCCCCATGGGTCTCCCAGTCGCAGCCAGCTCTCGACAGAGCCTGGACTCTAACCAGGATCTCTAGTGGCACAGCTAGCAACTGCAATGCAGTGCCTTAGACCACTGCGCCACTCGGGAGGCCAACATCGATAGATTCAAGCTACTACTCAAATTTGCCCTATACCTTTCATGAGGTTGCTACAACCTAGCCTATGAATGAAAGTTTACAATGTAGCTGCACACAGGTTGAAAGAAAAAAATGACACAGTGACACATTCAATACCGCCTTGCACACTCTTGCATGCTTCTAGCTGATATAGGGTGTAATCATTAGTCCAACAGTTGCAAATGAGAGTTTCTATTGGACAAATTATTGTATGTTTATCCCTGTTTTGTTTCGTTTTGCTTCCGTTTAAGAAACGTATTTCAACATAATTGGTGGAATGAATACACCCCTGATCAAACGTACACACATTTTCATAGTTGCCATGTTGTATTCCTTCTCACGTCTACGCACTATACTCCTCTCACCTTTTCCCTTTGCTTGTGGACTTCAATGCACAACATATCAGCTGTATGTGACCAGGTGAAAAAACCTTTCCAAGTCAAACCATATCATAACTGCTACACACAGCCTACATTGTTGTTACCATATTAGCTAAAGTAACGTCATAGTCAATATAGCTAATACAACTAACGAGTAAGCAAACCCGCTACAATCATGCAGTACAGTGTACAGTCAGCATAGAAAGCAGTTTATCAGTTACACGGGGCAGCCCCGATGGCAATACATTTGTGAAACCAAAAGCTTACCTTGACTTGGAAGAGTTCCAGTGTTGTGTTGTATAGTCATAGCCAGCTAGCTAACATAGCATCCCTCTGTTTGAGCTGGGTGTCTCTCTCTCTCTTGCTTCTCCTTCACTTTTGAAATGTATTTGTTCAAAGCTGTTCAACTATTGTCTTTCTCTCTCTTTGAGTTAACTAATCACCATATTTTATGCACTGCAGTGCTAGCTAGCTGTAACTTATGCTTTCAAGACTAGATTCATACTCTCATCCTTTTTTTTTTTGGTGGACAACATGTCAGTTCATGCTGCAAGAGCTCTGATAGGTTGGAAGACGTCCTCAGGAATTTGTCATAATTCCTGTGTAAGTGTATGGAAGGGGGTGAGAACCATGAGCCTCCTAGGTTTTGTATTGAAGTCAATGTATCCAGAAGAGGACGGAAGCTAGCTGTCCTCTGGCTACACCATCGTGCTACCCTATAAAGTGCTGTTGAGACTACTGTAGACATTTATTGCAAAACAGTGTGTTTTAATCAATTATTTCGTCACATTAATATATTTAGTATAGTTATGAAAATTCACTGAGGATGGTCCTCCCAATCGTCCTCTGAGGAGCCTCCACTGGCATCACCTCTAGTTTACATGTGTCCTCTGACAGATGTAGTGTACCCTAAGTTGAAAACATGCATATTCATACAGTTATAACTTTAACAATATTGAATTCACTTACTCCCCCAAAAATATTGTGTGTGTGTCTGTGTCTGTCTTTGTCTGTGTCTGACAGTGTGTTTGATTTTGTGTATAGCATCAATATGTTTCTCAAACTGCACCTACATGGCTAGACCACTACCATACAGTAGTAGGGTTACTGTAATGACAATTGATCTCAATTGATCTATCTTGGACCTTAACCTGGTTGGAAGAATCAGTTCACCTTTGTGTGGAAGTGGGTCTGTGTGCGTATGCATGTGTGTGTTTTAATCTCATAGCGTCAATATGCTCCTCTCTTCAAACTGTAGGCTACCATGCACATGGCTAGACCACTGAGTAAACAGTAGTAGGTTTACTTGTAATGACATTTACCAAATGTCTCTCTCTCTCTCTTGGACCTTGACCTGGTTGGACCTTGACCTGGTTGGAAGAATCAGTAAACCTTTACATTTAGTATGCCCCCCAACTGTGAGGGGAATTCAAGGCAGATTATCAACTGGGTGGTTTGAGCCCTGAATTCTGATTGGCTGAAGGCCATGTGAAATCAGACCGTATACCACGGGTATGACAAAACATTTAGTTTTACTGCTCTAATTACATTGGTAACCAGTTTATAATAGCAGTACGGCTCCTCAGGGGTTTGTGATATATGGCCAATATACCACGTAGCATCATGCCTAAGAACAGCCCTTAGCCGTGGTATATTGGCCATATACCACACCTCCTCGGGCCTTATTGCTTAAATATATCACGGCCAATGTCCCATGTGGCACCTTATTCAATATATTGTGCACTACTAATGACCATAACCCTGGTCAAAAGTAGTGCACTACATAGGGAATAGGATGCCATTTGGGATGGGCCCATGGTGATGTGACGCAGCAATTGCAGAAAATCATGACTACTATACCCAGTGGCAATTTTAGCATGTCAGTCTTGGTGGGGCAAACCAATTTTTTGGGGGGGGATGCATGCCAGCAAAGCCACTACACGGCACAACACAACACTAAACAAAACATGAATTGCACTATAACGGTGACAAACGGTGCCAGCAAACTGTTAGGGTCTACATAAAGCTGTCCCAACAGCAATCCCAACACCTTACCACTGCTACACCTGGCTATCAGCAGAGCCTTGTCTGGCAGCGAAACAGTTCATTCAGCCTTATCTACTGCCTTTAAAAAAAAAACATAGCTCATATGGCCGACTTGCTTAAACAAATGTGGTTTCTACTGACAATTGAGAGGTACAAACTATGGCGTATGTGGACAACAAGCAGATAAGAGGCAATCCGTAATTTCAGTTAAGACATTATTGAGCGAGCTAGAACGGACATAGTCAATATAACTATTTGTTCAGCACTTTTTAAATGTACAGTGACAGAATTTAGAACATGGGCCGTTCTTACAGTGCTCTCCCTGTACACCAAGTCAGAACCGTAGGATAAATAAAGGAGCATATAAGCAGACAATGAAAGCTCTTACAATATTCAATGATTACATTTCTCTAAAACAGGTTATAGGCTACATGTGCATCACCAAGTCAGAACAGTAGGCGAAATTAAGTGGGGAAAATAGACCAAACTATTAGGGTGAGGCACATACTAACTAACAGCTTACTACACAACATACACTTAGTGTTACTTTCTTAGCTACAGTTTACAAACTGATATGTGACATGTATTAATGACAAAATAACATGCAAAACAGGCAACCAATTTTTTGGGCAAAAAGTTTTCTTCCCCACCTGCCATGAATGACAGGTCACCACTGACTGTACCAACATAAACAAGTTAAATCCATTTTCCCTTTTTGGCTTCATATAATGTGTTGCAACAGCACTAAACACCCCCTAACTATTCATAGTAGGGGTGTATTTCAAACATAACACATGAATGGGTTTAGGCTATGACAAAAATATATCTACTTTATTTCCCCTAGTGTAGGCTTAGGCTATGAAAAAAGTTATATTATCAACCAATCACATGAGTAGGCTTAGGCTGTAATAAAAGTGGTATTATCAACCAATCACATGAGTAGGCTTAGGCTGTAATAAAAGTGGTATCTGTAGTAATCTATCTGGTTTAGTGCTAGGTAGTGGGTGTCTTTCTTTGCTGTCCGATATGTCCCAACCTTACTATGATGTGCTGTAGTGCATCCTTCGATACCAATCAATTCTGGTAAAGTATCTGTGACACAGTACTGTCTGTCAGACAGGCAAGCAGGCAGTAATTCAGACACCAGGTAATGGAGTTATAAGTTTAAACAGGTGCCCTTCCATTAATGATATAATTTGTGTTAATATGTCGCTGGGATGTCTGGTTGTTAGTCGTTTTTGGTGCCGTTGTAACTTCCGTAACGGTCTGACGATGTTTTGGACTCTAGTGTAAAATGTACACTGTGTACAACACCTGCTCTTTCCATGACATAGAGTGACAGGTGAAAGCTATGATCCCTTATTGATGTCACTTGTTAAGTTTACTTAAATCAGTGGACACTTACACCACCAGATGTCACAGGAAGGCCAAAAGGATCCTCAAGGACAACAACCACCCGAGCCACTGCCTGTTCCCCCGCTATCATCCAGAAGGCGAGGTCAGTACAGGTGCATCAAAGCTGGGAACGAGAGACTGAAAAACAGCTTCTATTTCAAGGCCATCAGACTGTTAAACAGCCATCACTAACATTGAGTGGCTGCTGCCAACATACTGACTCAAATCTCTAGCCACTTTAATAATTGAAAATTGGATGTAATAAATGTATCACTAGCCACTTTATATAATGTTTACATATCCTACATTACTCATCTCATATGTATATACTGACATTCAGCCATCGCTCATCCATATATTTATATGTACATATTCTTATTCATTCCTTTACACTTGTGTGTATAAGGTAGTTGTTGTGAAATTGTTAGATTACTTGTTCGGTACTACTGCATGGTCGGAACTAGAAGCACAAGCATGATTTAGCCCACTGCAGTAAAAGATGAAACCATCACTCAAAGAGTAGCAAATGACATTGACCCTGCTTAGCATTTGTCCATCAATCTTGCTGCTCTTAGTGGAGTATATGTTTTGAATTGCTTACTGTATATACTACTTTATTCCATGCTGTTATGTAAAGTGCTACCATTTACTCACTCACTAAATCCCTTATAAAAAGCCTACTGTACAGCTACCCCGGTTAGTACCTTCTCTAAGCATGCAGCTCTTGCATTGCTGTGGCTGTGTAGGACCTGAGCCAAGCAATAGGGAATAGAGTAGTCTGATCTCTATCACTATCTTCTGTGTTATGCATCAGTGACTTAGAGCATCAAAGATTCATGTCCTTGAACAGCATCTACAGTCCTGCATGGGTTGAACGTTAATGTGCCTGAACTGAATGAACTTCCTAAACCACTCCTTGCGCTAACTTTCAGTAACTTCAATAGAGTGATGGAGTGGTGCAGCGGTCTAAGGCACTGCATCACAGTGCTAGAAGCATCACTACAGATCCAAGTTCAATCCCGGGCTGTGTTGCAGCCGGCCACGACCGGGAGACTGATGAGGCGGCGCACAACTGGCCCAGCTTTGTCCACGTTAGTGTTAAAGTTACTCTACAGGTAGTGTCACATTTTCTGAGTAAAAATTCAGGTGTTAAAATTCACACATAAATGTGTAATAATATTTACACTGCAATGACTGCATAATGTTTGTGTCAGATGAGCGAGATTTATACAAATTATTCTATTGGTTCCGTTGCGCCAGGCAAGCTCAATCAAGCCGAGATAAAGTCTTTACAATTATTTCAAATAGAAGTTGAACCCAGGTCTGAGACATAGACAGGTCAGAGGATACAGCAGCAGAGAGAGAGAGGGAGGATCAGGCTAGAGGAGGGACCAGGGAGAGAGCAGCGGGCTATAAAACCACAAAGCACCCAAACCACAGGTCAAACCACATAACCTCTCACATCCGCACCGAGAAAAAAGACATTGGACAGCAACTGCATGCATCTAGTCTGTCTGTCGGTCTGTCTCAAGTTGGAGACTGCAGTCAGTAGCCTTTACCAATACATTTAATGACATAATGACAGCTGTTGACATCATTTAGTAGGTTAATAATGTCTTTTTTTGTCTTTTTAAGGGGGTAGATCAGCTATAATATTGCAGATAGATTGTGGCTTGCATCATGTAATTGTCTGCATCGTTTCCAATCCCCCATTCTTTTTGTGTAATTATGTAAAATGTTAATATATTTTGATTGTTAATTGTATTATGTCCGTTATTGTGGGCTTGGTATTATACATTTGCTATTATTACTCATATCTGCTGTCCTGCGCCTGACTCCTCTACACCAGTTACACTCAGACGCTTTACAACTGCTGAACACCATCCAGTTTTGATTTGTATTTGACATTTGTGTTTCAACTGTGCTGTGATGTTTCACAACATTTCTGAAACTTTCAATTATCATAGTTTCTATAGAGTGTAAATTAGAGATTTTTGCCCCATAGACCCTACTCAAAAGTACCCCATGGACCCTGGTCAAAAATACCCCATGGACCCTGCTCAAAAGTACCCCATGGGTTGGGCCCCCTGAGTGGCACAGCGGTCTAAGGCATTGCATCACAGAGCTTGAGGCGTCACTACAGACCCGGGTTTGACCCCTGGTCTGTAGTATCACCACCTGGTACGGCAACGGCTCCGCCCACAACTGTAAGGCTCTCCAGAGGGTAGTGGGGTCTGCACAACGCATCACCAGGGGCAAACTACCTGCCCTCCAGGACACATGCACCACCCGATGTCACAGGAAGGCCAAAAAGATAATCAAGGACAACAACCACCCGAGCCACTGCCTGTTCACCCCGCTATCATCCAGAAGGTGAGGTCAGTACAGGTGCATCAAAGCTGGGACCGAGAGACTGAAAAACTCAAGGCCATCAGACTGTTAAACAGCCATCACTAACATTGAGTGGCTGTTGCCAACATACAGACTCAATCTCTAGCCAGTTTAATAATTAATAATTGGATGTAATAAATGTATCACTAGTCACTAAAACAATTCCACATTATATAATGTTTACATACCCTACATTACTCATCTCATATGTATATACTGTACTCTATACCATCTACTGCACCTTGCCTATGCCGTTCGGCCATCGCTCATCCATATATTTATATGTACATATTCTTAATCATTCCTTTACAGTTGTGTGTATAAGGTAGTTGTTGTGAAATTGTTAGATTACTTGTTAGATATTACTGCATGGTCGGAACTAGAAGCACAAGCATTTCGCTACACTCGCATTAACATCTGCTAACCATGTGTATGTGACAAATACAATTTGATTTGATTTGATTTCCATATGAGTGTTTTATTACCCATCAAGACAAGTACTAAACGTGAAATTCACAAGTAGCTGAAGTTGAGTCTTTGATGTCCTAGGGGCCTCAGCACACACTAAGCATCTATGAATCTAGTATCCCCACCATTTCACCTCTTCACCAACATCTGCCTAACACAATCTGACAAGTATGAGTTTGAGAGAGAAAGTAAAAAACATAATTTCTGTCTGCTGACAAAAACCTAATCTCTCTACTTTGTAGTCACCTGACTTCGGTCTAGAAGAGCTGTCCCTGTGTACGTGTGTGCGTATCTGTGTGTGTGTGCGTGTGCGTCTTTGTGTGTGTGCGTGTGTGCAGATTTCAGTCAAAGTGCCATGCAGCAATGTGAAATACAAATACGCTAATGTGCTGGGGAAGGCGACCTTGTGAACCCAACCTCTGCCTGATCCACATTCCCCCTATAAATAAAGGATCAGTGCTGCGGCTGCAGAGAACACGCACATATCCTCTCCTCTGGCGACCACAACGTTGTTCTGGAAGCTGTCGCCCAGTGTTAAAATCAACATGGGGACTTCCAGACCAATTCACACACGTGGCATACACACACATACACACACAATTAAGGAGGCATTTTTCAGTTCACTGTAAAGGTGAGCGTAGATTAACTTGAGTGACCCTATTGGTAAATGGCATCATTACCATATATAATACAATGTTTGGCTTCACTTAAAAATGCTGGTGCTCACATTACCATGCCACATTACCAGGACTATATCATGTCTACTACACTGTAATTACAGTGTACGTGCCTTTGTATCTAGCATATAAATACATTGTGTTATACAATACTGCAGTACTATAGTTTCGGTGTGATTTAAGACTATAAGCACAGGACACACCCAGTCTTTATGGCCAAGAGAGCTTTGTTTTCAGCCCAGGCCAAGGCCTCTACACACACACACGTGCGCACACACACACACACCCATTCCAAGTGTCATTCTTTTCTGATAAGTGATCACAGTGTGAAGGAACACAGTACACACAGGGCTGTCCGGCTGAAAATGGAGGCACAGATCCAGTTTTGCTCTGGACATCTAAGCCCTTCTCTTCCTCCACTCTTTTCTCTCCAAGACCAAAATCCCAATAGCTGGCCGGACAGTTTAAACACAAACAGTAAATTCAGCATTTCACATCGTCTACACTGTCACTAAGGACCCAGACAGGAATCCTGGCTTTGACCACCATGTTCAAGAAGTGATTCATAGGACGCTGCTGGTGGTCATGTGTGCGTGTGCAGTTGCGTGCATCCGTCTGTCCGTCCGTCCGTCCGTGTATGTGTATGTCAGTGTGTATGTGTCTGTGTCCGTGTGTGATGCTGGCATTCACACCATGTGCTGACAATGGTGAGAAGTAAGAGGGACACTTTAAAGCAGAGTTCTATGGCAATGTCTTGTCCTCCGTCCCACAGGCATGTTGATACGCTTGTATTGAGGATGTGGAGGTGGTTGTGAAACATTTGGTCCTGAATGATTACTGGTAGTTTAACTGTCTTATTTAATTGGTAGGACACTTTCCAGGGCTTGAAATCCAGCCAAACAATATCAAATGTAACCATCTACTTCCATCTAGTGATTATATAAAAGTACTACGTCTTCAGTACAACTTGCCTGTGAAATATATTCACAAATATTTGATGTAATGCAAAAGCATTTAATTTTTGATATCAGTTGCTAGCACTGGGAAATCTAGAACTGAATACTAAGTATCTATGCCAAGATCTAGAGTTCCTAATGGACCGCTGCTAACCATTACACAATCATTTAGATTTGACCTAATTTATGTCTTGAATGAAGTCTAATCCTTCCGGAGCTACAGTAGCAGCTGAACAAACATTGTATTGCCTGCTTTCCTGCCTACCATTACATCATCAACATAACCTGTATTTTCCTCAGTGACTACATTAGTCTAATTTCATGGATACACCATTTCATCACTAGAGGGAGTGCTGGTATTTCATATGGATCCATCGCGTCACAATATTTCATTCCAATATATGATGACCATGAGGATTCCGTAATAACACTATAAGTACCGTTTACAGGGACTGTCTGTCTGGTATTATCGGTTCTGTGTTATTGTTCTTCACTCTGCCCTGAATTTGACCTCAATAGTCCCCTCCAGCTCTGTGTGTGTGTGTGTGTGTGTGTGTGTGTGTGTGTGTGTGTGTGTGTGTGTGTGTGTGTGTGTGTGTGTGTGTGTGTGTGTGTGTGTGTGTGTGTACTCACAGATGGATTGAACTGTCTCAGGAAGCCTCATGAACATAAATTCACCACTGTCTGCTGTCACAAATAAGAAATCATAGACCTACAGTACACACACACACAACACACAACACACACAAACACACACACAAACACACACACACACACACACACACACACACACACATACATGCACACACACACACACACAGAGACACACACACACATGGTTGCTGAACATACAAAGTCATCCATCTTCAATGAGAGGTGTTGTTCTCAGCAAAAAGCTTTAGAAAAATATCATCAACTACAGACAGTGTCAGGTATGGCGGAAAAACAACCCTCCCATAGGGACCATTGGAAAATATAGAAAACATTCCTAAACGAATGGGGATGAATGATGGATGGATGTGTATGTCTGGACAATGAGACTGAAAGATCAATGCTACCTGCTTGGAGGGAATATTCCCAGTCAGTGCCTTTTCTGATGAATTCTTTATTTTTTATTATTTATTGGAGTGCCAGTCTCATGGATGCTTCAGTTGGCGGGTAAGACGTGTGTGTGTGTGTGTGACCTAGTAGGTCTTTATGCTGACCCCTTACCTCACCAGTAACCATGTATCCATGTTTTATTTTCATTTTCTTCACAGAGAGAAACCAGCCAGCTCCTATTAACAGCTCACCATTTGACAGCGCTGCCATCCGTCCATTTATCGACTGAGGCGTAAAGTGGGGAAGATAACTTTGGTGTGGTTCCCGGGTGGGGTAAGTCTGCTGTAGGATAAATGTTCTGTCCTGCTGCACCGTTCCAATCACCAACATAATTACAAAAAATACATTTGGCAGGAAAACATTTCCCTCAGAGAGCAGTGGTTTAGATGTCCTCTGGTGCAGGTGTTCCCCCCACATGTTGTAAATATAAGTTTGAACACTTACCTGTCACTGTCAGCTCATTCGTTTTAAACTGTTAAAACCCCTCTGCCTTTTTTTCTTACCGTAGCATATAGAATATTTACAAGATTACATCTTTTTACCCCTTCTCAGAGTGTGAAGTCAGCAAGCTAGCACTAATGTCCTTCATATTTCAGCTTGATGGGCAACTATGGCACACACACACACCACACACACACAAAAACACACACACAGCAACAGAACCCTCCCCTTCACAACCTTTTTCTTGATTATTGCACTGAGCTGGTTGCTGCAGACACAGCAACGATGCTGAACGGATTTACCACCTAGGGAGATGTTCTCGGTTTAGACCCACCTCCTCCATCTATAGATCTATTCTCTTCCCTGGTATATGGTTCATTCTGGGCCTTATCTATCTTAACTCTTGACCTCTAACCGCTGAATAATTTACCTTATCTTGTTTGCATTAATGCATTTATCCAAGCTTACTGTTGTAAGACCATTATGGACCGTGGAAGTAAAACTCCTTTCTTTACCTGTGTCTGTGTCTCTGAGGTGTACAGCGTCGTGTATAGAGGTGCCTCACAGTGTGCACATTTGTAAAATGATGAAGATAAAGGCACAAGAACGAATGCCTGGCATGCATCGTCTACCCCTCCTCCCCCACCTCCCTACCTTGCTTTACCTTGTGGCGATGCTGATTGATTTTCTGAGGCACACACTTTTCTCAGGTTATCAGTTGATCAGGTTATATCGAGGGTTGTTATTAATGCGTTGACCTCAGATACATTGCTCACACACACCACACACACACGCACATTATCAATGTGTTTGTCTCAGACACACTGCTCAGGATCAATGCCCACTCTGTCATGATAGCGCTCTAAGGCCTCTTATTCTACGCCATTGATTGGTCGATAGAGAGGCCTGGACCTAACGGCCAGCAGCTGCACTTCAGATGAGTAATTAATGAGCTCAGATGAGAGGATAAACTGGTGGCTCATCCTGGCTTAGTGGGGTGGATACTGCATTGGATATGAGTGAGCGTAGTGGATACTGTAGTGGATCTTAGTGAGTGCAGTGGATACTGTAGTGGATCTTAGTGAGTGCAGTGGATACTGCAATGGATATGAGTGAGTGTAGTGGATACTGTAGTGGATCTTAGTGAGTGCAGTGGATACTGTAGTGGATCTTAGTGAGCGTAGTGGATACTGTAGTGGATCTTAGTGAGTGTAGTGGATACTGTAGTGGATCTTAGTGAGTGAAATGGATACTGTAGTGGATCTTGGTGAGTGTAGTGGATACTGTAGTGGATCTTTGTGAGTGTAGTGGATACTGTAGTGGATCTTAGTGAGTGTATTGGATACTGTAGTGGCTTAGTGAGGGTAGTGGATACTGTACTGGAGGCATGCCATAACGGTAACTGTCTGCTCTGACTACCATAGGAGAACAATATATACTAAGAGTTTTTTTCTTAAGTCTGTAGACATCTTGCAGATTCTGTATTTTGTGCAAGCACACACACACACACACACCTAGACACTCTGGGTTGAAATATCACATCCACCAGCCTGGAATGAACCTGCACTGTTTATGTTGCTGTGGAGTGTGTGTGTGTGTGTGTGTGTGTGTGTGTGTGTGTGTGTGTGTGTGTGTGTGTGCGTGTGGCGTGTGAAAGAGAGACTAACTGAGAGTCAGGGCCGTGTGAATAAAGCCACTCTGGTAATTACCTGGTTCAGGAAAGATACAATATAAAGCTGTGATTTGATATTGTGTCAAAAAGAGGAGTTCCCCCTCCTCTCTCTCTCTTCCTCTATCTCTCCCTTTTCTCTGCCTCTCCGTCTATCTCTCCCTTTTCTATCTCAATTTTCTCCCCCTTTTCTATCTCTCTTTCTCCCTCTCTCTCCCTCCATCGCTCTCCATCCTCTCTCTCTCTCGCTTCATCGCTCTTCTTCCTCTCTCTATCGCGCTCCCTTTTTCTCCCTCTCTCCCTCCATCACTCTTTTTTCTCTGCCTGTCTGCAGAGGAGTGGAGAGACAATATCTCTGTGAAGAAGAAGAATGCACACTCAGCCCCGATGCTGCAGATAACATAATCTTTTTCCACTGAATGAAGCAGGTTGGGGAGAGGTGTGGGAGGAGAGAGAGGGAGAGGGTAAGAGAGGTGCGACATTAACAAGACAATGGCACACTGCTCCAATCTTTCAACTGCACTATATAATAACACCATAAGCTCCTCTGGAGGGCGTGTGCCGTTGTTACTGAGCACAATTCCCAGGTTACTCCACTCTGCTGCAGGGTTTACCCAAACTGAGCATAATATATCTCAACTTGCTGCCCTGCTCTGTAGTAGTTGAAAACAGTATACTTCCTAATTATCTTGGGAACAATGGCTTATTGCCAGGAAGACATGTATTGGTTATGTAATTGTGTCACTGACTTATAGCCTACTGGTTAGACAGGGAGGGACAGGGTTTTAAATATTTGAGCATTTCATCATTATTTAATTTTCTAACATTTGCATACTGAGAGGCATGAAATCAGTCTGGGCAGCTCAAAATGGCAGTCTTGGCAGAAAGATGAAAGGTTTTTCCGTTTCTGAAAAAGTTGGATAATGTGATGACTGCTTTGATTTGATATTGTGTTGGCTAGACTATCTGTCAAAGGTGTTCAGAAAATTTCTGAGGTACATTCTTAGAAAATATTGTTCTAAAATGGTTCTTTGGCTGTCCCCATAAGACAGGTAGAACCATTTTACGTTCTAGTTATAACCTTGTTTCTATGTAGGCTAACTGCCATTTCATACAGTATGAAGATTTTCAATAGCCCAACCAATTTGTTCATTGATGCGGTACATCATTTTACAGCGTTTGATTTGCCGCGGATTAACTACACAGTGCGTAAAAGGCGAGCAACCTTTGTAGGCTATGTCTGGCTGCTGATGCAAGGCATCCGGCAGAGGCGAGGAGTCGGAGAACTACAGTCATCTACACAAACACCTGCGCCTCCTAAATAGTTATGCGGTAACCGCGTCAACGGAACACGCGCTTTAATCATCTACTGTCTGTCACTCGCAGGCTGACGGAGACAACCTTGTGCACCTGCCCGTGTTTTTCTCTGACTCTTAGTGCTGTCTCGCGCTCGACATCAGCAACAACCCGCGCGAGAGTCAATAGGTCCGTAGGCGCCAGAAATCATAGGCACGAGACACCTAGCGCCCTAGACCGTAGCTGAAAGGCGGGAAGGGTCCTGGTGTCAGGCAAAGGTGAGCCCGGAGGTGAACAACTCCAACTGACAAAAAAACTGTCTATTAACCGGAGAATAAACAATAGGAGGATGACTGCTGTGGCGGAGGGCTGAGGGTAAGTTATTAAAACCGATGTCAACATACTCAAATGTGCATGTCACCGCTCTATAGGACCGCTCTTTAGGCTACTGTATGTTTCTACCATAAATTGCCTTTGTGGACATAGGCCTATTGGTTGCATAGGCTATACCACAGCAAAATGTATTTAGCTGGGAATGAAACAATTCTCTGAACTTATTTACTGTCGTGGAGATGTGTTGGTGGGTGCTCAGCCTGTCCAATCCGTCCACACACGGTGAAGGAGAATGTAAACTGAAGTAGGTAACAGTATGCCCTCGGGGTAAGGCTTTCTTTGATACCGTCATGATGTCTGACTTCGATAGTTTCTGAGTCTGGAATAGGCGAGTATCTTAGATCTTTTAAGATTAATACATGGCAAATAGCCTATGCCTGGCTTCAGTCATAGTAGGCTAGCCTCACATTTCTGTTGATATTGACAGCACATGCAGTTGCTTAGTGTTGTCTGCAGTATGGACATTTTGTTTTTATACAGTTTGTTTTGATGATGATGATGTGTCTTCCAGTTCCTCAGCAGTGGCCAATTGTACAGTCATAAGTGAAAGAGTAATGGTAGTAATACCATGATATAACATCGAATGCCTGGCTGACAGCTTCACTGCCTTGCCTTTTTATATGATTCCTGAGCTTTGGAAATCTATTGCAGATAAGCAGGCCAAGTGCTTCACATAGGGCTCATTATTTGATCTGAGGAAATTGACAAAACAAAACATGACATCTCTGAACTGACACAATTGGGAAAGATGTAAAAGGCATCTTTGCAATTCAAGCATCCCCCCACTCTCTCTCTCTCTCTCTCTCTCTCTCTCTCTCTCTCTCTCTCTCTCTCTCTCTCTCTCTCTCTCTCTCTCTCTCTCTTTCTCTCTCTCCCTCTCCCTCTCTCTCTATCTCTCTCTCTTTCCCCCACCTTCTCTCTCATACCCTGCCTGCCTGCTGGGTAACAACTTCATTTGAGCCAGCAGTAAAAGCCAACCAGGCAGTCCCTTCCCTCTCTACTTTCTTCCTCTCTTCCTCCTGCAGGCTAGGCATGGCTTGGCGCTAGCTGCTCTTCTTTTCCAAGCTAATTTCCAATGCCTTTCATGCCTGATGTTTCAACCCTTTGATGTTTCTTCTACTGAAGCGACTGCACTGCACATGCTCTGCACTATGTTAATGCTCTCTGATTGACTTAGGAATCTGTTAATTAACACGCTATAACATTAGGATATCTTTCTCAACTGCAGTGTTCTCACAGCATTGTGTTCTGTGGAGTACAACAGAACAAAGGTTCATAACTTTGGGCTCAAAGTTATGTGAAATCCCATTCTAGGAGCTCCATGGTGGAATTCTTATAATAATGTTGTTAATTGTATCAGCAATACAATGATTGCCGGCTTTTTTTACTCAGTACTTTCATGTGTAGCCTTGTGCCTAAATCAAAGCTATGTAATATGCACATACATCTTCTTTATTTACATTATTCAAATAAATTAACACTGCATTTTAAACATTAGAGGTGGGTGCATTTTTCTGACATTGAGTATATAAAAACATTTAAAGGAAGAAAAATGTAAAATGTATAGATTCTTAATTTCAGTATCTACTCCATATCCTCAATGTACCTCAAATATATGAATAATAAGATATAGTGGTTATACTCTACTACAATACATGTCTTTAGTCATGTGATTACCAGGACCAGTCGGTAGGTGGCAAAGTGCTCTCAGGGATAAAAGCTGATCAATCAAATTATTGTTTTTCTTCATGACACTTTGTTAAAGGCACATTTCACATTTCGCTGCTGCCTCTCCATCTATCTATCTATCTATCTATCTATCTATCTGTCTGTCTGTCTGTCTGTCTGTCTGTCTGTCTGTCTGTCTGTCTGTCTGTCTGTCTGTCTGTCTGTCTGTCTGTCTGTCTGTCTGTCTGTCTGTCTGTCTGTGTCTCTCTTTCTCTCTCTTTCTCTCTCTTTCTCTCTCCCCTCTCTTTCTCTCTCTCCTCTCTTTCTCTCTTCCCTCTCTTTCTCTCTCCCCTCTCTTTCTCTTTTTTCTCCCCTCACTTTCTCTCTCCCCTCTCTTTTTCTCTCCCCTCTCTCTCTTTATCTAGCTCACTCCCCTTTTTCCTGACATTTTAATTTTGTTCTGCTGCTTATGCATTGCCTCTCCTTCGGAGACCTTGTGGTGTCTCTCTCTGTTGTGGTGTCTCTCTCTCTCTTTATGTTAACGTCCATACATATGCACGTAACTTAGACCTCATAAGGAATTTATGTTTCGTCTCTCACACAACACAAGCTAGCATTGTCAATGCAAGAGTTACAGCTTGAACACCAACTTTTCGTGTCCTTACCTGTAATATGTGTTTGCAGATAAACATAAAAAACACGGATACCCTGTTATAAATTATTGAAAAGAAAGCCACGTTCCACTAATGTAGCAGTAGCATTACAGAGAAAAATATATGATGTCGCATGTAGCAGTGAGTTGATGAGATCAATACATGATCCACTAAAGCCTCTCCCTGCGACGTGAGAGTTGTAGTGTATTGTGTCATTCTGGTGCTCTGCTGTCACTTTGATATTAGCCCCGTCTGTCTGTACAGACCCGCCTTGGCTCACTGGAGCTCTCTCGGGACCTGTACCAGAGCTAATCCCTGCCTTGCTGTCTGCTCGGGGACCTACACTACTGTCCTGGTCTGGATGTGGAGGGTGGGGGGGGTTGAAGAAACATCTGTTTCAAGTTCCACATGGTATACACCGTCCAATGAAATGCTTACTTGCTGGTTCGTCCTAAAAAAATGCAGCAACAATAAGAAACTGTAAAATATATGAATGTAAACAAAAAGTAAATGGCTCAGTAGAATATAATACAAGCATAATACAGGAAGGCACAATTTATAGTCAACATTTTACATGTGTTTTTGGGAAGGGGGGGATTGGGGGGCAAGTGTTTAAATTGTGCAGTATTTAGCAATAATAATAAGAGTCTGGTAGCAGCACTTGTGATGTGTGTGTGTGTAGCATGAATGTATACAGTGGGGAAAAAAAGTATTTAGTCAGCCACCAATTGTGCAAGTTCTCTCACTTAAAAAGATGAGAGAGGCCTGTAATTTTCATCATAGGTACACTTCAACTATGACAGACAAAATGAGAAAAAAAAAATCCAGAAAATCACATTGTAGGATTTTTTATGAATTTATTTGCAAATTATGGTGGAAAATAAGTATTTGGTCACATACAAACAAGCAAGATTTCTGGCTCTCACAGACCTGTAACTTCTTCTTTAAGAGGCTCCTCTGTCCTCCACTCATTACCTGTATTAATGGCACCTGTTTGAACTTGTTATCAGTATAAAAGACACCTGTCCACAACCTCAAACAGTCCCACTCCAAACTCCACTATGGCCAAGACCAAAGAGCTGTCAAAGGACACCAGAAACAAAATTGTAGACCTGCACCAGGTTGGGAAGACTGAATCTGCAATAGGTAAGCAGCTTGGTTTGAAGAAATCAACTGTGGGAGCAATTATTAGGAAATGGAAGACATACAAGACCACTGATAATCTTCCTCGATCTGGGGCTCCACGAAGATCTCACCCCGTGGGGTCAAAATGATCACAAGAACGGTGAGCAAAAATCCCAGAACCACACGGGGGGACCTAGTGAATGACCTGCAGAGCTGGGACCAAAGTAACAAAGCCTACCATCAGTAACACACTACGCCGCCAGGGACTCAAATCCTGCAGTGCCAGACGTGTCCCCCTGCTTAAGCCAGTACATGTTCAGGCCCGTCTAAAGTTTGCTAGAGAGCATTTGGATGATCCAGATGAGGATTGGGAGAATGTCAGATGAAACCAAAATAGAACTTTTTGGTAAAAACTCAACTCGTCGTGTTTGGAGGACAAAGAATGCTGAGTTGCATCCAAAGAACTCCATACCTACTGTGAAGCATGGGGGTGGAAACATCATGCTTTGGGGCTGTTTTTCTGCAAAGGGACCAGGACGACTGATCCGTGTAAAGGAAAGAATGAATGGGGCCATGTATCGTGAGATTTTGAGTAAAAACCTCCTTCCATCAGCAAGGGCATTAAAGATGAAACGTGGCTGGGTCTTTCAGCATGACAATGATCCCAAACACACCGCCCGGGCAACGAAGGAGTGGCTTCGTAAGAAGCATTTCAAGGTCCTGGAGTGGCCTAGCCAGTCTCCAGATCTCAACCCCATAGAAAATCTTTGAAAGTCCGTGTTGCCCAGCGACAGCCCCAAAACATCACTGCTCTAGAGGAGATCTGCATGGAGGAATGGGCCAAAATACCAGCAACAGTGTGTGAAAACCTTGTGAAGACTTACAGAAAACGTTTGACCTCTGTCATTGCCAACAAAGGGTATATAACAAAGTATTGAGATAAACTTTTGTTATTGACCAAATACTTATTTTCCACCATAATTTGCAAATAAATTCATAAAAAATCCTACAATGTGATTTTCTGGATTTTTTTCCCTCGTTTTGTCTGTCATAGTTGAAGTGTACCTATGATGAAAATTGCAGGCCTCTCTCATCTTTTTAAGTGAGAGAACTTGCACAATTGGTGGCTGACTAAATACTTTTTTTTCCCACTGTATGTGTGTGTGAATGTCGATGTGGGTGTGTGCATGAGTGAGGGCCTGTGTGCTAAAGTGCTGAAAATCAGAGCAGGTGGTCAGTCCAGTTCAAGTGTTCAGCAGTCTGATGCCTTGTAGATAGAAACTGTCTCTGAGCATGTTGTTATCAGACCTCATACTCTGATACCGTCTGCCCAACGGTAAGGGAGTGAACAGTTTGTGGCTGGGATGTGTGGGGTCCTTGATGATGATGCGTGCCTTCCTCAGGCTCGTTTCCAGTAGATGTCCTGGATGGATGGGAGCACGGTCCCAGTGATGTAGTGGGCCATCTTCACCACCTGCTGGAGGGTCTTGCGGTCGTGGATGGAGCATTTCCCGTACCAGGCCGTGATGCAAACGTTCAGGACGCTCTCGATGGTGCAGCGGTAGAATCTGGAGAGGACCGTTGGTGGCATACCAAAATTCTTCAGCCGCTTTAGGAAGTAGAGACGCTGTTGCGCCCCCTTGGACAAGTGTAGTAGTGTTGTTGCTCCATGTCAAGTCCTCGGTGGTGTGGACATCGAGGAACTTCAAACTGCTGACTCTCTCTACTGCAGTCCTGTTGATGTGGATCGGGGCATTTTCTTTCTGCTTCTTGAAGTCAACAATCAAATCCTTTGTTTTGCTGTCATTGAGGGAGAGGCTGTTGTCCTGGCACCACAATGCCATTTCACTTACCTCCCTATAGGCTAACTGGTTATTAGGCCTACAACCTTGGTGTTGTCTGCACACTTGATGATGGAGTTGGTGTCGTGCAAAGCCACACAGTCGTGGATGAACAGGGAGTACAGCAGAGGGCTGTGGACACACCCCTGAGGGGCCTCTGTGTTAAGAGTCAGTGTGGAGAAGGTGTTGTTGCCAATCCTCACAGCCTGTGGTCTGCCCGTTAGGAAGTCCAGGATGCAGTTGCAGAGTTTGGTGTCCAGACCCAGGGCTCTGAGCTTGTTGTCGAGCTTGGAGGGAACAATAGTGTTGAATTCTGAACTGTAGTCAATGAACAGCACTCTCACATAGGTGTTCCTCTTGTCCAGATGTGATACGGCCGGGTGAATAGAAATGGCATCTTCCGTGGATCTGTTGGCGCGGTAGGAAATGGAATGGCTCCAGTGTGCCTGGCATGCTGGCCTGGATGTGGGCCATGACCAGCCTCTCGGAAGCACATAATTATGACTGATCATTATAAGTCCGGCGAGGCAATATTAATTTGGGCATGTCACTTTTTTTTCTTGGGCACTGAGACGATGGTGGTCTCCTTGAAGCAAGTGTGGACTACAGCCTGGGACAGGGACAGGTTGAAGATGTCAGAGAAGATGCCCGCCAGCTGATCAGCACCACTCTGAGGAGATGGCCAGAGATGGCATCTGGCCCGGCGGCTTTGTGAGTACTCACTCTTTTGAGAGTGGAGAGGGGAGGAGGGGAAAGGAGAGGAGGGGAGAGAGAAGAGGGGGGAGGAGAGGAGGGGGAGCAGAGGAGTAGTGGGGATGAGGGGAGAGGATAGTAGAGCAGAGCTGGGGAGATGTCAGACAATGCGATGTCAAACATCAAAACGTTTGAATTTAGATCTGTGACGGCTTCGTCTCCGAACCTATTTCTGTTAGCAGAAGGGAAGGCACAGACAAAAGCAATTTTATATATTTTGTTCTGTATCATAGTTTCCCTGTATCATAGTTTTTCTGTATCATAAGTTAAACCCTTGCCACTTACTGTATCCTGTAACATAATAAATTCATAAGGGGAAGCATGGCTAAATATGATGTAACTGAACATAATGTATATAGAACATCTATAGATTTGACTCTCCCAAAATATATTTGATTGTACATATGATAATTAATCGTCCTAATTAGGTATTTTATAAATACTAATGATACCGCAACATTGTATTATGTTATCCCTCATAGCACACTGCAAATCACAGTATAATGAAATCTTAACGAGAAGGGAAAACAGACGTAAATGAGTAAGACAAACCATGTAATATCGATAGTCAAAGAGAGAAAGAGAGAGGGAGAGAGAAAGAATGAGAAAGAGAGGAGAGCAGATTAGAGAGAAGGCTTTGATGCCAGTCCCGGCTCTGGGAATACTCCTGTGCCTTGAGGGGAAAACTCCCCTCCTCCTCTCCTCCCCCCACCCCTCACACAGCATCAATAATGAATGGAAGATATCTTGTTCAGTGGAAGGCAGAACTGAGCTGGCATACTGATTTCTTACTTTAATGTTGTCAGTGAGTGAACCTTATGTAAAAGTTGCATCATGGTCTGTGTTTGTTTTGCTTCATTAAATATATGGCTTGTTGGTTCCTGAGTGTTGTAAGTTTATGGTAATAGAAGTATAAGAGTGTGTTAAACAAAAATAATGCACCTTCTGGCCTTTTCTTTTCTCCAAATTCTTTCTCTCAGATGTTTTATTTTTATTTTCTATTTTATTTAACTAGACAAGTAAATGAACACCAAATTCTTATTTACAGTGATGGCCTTCCAAGAGGCAAAAGGCCTCCTGCGGGGACGGGGGCTGTGATTAAAAATACAAATGTAGGACAAAACACACATCAGGAGACGCCACAAGACCTAAGACAACAACACAGCATGGCAGCAACACATGACAACACAGCATGGTAGCAACACAACATAACAACAACACGGTAGGAACACAACATGGTAGCAGCACAAACATGGTACAAACATTGTTAGGCACAGACAACAGCACAAAGGGCAAAAAAGTAGAGACAACAATACATATCGCGAAGTAGCCACTAGCTGTCCATGATTGAGTCTTTAAATGTAGAGATGGAGATAAAACTGTTCAGTTTGAGTGTTTTTTG
This sequence comes from Brachymystax lenok tsinlingensis, assembly GCA_030435695.1. Classification (NCBI taxonomy): domain Eukaryota; kingdom Metazoa; phylum Chordata; class Actinopteri; order Salmoniformes; family Salmonidae; genus Brachymystax; species Brachymystax lenok. The sequence goes on along the minus strand of CM059799.1, from coordinate 22,570,708 downwards.
CATCTCGTTCCAGTAGCTAGCTGCAGTGAACTGAAAAGAGAAGCGACTCAGGGATGTGTGTATTTGGGGACATTTAACAGAATGTGACTGTCAGAAGGGGTGTTGAATCTGGAGGATGAGGGTTGCAGTATGTATCTCAGATAGTACTTGTATGAGGTGACTTATCTCAAGCTCTAAACCGTCAGAGGTAGTAATCATGGGGGGAAGGGTGGGGTATTCTCTTACCAAACCACATGACCTTTGTTTTGGAGGTGTTCAGAACAAGGGCAAAGAAAGCTTGTTGTAGAGCATTTAACACAAAATCTTGGGAGGGGCCAGCTGAGTATAAGACTGTATCATCTGCATATAAATGGTTGAGAGAGCTTCCAATTGCCTGAGCTATATTGAGAATAGAGTGCTTGTATTGCAGCAGCATCTTTACTAAGGTGTTAACTGTGTTTCAATTACATAATAATTATATTGTAATTACATAGTTATTACTATAGTCATTGCTGTGAAATGTACTTTTTTCAAGGGTTATGTTTCCTATTGTGACCTAAAGGTCATTCAGCATTGACTTCCAAATGATTACAATCAAGTTAATTTGAAGTGCAAAACCTCAGTTCAGAGTGTAGTCTACACTAGGCCATGTGGATGAATTAATCAAACATGTGAAGCATGTTTTTCACCTCTTTGCAAAACCATCTATTAAATGCTGATGACACGTTTCTCTGCGTCTGATGGGAGACGAGAAGCCAACGTTAATTCAGTGCGATGGTTATGTTAGATGTGGATCCATCACTGCCTCGTTCATGTTTTGCTACTGAGCTACACTCCCCCTCCTCCTGCATTATAACTATTTTAACAGAGAGAAGAGAAACAGAGGGTGGGGGGAAGGAGAGAGAAAGAGAGAGCGACAGAGAGAAAGAGGAGAGGAGGTGTGGTGGGATTTCTTCTCTCAGCAGATGTTATTTAAAGGGCATGTTATTCTGCTTTAAATACAGTGTTCATTAGCAATGCAAATCACTTCCCATGCTCATATGAATAATCCTCTCTGTTACCTAATGCTCTGGCATCTCTGCCACACGCAACTGTGGTATGGGTATGGGCACACGACTCATACAATAGCGAGAGAGCGCTCGCTCCCTTCTTTCGCTCGCTTTACTCGTTCCCATCTCTCGCTCTTATCTCTCTCTGGTTCCAGGTAGGTTCCAGGTAGGGTTTTCCTACAGTATGGGGACAGCCAAAGAACCATTTTAGGTTTGAGTCATGTCTGTCCTGTTCAATATCTTTAAAGTTAATTTGCCTTGCATGTACACGCATCGCGTTCGAGTCATGTCTGTCCTGTTCAACATCTTTAAAGTTAATTTGCCTTGCATGCACACAGCGTTCATTAACACGTGTACTTCATTTTGTTTATCTGTCGGCCCCAGCCTCAAACTCAGGCCCTGTGTGTAGCTAACTGACCCTCTCTGCCCATTCATCGCCATTTACCCGTTGTTGTTGTCTTATCTGTTTACCCGTTGTTGTCTTGATTTTTTTATTTATTTAACCTTTATTTAACCAGGAAGGGCTCATTGAGATTTGAAATCTCTTTTTCAAGAGCATCCTGGCCAAGATAGATAGCACCAAGTCATTACAAAATTACAGACAAACAACATCAAAAACTAGAAGTAATCTAGTAAAAACCATAGAATTCACAAGAGTATAACAAAATCATAAAACAGCAACTTAAAAACATTGACAGGTCAGGGAATCAGTCTCAAGATCCTTCATCGGTGATTTAAAAATACCAATCGGGACAAGTCTTACTCCTTGTTGTCTTAGCTCTCCCAATCAACACCTGTGATTGCTTTATGCCTCTCTCTATTGTCAATATGCCTTATATACTGTTGTTTAGGTTACCTCTCTTTGTTTTATTTTACTGCGAAGCCCCTAGTCCCGCTCAACATGCCTTAGATGGCTCCTTTGTCCCACCCACCACAAATGCGGAGACCTCACCTAGCTTAACTGGTACCTCCAGAGATGCAACCTCTCTCATCGTCACTCAATGCCTAGGTTTACCTCCACTGTACTCGCACCCTACCATACCCTTGTCTGTACATTATGCCCTGAATCTATCCTACCACGCCCAGAAATCTGCTCCTTTTATTCTCTGTCCCAACGCACTAGACGACCAGTTCTTATAGCCTTTAGCCGTACCCTCATCCTACTCCTCCTCTGTTCCTCTGGTGATGTAGAGGTTAACCCAGGCCCTGTGTGTCCCCAGGTGCTCTCATTTGTTGACTTCTGTAACCGTAAAAGCCTTGGGTTCATGCATGTTAACATCAGAAGCCTCCTCCCTAAGTTTGCTTTATTCACTGCTTTAGCACACTCCGCCAACCCTGATGTCCTAGCCGTGTCTGAATCCTGGCTTAGGAAGGCCACCAACAATTCTGAAATGTTCATCCCCAACGACAACATTTTACGTCAAGATAGAACTGCTAAAGAGGGCGGAGTTGCAATCTACTGCAGAGATAGCCTGCAGAGTTCTGTCATACTATCCAGGTCTATGCCCAAACAGTTCGAGCTTCTACTTTTAAAAATCCATCTCTCCAGAAATAAGTCTCTCACTGTTGTCGCTTGTTATAGACTCCCCTCAGCTCCCAGCAGTGCCCTGGACACCATATGTGAATTGATTGCCCCCCATCTATCTTCAGAGATCGTAATTTTAGGTGACCTAAACTGGGATATGCTTAACACCCCGGCCGTCCTACAATATAAGCTAGATGCCCTCAATCTCACAAATTATCAAGGAACCTACCAGGTACAACCCTAAATCCGTAAACATGGGCACCCTCATAGATATCATCCTGACCAACTTGCCCTCTAAATACACCTCTGCTGTTTTCAACCAGGATCTCAGCGATCACTGCCTCATTGCCTGCGTCCGTTATGGGTCCGCGGTCAAACGACCACCCCTCATCACTGTCAAACGCTCCCTAAAACACTTCTGCGAGCAGGCCTTTCTAATCGACCTGGCCCGGGTATCCTGGAAAGATATTGACCTCATCCCGTCAGTAGAGGATGCCTGGTTGTTCTTTAAAATTGCTTTCCTCACCATCTAAGCATGCCCCTTTCAATAAAAAAGAACAGATATAGCCCTTGGTTCACTCCAGATTTGACTGCCCTTGACCAGCATAAAAACATCCTGTGGCGTACTGCACTAGCATCGAATAGTCCCCGCGATATGCAACTTTTCAGGGAAGTCAGGAACCAATATACACAGTCCGTTAGGAAAGAAAACGCTAGCTTTTTCAAACAGAAATTTGCATCCTGTAGCACTAATTCCAAAAAGTTTTGGGACACTGTAAAGTCCATGGAGAATAAGAGCACCTCCTCCCAGCTGCCCACTGCACTGAGGCTAGGAAACACTGTCACCAATGATAAATCCACGATAATCGAGAATTTCAATAAGCATTTCTCTACGGCTGGCCATGCTTTCCACCTGGCTACCCCAACATTGGCCAACAGCTCTGCATACCCCGCAGCAACTGGCCCAAGCCCTCCCCGCTTCTCCTTCACCCAAATCCAGACAGCTGATGTTCTGAAAGAGCTGCAAAATCTGGATCCCTACAAATCAGCTGGGCTAGACAATCTGGACCCTCTCTTTCTGAAATTATTACTAGTCTGTTCAACCTCTCTTTCGTTTTTGTCTGAGATTCCTAAAGATTGGAATCTCACTCTAGACCCAAACTGTTACAGACCTATATCCATCCTGCCCTGCCTTTCTAAAGTCTTCAAAAGCCAAGTTAACAAACAGATCACCGACCATTTCGAATCCCACATACCTTCTCCGCTATGCAATCCGGTTTCCGAGCTGGTCAAGGGTTCACCTCAGCCACGCTCAAGGTCCTAAACGATATCATAACCACCATCGATAAAAGACAGTACTGTGCAGCCATCTTCATCGACCTGGCCAAGGCTTTCGACTCTGTCAATCACCGTATTCTTATCGGCAGACTCAACAGCCTTGGTTTCTCTAATGACTGCCTCGCCTGGTTCACTATCTACTTCTCAGATAGAGTTCAGTGTGTCAAATTGGGGGTGCCACAGGGTTCAATTCATGGGCCGACTCTTTTCTCTGTATATATCAATAATGTCGCTCATGCTGCTGGTGATTCTTTGATGCACCTCTGCGCAGACAACACCATTCTGTATACATCTGGCCCTTCTTTGGACACTGTGTTAACTTGTTAGGGAGTGTCAGCTGAGGGGTCGGTTTTGGAGAGCCTGGCGTGCCCAAAGTAAAATGCCTCCCATTCAGGCCCAGAAAATAGGATATGCACATACAGTGGGGAAAAAAAGTATTTAGTCAGCCACCAATTGTGCAAGTTCTCTCACTTAAAAAGATGAGAGAGGCCTGTAATTTTCATCATAGGTACACTTCAACTATGACAGACAAAATTAGGAAAAAAAATCCAGAAAATCACATTGTAGGATTTTTTATGAATTTATTTGCAAATTATGGTGGAAAATAAGTATTTGGTCAATAACAAAAGTTTATCTCAATACTTTGTTATATACCCTTTGTTGGCAATGACAGAGGTCAAACGTTTTCTGTAAGTCTTCACAAGGTTTTCACACACTGTTGCTGGTATTTTGGCCCATTCCTCCATGCAGATCTCCTCTAGAGCAGTGATGTTTTGGGGCTGTCGCTGGGCAACACGGACTTTCAACTCCCTCCAAAGATTTTCTATGGGGTTGAGATCTGGAGACTGGCTAGGCCACTCCAGGACCTTGAAATGCTTCTTACGAAGCCACTCCTTCGTTGCCCGGGCGGTGTGTTTGGGATCATTGTCATGCTGAAAGACCCAGCCACATTTCATCTTCAATGCCCTTGCTGATGGAAGGAGGTTTTCACTCAAAATCTCACGATACATGGCCCCATTCATTCTTTCCTTTACACGGATCAGTCGTCCTTTGCAGAAAACAGCCCCAAAGCATGATGTTTCCACCCCCATGCTTCACAGTAGGTATGGTGTTCTTTGGATGCAACTCAGCATTCTTTGTCCTCCAAACACGACGAGTTGAGTTTTTACCAAAAAGTTCTATTTTGGTTTCATCTGACATTCTCCCAATCCTCATCTGGATTATCCAAATGCTCTCTAGCAAACTTTAGACTTGCCTGAACATGTACTGGCTTAAGCAGGGGACACGTCTGGCACTGCAGGATTTGAGTCCCTGGCGGCGTAGTGTGTTACTGATGGTAGGCTTTGTTACTTTGGTCCCAGCTCTCTGCAGGTCATTCACTAGGTCCCCGTGTGGTTCTGGGATTTTTGCTCACCGTTCTTGTGATCATTTTGACCCCACGGGTGAGATCTTGCGTGGGGCCCCAGATCAAGGAAGATTATCAGTGGTCTTGTATGTCTTCCATTTCCTAATAATTGCTCCCACAGTTGATTTCTTCAAACCAAGCTGCTTACCTATTGCAGATTCAGTCTTCCCAACCTGGTGCAGGTCTACAATTTTGTTTCTGGTGTCCTTTGACAGCTCTTTGGTCTTGGCCATAGTGGAGTTTGGAGTGTGACTGTTTGAGGTTGTGGACAGGTGTCTTTTATACTGATAACAAGTTCAAACAGGTGCCATTAATACAGGTAATGAGTGGAGGACAGAGGAGCCTCTTAAAGAATAAGTTACAGGTCTGTGAGAGCCAGAAATCTTGCTTGTTTGTATGTGACCAAATACTTATTTTCCACCATAATTTGCAAATAAATTCATAAAAAATCCTACAATGTGATTATCTGGATTTTTTTCCCTCATTTTGTCTGTCATAGTTGAAGTGTACCTATGATGAAAATTACAGGCCTCTCACATCTTTTTAAGTGAGAGAACTTGCACAATTGGTGGCTGACTAAATACTTTTTTTCCCCACTGTATTTGGTACCATTGGATAGGACACACTCTGAATTTTCCAAAGCTTTTAACCATTTGTCTGTGAGTAAAACAGAACGCATATAGCAGGCGAAACCCCCGAGGAATTTCTGTCCTGGAAAAAGTGATTTTGACACATTGCTCATTTGGGAACCCCTCCCTCATGAAAATGACCATATAAGGGCATATGAATGCAGTACCCATCGCTTCCTTTAGATGTCAACAGTCTGGAGACAGTGTAAGTTTTCATTTTGGATGAATAAGACCAGAGAATAAGAGCAAACCAGGAAGTGTATCTTTAATGTCAACAGTACCCGGCGCGCGCTCCCGTGAAGTCGCGCAGTGTCTTTTTTTTACCATCGTTATCGATCAGTTTATATTCCGGTTGATTTATAATAGTAAATATACGTAAAAGTGTTCCTAAGGATACATTTAAAACTATGTTTGATTGTTCTTGGACAAGTTTATAGACATAAGATGAACGAGTTTGCGTCACGTTTCAATGGAGGAGTGGAGGCTGTCGTTTCTGATTATAACGCGATTTATGGATAAAATACATTACTTTTTCTAACAAAAGAACCATGGATTGTCTTCGTTGGACACTTAGGATGACCTCAGCAGAAGTTCTTCAACAGGTAATTGATTTGTTTTCGCTGTGAAATGTGTTATGTGTGTGCCATGATGGCTAATCGATTCATGGCTATGGGAAAAATATGTGAGGTGCTACCCGAGGAATTTCTGTCCTGGAAAAAGTGTTTTTGACACATTGCCTCATTTTGAACCCCTCCCTATTGAAAACAGCCATATCTGGGAGTAAGATTGCAGTACCTATTGCTTCCACTGGATGTCAACAGTCTCTAGACAGTGTTTGGTGATGTTAGGTTGCTCTGGATGGTAATAGAAGAAGAATTTCGAACTAGTCACCGGAGGTAAACAGAAGAGGAGGCGCGTTCACGGGCTCGCACGCTCTGTGGTTTTTTCCTTTCCTATCGTCCAGTTTGTAATCCGGTTGAAATATTATAGTAAATATACATAAAAGTGTTCCTAAGGATACATTATCAAGGATGTTTGATTGTTCTTGGACAAGTGTATAGGTATAGGTTGAACGCGTTCTCTTCACGGTTCAATGGGCGAGTGGACGCTGTATTTTATGAACATAACACGCCAACCAAACGGAGATTTATGGATATAATAAATTACTTTTTCCAACAAAAGAACCATTGGATGTCTTCGTTGGACACTTGGGAAGCCCTCAGCAGAAGTTCTTCGAAAGGTAAGGGATTTTATATTAGCAGTTTTAATGCGTTTTATGAGACCCGCGTTGGTTATGGATTTATGCTCCCTAAGTAGTTAAGCATCTCCAATCCAAAGTTAAATTTAGAATCGGCTTCCTATTTCGCAACAAAGCCTCCTTCACTCATGCTGCCAAACATACCCTCGTAATACTGACTATCCTACCGATCCTTGACTTCAGCGATGTCATTTACAAAATAGCCTCCAACACTCTACTCAGCAAATTGGATGCAGTCTATCACAGTGCCATCCGTTTTGTCACCAAAGCCCCATATACTACCCACCACTGCGACCTGTATGCTCTCGTTGGCTGGTCCTTGCTACATATTTGTTGCCAAACCCACTGGCTCCAGGTCATCTATACGTCTTTGCTAGGTAAAGCTCTGCCTTATCTCAGCTCACTGGTCACCATAGCAACACCCACCCGTAGCACACGCTCCAGCAGGTATATCTCACTGGTCATCCCCAAAGCCAACTCCTCATTTGGCCGCCTTTCATTCAAGTTCTCTGCTGCCAATGACTGGAACGAATTGCAAAAATCCCTGAAGTTGGAGACTCATATCTCCCTCATTAACTTTAAGCGTCAGCTGTCAGAGCAGCTTACCGTTCGCTGCAACTGTACACAGCCCAATTGTAAATAGCCCATCCAACTACCCACCTCATCCCCATGTTTGTTTTTGTTTTTCTGCTCTTTTGCACACCAGTATTTCTACTTGCACATTCTCATCTGCACATATATCACTCCAGTGTTAATTGCTATATTGTAATTACTTCGCCACTATGGCCTATTTATTGCCTTACCTCCTTACTTCATTTGCACACACTGTATACAGATTTTTCTATTGTGTTATTGACTGTACGTTCGTTTATCCCATGTGTAACTCTGTTGTGGTTTTTGTCGCACTGCTTTGCTTTATCTTGGCCAGGTCGTAGTTGTAAATGAGAACTTGTTCTCATCTGGCCTACCTGGTTAAATAAAGGTGAGCACAGCATTCAGTCTGGTTTAATCAGTTCATGGGACTGCAGCTGCAAATACAACGTGCTCTTTGATGTAGTAACAACTGAATCCACATATCCAGATTCTAATCCCCCTCGCCTAAGGCCATGCATCGAAGGCTGAAAACCATCAATGGATGTTTACTGTGGTTTACTTTTCCTGTTGTGTAAATGTTTTGATGAGAGTAACCTGAGATTTATATAATCAAAGTTTACTCTCAGCAGCAACCAATAGTAAGTGAGTATTTAGTTTTGTAACCATGAATCATATACTGTATTTACAACAGTGCACGTGTGCAATATGAGTCATCCATTCAGTAGCCTATATCTGTCAGAGGTTTTATTGACACCAAGGATTTACATGTAACAGCTTTCACACAGAGGATGTGTGTGTGGGTTTGTCTGTGTGTGTGTGAGTGTGTTGTGTAAAGGGCAGATTTTCTGGCCTAAAACATATGCTCAGAGTATTTGAGAATATACAGTGTATAGGCCTATGTACAGTATATAGATGTAACCTGTTCGGATTGGTCACTCTCTTCTCTTCCTTCTCTCTTCCTCCTGCCATCCTCTGAATTTTCCTCCTGCCATTCTTCTCTCTTGGTGTGTAGGAGATTTGGATTCAGAATTAGGCTAGTCTGATGTTGCTGCTGGTGAGACATTCAGAGCAGCGGTGCAATGCAGTACTTTAGTTTGGAGACTTGCAAACTGAAGACCACAGCAAGAAATGACTACCACAAACCTCTCTCTCTCTCTCTCTCTCTCTCTCTCTCTCTCTCTCTCTCTCTCTCTCTCTCTCTCTCTCTCTCTCTCTCTCTCTCTCTCTCTCTCTCTCTCTCTCTCTCTCTCTCTCTCTCTCTCTCATTCCCTCATCCTCTCTGATGAGTTAATTCTCTCTCATCTGGGGGGTTCTCTAGAGGTAATTGCAGACCCAGTTGAAACACCCTCCCTACACACACACACACACACACACACACACACACACACACACACACACAACGACTCATGTTTCCTTTATTATCCATTATGTATTCGGCCAGCCTTAATGAACCAAACTGAATAAATCTCATTAACAACTGATGAGCGCACTCCAAAGATGTAATTCTCTCTTTTCTCTCTTTGTGGAATAGTTGTTTCTGTAGAGACCTAGGAGACGGCAGGTCTAAGTAACGCTGTCAGAGTTTTAACTACTCTCCTCTTCCTCTTTCATCCTTATCAGTTCTGTTATACTCACATACATTATTTTAACAGTTTTAGAAACTTCAGAGTGTTTTCTATCCAATACTACCAATTGTATGCATATCCTAGCTTCTGGGACAAATCTAAATATATTTTATATTTGAGATTCTTCAATGTAGCCATCCTTGATGACAGCTTTGCTCACTCTTTGCATTATCTCAACCAGCTTGATGAGGTAGTTACCTGGAATGCATTTCAATTAACAGGTGTGCCTTGTTAAAGTTAATTTGTGGAATTTCTTTCCTTAATGCATTTGAGCCAATCAGTTGTGTTGTGACGAGGTAGAGGAGCTATACAGAAGATAACCCTATTTGGTAAAAGACCAAGTCAATATTATGGCAAGAACAGCTCAAATAAGCAAAGAGAAATGACAGTCCATCATTACTTTAAGACATGAAAGTCAGTCAATACAGAAAATGTCAAGAACTTTGAAAGTTTCTTCAAGTGCAGACGCAAAAACCATCAAGCGCTATGATGAAACTGGCTCTCATGAGGACAGCCACAGGAAAGGAAGGCCCAGAGTTAACTCTGCTGCAGAGGATAAGTTCATTAGAGTTACCAGCCTCAGAAATTGCAGCCCAAATAAATGCTTCACAGAGTTCAAGTAACAGACATATCTCAACATCAACTGTTCAGAGGAGACTGCGTGAATCAGGCCATCATGATTGAATTGCTGCAAAGAAACAACTACTGAAGTACACCAATAAGAAGAAGAGAATTTGGGCCAAGAAACATGAGCAATGGACATTAGACCGGTGGAAATCTGTCCTTTGGTCTGATGAGTCCAAATTGTTAGATTTTTGGTTCCAAACACGCGTCTTTGTGAGACGCAGAGTAGGTGAACGGATTATCTCTGCATGTGTGCAGGAGGAGGAGGTGTGATGGTGTGGGGTACTTTGCTGGTGACTCTGTAAGTGATTTATTTAGAATATAAGGCACACTTAAGGAGCATGGCTACCACAGTATTCTGCAGCGATAGGCCATCACATCTAGTTTGTGCTTAGTGGGACTATCATTTGTTTTTCAACAGTTCAATGTCCCAAAACACCTCCAGGCTGTGTAAGGGCAATTTGACCAAGAAGGAGAGTGATGGAGTGCTAGGGCTGGGCGATATGGCCAAAATATCATATGGAATTTTTCACATTTTTGACGGTATGACGGTATTTGACGGTATTAATAAAAGTTCTACATTTGCTTTATGAGTAGTGCGTGACCCTAGGGTGGCAACACATATATTCTAAATTATTTCAATGGGTCTTTCTCCATTCTGATTGTTTTATACTGTTCAATTCAACTTCAACCTAAACTAATTTCCTGCATTTCCATCAATTTCTGCATTTTCTTGCACTCAAAATGTCCACACTGCCACGAAATGTCCTTATTTTTAACCAAATGTTGCAATTGCGATTTAGATCAAAACACTTGGGGAAACATTTGAAATCATGGAAATATAATGTTTATTCTAATTCTATAGTTAGAATGTAATAGTGGGCACTTTGAATACAGCGTTGTTTGACATGATAACGAATGAAAATGCCATGGACGAGTTTTTGTGACAGGGTAGGAACCAAAGTGATGTTCAGTGTTTCCTAGGGGACCCTATAATCTTTGGCTACATTAAATCTTTATTCATATAGCCAACATATTCATGCTTCGTCTATTCCTCTTTGATTTCGAAGATACTGTTGCACAAACAACATGCTGATTTAAGCCTCCACCAGTACTGGTATCATGCTGTATTAGCTAGCTATGTTTGCTCTGACTCAGAACTTTTATTAGATAGTTAGCTAGCCAGCTAACTAGCAATTAGCATTAATGGCTAACACGTTTTAGCTTAACTTGCTAAGAAAATACAAACTAGCTGTTTGCAGTTGTAAGAAACACAAACTAATATTGTAATTATAGACCACTTGTGGATTTATAATAAGATCAAAGTAGAAGCAACATTGTTGTCATCAACATTGTTGCATGTGCTGCATTGACCATGCAGACTGAACGTGTGTCTTGTGGTCAAGCAACAACAAATGCGCTCCTTGAGTGACAGGGGGTGGGACTAGGTCTGTGTGGAAAGCAGCATGGAGAGAGAGAGCGGAGAGGGATGACTCAAGTTGCGGAGTCAACTATAAAAATGGACGTTACACATGGAGTGTCACATTTAACAAACCAAACATTAAAATACCGTTATAGAAGGTCAAGTAAAAACCCAAAACCGGTCCATGCATAAATACCGGTATATAGGTAAATACGGTATACCGCCCAGCCAGATGACCTGGCCTCCACAATCCCCCGACCTCAACTCAATTGAGATGGTTTGGGATGAGTTGGACCACAGAGTGAAGGAAAAGCAGCCAACAAGTGCTCAGCATATGTGGGAACTCCTTCAAGACTGTTGAAAAAGCATTCCAGGTAAAGCTGGTTGAGAGAATGCCAAGAGTGTGCAAAGCTGTCATCAAGGCAAAGGGTGGCTACTTTGAAGAATCTAAAATCGAAATATATTTTGATTTGTTTAACACTTTTTTGGTTACTACATGATTTCATATGTGTTATTTCATAGTTTTGATGTCTTCACTTCTATTCTACAATGTAAAAATAAAGAAAAACCCTTGCATGAGTAGGTCTGTCAAAACTTTTGACTGGTACTGTATGTATTGAAGCCTGCATGTGTGTGTCCATTCTGTATGTGGAGTGTTGAGAGTTTACTGGTGGCAGTATGAGATGTGATTCACCTCTCTCTGAACTGCAGGAGTAGGTGGATGCCAGTGAGACTGTTGGCACATCCTCTCCCTGCCCGTGCCAAGCGTTTCTACCCATACGCCATCCGCCACGTCTGGCAAGGGGCGTCCCTGGCACCCTGCCCAGTACCCTCTCCTCTCTGCTCGCTCCCCAAAGAAGATGGGGATGGAAAGAAAATCCTCTTTAGAGATAAGTGAGCTGCCTAGTACATGTGGAGCCAGATCCATTCAATGTGTTCCTGAAAATCTCTTCCCCATTCAGTCAGTCAATGAGGGAAAAAATTGCTGAGCGTTGCCGTATCAACAAGCCATGCCGTGAGCTCTTTCACCCACCTCTCTCTCTCTCTCTCTCTCTCTCTCTCTCTCTCTCTCTCTCTCTCTCTCTCTCTCTTTTCTCTCTCTCCATCTCAACAAGCCTACTATACCTTCTCCTTTCTCTTTCTCTCTCTTTCTCTCTGGGTTCTCCTTCCTGTTCCCCTGCCCGGCTGCTTCCTGTTGGACTTCCTGTATGGTCACATGACAAGTTCCTCTCAGTCTATTGAATACGACCCTGCTCAGCCTCCCGCACACACACTCACAACTGAGACAGACCAGACCAGATGATGCAAAGACTTGAGGAAAACATGCCTCAGCAATTATTGGCTTGCATTGTCGTTGATTTAATAAAACCTCTGCAGCAGCTAAGGCTATACTGTTGCTATGTACATCCCATCAGAAAAATCCTCTCTCTAGTTCTCTGGAATTTCTCTCAGGATTGATCAACATTTTTATTTCTCTGGAAATACTCTCGGGATTGCTCCAGGGAAAAAGAGGAAAAAGAAGAGTCCTCCACTCGACTCGCAGAACTCTGGAATTTGGTCACTCTAGTCTCTTGAAAGCAGCATTCAAAGGAAGATTCCTAACATTCCGGGAAATGTTCAGAGAACGGGTGGGTTTGATTATGAGGCTGTAATATCACTCAATAGGAGTGGTCTGGTCGGTCACAGTTTCCCCTGAACGCCTGATTACAATGAACCCTTCCTCCTTCTGGATTGACAAGTATTCAAGAACCACCAATTAACTCCATGTCATTTAACTGAGATCAGCTGGCACAGTAGCCTCCCTTAACATAATCTGTTCTGTTGGAATTGGCCTCGATGCTGAACACATTTGATAAAAAGTTCATGATAAACAGTTGATGCTGATACAAACCCTGGTAGAGGGTTATTACGGTCCCATGAGACTTTTGTTTGTGATAACTGGTTAAGAACTGTCTGTGTAGGCCTACTAGTAAGTGGGAGTGTCACGCCCCTGGCTCTGGTGTGTTAGGTCAGGGCGTGACCAATTAGAGGCAGCTGTTGTTTGTTGCCTCTAATTGGGAATCCTATATAGTTTGTTCATTCCACCACCTGGGTTATGGGGGGATTATACTGTGTTTGGGTGTATGTGCTGTGTGCGCGCTACACGGTGTCAGATCATTGTGCTTTGATTGTTTATTTTGTGAGTTTCATTTAAATAAAGATGTGGAACGCAACACACGCTGCGCCTTGGTCCAGTTCTTTAGAAGATCGTGACAGGGAGATTCTCTGTGTCTGTAAAGCACAGGGTCCATGGCGAGAATGTCCCTCCCTTCATCTACAGCACTTATCAAGAATGACAAGAAGATTTTGCATGAATTCTTAGTTAAAATTGGTGACAGATCAGTCAAAGGGGGGGGGCTAGTTCAAACCAGGTCCATCCTAACTGCGACTGAGACAGAGTTTTGTTTCCAGCTGGGTTGATATCAGACTTACAGACAGATAAATAAAGAGACAGATAGAGAAGACTGTGTGTTTAGCTGGGTGTGTGCGTTTGTTTCTAGCTGAAAAAGGGGTCGGTCATTTGTCTGACTGTGACTTGTCAAGCTATATTTTCTCCTCTTCTCAGAAGGGTTGCTGCGATCATGAAGTGCGTTAGGAATGACAGAACGAATTGCCTTTGAACATCAGGAGGGACATTTTTTTTTAGATTCTTCAAACTGACAAAACATTTGTGAAGAGAGAGAGAGATAGCACTGATGCCAACCCGACTGTCTGTCTTATTTATAATAATCATGTATTTAATTCTAAAGCGCTTTTCATAGAATCTCAAAGCGTTTCAAGAGCAAAAAAAACAAACAAGGAATATATCATGACAGGTCAACCAATAGAAGCCAAGTCTTTGAAAGCTGCATCCTCCAAAGATTTAGAGGGTCAGTTTATGACTTGAGCGGAGTGAGCTGGTCAGAGGATGGTAGATGATGGTGCTGGAGTCTGCTGATGATCTTGTAGAGGGCAAGTCTGGGAACCAGCCTGAGTCTTATAGCCACTGGACTTCTCCTCTTCCACTCTGTGTAGCACCACTTGGGTGATGCCTCAGCAGCTCTGGGTGCCAGAAAGCTCACCACACAAAGTTCAGAATAGTAGCCAGTCGTCCTCACTACGAGCTTCAGCACTGCTGTATTCCTCCAGTTCCCATTCCTCTCGCTTCAGGCCACTCCTCAAATGATGTTCTCAGAAGATCAGGAATTGGCAGCCAGGTGAAACAAAAAAGCTGCATTTTTCAAACAAAAACATTAGCTAGCTAGCAAGGGTAAGCCGTCATTGTAAATAAGAATTTGTTCTTAACTGACTTGCCTTGTTAAATAAAGGTTAAAACCCCAAAAGTGTTAACCTGTCAGTCAAAAACACCAGATATATGCATTAAAAACTCAATGTGATCAAAAACAGAAGAGTTGATTAAAAATCAACAATTAAAAACACCTAAAAAATAACTAAATATGTACAAATTTACAGGCGCTCTGTGCTTAGGCTGCTACTAAAGCGCCATGGCAACTTCCAGGTATAACCCTTTTGGTTCCAGGTAGAACCCTTTTGAGTTCCATGTAGATCCTTTTACACAAAACAGTTTTACCTGGAACCAAAAGGGTTCTACCTGGAAGCTGCCATGGCGCCCTAGTAGCAGCCTAAGCACCAAACATAGATAAAAAAATAGTTATCCAATGGGGACAGCTGAAGAACTCTTTCGGAACCCTTTTTTCTAATAGTGTAGGCTGTTGTGCTACTGAATGTGTCATAGTGGAGTGTCAGTGTAAGTAACTGAGCAGGTCATTGGTTTCATCCATATTTTATGCACGATATATTATGCCTGTGATAAAGTCCATCACCTCTACAGACTGAGGCCTGTAGCACATGCACGCACACACATGCACGCACACACATGCACACACACACACACACACACACACACACACACACACACACACACACACACACACACACACGCACACACACACACACGCACACACACACACACACACACACACACACACACACACACACACACACACACACACACACACACACACACACACACACACACACCGCCTCCGACCAGGTTTGAGCAGTCCAGTCAGGTCCACAGGCCCTGAGCACTATCTAAAACATTACACAGATCATCAGGCCTGATCCTCTTTGATCTCCAGCTCACAGCCTCACAGCCCAGAGAATACCTATTGAGCAACTTCACTCCTCAACACTGAAATCTATACTTTGTGAAGGAGGAGGGATCTCAGCAAATGATTCTCAGCTTTGAGAACTCTTTTAAGAGAGGGAGAGAGAGAGAGCGAGAGTGAGCGACAGGGTGAGAGAGAGAGAGAGAGAGAGAGAGAGAGAGAGAGAGAGAGAGAGAGAGAGAGAGAGAGAGAGAGAGAGAGAGAGAGAGAGAGCTTCTAAGAATGAGTCAAGAGCCGATGCACCAAAGTGTCCATACAAAGTGTAAGGACACTTTGCTTTTGCTTTGCTTTTATCCTAAAAACACTTTGCTATGGGCACTTACACTACATGGACAAAATGTGTGTGGACACCCCTTCAAATTAGTGGATTCGGCTATTTCAGCCACACCCGTTGCTGACTGGTGTATAAAATCGAGCACACAGGCATGCAATCTCCAAAGACAAACATTGGCAGTAGAATGGCCGTGACTTTCAACGTGGCACTGTCATAGGATGCCACCTTTCCAACAAGTCAGTTCGTCAAATTTCTGCCCTGCTAGAGCTGTCCCAGTCAACCTTACGTTTTAATTTACATTTTATATTGAACCTTTATTTAACTAGGCAAGTAAGTTAATAAGAACAGATTCTTACTTACAATGACAGCCTACACCGGCCAAACCCGGACCAATTGTGCGCCGCCCTATGGGACTCCCAATCACGGTCGGTTGTGATACAGCCTGGATTCGAACCAGGGTGTCTGTAATGACGCCTCTAGCACTGAGATGCAGTGCCTTTGACCGCTGCAACACTCGGGAGCAAGTGCTGTTATTTTGAAGTAGAAACGTCTAGGAGCAACAACGGCTCAGCTGCGAAGTACTGTAGTAGACCACACAAGCTCACAGAACAGGACCGCCAAGTGCTGAATTTCTTTCTGAAAAATCACCTGTCCTCGGTTGCAACACTCACTACCGAGTTCCAAACTGCCTCTGGAAGCAACGTCAGCACAATAACTGTTTGTTGGGAGCTTCATGAAATGGGTTTCCATGGCCAAGCAGCCGCACACAAGCCTAAGTTCCCCAATGCGCAATGCCAAGCTTCGGTTGGAGTGGTGTAAAGCTTGCCGCCATTCGACTCTGGAGCAGTGGAAATGTGTTCTCTGGAGTGATGAATCACGCTTCATCATCTGGCAGTCTGGCAATGTTCCAACATCTAGTGGAAACCTTCCCAGAAGAGTGTAGGCTGTTATAGCAGCAAATGGGGGACCAACTCTATATTAATGCCTATGATTTTGGATAAGATGTTTGACGAGTAGGTGTCCACATACTTTTTGACATTTAGTGAATGTAAACTTACGTGTCCATGCTTTTGTCCTATATACAGTATTACACTTACATGTGTAGCTGTCCTATGCTTTGAGTGGGTCATGGCCACGGAATCAAGCCAGTGTAGCATCATTTAAAGAGGTCTTCTCCAGTGATCCTTTGAAGAACATACGAGTACAGAGAGAGTGTGACGTGTGTGTTTGTAAGGACATGGGTGAATACATGCAATGCTCTTTTTTTGTTGTTGTGAAATTCAGCAACAGAGAACGTCTAACCACCAAAGGTCAAGGTTACCCAGCAGCCTTGTAACAGGTTGCTTTGCTGTTGAGTAATTGAGGATGAATACAACATTCAACAATGGCCCTCTGAACCTCTGTGTTGACTGTATGCTTCAGTGGGACATGACATACACATACCATTGTCTTATACTATAGGTGTATTGACATGTAATAGTCATTTAATCATATTCTTACTTTGACTCTTTTTCTCTTTCCTGTCCTCCATATACAGACCCTGTTGGGGTGCATACATACTGTAGCTACAGTGCAGACCACATTCTCTCTCACACAGACACTCCTCCCTGCTTTGATCAGGTCAGATTAGATTTCGCTCAGCGCTGATAGATGAATCTCCCTCCCTCCCTCTCTCCCTCCCTCACACACACACACACACACACAGACTCCCCCCCCTTCTCTCACTCTCTCTGCTATACAGGGTGATTGATTGTGACCTTACGTTCCCCTTAGGCATTGTCATTGTGCCATACCATGAAGGATGGACATGAGAACGCAAAGCAATGATCTTTTTCACATCCAGCAGTAGCCTGAAGAGTCTGAATAATTCAATTTGTATCAAACCAAAGCTCTATTTGTCATAGTTGGGCTTGCCGGGGGCACTCTAAGAGTGCGTCCCAAATGGCACTCTATTCCCTATATAGTGCACTACTTTTGACCAGAGCCCTATGGGCCCTGCAGTAAATGTTCAACTTGCAGTGTATTATTAGGTCTAAAACACTTTTAAATTTCAGACTTCCTGCTGTAGCAAACTCTCTCAAATCCTCAAGATCCTACATCTGTATACTATATAGGGAATAGGGTGCCATTTGGGACATTACCTTGTGCTTTTACCCAGCATGCTCTGCTGTGTCGTAGACTGTGGCAAACGTGTCCATTGTCTGGTTCTTCTTATGTTCTGCCTCTCCGTCTCAAAATATACATTTTCTGAGTGATGGCAGGATGACGCTAGCAGGATGCTGGCATTTTAGGGCTGAAAAACAACTGTTATGTCACTGTAACTTTTAGCCAATGCATTGCATTACTACTAAAGGCAAATTTACAGTTGAAGTCGGAAGTTTACATACACTTAGGTTGGAGTAATTAAAACTAATTTTTCAACCACTCCACACATTTCTTGTTAACAAACAATAGTTTTGGCAAGTCGGTTAGGACATCTACTTTGTGCATGACACAAGTAATTTTTCCAACAATTGTTTACAGACAGATTATTTCACCTATAATTCACTGTATCACAATTCCAGTGGGTCAGAAGTGTACATACACTAAGTTGACTGTGTCTTTAAACAGCTTGGGAAATTCCAGAAAATGATGTCATGGCTTTAGAAGCTTCTGATAGGCTAATTTACATAATTTGAGTCAATTGGAGGTGTACCTAAGGATGTATTTCAAGGCCTACCTTCAAACTCAGTGCCTCTTTGCTTGACATCATGGGAAAATCAAAAGAAATCAGCCAACAAAAATTGTAGACCTCCACAAGTCTGGTTCATCCTTGGGAGCAATTTCCAATCGCCTGAAGGTACCACGTTCATCTGTACAAACAATAGTACGCAAGTATAAACACCATGGGACCACGCTGCCGTCATACCGCTCAGGAAGGAGACGCGTTCTGTGTCCTAGAGATGAACGTACTTTGGTGAAAAAAATGCAAATCAATCCCAGAATAACAGCAAAGGACCTTGTGAAGATGCTGGAGGAAACAGGTACAAAAGTATCTATATCCATAGTAAAACGAGTCCTATATTGACATAACCTAAACGGCCGCTCAGCTTGGAAGAAGCCACTGCTCCAAAACTGCCATAAAAAACTGCACATGGGGACAAAGATAGTAGTTTTTGGAGAAATGTCCTCTGGTCTGATGAAACAAAAATAGAACTGTTTGTCCATAATGACCATCGTTATGTTTGGAGGAAAAAGGGGGAGGCTTGCAAGCCGAAGAACACCATCCCAACCGTGAAGCACGGGGGTGGCAGCATCATGTTGTGGCGATGCTTTGCTGCAGGAGGGACTGGTGCACTTCACAAAATAGATGGCATCATGAGGAAGGAAAATTATGTGCATATTTTGAAGCAACATCTCAAGACATCAGTCAGGAAGTTAAAGCTTGGTCGCAAATGGGTCTTCCAAATGGACAATGACCCCAAGCATACTTCCACAGTTGTGGCAAAATGGCTTAAGGACAACAAAGTCAAGGTATTGGAGTGGCTATCACAAAGCCCTGACCTCAATCCCATAGAAACTTTGTGGGTAGAACTGAAAAAACGCGTGTGAGCAAGGAGGCCTACAAACCTGACTCCGTTACACCAGCTCTGTCAGGAGGAATGGGCCAAAATTCACCCAACTTATTGTGGGAAGCTTGTGGAAGGCTACCCAAAACGTTTGACCCAAGTTAAACAATTTAAAGGCAGTGCTACCAAATACTAATTGAGTGTATGTAAACCTCTGACCCACTGGGAATGTGATGAAAGAAATAAAAGCTGAAATAAATAATTCTCTCTACTATTATTCTGACATTTCACATTCTTAAAATAAAGTGGTGATCCTAACTGACCTAAGACAGGGAATTTTTACTAGGATTAAATGTCAGAAATTGTGAAAAACTGAGTTTAAATGTATTTGGCTAAGGTGTATGTAAACTTCCGACTTCAACTGTATATTATAATACCCTCACCACTTTACATCTTGAAAAAGGTTAAAAGCAAAGCACATATGAACATGGTTTTGTCAGACTCATTCATTCCTCGATCTACTTTTAATCTACCAATTGATTATCTCTCAGAACATACATTGTAGACCTTTTATTGATTTTAGGCCTAATATTTAGTGTGTAAGTAAGCCATTTTGTATAGCTTACTGTTCAACTTTAATTTGGGTCCAATCAACAGTGTGTTTTATCTATCTATCTTTCTTTCATTAATTAACTTTTTTACCCTGTTACTTGATGTGCATACACAACTTCGTAAAATACTGATAAAATATAAAACATAAGTATAAAACACCATGGTACTGTCAAATAACTTTGTGACTGATGGCTGTGACCTCTGTGTGAGCGTTGAATGACCTCCTGTAGAAGGTCATGGTGATGAGAAACAGATCCAGGGACAGATGTTCTCTGTCTGTCCATCCATCCACTAAACCTAATAAACATAGCCACTCCACTCATTACAAGTACTCATTATGTAAGGAAAGGCACGTTTACAGAGAAAAATACATGTTGGATGAAGAGTGACCACAGATGGACACAGTCAGTCAGTCAGTCGTCTGGAAACAAGAACTCGAGTGTGTGTGAATGAGTGAGTGTGTGTCTGTGTGTGTTTTTGTGTGTGTGCTATCCATAATTGTCTAGGTTGTTTTTAATCTTAATTTTTATATTTTTGTGTCCTTGTAGTCTACTGTCCCAGGACGCAAAAGCCACAAATACTCAATTTTGTCTCAACAGCAATTTTTTTAAAATTGATTTACAACTCCTCCAGTCTTTCTCTCTCTATATGCGTCTACTCCAGTTTATCCTCTAGCTTCTCCATCTCTCTACTCTCTCCTCTCTGCTTCCGGCCACCTGTGGTTTTAAAGGGGAGGTTTGTTCCACCACCTGTTGACACAGCTTAGGAGCCAAGGAGCCAAGGTAGAGTAGCGGCCGGGCCAGGGTAGAGTAGGGGACAATCGGTTGTGATGACTGGGGTTCAAGCCAATGAACTTGTCACAAGAGCGTTTGAACAGTTATAGGACAAGGTTGCGATTATCCCACAGTCCTACTAGTCCCCCACCAAATAAAAGCATCTAATGGTGATCTAAGTCATATTTAGTTTAGTTCAATACAGTGTGCAGGCCTACTTACTGGTTTTTAATACAACAACGAGTCTCACAACAAGCCAGACTCAAAGTGTCCTGCTAGCATGTAAGTCGGACCAAACAAGAATACAATGATGGTGATTTTGGATGTTAAGCTACATGTTCATCCTCAGGGTAGTAACTGAAAGGTTGCTGGTTCAAATCCCTGAGCCGACTAGGTGAAAAATGTGTTTAAGTGCCCGTGAGCAAGGCACTTAACCCTAGTTCCTTCTGTAAGTCGCTCTTATCTTCTAAATGACTAAAATGTAAATGTAATTTCATAAAGCCAATCAGAAATTCCATCCTCTCTGAGTTATTGACCCTTACTGTACAACCACATCCACCGCTGAATACAATACTGTTACTTAGGCATAGATTATACCTCTCTATCACTTATATTTATGTTGTCTGAGATCACGTTGGATGTCTACCGAATGGCACCTTATTCCCTTTATAGTGCACTACTTATAACCAGGGCCCATAGCATGCCATTTGGGATTTAGCCATTGAAGAAATGGCTTGACTTGAGTACCACATTCTATTGCCCCACCAGGGGCAGTTAGGTTTTATTTCACAATGTGTGGCTCTGTTAGCAGCTTAGTAAATTGAGAAAGCAGTTTGGTAGGGTGCTGTTCGTGTGTGACCCCTGAGCTAGCTCAAGTGCAACCCATGTTATGCCCTTTGTAACCCTTTTGGACATGGAGTTGGCAAGGTCATTCAAGAAGTCAGTGCTTGTATTTACTTTCTGTCATGGAGTAAAATATATCTTATATTTGAGATTCTTCAAAGTAGTCATGCAAAGGGCCTTTAGGCCAATCCTTTGGATCTTAGCTTTAGTACGACCAGCCAGTTCTACCCAGAGTATGTCTCACTCTTTATCCTGATTAGGCTATTTGTCTGCAATGCTGATTTTTGTGGCATTTAAATGAGTATTAAGGCGTGTGGTTTGGTTAGCCCAAAGACACAGAGAGAGAGATGGATGAGGCCTAGGGGGCAGCACGGGACATCACTTCTCCTGGGCAGGTCAATACGGGAGCTCCCTGTCTAACACCATTGATAGGGGAAGAGGAGTGTGAGTGTGTGTGCGTGTATGTGTGTGCTTACGGGTGTGCGTGAGTCAGTGTGTGTGTTGTGTGTGAGGCGGTATCTATCACACTAAGCAATTATACTTCTGTAATTTATTTCATATTTTCCATTCTAAATGTCACACATGGATAATTTGTTTTGCACTCTGTGATGATATGGTTTAGTTTGTCGTTATGTAAATGAATAACAGATTGCTCTAGTATCTTTTAAATGTCAAGATGTCATATTATATGTTGTGAAGGATCTTTCGTGTTATTTTGCAAACTGATTGCATTGTGTTTGTGACTTTGATGAGCTCAAAAGTTCTCAGAGAGAAATACTGTATCAGCATTTAGACAAACAAACAGCTCACTCAATAGGAGTGTGTGGCTGTACACACGTTTGTATGCGTGTGGGGGTATGTGTGTGCGTGTGTCCGTGTTTGTGCGTGCATGCGTGTGTGTGTGTTTGTGTGTGGCTGGTTAACATATAGCCTGTCTGGTGATCTTGATATGAATTACATCTCTAAGTACAGAAGATGTGTCTCCAAGTGTGCTGTCATACAATTGAAAAATGTGTATCATCTTATAAAGTCAGTGCTTTATTATTATTACATTATTAAAACGTGTGAGTAAAACTACTGAGATGGTATTCAATAAATACATTGCTTAATCATCTTTTCATGTTGTAATTCAAAATATTTGTTATATATTTTTGTAAAATGTATTGTTATTTTTTTATCTGCCCTTTTTCTCCCCAATTTCATGGTATCCAATTGGCAGTTACAGTCTTGTCTCATCGCTGCAACTCCCATACGGACTCAGGAGAGGCAAAGGTCAAGAGGTGTGCGTCCTCCAAAACACAACACAACCCAACCACACGACACTGCTTCTTGACACAATGCCCACTTAACCCGGAAGCCAGCCACACCAAAGTGTTTGAGGAAACACCATACACCTGGCGACCGTGTCAGCTTGCACTGCGCCCGGCCCGCCACAGGAGTCGCAGGGACAAGGACATCCCTGCCGGCCAAACCCTCCCCTGACCCGGACGGCGCTGGGCCAATTGTGCGCCGCCCCATGGGTCTCCCGTTTGCGGCTTGTTGCGACAGAGCCTGGACTCGAACCCAGATTCAAATCCAGCGATTGTCTTGGATTAGGTTACTTATTAAGCTATTGTTGTTATATTTAACTGTTAAAATAGGGCTCCAGAACAGTTTTTTTCAATAAAGATGAATTTGCTTGCATCTTTATGTGCATTAGGTGATAGAGCAATGACTCTGGAATAAAAGCAAAATATGTGTGGGTGGAGAGAGGGTTGGTTTTACAGGTTTACTCGCACTGGATTCTCAGTACTGCATATATTCTTGGCTATCGTGCCATGTCTGTGTCAGGGTCGATTGTAAGTTAAACTTAGGTATTCATTTATGGGCAGTGTGAATTTTTACTGTCACTCATTAGTGGCCGTTATAATCTATGTTCCTTTTTCTTTCTTCCTTTTTTGTCAGAATAAGACAGGATATAATGAGGACTACATGAAATATGTCTTGCATGTAATGGACATAAAGAATTGGTCTTGCGATATACAGTACCAGTCAAAAGTTTGGACACCTACTCATTCAAGGGTTTTTCTTTATTTTTACTATTTTCTACATTTTAGAATAATAGTGAAGACATCAAAACTATGAAATAATACATATGGAATCATGTAGTAACCAAAAAAAGTGTTAAACATCAAAATATATCTTATATTTGAGATTCTTCAAAGTAGCCATCCTTTGCATTGATGAAAGCTTTGCACACTCTTTCCCAAACCATCTCAATTGGGTTGAGGTCAGGTGATTGCGGAGGCTAGGTCATCTGATGCAGCTCTCCATCACTCTCCTTCTTGGTAAAATAGCCCTTACACAGCCTGGAGGTGTGTTTTGTGTCATTGTCCTGTTGAAAAACAAATGATAGTCCCACTAAGCGCAAACCAGATGGGATGGAGTATCGCTGCAGAATGCTATTGTAGCCATGCCGGTTAAGTGTGCCTTGAATTCTAAATAAATCACAGACAGTGTCACCAGAAAAGCACCCCCACACCATCAGACTAGACTGTAAACTCTCCTTCCAGACACACATTAAATATCTCCAGTCCATAATTAAATCCAGAATCGGCTTCCTATATCGCAACAAAGCATCCTTCACTCATGCTGCCAAACATACCCTCGTAAAACTGACCATCCTACCGATCCTCGACTTCGGCGATGTCATTTATAAAATAGCCTCCAACACTCTACTCAACAAATTGGATGCAGTTTATCACAGTGCCATCCGTTTTGTCACCAAATCCCCATATACTACCCACCCTTGCTTCATACTCGTTGCCAATCCCACTGGCTCCAGGTCGTCTACAAGTCTCTGATAGGTAAAGCCCCACCTTATCTCAGCTCACTGGTCACCATAGCAGCACCCACCCGTAGCACACGCTCCAGCCAGTATATCTCACTGGTCACCCCAAAAGCCAATTCCTCCTTTGGCCCGCCTTCCCTTCCAGTTCTCTGCTGCCAATGACTGGAACAAACTACAGAAATCACTGAAGCTGGAGACTCATATCTCCCTCACTAGCTTTAAGCACCAGCTATCAGTGCAGCTCACAGATCTCTGCACCTGCACATAGCCCATCTGTAAACAGCCCATCCTATTATCTCATCCCCATGCTGTATTTATTTTTTTATCTTTCTCCTTTGCACCCCAGTAACTTGCACATTTATCTTCTGCACATCTACCATCCCAGTGTTTAATTGCTATATTGTAATTACCTCGCCACCATGGCCTATTTGTTGCCCTACCTCCCTTATCTTACCTAATTTGCACTCACTGTATATAGACTTATTATTTATTTTATTTTATTTTCTACTGTCTTATTGGCTGTATGTCTGTGTATTATGTGTGTAACTCTTTGTTGTTGTATGTATCAAACTGCTGTGCTTTATCTTGGCCAGGTCGCAGTTGTAAATGAGAACTTGTCCTCAACTAGCCTGCCTGTTTAAATAAAGGTAAAATAAAATAAATAAACACCTCCTCCTCCTACATGCGTCACGGTGGGAACCACACATGCAGAAATCATCTGTTCACCTACTCTGTGTCTCACAAAGACGCAGTCTAATGTCCGTTGCTCGTGTTTCTTGGCCCAAGCAAGTCTCTTCTTCTTAGTGTCCTTTAGTAGTGGTTTCTTTGCAGCATTTCGACCATGAAGACCTGATTCACGCAGTCTCCTCTGAACAGTTGATGTTGAGATGTGTCTGTTACTTGAACCCTGTGAAGCATTTATTTGGGCTGCAATTTCTGAGGCTGGTAACTCTAATGAACTTACCCTCTGCAGCAGAGGTAACTCTGGGTCTTCCTTTCCTGTGGCTGTCCTCATGAGAGCCAGTTTCATCATAGTGCTTGATGGTTTTTGCGACTGCACTTAAAGAAACATTCAAAGTTCTTGAAATGTTCTGTATTGACTGACCTTCATGTCTTAAAGTAATGATGGACTGTCATTTCTCTTTGCTTTATTGAACTGTAAAATGTATAAAATAGTAAAATAAAGAAACACCCTGGAATGAGTAGGTGTGTCCAAACTTTTGACTGGTAGTATATGTAAAATGTGTATGCAAAATGTGTATGTAAAATGTTTATGTAAAATGTATTTATATGTAGCAGAAAAGCTATAAAAAACAAACAAGATATGTGTCCTCCGAAGAGGGATGGATTAATAAAAATAAAAAATATCATAGGGTAATTTATTTGGGTCTGATTCATAGGGTAATTTATTTGGGTCTGATTCATAGGGTAATTTATTTGGTGCTGATTCATAGGGTAATTTATTTGGGGCTGATTCATAGGGTAATTTATTTGGGGCTGATTCATAGGGTAATTTATTTGGGGCTGATTCATAGGGTAATTTATTTGGGACTGATTCATAGGGTAATTTATTTGGTGCTGATTCATAGGGTAATTTATTTGGTGCTGATTCATAGGGTAATTTATTTGGGGCTGATTCATAGGGTAATTTATTTGGGGCTGATTCATAGGGTAATTTATTTGGGGCTGATTCATAGGGTAATTTATTTGGTGCTGATTCATAGGGTAATTTATTTGGGGCTGATTCATAGGGTAATTTATTTGGGACTAGTAGAAATGCAAAACACATTAGCTAGTTCGCTAACTCTAAACATAATACTCACTGCTAGTATTAATCTAATTAACAGTAAATGTTGTATGTCCCCCCAAAGTTGGCCAATGCAGTTGGCCAATGCAATTGCAGTGGCCAATGCGCATTTAGCGTGCTCTGTATCTCAAAGCCATATAAAATATCTTGGTTGTAAAAATGTTGCTATTGAGCTCAAAATTGAGAGCTAATAAATAAAAAGTATACCTACAGAAAGCCGATAACCTCCCTTCTTCGACTATGACAACAGGATAGCTGTGTTTTCCCCTCAATAGGAATTAAAGGTATACAATCAGAACACTTTTTTTCTCCCAGAACATTTTATTCCCCGGGAAAGAGAGAGAGAGAGTGGCTTGCCCGACACAGCAGCAGGCCCTAGAGAAACAGGTACAGCTTCAAGGGCTGTACTACTTTCATTACAGGAGTCATGAGGATAATGTACTTTACAGTTTGACCAAGTCATGGTTTTAGCGTCTTAAAAAATATGTTTAGAGTGAGGTGATCATGCAGAATGTGCAGCTTGCATTGATGCGACCAATTAAAATGTAACTCGCACAGCCCCCCCCCCTCAAGACACTTTTTATAGTCTGGATTTCCCCTGATTGTCAATGCGATTAAAATGTGGGTCAAAAGGGAAATAAAAGTATCCAAGTTTTTCAGGGCGAAAGACACTGTCAACTCGCGCCTGCCGAACACCTTCTCTCGCTGTCGTTAACGGAATTGTGTGAAAGCAGTGCCTGAGAGGCGGGGGCAAAGGTCCTAGCTAGTTAGCTACCTGTGTCACCCCCGCCTCTTCTTCTTCTTTGGGGTTTGACAGCGGTTGGCTTACAATGTTCTCGTCCATTACTGGAGCGCCCCCGTCTTCCACCTGTTTACCGGAGTCCTAGCTTAAAAGTGGGCCAATAGAAGTATAAAGAGGAGTTCCTGCAGATGCAGGAATGCCCACATGCAAGAACGCTGCATTTACACCCTTCTCCAAAGCGCAAAATGTGACTAAATGGTCTGGAGCCCTACATGGTCTGAAGTAGACTTAGGGGTCCAGGTGTGTTTAGGGGCCAGAAAAAGGTAGGGGAGGGATGGGTGGATAGATGGATAGATGGAAGAACGGAGTGAGTTATGTGATTGTTATACACTTAGCAGATTTTAAATCCCGTAGTCATTTGCCCGACGACCCTTGCTTTTAAAGTTGGTGACATCACTGGGACTGTCTACAATCTCTGGTTAACCCCTGTATGTGTGTGTGTGTAGGTGTGTGTGCGTGTGTGTGTGTACATGTCTACGGTTAACCGCTGTAACTTTAGGGAACACCCACAGTGAGAGTCAGTCTCCATTCATTTGGACCAGGGAGAAGGACAGGAACTTGATGTGCATCTCGACACATATGGAAGCAATCTCGGACATTCCAGCTAGATTAAAGCATGTTTTGAGAAGGCCTTTCACTAGCCCTATTTCTGGCCATGGTGAATAGAGTTTCAAAGAAGGTAAAGATTCAGTTACTGTTAATATGGGCCTGGGAGAGGAGTGAAACGCAGGTCAGAAGAGAGAGAGGGAGAGAGAGAGAGTGAAAGAGAGTTAGAGAGAAAGAGAGATTCAGAGAGAAAGAGAAAAAAGATAGGGGATTGTGAAAGAAAAGTCTGTAACAGAGAGAAACAGAAGCTGTGTTTGAATGCCCATACTAACATAATGTATACTACATATTTAATTAGTATATACTACATACTATATACTAATAGTTCATTTTAGTATACTGTAAACGAACTGTATGCTTTCAGTGGGCGCTCTGCTGGCCGGGGAGTAGGGTCGATTTGAGCGTTCTGACCTTACAATTGCAGTCAAGCACCCAAGTTAACTTTGGCTAGCTATTTCCAGACACAAATGAGAGAACCCCTCACTCTGACCATTTTACTTGCCCTAGCAGAGCTGGTTAGGCAGTTTTCATGTTACTCAGAGCGTTGGTGACTGTAACTGTGCTGCTGGCAACAATTTAATTATGCTTTTTGCCGATGTTTACTGAAACCGGTCATATTCAACGAGTGTTGAGCATTCGTAAATTCATCAGTTTTTCTGCGTTCTGGTACACTCAGACGAGAGGGCTCTGAAATTGGAGTAGATAGCCAGTGCGAATTCACGAAAGCACCCGAATGTCCATTCAGATCGCAAAACGACTACACCACTTACAGTAGCTAAGCTAAGAATGACGGGAATAATCAAGTCAATAAACTTGGGTAATTAGTTAGATAGCATATAGTTAATATACTGGAAAGTTTGATGTATTAGTAGCCAACTAATGTTAGGTCGCTAGCTAACATACCGGTACATACTGCTATAATGATATGCTATGTGTTTCATAAGGATAGAGTAGCTAACAAATTTTCAGCCAACATAACGTAAGGTAACTTATTTGAAAAGTCATGACTTTATTACATTGCTCAGCATTTTCTTAACATTTGTAATAATTAGTTAAAGCAATGAATTTGTATCCACTCTTGTTGGACTTCGGCTGCATATTTTCCGCCATTTTTGTTCAAATCTGAAAACGATGAGAAGCCAAGCCCATTTTCGAAAAATTACATTATGGGCCCTAAAAGCACGAAAATAGTGTCCACTGCTTGTACAGTATACTGCAAATTTTGGTGAAAGTTGTACGGCGAACTTTTGGCATACTAACTATATCCATACGATGACCAATAAGCATACTATATACTCAATTTACGTCACAAATAGTATGGTTAGTGCGGTTAGTATGAGTATTTGAACACAGTTAGAGTTTTAGTCGTTCATTATTCTATTGGGTGATTTGTATGAATTGATTTAATGTTTCAATTAGGAAGATCATTATTTCCCTCTGCATTAGAATTCACTAAAACATGCTTAATTGCGTTTGGATGGTTGGCGCAAAGAATGTAATGTTCTAGGAACATTTGGAAATAATAAATAAGTAAGATGTTATGTTCTGAGTCACACGTTCAACATGTGAGGTAAGGAAAAGTTCACAGAAACGTCCCGCTGTTTTGGAAAATGGGGATTTTTCTCCCCAAATCCCTCAGAGGTGTCAAGAGAAATGTATTCACAGTATTTATGAGCATCTTCACCAAGGCAGATGTTCTCTTCCTTGACACATCAAGGACACGGTAGTCAAAAAACAAAGAGACAAAACCCCTATTAGTGATTTTGGGGGGATAATTTGACACCCCTTCTGAGTATTCACCAGAGACAGACATTATTTTATAATTTTTTCAATTAGGTCTGAATTTGTAATGCATTGCATGGACAGCTCTTTTATCTGTAATCATGGCTATCAGATAATTTTTTATGCCTTTAAGCATGTATTAGGTTGTTATTTAAAAACTCCTTATAAAGACCAATGAGTCTCCACTGGGATATTGAACTGCTATACTGTTGAGAGGGAAAGAGAGAAAGAGGGAGGAAGAGAGCGAGAGGTAGAGAGAGAAAGAGAGAGGACACACACACACACACACACACACACACACACACACACACACACACACACACACACACACACCTTTAGACTTAAAGGTCTGCTAACATTCCGACACAGCCAGTGAAATGGATCCCATAACTGAACAAATTAGAAGCGTAAGAGTCTCTGTTCAAGGTTGTTTGAATGTCACATGTAAGTGCTCTAATACTTTACACTCTGCACTGATTTGATAATGAAATAGCTGTTCATATTTTCAGGATATCTATAAATACTATGACCTAGGTCTCCTGTGTTCCACAAGACTGCATTAACCCGCTGAGTTTGGGGAGATAACTTAAGTCTTCAAGTTTCAGGCAACGTTACGCATTATTCGAGCATGGTTCACAAAACATCATAGGTCGGGTCCACATCATTAGACCCTACATACAGTATGTTTGAGATCTTTCAATTCCCTTCCCCTTGCTCTCTTCTGTTTACTCAGCGAGAGCTTCTTGTTTATTTGTTTATTTTATGTTTGTCTGAAGGTTAGTGAAGAAAACATTTATCTTTATTCCCTTTCGAGACAAACACAGATCTCTGAAAACAGTCTCTCTCGCTCTCTGGTTCTCTATTTCTCTCTCTATTTTCCACTCACTCCCTCCCTCTGTCACGATCTTCTAGAGTGACGGACCAAGGCGCAGCGAGGTATCCAGTATACATACTTTATTTATGTAACGTAACTGGGGGGGAAAAACAATAACCGAAACCGAACGATTGTCATGTCATAACCACTTAAGCTATGAACCTAACAATAACCCACCAAACCCTAGTGCAAAACCACAAACATATATATGGTTCCCAATTAGAGGTAACGACACTCAGCTGCCTCTAATTGGGAACCATTAACCCAACATAGAAAATCACACCTAGAACCTAAAAACCCTACACGAAAAACGAAACTAAACACGCCAGCCTGTAAAACTCAGGTCTGGACGTGACAGTCTCTCTCTCTCTCTCTTACCTTTTTATTTCACTGTTCTCTCTCTTTTCCCATCTCCCTCTCTCCTACTCTATTTCTCTCTAATTCTCTCTTTATCTTTCCTTCCTTCTCTCACCTTTTTCTTACACTGCTTCCCCCCACCCCTCTCTCTCTCTCTCTCCCCTTCTCATAATAATGTTGAAGGCTGTAGGAACAAAGGCGTTCAATGATTAACTGTCCCTATCCTTCCTCTTCTACCTGAGTTAGCTAATGTTTTAACTCTCTGACACGGGAAATCATCCTCTTAATGACCAATGTCATCAGCGGGCCAACAAATGATCATCACACTGACACGCTACATAGATTATACAGTCATATCAAAACTACTTAGACATTCACACTTGAATATTAACTAACTGTAAATGAATGTTAGTAGCAGCCATTTGCAGCACTGCTCTATATAATTGGATTTGCTTTCGTGCGTTGTGAATGAACGGCTTAAACATTATGGCTCCATCATTGTATTCTCTGCTCATATGAAATAAAAGGTTATCCATAACTTGCCAATAGAAATATAGTTAATTTATCTGTCCCTTGTATGAATGAGTGACTGGAAGAACTCTCATTACAAAAAATAAGATCCTATTACTCTATGTGAACTTTTAGATATTTGATGACCATGAATCACTGTTGCCCCTGATGATTAATGCCTGTGTGTGTGCGTGCGTGTATGACGTTGATTGTTTGTCCTTCCTTTTCCTATAGAGGAATTTCATTTTGACGTTCTCTTCAGAATTAGTTTAGTCCTTGGGGTCAAATAGAGTTGACTTTTTAAAACAATTTTTCTGACTGAAGGCTTTCTGATATGTCACTGTACACTAGTAAGCATATAAGGGCTTTGTCAGGTCATATCTTGAATACCATCTTGATCACAGAGACTTTATCATGACAATATACTGTATTACTGCTATGTGTACTGAGTGTGATATGTATTTATTTCAGAAGAACCATAACAAGCCCAAACTAAGTCACCCTGACTAAAATGGCTTTGCTCAAAACCAAACACAAATGAAGATAAACACAGTACCAATAGACTGTAATTTTTCCGCCATTTAATCAGAGACATGGGGAAAC
The DNA here is from genome assembly GCA_030435695.1 of Brachymystax lenok tsinlingensis. Taxonomy (NCBI): domain Eukaryota; kingdom Metazoa; phylum Chordata; class Actinopteri; order Salmoniformes; family Salmonidae; genus Brachymystax; species Brachymystax lenok. Next base: position 22,538,827 of record CM059799.1, on the reverse strand, counting down.
TCACGTGTATTACAGTAACCTACACTACCAGCCTGAACGCCATCTGTTCAGCTGAGATGGGTGTTGAAAAGTAGACAGCATATGTTTTCCATAGCCCCGCTTGTCAACGTGAGTCTTAATATTTCAGAGGCTGTGTGTGTGAAACCACCAGCCACAGCACTTTCTATGGGTTTGTGTGTGTGCGTTACTTCAGGCAGCTGGAGCTTCATTACAGAGTGAAGGCCCTTATCGTGTGTGTTTTGAATCAGTCTCTAGTCTAGTGGAGAACAGCTAACAGGTGGGGACAAGTCTTGAGGCGCTGCGTATGAACAGTGTTGGTGTGTGTTATCGTGAGTGTGTGTTTGTGTGCAGCTCCCTCTGGTAGCCAGCTAACTTCCCAACATATTTTTCCCATCAGACCTGAGATTTGAAGCAGCATCCCTCTGACTGCTGGCCTGCCTCTCTAACCTCCAGGCTACCTGCCGCTCCATCAAACATTGATGTCCGCTTGTATTTTCATGCTTTGTATCAAACCAGTGGGATTCCTCCTTCCAAGTTATAAACTTATGACTTATTCATCCATGGTGAAATTCAAACATCTCCCAAAAACTTCCTGATGATGAGAAGAATATTTGGTGGAAGAGGATGAAACTGACTCGTGATTCCTACTGGATGTGTTTGCGTTTTCAATTGAGACAACAGCTATTATTACATATTTATCCCTTTTAATTTATAATGAGATTAATAAAAGAGTCAGTATCTACTATACAGTGAGGGAAAAAAGTATTTGATCCCCTGCTGATTTTGTACGTTTGCCCACTGACAAAGAAATGATCAGTCTATAATTTTAATGGTAGGTTTATTTGAACAGTGAGAGACAGAATAACAACAAAAAAATCCAGGAAAACGCATGTGAAAAATGTTATAAATGGAATTTCATTTTAATGAGGGAAATAAGTATTTGACCCCCTCTCAATCAGAAAGATTTCTGGCTCCCAGGTGTCTTTTATACAGGTAACGAGCTGAGATTAGGAGCACACTCTTAAAGGGAGTGCTCCTAATCTCAGTTTGTTACCTTTATAAAAGACACCTGTCCACAGAAGCAATCAATCAATCAGATTCCAAACTCTCCACCATGGCCAAGACCAAAGAGCTCTAGGATGTCAGGGACAAGATTGTAGACCTACACAAGGCTGGAATGGGCTACAAGACCATCGCCAAGCAGCTTGGTGAGAAGGTGACAACAGTTGGTGCGATTATTCGCAAATGGAAGAAACACAAAAGAACTGTCAATCTCCCTTGGCCTGGGGCTCCATGCAAGATCTCACCTCGTGGAGTTGCAATGACCATGAGAATGGTGAGGAATCAGCCCAGAACTACACGGGAGGATCTTGTCAATGATCTCAAGGCAGCTGTGACCATAGTCACCAAGAAAACAATTGGTAACACACTACGCCGTGAAGGACTGAAATCCTGTAGTGCCCGCAAGGTCCCCCTGCTCAAGAAAGCACATATACATGCCTGTCTGAAGTTTGCCAATGAACATCTGAATGATTCAGAGGACATCTGGGTGAAAGTGTTGTGGTCAGATGAGACCAAAATGGAGCTCTTTGGCATCAACTCAACTCGCCGTGTTTGGAGGAGGAGGAATGCTGCCTATGACCCAAGAACACCATCCCCATCGTCAAACATGAAGGTGGAAACATTATGCTTTGGGGGTGTTTTTCTGCTAAGGGGACAGGACAACTTCACATCAAAGGGACGATGGACGGGGCCATGTACCGTCAAATCTTGGGTGAGAACCTCCTTCCCTCAGTCAGGGTATTGAACATGGGTCGTGGATGGGTATTCCAGCATGACAATGACCCAAAACATATGGCCAAGGCAACAAAGGAGTGGCTCAAGAAGAAGCACATTAAGGTCCTGGAGTGGCCTAGCCAGTCTCCAGACCTTAATCCCATAGAAAATCTGTGGAGGGATCTGAAGGTTCGAGTTGCCAAACGTCAGCCTCGAAACCTTAATGACTTGGAGAAGATCTGCAAACAGGAGTGGGACAAAATCCCTCCTGAGATGTGTGCTAACCTGGTGGCCAACTACAAGAAACGTCTGACCTCTGTGATTGCCGACAAGGGTTTTGCCACCAAGTACTAAGTAATGTTTTGCAGAGGGGTCAAATACTTATTTCCCTCAATAAAATGCAATTCCATTCATAACATTTTTCACATGCGTTTTTCAGGATTTTTTTGTTGTTATTCTGTCTCTAACTGTTCAAATAAACCTACCATTAAAATTATAGACTGATCATTTCTTTGTCAGTGGGCAAACGTACAAAATCAGCAGGGGATCAAATACTTTTTTCCCTCACTGTAGCTGGCGTTTTGTGGGAAAGATTACAGTGTCAATGCCGGTGTGAGTAGCTGGTGTCAAAGTCAGGCGCAGGAAAGCAGAGATGAGTAAACAACGTATTTAATAAAATACGGTAAAAGACAGGATAACAAATCCAACGTGCCCTTAAAACACACGGGCGACATAACCAGCCGTAAATGACCGACAAAGATCAACAAACAAACACACACAAAAACCATGGGGGAAACAGAGGGTTAAATAATGAACATGTAATTGGGGAATAGAAACCAGGTGTGTAAAGCAAAGACAAAACAAATGGAACATGAAAAATGGATCGGCGATGGCTATAAAGCCGGTGACGTCGACCACCCGAAAACCGCCCGAACAAGGAGAGGGACCAACTTCGGCGGAAGTCGTGACAGTACCTCCCCCCCTTTGACGCGCGCCAACACCGACCTTGGGGACGACCCGGAGGACGAGGCGCAGGGCGATCCGGATGGAGACGGTGGATCTCCTTCAGCATCGAAGGGTCCAACACGTCCTCCACCGGCACCCAGCATCTCTTCTCCGGACCGTACTTCTCCCACTCCACGAGGTACTGAAGGCCCCTCTTCCGACGCCTCGAGTCCATGATGGCTCGGACAGCATATGCCGGGGCCCCCTCGATGTCCAGAGGGGACGGAGGAACCTCCCGCACCTCAGACTCCTGGAGTGGACCAGCCACCACCGGCCTGAGGAGAGACACATGGAATGAGGGGTTAATGCGGTAATCTTGGGTGAGCTGTAAACTTGACTTTGAATGACTTTGAATGGCCCCAGCTTCCGGCAGGGCAGGCGGAGGGGCAGGTTTCGGGTCGAGAGCCAGACCCTGTCCCCCGGTGCGAACACCGGGGCCTCACTGCGAACACCGGGGCCTCACTGCGAACACCGGGGCCTCACTGCGGTGGCGTTCAGCGCTCGCCTTCTTCCGCCTCACAGCCCGTTGCAGGTGCACATGGGCGGCGTCCCAGGTCTCCTCCGAGCGCTTAAACCATTCGTCCACCGCAGGAGCCTCGATCTGGCTCTGATGCCAATGTGCCAGAACCGGCTGATACCCCAGTACACACTGGAAGGGAGAGAGGTTAGCAGAGGAGTGGCAGAGTGAGTTTTGGGCCACTTAGAAAACCGATCCACAACGACCAGGATCTTGGTGTTACCCTGTGAGGGAGGAAGATCAGTACGGAAGTCCACTGACAGGTGCGACCACGGCCGCTGTGGAACGGGCAGGGGTTGTAACTTCCCTCTGGGCAGATGCCTAGGAGCCTTGCACTGGGCGCACACCGAGCAAGAGGAAACATAAACCCTAACGTCCTTAGCTAAAGTGGGCCACAAGTACTTCCCACTAAGACAGCACACTGTCCGACCGATGCCAGGATGACCAGAGGAGGGTGACGAGTGGGCCCAATAGATCAACCGGTCGCGGACAGCAGACGGAACGGGAGTATGGGAGTGTGATCCATGGACCGCTCATCTGTGTCATACATCCGGGACAGCGCGTCTGCCTTAGCGTTCTGAGAACCTTGTCGGTAGGACAGGGTGAAAACTAAACGGGTAAAGAACATGGCCCACCTTGCCTGGCGAGGATTCAGTCTCCTCGCCGCCCAGATGTACTCCAGATTGCGGTGGTCAGTCCAGATGAGAAAAGGGTGTTTGGCCCCCTCAAGCCAATGTCTCCACGCCTTCAGAGAATTGACGACAGCCAACAGCTCCCGGTCCCCCACATCATAGTTTCGCTCCGCCGGTCTGAGCTTCTTCGAAAAGAAGGCACAGGGGCGGAGCTTCGGTGGCGTACCTGAGCGCTGAGAGAGCACGGCTCCTATCCCAGCCTCGGACGCGTCCACCTCCACTATGAACGCCAAAGAGGGATCCGGATGAGCCAGCACGGGAGCCGAGGTAAACAGCGCCTTCAGTTGACCAAAAGCCCTGTCTGCCCCGGCCGACCACTGCAGTCGCACCGGTCCCCCCTTCAGCAGTGAGGTAATTGGAGCCGCTACCTGACCAAAGCCCCAGATAAACCTCCGGGAGTAGTTGGCAAACCCTAGGAACCGCTGCACTTCCTTTACCGTGGTGGGATTCGGCCAATTACGCACGGCTGAAATGTGGTCACTCTCCATCTCCACCCCTGACGTGGAAATGCGGTACCCTAGGAAGGAGACGGACTGTAGGAAGAACAGACATTTCTCAGCCTTGACGTACAGGTCATGCTCCAACAGTCGACCAAGCACCCTGCGCACCAGGGACACATGCTCGGCGCGTGTAGCGGAGTATATCAGAATGTCATCAATATACACCACTACACCCTGCCCGTGCAGGTCCCTGAAAATCTTGTCTACAAAGGCCTGGAAGACTGATGGATCATTCATGAACCCGTACGGCATGACGAGGTACTCATAGTGCCCTGAGGTGGTACTGAATGCAGTCTTCCACTCGTCTCCCTCCCGGATACGCACCAGGTTGTAAGCGCTCCTGAGATCCAATTTTGTGAAGAAGCGCGCCCCGTGCATTAACTCCATCGCACTGGCTATGAGAGGTAGCGGGTAACTGTACCTCACAGTGATCTGGTTGATGCCTCAATAGTCAATACACGGGCGCAGACCTCCATCCTTTTTCTTCACAAAAAAGAATATCGAGGAGGCAGGTGAAGTGGAGGGCCGAATGTACCCCTGCCCCAGAGATTCGGAGACATATGTTTCCATAGCCGCCGTCTCCTCTTGCGACAGGGGATACACGTGACTCCTGGGAAGTCCAGCTGGAGTAGGAACCCCTGGCATCCGGCAGCCGTCCCATCATACTCCCTCGGGAGCGCGAGCCGATTCCTGCTGGGACCGGGTGAAGGAGGGGTGATCAGCGGTGTACTTGTTGTTGCTGGTGGAGATGCTGGAGGAACTCCTCTTCTCTCCCAGCGCTCCATATTCTGTAGGACGCAATCCATTGCGGTGCCGAGATGTTGCAGCATCTCCTCATGCTGCCGGACGCGCTCCTCAACCCCTGGTACCGGGGTAACAGCTCCTGCTCACTCCATTAGTGGTGCGTGTTTCTGTCAATGCCGGTGTGAGTAGCTGGTGTCAAAGTCAGGCGCAGGAAAGCAGAGATGAGTTAACAACGTATTTAATAAAATACGGTATAAAACAGGATAACAAATCCAAGTGCCCTTAAAACACACAGGCGACATAACCAGCTGTAAATTACAGACAAAGATCAACAAACAAACACGAACAAAAACCATGGGGGAAACAGAGGGTTAAATAATGAACATGTAATTGGGGAATAGAAACCAGGTGTGTAAAACAAAGACAAAACAAATGTAACATGAAAAATGGATTGGTGATGGCTAGAAAGCCGGTGACGTCGACCGCCAAAAACCGCCCGAACAAGGAGAGGGACCAACTTCGGCAGAAGTCGTGACATACAGACAAATGAAGGTGGCTTGAATAAATGATTTAGGCACAAATAAAAAGTACAAAGCATCATACACAGCATCGCAGCAGCCTGCAGCGAGTGAGGAAGCAAGCAGCGGAGGAAAATTAGGTCAGTTTCATAATATTCTAGTGGGATCTCTCGCAGCACTGCAGCTGCACATTTAAAGGGGAGGTCTGAATTAGAGATAAACCCTGGACGATTCGGAGCAATCAAACCCTATTTGTAAAGTAATCTAGATCAATTCATAATTTGAATATTTTGAACAAAAGTGTTTATGAATATGCTCATGTCTCAGATGGTTTTGTTCTTTGAGAATATTTAAAGTTTCATTTTATTCCAGTTGTATTGAATGATTTATGATTCATTTCCCCCTCCCCTTTAAATCCAGCTAATTGTCGGCCTGCAGTTACTTTTGTGAGCACGGTTGGGCAGTGGGGGTATCCTCAAAATAAACCCAGAAACACTAATGTACTGTACCAAAACAATTGTTACAAGAGGCCTACTTTAGTAACTGTCATGTGTACAGTAGACTCTAACTTATTCAAGCACTGATTTAAAGATTGTACTGGTCTGAGTATAATATTTATGACAGTCAAAAACATTTTCTCTCTCTCACAGCATGTACAAACTAGCCTGTATTGTTCAGTAAAGTAGTTGAGTTTTCAGACTGACTGTCTGAGTACCGTCAGGTGCGCCCTGCCTGCCCGGTCGTAGCCCTGTGCTACCCTGTGGCTGAGTTTTAATGAATGCTTGAAGGGTGGATCAGCCTAGCAGAACTCCGACAGAGCTCCAGGGTTCTATCAAAGAGAGGGGGATTTAAAAGATGATTATCCTGCCTGTGAGAGCTCCATCTCCCTTAGACTCCCCGAGACTACAGCCTGATACTCTGGAGCTCACTGGAGCACACTCAGCACACATAGAGTACAACCATACTGCCCGACCTGTAGTCTACACACCGTATGTCTCTGTCTCAAACGTCTTAGAGGACTGACTGAGAATGGGGAGATGAGATGTGTATGGTTTCACTGCTTTTGCCTAAGCTGAATTCATAACGGTACCACAAAGTTGTAGTTTCTCTCTGAGTACAGTACACCCGCCGATACTTTTGGATGGGCTAAGCCAAGGGAACCTAAAAATACACGCTTGCCTGTTCTGTATTGAATGCCGTGTGAACAGCAGTCTGTGAGACTTACGTAGACAAAGGGTTGTTACTTTTTGAAAAAATACTTTATTTTTGATTTCACAGCTCTAGCACTCTTATTACAAGACTTACCCTACAGCCATTTAGCCTGGTCCCACATCTGTTTGTGCTGTCTCTCCAACTCCTTAAAAAATGACTGAAGGAGTTCATAAGACAGATTTAACAGATCTGAGACCAAGCTAACGGTCATACATATTTCCATTTTTTGTTTTGGTGAATTGCTCCGGAAGAACATTATTTGTAATAGTTGTTTTGGAACTTTCAATGAAATGCCTCTCAACTCAGTGGAAAGTGTGGTTGTAGGGAACTGTCAAATGTATGTTTCAGCCAGCCAGCCAGCCAATCCACTATAGCGCATCATTTTCTTTCTCCCCTCCCCTCTGGGTAATGTTCAGCATTTTTGCTTGGGCCAATTTTGAAATGCCTGCACTATCGACTGGTCCAGACACCTTGTAAAATGAATATCAAATAGCGTTGATATGTTAAATGATAATAGCATACTATAATATTGATGATATCTCAGCAGACTCATTGGCCTTTGATGTTGACATTTTCCTGGTTCAATAGAAACTGTCCCTGTACTGCAGTCAGCAGTTTTCACTATCATGCATCACTTCCTGGTATTATGTGATGTCTAGTAGCTGTTTTGCTATATCTACTACTGATGTAGTCGAAGTGTCTGATGGAAAGTGTTAACATAACTTTTTATAGCTTTATTTATTAATTATTTATTTATGTAGGCTATTTCTTAATATTGTTAAATAAAATATAGATCTCATTTCCCTCTTTGTTGAAGGAATCCTTTGTAAGAGAAAATGATATCTTATTCTGGCATTGGCCATCCCTACCAACAAATCTAAAGTTCACTACCAGTTAGTCTGATTCTGCTGTGACTTCTAAATAGCTCTGACAGAGCTGGATCAAATGTACGAAGCACATGAAAAAAAAAGAGAGACAATTCTTTTTTCCTTTTTTTTCGTTTTCATTTCTCATGTCCCCTCATTGCCTCCACCCCCTGCTGGTTCACCGTGAAATTTGGCAAAATGAGTTGATTCCAGGCCAGCCAGGCGAGTTAGTTAAACAGAGTGTATCGTGGTAGAACAGAGTTTTGGCAGATGACACAAATGTAGCCTTGACACATCGCTTCTATCCACTTAATTTCTCTCTTCCTCCTGTCCTCTCTCCCGCTAAATGACAATAGCCTAACGTCGTCGTCGGGAGAGGCAACTCTTCTAACTCGGTGCTCGCTTCGCCATGCCTGGATGATGGCGTGTCGGGAACAGGAAAAGATAGATGCAGTTTCTCTTCTCTCTGGGTTTGAAGCGTTTTTCTGGCGGCACGTCCCCTAAACACAATCAGCAAGGTTACAGAGCAGTCATAGCAGCCAACAGTACGTGCCGCCACCCCCGGAGGCAGGGGGAATTTACATGACGGTAACGTTGATCAAAGCTTCCCATTTTCCCTCCCTGCTGCATCAATGTCAGAACAGTTGAAAAGAGTATCATGCAATTTTTGTGGTAGAGGAGCTATTCTATATCTGTGAAGAGGGGTTGGACGAGGGTGACAGCCGTTGCTGAATCCTCTGAATGGGTTCAGTGGCATCTAACCGCATGAGCGGTCACTACGGTTACCACGGCCACACTGTTGTGCTTTAAACAGTTGAATGCATCCAAGTATTAAAGTATCATATCTTAAGGCAGCGTTTCCCAAACTCGGTCCTCTGGGCACCAAGGGGTGCACGTTTAGTTTTTTGCCCTAACACTACACAACTGATTCAAATGATCAAAGCTTGATGATTAGTTGATTATTTCAGCTGTGTAGTGCTAGGTTAAAAAACAAAACATGGACCCCTTGGGGTCCCGAGGACCAAGTTTGGGAAACCCTGTTTTAAGGCGCATGTTGCCTCAATACACAAAGTGTGCAAGGCATCGCCTTGGCGTAGTGAAATTAGACCTATTTTTGTTGTCAACTGCCTATTGACTTCCTCTCCTTTGAAAGTGGAGATGATCTCTTCACCTATCTTCAAAATAAGATATTCCTATTTTTTTCTCAGTTACTTTTTTCAGAAACAGTGTTGTGTACCTTAAAACCGAATATGTAGGAATCGCTGATGTTACTGCTTGGGTGTTGTGTGTAATGTGTGTAACCCCTACAAACAAAATAAGGTTGTCGCAACATTGTCATATGGTATATCATTACCAACCTTCTCACAACCTATTTGCAACGTTGTGTCAATGTGATATGTTAGTAGATACCTTGCTTATAATGTATACTGTCTCATTAACCCCTTGGCTCAATTTTACGCTTTCTCTCTGTTCAGGCCGACTGGGAATCAGCAGCAGAATATCTAACCAGTAGTTCCTAAGCTCCTACACCACACTGTCATGTCTCTCACTCCAAACCCCCAACCCCTCAAAATCTGTCAGCCACTGAAATTATGTCTTTACTTCGACCTCAAACCATCTTAATTAGCAGAAAGAGAGAGAGAGATAGAGATAGAGAGAGAGAGAGAGAGAGAGAGAGAGAGAGAGAGAGAGAGAGAGAGCGAAAGATGATCAGAGTGTGTGAGAGTCAGTCAGGTGGATCTAGCCCTGTAGCCTGTAGGGCCTGGTATAGCTGGTAGTAGCTGGTAGCTGGTTGTGTGAATCTGCTCCACCGCGTGTCTGTGTGAAAGTTTAATGACGGCAGGCGATGGGCTAGTAGTAATACAGACTGCTGAAACGTCTGTATTTGGAGGCTGGTGCACTGTGTGTGTGTGTGTGTGTCACTGTGTTGTGTGTGTGTGCAGATGGGCCTGGCAGGCCGGGAAGTCCTTGGAAAGACAGATGAGGAGCCCCTCCAGGGGAGAAGAAGATCTTTGATCTTTCTTTCTTTCTTCCTTTCCCTCCCTCCCTCCCTCCCTCCCTCCCTCCCTCCCTCTACTCTATCCACTCTCCCTCCCTCCTCCCTCCCTCCCTCCCTCCCTCCCTCCCTCTACTCTATCCACTCTCCCTCCCTCCCTCCCCCTCTCTACTCTATCCACTCTCCCTCCCTCCCTCCCTCTTTCTCCCCTCTCTTTCATTTTCAACATGAATTATAATGAGTCACTGGGCTTAACCATCAAGAGCTCCATGCAGCTCCTCAGAAATAAATTAAATGATAACATAAGATAATTTATTAAGGGGAAATGTGACTGCATGGAAAAGGACACACATACATTAAAAGCAGCATCATCAATGATTTGTGTTAAAAAGGCTCATAGATCTGCGGAAACTTTCTGTTTTGGCCCTGGGTAAAATAAATCTGTCTGCCATCGCACTGCGATGCTCCAAGCAGGTACTGTGCAGGGGATGGCTAGTGTTGGCCTCTATACTTCTTCACTTTTTGAGGAGGATGAAGTTGTCCATTGTTCAGTAGATCATTTTTTCCACTCTAATATGATATTTTCTGATGAGGGCATAGCTGCTTACTCATCACCCATATCCAACAATAATTATGCCAGCTCAGACTGATATCGTATGTGGTATTATGTTGAGTTATTTAAAGTTATTTAAAGGTTTTTCCTTTTTTGTGCAGAAGACTACTGGTTTAAATACATTAGATTACCTGATGTTGAAAGTGAACAAGTTGCGCACGAAATAGCACTATATTCCCTATGTAGTGCACTACTTTTGACTAGGGCTCATATGGCTCTGGTCAAAAGTAGTGCTCTATATAGAGGATAGGGTGCCATTCTGACGCAGCCCATAGGCTATAATTGACTTGGCCTGCTAGCACTCTCTCAGTTGCCCATGGAAACTTACACAATACCATAATTGATTACAGTGTTTGTGTCACGTTTCTCTTCTGCGGGAACAGACCAAGACGCAGCGATGTAGCCAGAATACATATTTAATTATAAACGGGACCACGACGGAACAAAACAAAGAACGGAGAACGTAACGATGAACATAACTGAACAGACAAACACAGCTATGAACATACAATAAACCCACTAAACTAAGGTGCAATTCCTAAACATAAATGGTTCCCACCAGAGACAACGAGACTCAGCTGCCTCTAATTGGGAGCCATTAACCCAACATAGAACTAGACACCATAGAACTGTGAAAACCCCTAAACCAAATGAACCCAGAACGCCCAGCCTGTAAACCCAGGACTGGCGTTACAGTACTCTCTCAAAGGCGACTCGGACGCGCCCCCCAAAAGTCTGTGGGGATCTAGGTGGGTTCCTTTGTCCCAGGTGGGGGCCCGGTGCTGGCCGTGCGTTGGTCTGATGTCACGCACCGGAGGCCCTGGACCCTTTCTTGGAACTCTGCGCGTGGAGCAGAACTCCGGCCCTACCGACCCACGCATGCTCACTGGAACTCTGGGGCGTGGAGCAGGAACTGGCAGTACCGGACTCGCGGATGCTCACTGGGACTCTGCGCGTGGAGCAGGAACTGGTCGCACTTGACCTCGTGATGCTCACTGGAACTCTGCGCGTGGAGCAGGAACTGGCAGTACTGGACTTGTGATGCTCACTGGAACACTGGTGCGTGGAGCAGGAACTGGTCGCATTCGGACTTGTGATGCTCACTGGAACTCTGCGCGTGAGCAGGAACTGGCAGTACCGGACTTGTGATGCTCACTGAACTCTGCGCGTGAGCAGGAACTGGTCGCACCAGACTTGTAATGCTCACTGGAACGCTGGTGCGTGGAGCAGGAACTGGTCGCACTGGACTTGTGATGCTCACTGAACTCTGGTGCGTGGAGCAGGACCTGGCAGTACTGACCTCGATGCTCACTGGGACTCTGGTGCGTGGAGCGGAACTGGTCGATCGGACTCGTGGATGCTCACTGGGACTCTGCGCGTGGAGCGGAACAGGCCGAACTGGGCTCGTGGATGCTCACTGGAACTCTGGCGCGTGGAGCAGGAACTGGCAGTGCTTGGACTTGTGATGCTCACTGGAACACTGGTGCGTGGAGCAGGAACAGGCCGAACTGGGCTCGGGACGCCGCACTCTGGTGCGGGAGCGGAACAGGCCGAACTGCTTCGGACGCGCACTCTGCGCGGGAGCGGAACAGGCCGAACTGGGCTTCGGACGCGCACTCTGGTGCGGGAGCGGGAACAGGACGCGGTTGGACTCTCGAGCGCACGGGAGCTTGCGCGCGGGCCGAGCAGGACGTGCTGGACTCTCTGAACGCACGGGAGCTTGGTGCGCTGGAGTCGAGCAGGACGCGGTTGACTCTCGGAGCGCACGGGAGCTGGTGCGCGGGTCGAGCAGGACGTGTTGGACTCTCGGAGCGCACGGGAGCTGCGCGCTGGCCGGAGCAGGACGCGGTTGGACTCCTCGAGCGCACGGGAGCTGCGCGTGGAACAGGACTGGACGGTAGACACCACTACACGGACTGGGATCTTGGAACACGGATCAGGGATCTTGGAACGCTGAACAGGGATCTTGGAACGCTGAACAGGGATCTTGGAACGCTGAACAGGGATCTTGGAACGTGGAACAGGGATCTTGGAACGTGGAACAGCGGGATCTTGGAACGTGGAACAGGGATCTTGGAACGTGGAACAGGGGATCTTGGAACGTGGAACAGGGATCTCGGAGCGTGAACAGGGATCTCGGAGCGTGAACAGGGATCTCGAACGCGGGAACAGGGATCTCGAACGTGGAACGGGACTGGACGTAGTAGACCTCTACCCGGACCGGGAACCTGATATGGAGAGTCGACACCATATCTCCAGCTAGCTCACTAACCCTGGCCTCATGGGTGAGTGCGGAGCTGGAATCTCTCGGACTGGGCTGTGGATCCGCACCGAGATTCTGCCCGTAGGGACCACAGGATAACATGGACCCAAAAGGCGCACTGGAGACCTGGCTCGCAGAGCTGGCACCACTCTCCCAGGTAGCACACAGACCTCGGCCCGACCAATGAGTGGCGCTGGGATCTTCGTGACTGGGCTGCGGACACGTACCGAGACACCGCGACACGGAACTGGAGCAGGATATCCGGTCCCAGGAGGCGCACCGGAGACTTAGCGCAGAGCAGGCACCACTCTTCCTGGCTGAACGCTTCGTTTACTCCCGACTGATGAGTGGAGCGGGAATCTCTCGCACCGCCTTCTGACTCCAGATAGGGAAACCGCGGCGCAATACAGCATAGCACGGTGTCCCTCGGTGCGACGTTTCTCCCAACGCCTTCACAAGGCACGAGGAGTTGGCTCAGAGTCCCTCCTGAACCGCCAACCTCTCGTGTGCCCCCCAAAAGTTTCTTGGGACTGCCTTACGGGCTTCCTAGCCCGGCGAGGTTCGAGAAACCTGCCACTCACCGGATCCCATGCTCCTATCCGATCTCACACTCCGCGCCAGCCCGGCTGCTTTCCAGTTCCTCTCTGGGTCGACGATACTCCCCAGGCTGGTCCCAAGCACTCTACAGAATAGCTCCTTCTCCCAAGACCTAAGCTCCCGGTCTCTCGCTGCTTGGTCTTTGTTTGCGGGTTATTCTGTCACGCTTTCTTCTGCGGAACAGACCAAGACGCAGCGATGTAGCCAGAATACATATTTAATTATAAACGGGACCACGACGGAACAAAACAAAGAACGGAGAACGAACGATGAACATAACTGAACAGACAAACACAGCTATGAACATACAATAACCTACCTAAACTAAGGTGCAATTCTAAACATATAATGGTTCCCACCAGAGACAACGAGACTCAGCTGCCTCTAATTGGGAGCCATTAACCCAACATAGAACTAGACAATTATAGAACTGTGAAAACCCCTAAACCAAAATGAACCCAGAACGCTCCAGCCTGTAAACCCAGGACTGGGCGTTACAGTTTGACGTCATCAGAATATTATTTTCCATCTAAATGGGGTTTGATGATGAGAAGTGTAGGAGGAATAAGGAAAGATGAGAGAGAGGGACAGAGCTAAGAGTAGAGATAAACTAAGACCAAGCTCTGAAGATCATTTCAAACCATCTTGTGGGTTTAAGAAAATCCCAGTAATTCAGAAAACCTATGGATTTATTTTCAAATTATAGGCCAGCTGTGCCTTCAGCTCTATTTTTACATACTGGATATAATGTACTCCGCTAGCTGTGTACAGTATGCTACATACACACACACACACACACACACACACACACACACACACACACACACACACACACACACACTTGTCAATCTCTCTGTAGCGCATGGCATCCTCCCCCCTCCTCTCTATATTAGATGAATTGGCCTCTAGTCTCTGTTGCATTATGTTAATCTCCTTCCTGCTGATTCTGTTAACCTTGGTATTAAGCTGATGCATGCAGGCGCTAGCTAGCTATTCCTGGGGATTTGAGCTTCACCATGCATTGTGTTGCTGCTGGCATAGGAGGAAAGAAAATAACAAAAGAAGAGAGAGAGAGAGAGAGAGAGTGTCACGTCCAGGCCTGAGATGACAGGCTGGCGTGTTTTGTTTTGTTTTTGGTGTAGGGTTTTTTATGTTCTAGGTGTTCTATTTCTATGTTGGGGTAATGGTTCCCAATTAGAGGCAGCTGTGTGTCGTTGTCTCTAATTGGGAACCATATATATATTTGGGGTTTTCATTTAGGTTTTGTGGGTGATTGTAAGTTCATAGCTGTGTTTGTCTTGTCAGTTATGTTCTTCGTTACGTTCTTCGTTTGTTTTGTTGTTTTTCCCAGTTACGTTCGTGTTTATTAAAATGTATACTGGAAGCATCGCTGCGTCTTGGTCTGTCCATTATGAAGATCGTGACAGAATCACCCACCCTAAAAGGACCAAGCAGCGAGAGACCCGGGAGTCCTGGACTTGGGGGGAAATATTGGCTGGGAAGGGACCTTGGGGGAAGATGGAGGATTATCGTCACCCCAGGGAGGAAAAGGCGGCGAAAAAGGAGCAGCGCAGGTGTGCGAAGACTGAGCGTGGGAGCTATGAGGATTTATATGGAGCATGCGATCCAGAGCGAGAAAAGTTTATTGGAACTCGCCTGGCACGGAAGCCCGAAAGACAGCCCCAATTCTTTTTTGGGGGGGGCACACGAGGAGTTTGGCCGGTTCAGGAGGGACTCCTGAGCCAACTCCTTGTGCTTTGTGGAGAGAGCGTTGGGGAGAGCGGCGCACGGAGAGGACACCGTGTTATGCAGTTTTGCGCAGTACGTCCTGTCTCTGCTCCACACTCCAGGATCCCTGTTCTACGCTCCAGGATCCCTGTGCCCGGCGTGGATTCAGCACGTCCTTCTCCTGTTCCACGCTCCAGGACCCCTGTGCCCGGCGTGGACTCAGTACGTCCTGTCCTTGCTCCACGCTCCAGGATCCCTGTTCCACGCTCCAGGGTCCCTGTGCCCGTGGGGAACCTAGCACGTCCTGTTTCTGCTCCCCGCACCAGAGTGCGCGCTACGAGCCCAGTACGGCCGGTTCCCGCTCCCCGCACCAGAGTGCGCGTCACGAGCCCAGTACGGCCGGTTCCCGCTCCCGCACCAGAGTGTGCGTCACAAGCCCAGTACGGCCGGTTCCCGCTCCCCGCACCAGAGTGCGCGTCACGAGCCCAGTACGGCCGGTTCCCGCTCCCCGCACCAGAGTGCCAGTGAGGGTCCCCAGCCCGGCGCCGCCAGTGAGGGTCCCCAGCCCGGCGCCGCCAGTGAGGGTCCCCAGCCCGGGGCCGCCAGTGAGGGTCCCCAGTCCGTCAAATGGCCCAGGGCCTCCGGTGTGTGACTTCGGACCAGCACGGCCAGCACCGGAGCCGCCACCTGGGACAGAGAAACCCACCTGAAGACCCCCCATGGACTTTTGGGTGGCGCGGTCGGAGTCCGCGCCTTTGAGAGAGTACTGTCACGCCCAGGCCTGAGATGACAGGCTGGCGTGTTTTGTTTTGTTTTTGGTGTAGGGTTTTTATGTTCTAGGTGTTCTATTTCTATGTTAGGTAATGGTTCCCAATTAGAGGCAGCTGTGTGTCGTTGTCTCTAATTGGGAACCATATATATATTTGGGGTTTTCATTTAGGTTTTGTGGGTGATTGTAAGTTCATAGCTGTGTTTGTCTTGTCAGTTATGTTCTTCGTTACGTTCTTCGTTTGTTTTGTTGTTTTTCCCAGTTACGTTCGTGTTTATTAAAATGTATACTGGAAGCATCGCTGCGTCTTGGTCTGTCAGAGAGAGAGAGAGAGAGAGAGAGGACGCTCATTGTCGCTGTCTTCCATCACCACCATCACCCTCGGTCCAGTTTACTATATATCACTAATCACTTACCCTGTTTGGTTGTTTGATTGTTTAAAATGTTCAATGGCTATAATCATCTACTCAGGTGGGAAAAATGTTGTAGGCCTAAATACTCAGATCATCAGTTGCTCGTTCAATGGGAGAATTAAGCTATTTTACATGATTGTAGAAGACCCAGCAAATGTCCCTACCACTGGAAAATATCGTCATCTGCAATGTTAACCACTGGCCATCTGAAATAATGAAGTTCTGAATCCAACACCACAAGGCACACTTCATTAATGATGGTCAGAACTTAAATGTAAATTATCACATTTGTCAATGTTGAAAAATAACACAGCACACACGTGTATACGCACGCACGCACACACACACACACACACACACACACACCCACTATCTCTCTCTCTCTGAAGCCCAAGCCTAGCTCAAAGCCAGGGCGGCCATTAGTTGTCTTGCCAACGTTGTCTTTTCTCATTATAAGGTTAAACACTAAGCTCTCACCTCTGGTCTAGCTGCCTCAGGTAAATCTGTCTTAACATCAGCAGCCTGCTGAGTCGCTGGCTGGTTGGTGTAGGAAGGGTTGGAGGGCACAGTCCTGATAAACTGGGACTGAGACTGTGGCAGAGGGCACAGTATCTTTCTCCTTCTCTCTTCCTCCCTCTGAGGGATCTCTACAGTGACATGCTCTAGTTATCAGAGGGTCATCATCTGTTGTTTTTACCCCCTGCAGTCAACTGGCCAAGAAGACCTCTGGCCAACCATGCAGTTCACTTAATAATGCGCTTGAAAAAGTCTGTGTGTGTGCGCGTGTGTGCGCACATTCATGCATGTGTTTGTGCATGTGTACATGGGTGCATGTGTGTGTTTATTTTTGTGTTTTTGTATTTGTTTTCTAAATCCTTGGGAGAATACAGTGTGGTCAGAATGTATGTCATTACAACAAGGATTTCCAATCCGCCCCTGCATTACTACCACCACAGAGTACCAAAACACATATTGTTCATATGAAGAGAAAGCTAAGACAAGCCCAAGAACTCAGACCACCATTTTGATCATCATTTTGATCAATTGTCCTCATATCCTCTTTAGCACTGTAAATTATGTCAGTATGAGTGCAGGAGGCTGAGGCTCTTTTTCAATTAATATTTCCTTGATTCCTTGCCTCCTTCTCAAACGTATTGGAGGAAGAAGTCCGAGGTCCCTCCCCTCAGATGGTCTTCTCCATTGCATTTTGAGAAGTAGATGAGGCTAGAGCATGCGAGGAATCGAGGAAAGATGAACTGAGTAAGAGCTTCAGTTTCCCCTAGTTCATACAGTACCTTATGTATGAAGGTTTTCAGAAGAACTTATGAACAGCATCTTTCTTTCTTGGGAGTAGAAGATAAATGAAGTCCTCGTTCTCTGTCCTTCTCAAATCTGACAATCTTATTGAACAAAATAATTATTTAATTGTGAAAATAGATCATATTTTCTGGACAGGGAACTAGAGGATGTACAATTGCACTACACTTTTTGAGAGGGACGACATTTCAGATGAGGATCCACTTTGGACAAGGAGAAATTATGATTGTTTGGTTTTCCTCCCTTGTTAATGTATTTTTGTGGACTGAATGTTCTGCACAGGGGTTTGACTTTGACTTACTATGTTCATAAAAAGAACCACAAGTCATGTCATGTTATTCTGAATCAAAACTAAAACTCTCGAGCTGTCTGTGTGTACAGTATGTGTGTGTACATATTTGTTTGTGTGCGTGTGTGAATTCATACGCATGTGCATGCATGTGTGTGTGAGTGAGATAGCGTTTAGCCTCAATGTGCTCCCATGCTCGTGACCATTGTGTGACCTGCTGTTTGCATGGCATCACATCTGGCTTGAGCACCAGCGATCTTTATCGATACAAATCCCAAACAGAAAAAGCCCAGTCCTTTTGTACTGTAATAAAGTCAACAGTGCCCCCGAAGTGTTTTCCACCTATAGCTGTATCAAACTGTATCACTGTATCACTGTTCACGCCAAATATCCAGCAGGAAACTACATTTGTCTTCATTGGTGCCATTGAGTCCCAAATGTCACCCTATTCCCTTTATAGTGCACTACTTTTGACCAGGGTCTCTGGTCAAAAGTAGTGCACTATGTAGGAAATAGGGTGCCATTTGGGATGCAGTCCTTGACTTGGCTTGTTGAGTGAATGTGTGCATTAGGCTTGTGTTAGGGTAGGGTGAGGTTGGGGTCGACGAGCAGAGATATGGGAGGGGTGAAAGGGGAGCATTGCTCATATTCAGTGTAGTAGAGTTGATAGATAAGCACTGAACAGAGTACCGGAGCAACAGGAAGTACAGACAATGCCTGAGAGATGAGCTGGTTAACTTCCGACCATACACACACACACGCACCACGGTTCCTGTTAGAAAAATTGGGCACCGTACAATGTGACCGGAAAGATTTTACTTTACTGGACATTTCAGAAATGTACCGGACATCCATGTGCATTGGGTGCTTAACGCATTAGGGCGTCCACCGATTGTGCTCAAAAATCACATTTACTGTTGATTATTGTTTTTAACAGAATAGAAATGTGGTTTTATTGAAAAGCAAAGCATTGCTCAGCGTGTCTTCATCCCTGCTATAAATCATGAATGAATATACAGTGAACAAAAATAATTACGCAACATGCAAAGTGTTGGTCGCATGTTTCATGAGCTGAAATGAACGATCTCAGAAGTGTAAAAATAGAAACACACGCACCTGACACTACTTTCCAAACAGCTTGAGGATTTATTAGCCAATGAAGTTGCTTTTTAAAGTTTTTGTTGATGTACTGGTTATATGAATTTAGGATCTATCATCCCACAACTGTTCTAGAGTGTTTGGAATAGGCCATTTCTTTCACGCACAGAACGACAAGCTGACCAATAGAATAGGTCAACTTTTCTACTATGGGGATGGTAGATTGACAGGCTAGTGATTTTGCTGTTCGTTACTCATCTTGTTGGCTGAGGAAAAATACATGTGGACAGTTATTCTAACATCTTCAAAGCGCACATCTGTGTTCAGTAAGAAGGACACACGCAGTTGCATCCTTGAGTTGCATGTTCTGTTAGGATTAATTACCATAATCTAAATGTGATTTCTCTCGTTCTGGATGTCCTAATCAGGTTATGCACCTAA
Source organism: Brachymystax lenok tsinlingensis (assembly GCA_030435695.1). Taxonomy (NCBI): domain Eukaryota; kingdom Metazoa; phylum Chordata; class Actinopteri; order Salmoniformes; family Salmonidae; genus Brachymystax; species Brachymystax lenok. The sequence continues at coordinate 22,519,473 of CM059799.1, read as the reverse complement.
TGCATATGGGTCCGGTACATTTCTCAAATGTCCGGTAAATTAAAATGCTGCTGGTCAAATGTCTGGCTCCACATTTTCCTTATGGAAAATGCCCACAGCAGCAGAAGAGTAAAACAAAATGTTAGGCAAATCCAGTGACTATTCTGTAGTGTAGATCATGATGAGATATGTTTCCGTCTTTAGTCCGAATCAAAACACAGGGTAATATAGGAGATGTAGTATTTTATCATCATCAGCTCAGCTAACTGGAAAAACATGCTTTCTTTCCAGAAGGAGAGGAGATTAGCAGTTCTGACACAGCTGACAGCGCCTTAATGAGTTAGCTGTAATATAGTGAGCATTACGGCTGGTATGTATTTCATCCAGGGGTCAAAGGCCAGGGTCATTATAATAGGCTAATTAGCTGGGTTTGGTAAAAAAATATATACACCAGATAAGGAGGGATAAGAGGCCAATAAGGAGAGGAGAGAATGTAAGCAAGCACAGAGTGTTAAACGCCTGGCAACGCAGGGAAATAAGCCCCTTTTAGGCTGGAAAAGCAGCTCTGAAAAGACAAGCAATTACAGTTACAATATCAGGCAGTGTTTTCATAAACTCCCTGCCACCCCGAGTTCTGCCTGCCTGTCCTCTCTCTCACTGGGGTTGGAGCCACGCCAGGCACTATATTGTTTTATTTCTCTCTCTTCAAGGCTCCGGATGAAAGAGGGCTTCTCTGAAAGTTTTACCCCGGCTCTACACACACTTACATTGAGGGAAAAAAGTATTTGATCCCCAGCTGATTTTGTACGTTTGCCCACTGACAAAGAAATGATCAGTCTATAATTTTAATGGTAGGTTTATTTGAACAGTGAGAGACAGAATAACAACAAAAAAATAAATGTATTTGCATTTTAATGAGGGAAATAAGTATTTGACCCCTCTGCAAAACATTACTTAGTACTTGATGGCAAAAACCTTGGCAATCACAAAGGTCAGACGTTTCTTGTAGTTGGCCACCAGGTTTGCACACATTTCAGGAGGAATTTTGTCCCACTCCTCTTTGCAGATCTTCTCCAAGTCATTAAGGTTTCGAGGCTGACGTTTGGCAACTCGAACCTTCAGCTCTCTCCACAGATTTTCTATGGGATTAAGGTCTGGAGACTGGCTAGGCCACTCCAGGACCTTAATGTGCTTATTCTTGAGCCACTCCTTTGTGTTTTGGGTCATTGGCATGCTGGAATACCCATCCACGACCAATGTTCAATGCCCTGGCTGAGGGAAGGAGGTTCTCACCCAAGATTTGACGGTACATGGCCCCGTCCATCGTCCCTTTGATGCGGTGAAGTTGTCCTGTCCCCTTAGCAGAAAAACGCCCCCAAAGCATAATGTTTCCACCTCCATGTTTGACGGTGGGGATGGTGTTCTTGGGGTCATAGGCAGCATTCCTCCTCCTCCAAACACGGCGAGTTGAGTTGATGCCAAAGAGCTCCATTTTGGTCTCATCTGACCACAACACTTTTACCCAGATGTCCTCTGAATCATTCAGATGTTCATTGGCAAACTTCAGACGGGCATGTATGCTTTCTTGAGCAGGGGGACCTTGCGGGCGCTGCAGGATTTCAGTCCTTCACGGCGTAGTGTGTTATCAACTGTTTTCTTGGTGACTATGGTCCCAGCTGCCTTGAGATCATTGACAAGATCCTCCCGTGTAGTTCTGGGCTGATTCCTCACCGTTCTCATGATCATTGCAACTCCACGAGGTGAGATCTTGCATGGAGCCCCAGGCCGAGGGAGATTGACAGTTCTTTTGTGTTTCTTCCATTTGCGAATAATCGCACCAACTGTTGTCACCTTCTCACCAAGCTTCTTGGCGATGGTCTTGTAGCCCATTCCAGCCTTGTGTAGGTCTACAATCTTGTCCCTGACATCCTTGGAGAGCTCTTTGGTCTTGGCCATGGTGGAGAATTTGGAAACTGATTGATTGATTGCTTCTGTGGACAGGTGTCTTTTATACAGGTAACAAGCTGAGATTAGGAGCACTCCCTTTAACTTCTTAGGGAGCGGCTCCCGAGGTGATGGTTTTGGAGAGTCTGGCGTGCCCAAAGTAAAATGCCTCCCACTCAGGCCCAGAAAATAGGATATGCACATAATTAGTACTATTGGATAGGAAACACTCTGTTTCTAAGAGTGTTAAAATATTGTCTGTGAGTATAACAGAACGGTTATAGCAGGCGAAAACCCGAGGAATTTCTGTCCTGGAAAAAGTGGTTTTGACACATTGCCTCATTGTGAACCCCTCCCTATTGAAAATGACCTTATATGGGAGTAAGATTGCAGTACCTATTGCTTCCACTGGATGTCAACAGTCTCTAGACAGTGTTTGATGATGTTTAGTTGCTCTGGATGGTAATAGAAGAAGAATTTCGAAGTGGTCACCAGATGTAAACAGAAGAGGATGCGCGTTCACGGGCTCACGTGCGCTGTGGTTTTATAATCCGGTTGAAATATTATAGTAAATATACATTAAAGTGTTCCTAAGGATACATTATCAATGATGTTTGATTGTTCTTGGACAAGTGTATAGGTATATGTTGAACGAGTTCTCTTCACGGTTCAATGGGCGAGTGGACGCTGTATTTTCTGATCATAACGCACCAACCAAACTGAGATTTATGGATATAATAATGGATTGTCTTTGTTGGACACTTGGGAAGCCCTCAGCAGAAGTTCTTCAAAAGGTAAGGGATTTGTTTTCGCTGTGAAATGTGTTTTGTGTGAATCGCGATGGTTTATGAATTTATGCTAATGAAAAAAATGGAGGTGCTACCCTCAAACAATCAAATGTAGTGCTTTCGCCGTACATCCTTTTTGAAATCTGACAACGCTGTGATATTGCCAAGAAGCAGAGGTTTTGATGACTATGTAACACTTGTATATTGATGAATGTTTAATAATTCAACTTTTGGATTTTGAATTTGGCGCTTTGCATTAGCGCCCCACCACTCCCTAAGTAGTTAAGAGTGTGCTCCTAATCTCAGCTCGTTACCTGTATAAAAGACACTTGGGAGCCAGAAATCTTTCTGATTGAGAGGGGGTCAAATACTTTATTATAATGCAAATCAATTTATAACATTTTTCACATGCGTTTTTCTGGATTTTTTTGTTGTTATTCGGTCTCTCACTGTTCAAATAAACCTACCATTAAAATTATAGACTGATCATTTCTTTGTCAGTGGGCGTCAGTGGGCAAACGTACAAAATCAGCAGGGGATCAAATACTTTTTTCCCCTCACTGTACATACGTGTGATTGTACGCTCACAAGCATGCAAAAACTCAAGGCTTTTTGTCTTTAGACAATGTATGTGTGTGTGTTGCGTGGGTGTGCAAATCTGCATGATGCTTATGTGCATGTGTCGAGGAAATTCACCACTAAGGACTCTCTAAACTCACTGTAAATGAATCAATCTTTATTATCACGGCCAGAGAGGTTTACAAACTCAATCCAAGTTTGATAAAAACTCTGATAAGGGCGTCCCCCCTCAGTCCTTATATACTGCTATACAAACAAGTCATATAAGCATGATTTACATTATTCATTATTAACGTTGGTTCCTGCATGTGACTGACAAGTCTTCTCTCAAAGCGGGGACCTTGAAACTAAGATACTCCTTTTGGTTCCCAGAACAATGTTCTAGGCGTACTGCCAATTGGTCTGAGGAGCAGGTCACATTCACCTGAACAAACCAAGATAGAGTGAGAGGAGATGCTGTGTACAATTCAATGCTAGGTCTTCAGACAACAAAATGTTCCCTTACACATGTGCTTGTCTTTTGAACATGCTCCCATCACTGCAACTGGAGAATGTCTGCTTACGGTATTATGGTTATGGGCTTGGTGTCACGACTTCCGCCGAAGTCGGTCCCTCTCCTTGCTCGGGCGGCGTTCGGCAGTCGACGTCACCGGTTTTCTAGCCATCGCCATCGCCGATCCACTTTTCATTTTTCCATTGTTTTTGTCTTGTTTTACACACCTGGTTTCAATCCCACAATTACTTGTTCATTATTTTACCCTCTATTCCCCCATGTTTGTTTGTGAGTGATTGTTTTATAGTGTTGTGGTCTGTATTTTTGTGCTTGGATATTTTTGATGTTTGTTATTATGTTGAGTAAAATTTGCTATATTTTCTCATATCTGCTGTCCTGCGCCTGACTCCTCACCACCAGCAACACACAGACACTTTACACTTGGGTACTAAAGGGTAAATCCCTGCCTATAACGCTACACTCCACTGAAGTAGTTATCACAGCCAGCCGTACCTCTGTGATTGTGTGTCCCGAGGCAGTGTGTGTGTTTGTGTGTGTGTCCTTAGGAGCCAGCTGTCCCAGCTGTTTGGTCACACTTAGCATGATAACGGGGAGATTTAAAATTGTCCTCATTGTCAGCTTTCTGGGAAGATAACATCACCCAGAGGAACAACACTTCCAGTGCCAGTCTCACTCACCACTAGTCAGACAGAGAGAGGGAGAGAGAGAGAGAGAGAGAGAGAGAGAGACTGTGTGTGTGCGTGTGTGTTTGTATGTGTGTGTATAGTTTAATATGCGGTGTGCATGTCAGGTACAGTGTGTTTGTGTATCTGTCTGTATTTAAATAGTGCTCTACTCTGACATTAACAACTGACACACAACCCCTGAAGCAGACTCCTGGGTAGGGTTGTGTACTCTGCTGTAGGAAACACTCTCACACACACACACGGCTCTGTCTCTCCCCCAGTCAATTCATCCTTCCATGCACGACATGAAACAACAATCACACCAGTCATGTCTAGCAAGCTGAAAAAGTGATCTTATTCATTCATGTACAGAAAGCTGACTGGAGGGAAACGAGTCATTGGTTGCTAGATGAATAATGAACCTAACGTGTTTGCAGCACAGTTTGTCTGATGAGTGTGTGGTATGCGCGTACATGCGTGTGTGTGTCTACCATATACTACTCCCTTAACTTCTTAGGGAGCGGCTCCCGAGGTGACGGTTTTGGAGAGTCTGGCGTGCCCAAAGTAAAATGCCTCCCACTCAGGCCCAGAGAACATAATTAGTACTATTGGATAGGAAACACTCTGAAGTTTCTAAGAGTGTTAAAATATTGTCTGTGAGTATAACAGAACTGATATAACAGGCGAAAACCCGAGGAATTTCTGTCCTGGAAAAAGTGTTTTTGACACATTGCCTCATTTTGAACCCCTCCCTATTGAAAACAGCCATATCTGGGAGTAAGATTGCAGTACCTATTGCTTCCACTGGATGTCAACAGTCTCTAGACAGTGTTTGGTGATGTTAGGTTGCTCTGGATGGTAATAGAAGAAGAATTTTGAACTGGTCATCGGATGTAAACAGAAGAGGATGCGCGTTCAAGGGCTCGCGTGCTCTGTGGTTTTTTCCTTTCCTATCGTCCAGTTTATAATCCGGGTTGAAATATTATAGTAAATATACATAAGTGTTCCTAAGGATACATTATCAATGATGTTTGATTGTTCTTGGACAAGTGTATAGGAATAGGTTGAACGCGTTCTCTTCACGGTTCAATGGGCGAGTGGACGCTGTATTTTATGAACATAATGCGCCAACCAAACAGAGATTTATGGATATAATAAATGACTTTTTTCTAACAAAAGAACCATTGGATGTCTTCGTTGGACACTTGGGAAGCCCTCAGCAGAAGTTCTTCAAAAGGTAAGGGATTTGTTTTTGCTGTGAAATGTGTTTTGTGTGAACCGCGATGGTTTATGAACAATCAAATGTTGTGCTTTCGCCGTAGCACCCCACCACTCCCTAAGTAGTTAAGGGTGTGATCCAGGGCCCTTTGATTTGCCTGCGGGGCTCTGAAATGATGTGTAAATGATTTGGTAATTCATCCCTAGATGATGAATCTAGAATCAATCGTTGTTGTCCTGCTGTTGGGGCCAGAGGCTCTTTGATTGATGATGCTTTCGATACCTGTAATGCTTCTATTGACCTTGGGGGGCAGTGTGTGTTTGCGTGCTTTTGTGTGTGTATGCTAGGGCTCAGCAAAATGGGGACTTTAAGAGCAACACACTGTGCATGTGAGAGATACCTCAAATTGCTAAATTGCCCCACAATGGCTTGTTTATTATGCTTATTATATATTATGTTCTATTTATATGCAGTGTTGTTCTCTTCTTACTCTGTCTCATTGCTAGTAGGTTGCTATCATTGTAAATGGAGGCAGTAACTACATCTCTAAATGTATTATTTATCCACTAAACTTCCCATTGTGCCCCTCTCTCTCTCTCTTTCTTTCTTTGTCTCTCTTGCAGTACATGCTGGGAGTTTTTTGGTGTTTGGTGTGGAGGACTCTGTCCTAACTTTTTTTCTTGATTCTTTCCTTGGTCTTTTCTTACATTTAATTTTTTTTTTATGGTGGAGGGTTAATGCACTGTTTGTTTACCGTTAACCACAACTTTTTTCAAAGTTAAGGTGGAAGAGAACAGAGTTTTAATTTCCTGGGGTTTGAACGGTGTGGTGTGCGTGATGGCTTCACAGCCTAGCGCGGAGGAGGCTTTAGATGGCGGTGTAGACGAGGCTGTCGTTACGGCATGGATTCAGGTGTGTTCCTGAGAATGGAGTTAAGGTGGAGGAGGTTGTGCTCGCCATCGGCGAACAGGTAGGAGCTGAATTTATACATTCCGCTTCCAGAATGAACAAAGCTGTGGTTGTGTTTAAGAAAAGAGCACATTCGGTGGGTAGGCTCATTGCTAGTTGCTATGGGGGGCCCATTCTCCTCAACGCTGTGATATTGCCAAGAATCAGAGCTTTTGATGACTATGCAACACTTGCATATTGATGAATATTTAATAATTAAACTTTTGGATTTTGAATTTGGCGCCTTACATTTCACTGGGTAGTGTCGGGAACGCTAGCGCCCCAGCGCTCCTTAATTATCCCCTAGAGGTTAATAGAAAGGAGACGCAAGGTGATGTGGTGATATCACGGCGCCAGAGAAGATGGTTGACGTTTTACGTGCTCCTAACCGAATGTTTTTTTTTTTTTTGTAACTTGTTTTTGGACTTATTCTGTACATAATGTTTCTGCTACCGTCTCTTAAGACCGAAAATAACTTCTGGACATCAGAACAGCGATTACTCACCACGGACTGGCAGAAGCTTTTTTTTCCTTTAACGAGTCCGACGAGCCCGATGTGAAGGACATACTGCTTTCCCGGGAACAGGCCCAAATCCCCATCATTTGCGTGAAGAGAAAACAGAGAAAGAGGACGGCGGTCAGGCTGCCTTCTGAGAATTCGTAGGCGATCGAATAAACCCCCACTGCCTTTTGTTTTACTAGCTAACATGCAATCATTGGAAAATAAAATTGACGACCTACGAGGAAGATTAAACTACTGAGATGTTGCTTCAATATATCCACATAATTTTCCTCCCTCATGATGCCATCTATTTTGTGAAGTGAATCAGTCACTCATGCAGCAAAGCACCCCCACAACATGATGATGCCACCCCTGTGCTTCACGGTTGGGATGGTGTTCTTCGACTTGCAAGCCTCCCCCTTTTTCCTCCAAACATAACGATGGTCATTATGGTCTAACAGTTCAATTTTTGTTTCATCAGACCAGAGGACATTTCTCCAAAAAGTATGATCTCTTTCCCCATGTGCAGTTGCAAACCGTAGTCTGGCTTTTTTTAATGGCGGTTTTGGAGCTGTGGCTTCTTCCTTGCTGAACGGTCTTTCAGGTTATGTCGATATAGGACTCGTTTTACTGTGGATATAGATACTTTTGTACCTGTTTCCTCTAGTATCTTCACAGGGTCCTTTGCTGTTGTTCTGGGATTGATTTGCACTTTTCGCACCAAAGTACGTTCATCTCTAGGAGACAGAACGCGTCTCCTTCCTGAGTGGTATGAAGGCTGCGTGGTTCCATGGTGTTTATACTTTACATACTATTGTTTTTTCAGATGAACGTGGTACCTTCAGGCGTTTGGAAATTGCTCCCAAGGATGAACCAGACTTGTGGAGGTCTACAAAAAAAAATTGAGGCATTGGCTGATTTCCTTTGATTTTCTCATGATGTCAAGCAAAGAGGCACTGAGTTTGAAGGTAGGCCTTGAAATACAGCTACACCTCCAATTCACTCAAATTATGTCAATTAGTCTATCAGAAGCTTCTAAAGCCATGACATCGTTTTCTGGAATTTTCTTAGCTGTTTAAAGGCACACTTAGTTGACTGTACGGAATTGTGATACAGTGAATTATAAGTGAAATAATCTGTCTGTAAACAATTGTTGGAAAAATTACTTGTGTCATGCACAAAGTAGACGTGCTAACCGACTTGCCAAAACTATAGTTTGTTAACAAGAAATTTGTGGAGTGGTTGAAAACAAGTTTTAATGACTCCAACCTAAGTGTATGTAAATTTCCGACTTCAACTGTATATAGATTGTCAAAAGTTTGGACACACCTACTCATTCCAGGATTTTTCTTATTTTTTTTCTCAATTATCTAAATAACGTAACCAGCATAGGTGTCACAACTCAAAAATAGCATAAAATAAATTGCTTAGCTTTGATCTTCCTCTGATGGCATATCAAAGCGTCCAGGTTACACAATAAAAGGTCCTTTTGTTCAATAAAGTTCCCCTTTATATCCATATAGCTCCGTTTGGTTGGCGCGTTTTGCTCAGTAATCCACCTGCCCAAAGGCTTTCATCCATGCAGACAAACGATATCCCAAAGGTACCCGTAAAGTTTGTCAAAAAAAATCAAACCGCATTTGTAATCAATACTCAGATACCCTAAAATGAATATACACTATAATATTTCAGACGGAATATAACCTGCTGAATAGAAGAGAAAAAGAACTGAGTGCGCATTCCCTGTTACGCACAAAATCCAAAACAGTACACTTGACGTGAACTCAGGAACTAGTGGTCTCACTCCCTTGATTTATGATTGAACGTTCCAACCTTTTTCTAAAGACTGACATCTAGTGGAAGCCATAGGAACTGCAATCTGGGGGTTAATCAATTAGGCTTTGAATAGCTGGCCTATTGAAAACAGTGTGACATGACTGATTCAGACATCCCGGATGGATTCTGCTCTGGTTTTTGCCTGCCAAATCAGTTTTGTTATACTCACAGACATTATTTGAACAGTTTTAGAAACTTCAGAGCGTTTTCTATCCAAAGCTACTAATTATATGCACATCCTAGCTTCTGGACCTGAGTAACAGGCAGTTGACTTTGGGCACGTTTTTCCTTCCGAACTTCAAAATACTGCCCCCTAGCCCTAAGAAGTTTACCAGGTAGGCCAGTTGAGAACAAGTTCTCATTTACAACTGCTACCTGGTCAAGATAAAGCAAAGCAGTGTGACAAAAAACAACAGTTACACATGAACAAACGTACAGTCAATAACACAATATTTTTTTTTTGAAAAATCTATGTGCAAATGTATGAGAGTCTGGAGGTAGGCAATAAATAGGCCATAGAGGCGAAATAATTACAATTGAGCATTAATACTGGAGTGATAGATGTGCAGATGATGTGCAAGTAGAGATAGTGGGGTGCAAAAGAGCAGGAGGGTAAGTAATAATATGAAGATGAGGTAGTTGTGGGTGCTATTTACACATTGGCTGTGTACATGTACAGTGATCGGTAAGCTACTCTGACAGCTAATGCTTAAAGTTAGAGGGAGATGTAAGACTTAACTTCAGAGATCTTTGCAATTCGTTACAGTCATTGGCAGCAGAGAACTGGAAGGTAAGGCGGCCAAAGGGAGTGTTGGCTTTGGGGATGACCAGTGAAATATACCTGCTGGAGCGCGTGCTACGGGTGGGTATTACTATGGTGACCAGTGAGCTGAGATAAGGCGGGGCTTTACCTAAAAAATACTTATAGATGACCTGGAGCCAGTGGGTTTGGCGACGGATATGTAGTGAGGGCCAGCCAACGAGAGAATACAGGTCGCAGTGGTGGGTAGTATATGGGGCTTTGGTGACAAAACGGATGGCACTGTGATAGACTACATCCAATTTGCTGAGTAGAGTGTTGGGGGCTATTTTGTAAATGACATCGCCGAAGTCAAGGATCGGTAGGATAGTCAGTTTTACAAGAGTATGCTTGGCAGCATGAGTGAAGGAAGCGTTGTTGTGAAATAGGAAGCAGATTCTAGTTTTAATTTTGGATTGGAGATGCTTAATGTGAGTCTGGAAGGAGAGTTTACAGTCTATCCAAACACCTAGGTACTTGTAGTTGCCCACATATTCTAATAACACATATGAAATCATGTAGTAACCAAAAAAGTGTCAAAATATATTTTTGATTCTTCAAAGTAGCCACCCTTTGCCTTGATGACAGTTTTGCACACTCTTGGCATTCTCTCAACCAGCTTCACGAGGAATGATTATCCAACAATCTTGAGTTCCCACACTTGTTGGCTGCTTTTCCTTCACTCTGCGGTCCAACTCATCCCAAACCATCTCAATTGGGTTGAGGTTGGGTGATTATGGAGGCCAGGTCATCTGATGCAGCACTCCATCACTCTCCTTCTTGGTCAAATAGCCCTTACACAGCCAGGAGGTGTGTTGGGTCATTGTCCTGTTGAAAAACAAATGATAGTCCCACTAAGCGCAAACCAGATGGGATGGCGTATCGCTGCAGAATGCTGTGGTAGTGTAACCGGTGTGAAATGGCTAGTTAGCTAGCGGGGTGCGCGCTAACAGCGTTATCGGTGACGTCCCTCGCTCTGAGACCTTGAAGTAGTTGTTCCACTTGCTCTGCAAGGGCCGTGCTTTTGTGGGGCGATGGGTAACGATGCTTCGAGGGAGGCAGTTGTTGATGTGTGCAGAGGGTCCCTGGTTTGAGCCCAGGTAGGGGCAAGGAGAGGTAGCCATGCTGGTTAAGTGTTGACTGACCATCATCTCTTAAAGTAATGATGGACTGTTGTTTCTCTTTGCTTATTTGACCTGTTCTTGTCATAATATGGACTTGGTCTTTTACCAAATAGGGCTATCTTCTATATACCACCCCTACCTTGTCACAACACAACTGATTAGCTCTAATGCATTAAGAAGGAAAGAAATTCCACAAATTAACTTTTAACAAGGCACACCTGTTAATTGAAATGCATTTCAGGTGACTACCTCATGAAGCTGATTGAGAGAATGCCAAGAGTGTGCAAAGCTGTCATCAAGGCAAAGGGTGGCTACTTTGAAGAATCTCAAATATATGTTGATTTGTTTAACAGTTTTTTTGGTTGCTACACTCCATGTGTTATTTCATAGTTGTGAACTCTTCACTATTATTCTATAACGTAGAAAATAGTAAAAACAAAGAAAAACCCAAGAATGAGTAGGTGTGTCCAAACTTTTGACTGGTACTGTATATAACTCATTCTGTCTCACTTTGTTGCAGATTGTTTTTAGACGGTTTTGAGATTCTAAGTGTAGAGTTCCGAGAGTCTAAAAGAACAGAGGAAATCGAAAGAATGAAAAGGAGTGCATCTCCTCGGCTACACAGAACAATCCATTCGGTAAAGTTGTTTTGCAGTTACCATGTGTTCACTTCGATCCCCTAGGAGTCATCTTTTCAGATAGGAGTTAAAAGCTTTTTTTCTTTCCAAGTAGCTTTCTTTCCCCCCTCCATTCAGTTCTCAATTTCCGGTCTAGTATTGTATGAATTCTGTGAAAACATTTTAACCAGTGTTTCTCCTACTACAGTGAAGTACCTTATCAGAGATCAGATGCATTAGCACAGGTTTGTTAAGACTAATTGCGCCATGTATGACTGGTACTGTGTGTGCATGTGTTTGGGTGTGTGTGTGTAACATTAAATGCAATTTCTGTACCTCTGTGAAACTAAATCTCAGATACGGTAAAAGCATATCACTAAGTCCTTTTCTCTCTGGCCCCCATTGATGTCTTTACCGCTGTGTAAAAACATGTGCCAGTACAGTTAACTGCCAAAGTAATGTAAACATTTTAGTAAATGAGGGATACTAAGTATATCCAACATAACATGGGTACACAAGATCCCTGTCACGCCCTGGCCATAGAGAGCCCCCGGGGTTCTCTATGGTGTTTTAGGTCAGGATGTGACTAGGGGTTCTCTCTAGATGGTATTTTCTATGTTGCTGTTGTGTATGGTTCTCAATTAGAGGCAGCTGATTATCGTTACCTCTAATTTGGGATCATACTTAGTTTGTCCTTTTCCCACCTGCGCTATGTAATTGTTCGATTTAGTTTTTTTTAAATAAAAATGATTTAGAAGACGATCGTGACAATCCCCTTATTGTATGGGACCTTTTAGAGGCCATGCAATTCAATAATCATCTTTAAAACAAAAGCAATTTAGGTCAAAGAGTTATTTCCTTTGTAAATATAGGGACTAACAGTACAGATAGCAACAAAACTGTACCAGAGATGCACAGAATAAGTTAGAGGAAAATCAAAAATAACTGGAGGAACTTATTCAAGAAAGATCAAGTGTAATCTATTATAGAAATAAAGTGAACTGATAATGGGAAATTCACCAATATTTATTTTGTCAACAAATACTGCCTAAAATAATTTACTGAAGCAAACAATATTTTTAAAGAGGAAGCAAAGTACTTTAAGCATATGTTTTGTTTGTCTACTCCATCTCCACTAACCGAAGGTAATTGCAAGGATTTTTTTCTATGAATAATGTAAAATTGCCAGCTGTACAGAGACTCATATGAAGGCCAAATTACAGAGTAGGAATTTCTTGATTCAATTAAAGTCAGGGAAAACTCCAGGGCTGGATGGAATACCAGTTAAGGTATATCAAACTTTTTTTTTTTTTTTATGTACTCAGAGGACCGTTACTAGCATGTTTTAACCACTCCTATACAAATGGTAGACTATTAGATACTCAAAGGTCTGATTTCACTATTCCTGAAACAGGACCCAGGTGGTAAATAAAGATCCAGCCCATTTAAAAAATTGGAGGCCTCTTACACTTCAATGTTGTGATGCAAAAATTTGAGCAAAATGCCTAGCGCATAGAATTATAAAGGTATTGTCGGATATTATTCATCCTAATCAGACAGGTTATTTACATGGACGATACATTGGAGATCATAGACAGGTACTGGTAACAGTAGAACACTGAAAAATCGGAGAAACCAGGCCTCGTATTCATAGCTGACTTTGAAAAGGCTTTTGAGAAAGTACGATTGAAATTTATATATTAATGCCTAGAATACAGTGGGGCAAAAAAGTATTTAGTCAGCCACCAATTGTGCACGTTCTCTCACTTAAAAAGATGAGAGGCCTGTAATTTTCATCATAGGTACACTTCAACTATGACAGACAAAAGGAGGGAAAAAAATCCAGAAAATCACATTATAGGATTTTTAATGAATTTATTTGCAAATTATGGTGGAAAATAAGTATTTGGTCACATACAAACAAGCAAGATTTCTGGCTCTCACAGACCTGTAACAACTTCTTTAAGAGGCTCCTCTGTCCTCCACTCGTTACCTGTATTAATGGCACCTGTTTGAACTTGTTATCAGTATAAAAGACACCTGTCCACAACCTCAAACAGTCCCACTCCAAACTCCACTATGGCCAAGACCAAAGAGCTGTCAAAGGACGCCAGAAACAAATTTGTAGACCTGCACCAGGTTGGGAAGACTGAATCTGCAATAGGTAAGCAGCTTGGTTTGAAGAAATCAACTGTGGGAGCAATTATTAGGAAATGGAAGACATACAGTGGGGAAAAAAAGTATTTAGTCAGCCACCAATTGTGCAAGTTCTCTCACTTAAAAAGATGAGAGGCCTGTAATTTATCATAGGTACACTTCAACTATGACAGACAAAATGAGGGAAAAAAATCCAGAAAATCACATTGTAGGATTTTTTATGAATTTATTTGCAAATTATGGTGGAAAATAAGTATTTGGTCAATAACAAAAGTTTATCTCAATACTTTGTTATATATCCTTTGTTGCAATGACAGAGGTCAAACGTTTTCTGTAAGTCTTCACAAGGTTTTCACACACTGTTGCTGGTATTTTGGCCCATTCCTCCATGCAGATCTCCTCTAGAGCAGTGATGTTTTGGGGCTGTCGCTGGGCAACACGGACTTTCAAAGATTTTCTATGGGGTTGAGATCTGGAGACTGGCTAGGCCACTCCAGGACCTTGAAATGCTTCTTACGAAGCCACTCCTTCGCTGTTCGGGCGGTGTGTTTGGGATCATTGTCATGCTGAAAGACCCAGCCACATTTCATCTTCAATGCCCTTGCTGATGGAAGGAGGTTTTCACTCAAAATCTCACGATACATGGCCCCATTCATTCTTTCCTTTACACGGATCAGTCGTCCTGGTCCCTTTGCAGAAAAACAGCCCCAAAGCATGATGTTTCCACCCCCATGCTTCACAGTAGGTATGGTGTTCTTTGGATGCAACTCAGCATTCTTTGTCCTCCAAACACGACGAGTTGAGTTTTTACCAAAACGTTCTATTTTGGTTTCATCTGACATTCTCCCAATCCTCATCTGGATCATCCAAATGCTCTCTAGCAAACTTTAGACGGGCCTGAACATGTACTGGCTTAAGCAGGGGGACACGTCTGGCACTGCAGGATTTGAGTCCCTGGCGGCGTAGTGTGTTACTGATGGTAGGCTTTGTTACTTTGGTCCCAGCTCTCTGCAGGTCATTCACTAGGTCCCCCCGTTTGGTTCTGGGATTTTTGCTCACCGTTCTTGTGATCATTTTGACCCCACGGGGTGAGATCTTGCGTGGAGCCCCAGATCGAGGAAGATTATCAGTGGTCTTGTATGTCTTCAATTCCTAATAATTGCTCCCACAGTTGATTTCTTCAAACCAAGCTGCTTACCTATTGCAGATTCAGTCTTCCCAACCTGGTGCAGGTCTACAATTTTGTTTCTGGTGTCCTTTGACAGCTCTTTGGTCTTGGCCATAGTGGAGTTTGGAGTGTGACTGTTTGAGGTTGTGGACAGGTGTCTTTTATACTGATAACAAGTTCAAACAGGTGCCATTAATACAGGTAATGAGTGGAGGACAGAGGAGCCTCTTAAAGAAGAAGTTACAGGTCTGTGAGAGCCAGAAATCTTGCTTGTTTGTATGTGACCAAATACTTATTTTCCACCATAATTTGCAAATAAATTCATTAAAAATCCTACAATGTGATTTTCTGGATTTTTTTCCTCATTTTGTCTGTCATAGTTGAAGTGTACCTATGATGAAAATTACAGGCCTCTCTCATCTTTTTAAGTGAGAGAACTTGCACAATTGGTGGCTGACTAAATACTTTTTTTCCCCACTGTACAAGACCACTGATAATCTTCCTCGATCTGGGGCTCCACGCAAGATCTCACCCCGTGGGGTCAAAATGATCACAAGAACGGTGAGCAAAAATCCCAGAACCACACGGGGGGACCTAGTGAATGACCTGCAGAGAGCTGGGACCAAAGTAACAAAGCCTACCATCAGTAACACACTACGCCGCCCTGGACTCAAATCCTGCAGTGCCAGACGTGTCCCCCTGCTTAAGCCAGTACATGTTCAGGCCCGTCTGAAGTTTGCTAGAGAGCATTTGGATGATCCAGATGAGGACTGGGAGAATGTCATATGGTCAGATGAAACCAAAATAGAACTTTTTGGTAAAAACTCAACTCGTCGTGTTTGGAGGACAAAGAATGCTGAGTTGCATCCAAAGAACTCCATACCTACTGTGAAGCATGGGGGTGGAAACATCATGCTTTGGGGCTGTTTTTCTGCAAAGGGACCAAGACGACTGATCCGTGTAAAGGAAAGAATGAATGGGGCCATGTATCGTGAGATTTTGAGTGAAAACCTCCTTCCATCAGCAAGGGCATTGAAGATGAAACATGGCTGGGTCTTCCAGCATGACAATGATCCCAAACACACCGCCCGGGCAACGAAGGAGTGGCTTCGTAAGAAGCATTTCAAGGTCCTGGAGTTGCCTAGCCAGTCTCCAGATCTCAACCCCATAGAAAATCTTTGGAGGGAGTTGAAAGTCCGTGTTGCCCAGCGACAGCCCCAAAACATCACTGCTCTAGAGGAGATCTGCATGGAGGAATGGGCCAAAATACCAGCAACAGTGTGTGAAAACCTTGTGAAGACTTACAGAAAATGTTTGACTTCTGTCATTGCCAACAAAGGGTATATAACAAAGTATTGAGAAACTTTTGTTATTGACCAAATACTTATTTTCCACCATAATTTGCAAATAAATAAATAAAAAATCCTACAATGTGATTTTCTGGATTTCTTTTTCTCATTTCGTCTGTCATAGTTGAAGTGTACCTATGATGAAAATTACAGGCCTCTCTCATCTTTTTAAGTTGGAGAACTTGCACAATTGGTGGCTGACTAAATACTTTTTTGCCCCACTGTATTTAAATTTGAGTATCTTATTCCATGGGTTAAAGTTATATATATATATATATATATATATATATAGTAACCCTATGTGTAAATTATTAAATAATGGCTACTTCTCAGAAGGTATTAAACTGTCAAGTGGGGTAAAACAAGGTTGTCCACTATCGGTATATCTATTTAGTATTGTCATTGAAATGTTAGCTATTAAAATCAGATCCAACAATATCAAGGGGCTAGAAATCCAGGGCTAAAACAAAGCTGTCTTTTTATACGTTGATGATTCATGTTTCCTTTTCAATCCTCCATTTGGATCCCTCCACAGCCTCATACAGGATCTAGATAATTTTTCGAACCTCTCTGGATCAAACATATCAATCAAATGATAATAAGTGTACTATATTACATATTGGATAAAAAATAAAACTTTTACATTACCGTGTAGTTTACCAATAAAAGGGTCTGATGGTGACGTGGACATACTAGGTTATCAAGGCACAAGGCGAGACCCATATGCAGACACAGGAGGCAGATGGAGAGAATGGTCGTGTACAGGCAAAAGGTCAAAACCAGTTCAGAGTCCGGCAGTGGTCAAAACCGGGAAGACTAGCAAAAGAGAATCGTAAAGGAGTACGGGGAAAAACACGCTGGTTGACTTGACTAAACACACCAAGAAGAACTGGCACAGAGGCAGGAAACATAGGGATAAATACACTGGGGAAAATAAGCCACACCTGGAGGGGGTGGAGACAATCACAGGGACAGGTGAAACAGATCAGGGCGTGACACTTGGTATTCATATCCCAAAAGAAAGAAATTATCTCACTACAATACATTTTATTAGAAAGTTAGCAAAAATAGATAAGATCTTGGTACCATGGAAAGGAAAATGCCTGTCTATTTTAGGAAAAAAATCACATTAACTCTTCAGTCATATCCTATTTTACCTATATGCTTATGGCCCTGCCAACACCTAACAACTTGTTTTTTGAAATTATATTAGCAAAAAATATTTTCTTTTGAATGGCAAGCTAGACAAGATTAATGGGCCTATTTATATAATAAATATGAATTTGGATGGCAGAAATGATTAAATATTAAATCATTAGAACTCTCACTATAGGCTTCAGTCATACAAAATCCAAACCTTTATCCGAACTGGTTTTCCAAGCAGATTTGTAAGAATGTCATCCCGTGTTCAAGAATGTCCTTTTTCCCTTTAAATAGATTACAACCTCGCACTTTCGGTTATTTGAAAATTAAATAATCTATTTTTAAAACAAGCCATAGAAAGTTGATTGCTATTTCAGTTTAATCCACCAGAAAATACAGAATAAATAATAAACACATTTTATGGTTAAACTCATACTAATTGATTAAAAAAATAATTAAACAGTATAATCTTTCTAATGATATCGTAAATTAGACTGGTGGAGTTATGTCACACATGCAGCCAACAAAAATATATGGAAATGCCTGCTCTATTAAAAATTATATCCAACTAATTGCAGCTTTACCTCAAAAATGCATTGCAGTGCCGAGGCGTCACTACAGCCTCGAGTTCGATCCCAGGCTGTGTCACAGCCGGGCCGGGACAGGGAGACCCATGAGGCGGCGCACAATTAGCCCAGTGTCGTCCGGGTTAGGTGAAGGTTTGGCCCGGCTGGGATTTCCTTGCCTCATCGTGCTCTAGCGACTCCTTGTGGTGGGCTGGGCGCCTACAAGCTGACCTCGGTCGTCAGTTAGACAGTGTTTCCTCTGACACATTGGTGCGGCTGGCTTCCAGGTTAAGCGAGCAGTGTGTCAAGGAGCAGTGCTGCTTGGGAGGGTCGTGTTTCGGAGGAAGCATGGCTCTCGACCTTCGCCTCTTCCGAGTCCGTTGGGGAATTGCAGCGATGAGACAAGACTGTAACTACCAATTTGGGAGAAAAAGGGTAAAAGTAAAAAAAGAACTTAAAAAATGTAATGGAAGAGGCAAGTGGTAGGGGGAGAAGGTAAGGAACTTGTCTGTCGGCCCTGAATGAAATACCAAAAAAATTTACATTAGTGCCATGCAGGTTGCAAAATACTTGGTACATTACTAGATTGGTACATTACCATGGCAATGTGACAATGTTGTCTATTTGCTACAAAAACACTGTTTGAGGAAAGAACAAACATATCATTTAGGTCTATGAATGTTGAAATAAAACCTGTGTGTGTGCGTGCATGGGTGTGGGTCACTGTGTGTTCCTGGGTGAAGTGGGTGTGTGTGTGTGTGTGTGCATGTGTTCCGTGTGTGCTTTCCTACAAATATTTTAGAGGCTGTATCAGAGAGGCCTCCATGGGAGAGAGCAGCCTTGTTAACCAGACTGACTGATAAGCAGCTCAATGACTTGGAGCTGTCTTTTATTTTACCCTTTCTCTCTCTCTTTCTTTCTACAGTATCTCTTCTCTCTATCGTGTTCTCTTCTCTTCTCTTTTTCATCTCTCTCTCTCTCTCTCTCTCTCTCTCTCTCTCTCTCTCTCTCTCTCTCTCTCTCTCTCTCACTCTTTCATCTCGCTCTCTCCCTCTTTTCAACTTGTTATTGAGAGTATCAATGACCCCCCCTCACCTTTCTCTGAGGCCTTGACATAGTTGCAGCAGCATCAAACCTCTTAGGATTTTCTACATCCTTACCTCCAGCCCTCCAGCCCTGCTCTCTCACATCTAATGGTGGCGGAGTAAAACGAATGTGACAATATTTATGTTATTTCAACAAAGCTCATTGGAGTAGGATAGCAGGTCTCCTCTCCTCACAGACACCTGCTTGCTCTCGCTCCCTCTCTCTCTCTCTCGCTATCTCTTTCTCTCTCTCTCAATGTATTTATCCTCTCTCTCTCCGTTGGGAGTTCTTGAGGTGAGGTTAAACATGCTGCAGTGCATCGATCGTTCGTAGTAACATGTATTTTGTAGTTCTGACAATACTGCTGCAGTGTATTTGACCACAAATTATGCCGGTAAAATACCTCAGCTGAAAGGAGCATGCTGTTTTCATCACATTACAGGCCTAACCCAATAACATGTGTGTGTCAAAATATCATAGCTGCAGGGACATTTTGACAGTCAGTGTCCTGGGATTGCATTCCACACCTTTGTGCCACTGTTTCCCAAACCTTCTCCTGCACTCTGATTCCCTGAACCCCCAATCCTGCTCCAACATGGAGTAGGATAGCAGTGTGTGTTTAACATCTTAACGTCATGCAGAACGAGGTGTGTGACTTGATTGTTGAAGAGGAAAAACATTAATCTAAAATGAAAAGTGCCACAAGGGAACTGCTGGAATCACTCTCTCTAGCAAGCTCTCCTTTTTCCATCCCTCTCGCTCTTTTTCTTTCTCCTCTCTCTCTCTCTGCCCATCCCCCCGTCTCTTTCTTTCTCCCTCTCTCTTTTCTCCCTCTCTCCCCTCTCCCTCTCTGACAGGGCAGGCCAGACAGTAAGACGACAGAGGGGACATTATCAGTTAGCCAGGTCGTTCATTATGACGTGTGGTTCCACACCACTTTAACAGCACCCTAACTGCAGATGAATGTCTTATGACCTCCATTATCCTGCTGCAGTTTATAACTCTGTTAAATAGGATTTAACACTAGGGCCTGATGGCTCCTCCACCACACCTCTGCAATTCCCCACTCGTTTCCTACAGTACTCTGGGGAGGAGGGAGACATACTGCGGAGGAGGGAGAGAGCTGGGGAGGAGGGAGAGGGCAGGGGAGAGCAGAGGAAAGGCAGCCAGCAGCCTGAGGACCAGGGCTTTGGGCTGGAAATCAGACCGATTTTAATGGGGTAAATCACTTTCTTTTTCAAACTTATTTTGATGTTTTTTCTTGATATATATATATCTTACCATCTACTCATAGGATGCACTTGAAAGTCCTGCACGAACATTGTCTGAGATTTTTCTGTGTTTAGAACGGATCAAAAGGTACTCGAAGTTTTGCTCGATCGATACTCAAGGCTAAATGAATTAAGGTGATATGAGAAGAGGAGAGAAAAAACATCCTTCTAATCTTAGAGATGTTCAGCAGTTCAAGGACCGTATTTGCGTATAAGGGAAAATGGGTTGAGCCATTAACATTGGTTGGAGAGAACATTTCACTGAAATCTCAACAATTTCCTCTCAAAGCATGTCCTTTGAAAGAAGAACTACAAGTGCTTGAGAGAAATGGGAGGATGGAAGTAGAGAAACAGAAAAGCGGAAGTATATGCATATGATATCCATTAACATTGGTTGGAGAGAACATTGAATAGATGTTGATATGAGTTAGTACTGCTGCATTAGTTGGTATTGAAAAGAAAATAAACACTCGCTATTCAGCAGTACTACTAGTTAATCATAGCATAATGAGATATAAACTCAGCAAAAAAGAAAAATATCCTCTCACTGTCAACTGTGTTTATTTTCATTTTGTAAATATTTTTATTTTGTAAATATTTGTATGAAGATAACAAGATTCAACAACTGAGACATATATTTAACAAGTTCCACAGTCATGTGACTAACAGGAATGGAATAATGTGTCCCTGAACAAAGGGCATTAAGTACTACAGTGCATCTCCACCTCATGGACTGCACCAGATTTGCCAGTTCTTGCTGTGAGATGTTACCCCATTCTTCCACCAAGGCACCTGCAAGTTCACTGACATTTCTGGGGGGGAATGGCCCTAGCCCTCACCCTCCGATCCAACAGGTCCCAGACGTGCTCAATGGGATTGAGATCCGGGCTCATTGCTGGCCATGGCAGAACACTGACATTCCTGTCTTGCAGGAAATCACGCACAAAACGAGCAGTATGTCTGGTGGCATTGTCATGCTGGAGGGTCATGTCAGGATGAGCCTGCAGGAACGGTGCCACATGAGGGAGGAGGATGTCTTCCCTGTAACGCACAGCGTTGAGATTACCTGCAATGACAACAAGCTCAGTCCGATGATGCTGTGATACCGCCCCAGACCATGACGGACCCTCCACCTCCAAATCGATCCCACTCCAGAGTACAGGCCTCGGTGTAACGCTCATTCCTTTGACGATAAACCCGAATCAGACCATCACCCCTGGTGAGAGAAAACCGCAACTCGTCAGTGAAGAGCACTTTTTGCCAGTCTTGTCTGGTCCTGCGACGGTGGGTTTGTGCCCATAGGCGATGTTGTTGCCGGTGAGGTCTGGTGAGGACCTGCCTTACAACAGGCCTACAAGCCCTCAGTCCAGCCTCTCTCATCCTATCGCGGACAGTCTGAGCGCTGATGGAGGGATTGTGCGTTCCTGGTGTAACTCGGGCAGTTGTTGTTGCCATCCTGTACCTGTCCCGCAGGTGTGATGTTCGGATGTACCGATCCTGTGCAGGTGTTACACGTGGTCTGCCACTGCGAGGACGATCAGCACTGCGAGGACAATTTATTGCCATGGCCACATCTGCAGTCCTCATGCCTCCTTGCAGTATGCCTAAGGCACGTTCACGCAGATGAGCAGGGACCCTGGGCATCTTTCTTTTGGTGTTTTTCAGAGTTTTTCAGAGCATGGGAAACAGTGTTTAAACCCTTTACAATGAAGATCTGTGAAGTTATTTTCGTATTATCTTTGAAAGACAGGGTCCTGAAAAAGGGACGTTTCTTTTTTTGATGGATTTATTTAGTCAGGGGTGCAACTTTGGTTTCAGGGGGGCAATAATAACTGGGGTAGATCAGCTGTAATATTGCAGATTGTGGCTTCCATCAATGTAATTGTCTTTATCATTTTCAATCCCCATATATTTTTTTACAAATATATTAGCATTTATTATCAATATTGTGTTGCACCTTTTAACAAATAGCCTAACAAATGAACAACTCTTACAAATATAGTACTAAGACAACTTTTGATGGTCTTTAAGACATCCTCTATATCAAATTTCAGCCAGACCGCCCAGCCAACCCGAGCCGCCTACACGCCTGACCCCCACCAGTCTAGTCAATAACTCAACTCTCTCCCTGTAACGGATACAGGTATCCTGTGTGTATTTGTTTTCTCTCTTTCTGCCCTAGTCACAGGTGTCACTCATCAGCAGTCATCAGTTGCCCATCAATCACCAATCAGTCCCAATCACAAGACACACCTGCTCCTTTTCCCTTACCCAATCAAATCCCCTTTCCCTTGGTTTAAAAACCCAGTCAGTTGTCTCTTTCTCTCTCGCTTGTTTTGTAGCTCTCTACACACCTCTATCTCTGTTTTGGATGTGCTGAAAGTCAGTTGCTGTTAGATTGTTTGTGCGCTCTATCTCTTTTTTGTTTTTGTGCCCACATCTCACATTTGACTGTGATCCTGTGAGTATGTACTGCTGTGTTGTATTGCTGTGTGTTTGTTGGTGGAAAAGGGGGTAACCAGACAAGTCGCCCATGGGCATACATTACCCGTAGGAAACCATTGTCTAAATACCCTAGTTAGAACTGGGTGGACCACCCACTGTATTTTATTGGTTAGTTAGCTAGGTGTTCTTTAAGCAGGTAGATTAGCTTAGGGGTTTTTGAATGTTTATTATTTCTTTCCTTGGGTCCAGGTCAGCCCCTTTTTCCCCACACCCCATTACCCCCGTCCTGCCCCTAGGGGTCCACGGCCCTGTAGCCCCCCAACACACCTCACTCAGCTTTAGGATCTTAGTGAAACATAAATTATTGGTTTCAGGCATGTTAGGCCAAGGCCAGCGTGACAACAGTACGGCAGACACCTAGGGCCAGGACTGAGAAGCCCAGCAGCTAGGGATTGCCTAAATAGGTATCTCCCCTGACTTGGGCATGTTTTCAATACTCCTTTTGTCTTCCAGTTTTCCATATAAGGCATCTAGACCTGATGAAAGTTGCACAGTATACCCTTAATCTTACAACAAATCTAGTGATACTGTACATAACTTGACATTTCTTCTATACATTGTTGGAAGATAACCAACCTTCCAATTAATGGCAATGCAGTTATTATCCACTATAAATGCTAGGTTACAGTTTCTTCTGATAACAGTATCCAGTATCAACATTTCCAAGCAAACAAAAACAGGGAGAATGAGAATCTGTAGACATGCTGAGATAAAAGAACAAACTCTTTGCCGGAATTCAGCCAGCCTTCACAAGACCACAACATATGCAAATATGTCCCCTATTGTGCTTTACATCTCCAGCAGAATAATACAATTTCGGAGTGCATGATATTCAGTTTCACTGGCATATAGTACGTTCTATGGATGGTCTTAAACTGCAGTAATTTGTCTGGGATTATATGAACATGACTGGGCATTGTAACATATGTATCCATTCATCATCAATAGTGTCTCCTAGGTCTTCCTTAAATGTTTTGTGTCATTGGGAAAAGCCTCTCAACCCAGTTGTGTTTGCTGGACAGAGATAATAAATTGTTGTATATGAAAGAATTCACCTCATCTCTGTCAGACTGGTCTTCCCTGATCCTGCTGAGATCCCTGACGCCATCTGATCCTCCTAAAATGAGGCATGGCAAAGAATTACCTTGGTGTACATTTATACATTGATTCTATTATTGGATAATGGTTCATAATTGAAATGACCATTATTCCCAGATCCCTGACTGTAGCTTTAAGCTTAAGCTGCAGTCCTGTAGCTCTACCCATCAATTCAAGATGGAACTTTGTATCATTCACTGAATACAGTGCAATCAGAAAGCATTCAGACCCCTTGACTTTGTCTACATTTTGTTTTGTTACAGCCTTATTCTAAAATTAAATCGTTTTTTTCCCTCAATCTACACACAATACCCCATAATGACAAACATTTTTTTGCAAATGTATTAAAAATCTAAAACTTAAATATCACATTTACATAAGTATTCAGACCCTTTACTCAGTACTTTGTTGAAGCAACTTTGGCAGCGATTACAGCCTTGAGTATTCTTGGGTATGACGCTACAAGCTTGGCACACCTGCATTTGGGGAGTTTCTCCCGTTCTTCTCTGCAGATCCTCTCAAGGCTGTAATGGCTGCCAAAGGTTACATTGCCATACTGACTAATACAACTCACATTGCACTGAAAAATGTCAGAATTTCAATCTTCAATCGTTTGGCCGATGGTTTCATTTTTTGCTTCAGGTCTAGTTTGAGGCAAAATTAATAGCTAATGTAAGCCAACTTTTGGCCAGCTCTCTCTCTAACGTTAAAATCAACTGGCCATAGCTTGCCAAGTTAATTTACTTCTGAAACGTGACAAAACAAAGGCTACAAAACATTTCCATAAAAACAATTGCTGTTAGATAGCTATTTTTACTAACGTTACATGTCAGTTACAATACTTGCTCAGCACTGCGAATAATCACTAGTTTCATTTTCTTTCTTGTTTAAGTTAAACAGCAGTTACCTTGCCAGCTACATCAGTCCACTAAAGAGTAGCCAGTTTCTGTTCTGCTTCCTTTTACAACTCGGTGAAAGAGCGCAACAGATACACACTATTTTAAACTCTCCTGTGCTAGTCCAGCCAGTCTTCCAGAAGCTTTGCCTTCACACAGCTTGTCAGCCTGCTCTGTGGTGTTCGCGTGGTCCTAAATCCAGTCGGATAAACACTTCAAACAGTCTACCTGACCGCTCGGAGGCGTCTGCATGGTCCTAAAGCACACCGTTGCCCAGTTTTGTATCACATTCCAATGACTAAACTGGGGGGGGGGGGGAGACATGTCCCCACATTCTGAAAGTTGCGCCCCTGTATGTAGTGCTTTTCTAGGACCCACAGGCATGAAGTCCAATTAAGTAAATGTAATATGTTTTAATGCTTACATTGAGTGCACCTGCTTTATGAACTTTTCCGTATGAGTCTGATTCAATCACTGCCATTTTTTTTTTTATTTCACCTTTATTTAACCAGGTAGGCAAGTTGAGAACAAGTTCTCATTTACAACTGCGACCTGGCCAAGATAAAGCAAAGCAGTTCGACACACACAACAACACAGTTACACATGGAGTAAACAAACATACAGTAGAAAAACAAATCTATACACAATGTGTGCAAATGAGGGAAGGTGAAGTAATTACAATATAGCAATTAAACACTGGAATGGTAGATGTGCAGTAGATGAATGTGCAAAGTAGAAATACTGGAGTGCAAAGGAGCAAGATAAATAAATACGGTAAGGGATGAGGTTGGTTGGGCAATTTACAGATGGGCTATGTACAGGTGCAGTGATCTGTGAGCTGCTCTGACAGCTGGTGCTTAAAGCTAGTGAGGGAGATAAGTGTCTCCAGTTTCAGTGATTTTGTAGTTCGTTCCAGTCATTGGCAGCAGAGAACTGGAAGAAAAGGCAGCCAAAGGAGGAATTGGCTTTGGGGTGACCAGTGAGGTATACCTGCTGGAGCGCGTGCTATGGGTGGGTGCTGCTATGGTGACCAGCGAGCTGAGATACGGCAGGGCTTTCCCTAGCAGGGACTTGTAGATGACTTGGAGCCAGTGGGTTTGGCGACGAGTATGACGCGAGGGCCAGCCCACGAGAGCATACAGGTCGCAGTGGTGGGTAGTATATGGGGCTTTGGTGACAAAACGGATGGCACTGTGATAGACTGCATCCAATTTGTTGAGTAGAGTATGGAGAGTTGTATGGCACAGTGTCCAAAGAAGGGCCAGAAGTATACAGAATGGTGTCGTCTGCGTAGAGGTGGATCAGAGACTCACCAGCAGCAAGAGCAACATTATTGATGTATACAGAGAAGTGAGTCAGCCAAGAATTGCCATATGTACACCATAAGAGAATTTCTTTTTCGATTTTGCAGGAGAATAGGAATTTTCTGCACATGTTTTCTACGCCCACCGTGCTTACTATAAACTCTAACAGTTTTCTCTCTTTTGTGTGTCTCTATTCCAGATCCTTGGTGGATTATTGGTTAAATGACTCAGACTGTGAATGAACAAGACGTGTACCCTGGACCCAGTCTCCATTATTATACAGAATGCATCCTAGGATGACCAGGAAGGGGCTTGCCCCACAGAGCCCACCCCACTAACAGTAACCTTTGTCTGGGTCCCACCACACCCGGATGGCCTCCCAACCCCCCTGTGAAGCAGTCCGCACCCTCTCAGCAGAGGTGCAGCCGAGGCCCTCCACCCCCATCTCGCCCTTCGCTCCAGTCCTTACTCCGCTCTGTCCATCTCTTTAATGAAGACAGCCAGTAGGGCCCGGCCCCGCTCCCCTAGCCCCCAGCCCCGACCACCACGCTCCCCCAGTCCTGGCCCCCAGCTCGTCCAAATGAGACGCTACAGGCCTGGGGTCGGGGTGGGGATGTACCCCTTCCTGTTCCCCTCGGTCATCAGCGCTCTGCCCTTGGCTAACCGGCGGGCTTCTCCCCCGGCTCCGAGGCTGCAGGTTCAGCAGCCCTCCAGCAGCGGTAGTACTCCGTCGCCTGCAGGTGAGTCCTGTCTGCAGAATGCAGTGCAGGGACCTGTCTTGTTTGGGGCTTTCAGTTAAGAAGCAGCCACTAAGGGGCCTCCCGAGTGGCGCAGCGGTCGGCTGTGCCACAACCAGGTGTGACTGGGAGTCCCATAGGGCGGCGCACAATTGGCCCAGCGTCGTTTGTTTTGCTGGGGGGGGGCTTTATCTACTTCCCCAGAATCAGATGAACCCCTTGGTCCCATTTTTGTCTCTGAGTGCAGCGATGGCTGGCAGTCTATGGTAACTGCTAGCTTGCTTGTAAGCTTTGGCTCGTGAAACTATCTCAAACTTCCTTCATACTGGAAATAGAGAATGTATTGAGATAGTCCGGATAGTTTGGTTTGGGAAGTAACCCCATATGCAAGTTCTTCTCAGCTTCTTCTAAATTATACAACATCAGCCTATTTTTCTGTATTCACTAGAAAATTAAGATATCCATGGAGTCAGTCAACTGCTCAGAGGTGGGAGTTGAAAGAGAGGGGAGAGTAGGAGAGGTTGATAGAGAGAGGAGAGGAGAGTAGGGGAAGTCAGACTAATAAACATATCTGCCAGTAAATAATCGTAGAGCAGTAGATTATATTCACACTGTAATTGGCCCCTAGTGTGTCTCTGCACCACGCTGATGAGACAGTGTGTGTGTGTCAAAATATCACAGCTGCAGGGACATTTTGACAGTCAGTGTCCTGGGATTGCGTTCCCCACCGTTGTGCCACTGTTTTCTAAACTTTCTCTTACACACTGATCCCTTGAACCTCCAATCCTGCTCCAACATGAAACAAAGCTGGCAGCTCCAGCAGGTTCACCCCAGGGGATAGCTCACTCTGCCAACCCAGAGAGGAGGCACTCTGAGGCAGCCTGAGCCCCCTCTTTCCTCCCTCTGGGGTGTAGTATAAATAATAATAACAGCATTAGAATGTCATGTCACTGCAATTAAGTTCGCGCCCGCTCGCTGTTTATTCTCTTTACCTGTATTACACAGGAGGTTGGTGCCACCCTAATAAGGGAGGACGGGCTCGTGGTAATGACTTGATTGGAATAGGTGGAATGGTATCAAATACATCAAACGTAGTTTCCATGTGTTGGATGCCATTCCATTCGCTCCGTTCCCGTTCCATCCATTATTATGAGCTGTCCTCCCCTCAGCAGCCTCCACTGCTGTATTAATATTTAAAGGTTACCTGTGCAGAACTTGATAATTAAATCCTCAAAATTAAATATTAAAAAATTATCGAAAGCAGCATTATGTTACGCTCATCGAGCACTGTACAGGGACAATAAGTTAGGGGATATAAAGTGCATTTGGAAAGTATTCAGACCCCTTGACTGCAGTGACGCTCCCCACCCAACTTGACAGAGCATGAGAGGATCTGCAGAGAAGAGAACTCTCCAAATACAGGTGTGCCAAGCTTGTAGCTTCATACCCAAGAAGACTTGAGGCTGTAATCGCTGCCAAAGGTGCTTCAACAAAGTAAAGGGTATGAATATTTATGTAAATGTGATATTACTAAAAACATGTTTTTGCTTTGTCATTATGGGGTTTTGTGTTCTAGATTGGTATTTACTTTATTTTGCCAGGTAAGTTAATTGAGAACACAATAGAGACACTTGTCCATGCTTTTGTACGCTATATAAAGTATAGGATGGATTGAGTTCTATATTCAAATGTGGCTATTGATTTGTAGCCTGGTGGAACCCAATATGGGCCACAGTGTGGTTACAAAAAGAAATTCTCAGCATGTTGAAGGCTGAGGTCTGGATCCTGTCTTTAACATTCTATCTTCTATCTCTCTAGCTGTCTGTCAGAGTTTCCTCTTTCTGGGCACTTTCTCTCCATCCTTCCATCCCCACTCTACCAGGCTGACAGGAGGGTTACCTTGTCTCTCTCTCTCTCTCTCCATCTGTCATCCTTCATCCCTCTCTCCATCCCTCCTCCTGTCAGTATGTTACCTTTGCATAACCCTGGGTCTGGCTGCTCTGCGTTGCTCAGTCTTTTCAAAGCCTTCACCTGATGAAGGGGAACCAGAATGTTAAATTGGAATGTTGTAACTTTCCCATCTTCCAGGAATCCTGCTTCTAACAACATTCATTTTTAGTGTCCAGGAAATGTTCTACGAGGAGAGAGCGATATTTAGAGATTTTAACTGCCACATTGGTATTTGTCTTTACATTATTATTCACCTAAAATTTTCTGAAGTGCATCAGAACACCTACATATTGGTTGTTGACCTTGAGTGCTTGGAAAGGGTTTTGTCATACTGTGGTAGTATTTGTGCTACTGAGTTGTGTGGTCTGGGGACACAGTAGGTTACTGAAAAATGTTTAAAGGTATTTAACTTTTACAGGTTACTTCAGAGATGGTGTTTGTGATGGCGCTGGAGGGGATGGCTGCCCTTTTATGGGCTCTTAACCAACCATGCTATTTTGTGTTTTCACATTGTTTGTAACTTATTTTGTAAATAGTGTTGCTGCTACTGTCTCTTATGACCAAAAAGAGCTTCTGGACATTACTCACCTTGAACTGAACAAATCATTTTTCTTTAATGAGTCGGACGAGAGGGATTTACTCCAAACACCCCAACAGGCCCTCATCCCCATCATTCGCAGGAGAAAGAGACTGAGTTATCGCGGAAGGAGTTCGGGGTGCCTTGTGAGGATCCGGTGATGAGTGGCTATTCTGCCTTTGCCATCGGTACTATTGACCAACGTACAATCGCTGGATAATACAGTGGACGAACTACAAGCACATATCCTACCGGGACATTAAAAACTAATATCTTAACTTTCACTGAGTCGTGGCTGAACAACATGCATCTGGCAGATTATGCACTGGATCGGCAGGATAGAACAGCAGCCTCTGGTAAGACAAGGGGTGGCGGTCTATGTATATTTGTAAACAACAGCTGGTGCATGATATCTACAGTAAGGATGTATCGAGGTTTTGCTCACCTGAGGTAGAGTATCTCATGATAAGCTGTAAACCACACTATCTACCAAGAGTTTTCATCTGCATTTTTCTTAGCTGTGTACATACCACCACAGACCGATGCTGACACTAAGACCGCACTCAATGAGCTGTATACGACCATAAGCAAACAGGAAAACGCTCATCCAGAGACGGCGCTCCTAGTGGCCGAGACTTTAATGCAGGTAAACTTAAATCCGTTTTACCTAATTTCTACCAGCATGTTAAATATGCAACCAGACTGAAATAAAACTCTTGACCACCTTTACTCCACACACAGAGACCCTTACAAAGCTCTCCTTCGCCCTCCATTTGACAAATCTGACCATAATTATTTCCTCCTGCTTACAAGCAAAAATGTAAGCAGGAAGCACCAGTGACTCGGTCAATAAAAAAAAAAAGTGGTCAGAGGAAGCAGATGCTAAGCTACAGGACTGTTTTGCTAGCACAGACTGGAATATGTTCTGGGATTCTTCCGATGGCATTGAGTACACCACATCAGTCACTGGCTTCATCAATAAGTGCGTCGATGACGTCGTCCCCACAGTGACTGTGCGTACATACCCCAACCATGGATTACAGGCAACATCCCCACTGAGCTAAAGGGTAGAGCTGCTGCTTTCAAGGAGCGGGACTCTAACCTGGAAGCTTATAAGACGTCCTGCTATGCCCTCCGATGAACCATCAAACAGGCAAAAGCGTCAATAAAGGACTACGATCGAATCGCACTACACCGGCTCCGACACTCGTCAGATGTGGCAGGGCTTGTAAACTATTAGACTACAAAGGGAAGCACAGCTGAGAGCTGCCCAGTGACACGAGAATACCAGATGAGCTACAGTTGAAGTCGGAAGTTTACATAAACTAGTTTTAATGACTCTAACCTATGTGTTTCAACCACTCCACAAAGTTTAACTACTTAGGGAGAAGCGGGCCGCTCACATTTCACCGGGAGTGTCGGAAGGCGCCAAATTCAGAATCCAAAAGTTGAATTATTAAACATTCATCAATATACAAGTGTTGCATAGTCATCAAAAGCAATATCACAGCATTGTCAGATTTCAAAAAGGCTTTACGGCGAAAGCACAACATTTGATTGTTTGAGGATAGCACCTCTCCTATTTTCCACATTAGCATAAATTAATATCCAGCCCGGGTAACACAAAACCCATATAAGAGCTAAAAAAAATCACTTACCTTTCTAATAACTTCTGCTGAGGGCTTCCCAAGTGTCCAACGAAGACATCCAATGGTTCTTTTGTTAGAAAAAGTTATTTATTATATCCAGAAATCTCTGTTTGGTTGGCGCGTTATGTTCATAAAATACAGCGCCCCACTGCTCCCTAAGTAGTTAACAAACTATAGTTTTGGCAAGTCGGTTAGGATGTCTACTTTGTGCATGACACAAGTAATTTTTCCAACAATTGTTTAGACTATTTCACTTATAATTCAATGTATCACAATTCCAGTGGGTCAGAAGTGTACATACACTCAGTTGACTGTGCATTTAAATAGCTTGGAAAATTCCAGAAAATTGTCAGCTTCTGATAGGCTAATTGACATAATTTGAGTCAATTGGAGGTGTACCTGTGCATTTATTTCAAGGCCTACCTTCAAACTCAGTGCCTCTTTGCTTGACATCATGGGAAAATCAAAAGAAATCAGCCAAGACTTAATAAAAAAAATGGTAGACCTCCACAAGTCTGGTTCATCCTTGGGAGCAATTTCCAAATGCCGTAAGGTACCACGCTCATCTGTACAAACAATAGTACGCAAGTATAAACACCATGGGACCACGCGTCCGTCATACCGCTCAGGAAGGAGACTCGTTCTGTCTCTTAGAGATGAACGTACTTTGGTGGGAAAAGTGCAAATCAATCCCAGAGCAACAGCAAAGGACCTTGTGAAGATGCTGGAGGAAATAGGTACAAAAGTATCCATAGTAAAACGAGTCCTATATCAACAACCAGGCCGCTCAGCAAGGAAGAAGCCAAATGCTCCAAAATAAAGCAAGACTACGGTTTGCAACTGCACATAGGGACAAAGATCGTACTTTTTGGAGAAATGTCCTCTGGTCTGATGAAACAAAAATAGAATAGTGAAGCACGGGGGTGGCAGCATCATGTTGTGGGGGTGCTTTGCTACAGGAGGGACTGGTGTACTTCACAAAATAGATGGCATCATGAGGGAGAAAAATTGTGCTACACTCATCTGTTATTATCTATGCATAGTGACTTTAATAACTCTACCGACATGTACATATTACCTCTACTAACCGTTGCCCCCGCATGTTGTCTCTGTACCCCTGTATATAGCCTCGTTATTTTACTGCTGCTCTTTAATTATTTGTTACTTTTATTTATTATATGTGTAGGTATTTTTCTTAACTGCATTGTTGGTTGGGCTTGTAAGTAAGCATTTCACTGTAAGGTCTGCGGATGTGACAAATAACATTTGATTTGATTTGCACAGCTTTCATTTCACTGATTGTTATCGCATTTTTTTTTCTCCGTTTTTTTAAGGGTAGTAGAACCACACCCCTGCAGGCCACACAATGCCATGAGCTCTGGGGGGCCCCCAACCAAAAAAATATATAAATTTCCCTCTGCCCCATGGTAAAATGCGTAGAAGAGCATGAGATTAGCTATAAAACTGCGTCTTGCTTGGACCTTGCGGGGGCGCCTCTCACAAAACTGCTGTACGCCACTAAGTATAATTCGGTAGTAATACCCCAATGATAGAGTATGAAAATTGGCTAATATTGCGTAATACTCAAGGTTATAGGAGCATTTTGTAATTGAAGAATGTCTCGACAATAGCAATTTGTAGTTCAATCATCTAAGCTTTGTGAGTTACTTTTCAAATCAATATTGTCTAGATTAGAAAGTGTGTTTACAAAAGATGCTTTGTGATGCTTTTATAAAAGAGGCCCTTTATGCAAGATATTGTCTTCATTTGTCTGAATAGAAAAGGCCAAAGAATTGTACTTATACAGCGTCTTCTGACAATATTATATAATCTTCTATCATGGCTTCCGTCCTTGATGGACTTGTACAGAAACATACATTTCTCTCTTCTGATTGATCTCTGGCCCTGAATTCATAAAGTGTCTCAAGTTATGAGAGCTGATCTAGGATCAGTTTGGCCTTTTTAGATTAAAATAAATAAGGTTAAATTGATAGTGATGCTTTATGAATTCAGGGCCCTGGACATGTGACTGTGGTTCCTTGACTCAAGTCTCCACTGACTCCTCTGACTCACTGCTTTGACTCTTTTGATTAACATGTTCTTCTGTGTGACTATATTACCTTCTCTTGTCTGATCAGGACCCCTGGCCTGTAGCAATGCTCTGTGATCTCTCTCCCAGAGACTCAAGCCTCTGACTCATTGCGTTGACGCAATTAAGATACCCTGCCACAGTCACCTGCGGAATGTCTGTAGGTCGCTGAGTAGTGGTGTGTTAGTTTAAAGGAGCCAGACTCTGGAGTCTAGCTAGGATGACTCATTCACCAAAACACTTGGTGGGTGTTTGTTTGTATGTATGTCTGTGTGTGTGTGTGTGTGTGTGTGTGTGTGTGTGTGTCAGAGCATTTTTCAGACAGATATACTGTACATAACTCCTAATCCATTTACACCCAGAGGAAGCCTGCTCAGCTCTGAATTCCATGTAATGGAACACATCTGCCCAGCACACACACTCAAACACAGGAGTCTCTTGGAGTAACAGAGACAGTGTCTCACACAGTCCCAATCCCTACACACACACACAAACACACACACACACACACACACTTCCTCTTCTCACTCACTTTTCACCCCTCTGTCTTTGTCTCTCTCCCCATCCCTTTTTCTGAGCAACAGAACTTGTTTCAAGTAGTCTTGTCTGTCAGAGTTTACTAACTCAGTATTGTTCTCAGTATTTTAAAAACTGTCTCTCGGTATTTAGGTCACCGGCAGTTTTACACACACACACACACACAGAGTACACGCACTGGCAGAGCATGAATAATGTAGATTTCTTTCATTACACCGCTGTGCGCTCCAGCTAGCTAACCGTCTGGATTGAAAATCAATGTGCACTCAAGTCACTGCCGATGACTGTGAGTAAAGCACCACTGCACAGAGAGGTGGCGGGGGAGAGAGGGAGAGGGATGGAGAGAGGGGAATAGGGAAATTGTGAAATCATAGGAAAGAGCACGAGAGAGAGCGTCTTAGGCCTGAACACTCCTACAGAGAATAGTGTCCAGGTGGTTTTTCCTTCACCTTGTAGAGAAGGTCTTTCTCCTGTTTGTCAACTATTGTTGTCCATCTTTCTGCACAAGGCTTTTACTCAGTCTCAGTAGGCAAACACAACAGGCTAGACCAGTTCAGTTCTCTGCAAACAGAACAAACTCCTCTCAGAGAACAGAACAGCTGTGGGAAACATTTACACACACATACACCTGAGTCATAATTCTCTGTGTGTACAGTGATTGTATGTACACTACCATTCTTTCCTTTGCTCAACCTTAGAATCAAATCAAACTTTATTTGTCATATGCCGAATTCAACAAGTGTAGACTTTACCGTGAAATGCTTACTTACAATTCCTTAACCAACAGTGCAGTTCAAGAAGAACATATTTACCAAGTAGACTAAAATAAAAATACATTATTGTTTGGAAGAATGTAAAACGTCAGTTCTTTTGCGCCATATTTATTAGTCCTCCAGTTTGTCCACAGTTCAACCTGCTAGCAGTAGCAGATATACCTTAGAATCCCTCCTCTGGCTGTTGTTAATACGTAGAACCCCCCACACACACTTTAGGCTTTGGCTAACTATTTTTTGTCACGTCCAGGCCAGAGTTTTAGGCTGCCGTGTTTAGGTTTCGTTTTGGTGAAGGGTTTTTTGAGTTCTAGGTGTTCTATTTCTATGTTGGGGTAATGGTTCCCAATTAGGGGCAGCTGAGTGTCGTTGTCTCTAATTGGGAACCATATATATCTTTGGGGTTTTCAATAGTATGTCGTGGGTTATTGTTTGTGCATAGCTTTAGCGGTTTTCACGTGTTATGTTGATGTTACGATCTTCGTTCGTTTTGTTTTGTCCCAGTTACGCATTTAAATAAAGATGTATACTGGATGCCTCGCTGCGCCTTGGTCTGTCCTTCCCGAGGATCGTGACATTTTTAATACATTGCATATATTTTGGATAGCTAATTTTATATTTGGACTATATATATATATATATATATATATATATATATATATATATATATATATATATATATACTCTATATATTTGTAAAAAAAGAAATATTGCTATTTCATAGGTTAACCCTTGTGTTCAGTGTTTCCCTTTGGCGCCTTAGAGGTAGCTATAGGCTGCTCTTCCACAGACCGGCCAGTCTGCTGACACATACACATCTGGCAGACATCTGGCTCGGGCTAATGAGAGGGTCTGTCTTTTCACTCTGAGTCTCTCAGATCAGGCCTCGGCCATTCAATCTGCTCCGTTCAACTTGATCTTTTTTTTATACATCAGCAAACTTCACTAACAGTTGGGTACTTTAAATAATAGCTAACATGATCAATTAAAAAATAAAGATGAGGTGAACATTTCAAAACTCAAACAAACTGAGTATGAGGGGGAATAGGATTTCAGTTCCTCCACAGATGAATCCTCTTCCCTTAATGTTTTGTAAAGATCCAGTTCCCTCAGGTCACAGGTGTGTGTGTGTGTGTTGTATTTCTCTTTAGAAACATGGATGCCACTTTAATCTCATTTGTCCCTCAGTGTCAGAAAACAAGTCTCAAACTCATTTGAGATTCCTGGTGTGTGGGTTCTGCATCTGTTGGTTATCAGATGTTTTATTTCTCTCAAATTAGATAATACCTCTATACAACACTGACACCAGTACGGTCTCATTTGTTTCTGTGTCAGTTAGTAAAACAAGCTGTGTCAGTGTTAATCTGTAGCTCCTAACCCTGGCGGGTTTTGGCCCGTCCTCTCAGTAGGATCTCCACAGTAACCACACATAAATCAACAAAATGGCCTCCTTTGTCTATTCATTATTAGGCACAACATGCATCCATACAAAAGCCCAACTATTCTCTGAATGGACGTTGATTGAAAGCTGGGTCTTTTTAAGGGCAGTATTCTTATTCTGGCACTGTAGCAGCTTGTCTGCCTGTCCCACCTCAGATGTATGATCCCTTGAAGATGAGACCATGAAAAAGCATGTATAAAAAGCAGACTAGTTGGAGCAGGATGGAGAGGAGCCGTGTGTGTGTGTGTGTGTGTGAGACAGAGGGAGAGAGGCCTCCTGTTACAAAGCAGTCCGGAGAGGAAAGGGAGCATCACATCTCTTTGTTTGGCTGCGCCAGACATGAGACTCGCTCTATAAAGATTGTGCTTTTTGGTGTTGTGGGGGAGGTTTGAGGTGGTGGGTGGAAGTGGAGGGGGTTTTAACTTAACCATGAGGGAAGATTTCATCAGGGAAGGGAAGGAGGTGTGAATGAAGAAAGAGACTGGGAATAATTAAGAGAAAGCAAAGTCAAATACAGGACAGCGCTTGCTAACTTACAGTTGATGGGTTGATATCATTGTGTTGGTGTGTTTTAGAAAGAATTTGGCAAGTGGTGACATTGGCCTATAAATAAATAAACATTAAATTAAAATGTCATTTTAGAGACATAAATCTGCATTTTGGTAGCTCTGTATTAGTAGGTCATATTGGTTTTTCTACTTGGTGTTAATTTTTTTTATATGGTTCAAATAGTTTGATCATTACTGTAAAGGAACATCTTGCTTTATGTAAGGTTTTACTTGATGAATACAGCTAAGCCTCTGAAGCACCACAAATAGAACCATTTTGTTATGGTACTGTACAGTGCCTTCGGAAAGTATTCAGATACCTTGACTTTTTCCACATTTTGTTAGGTTACAGCCTTATTCTAAAATTAATTAAATTGTTTTTTTCCTCATTAATCTATGCACAATACCCCATAATGACAAAGCAAAAAAACAGTTTAAATTTTTTTGCAAATTTTTATATATATATATAAAAAACTGAAATGTCACATTTACATACGTATTCAGACCCTTTACTTAGTACTTTGTTGAAGCACCTTTTGGCAGCGATTACAGCCTTGAGTCTTCTTGAGTATGAAGGTACAAGCTTGGCACACCTGTATTTGGGGAGTTCCTCCGATTCTTCTCTGCAGATCCTATCAAGCGCTGTCAGGTTGGATGGGGAGCGATGCTACACAGCCATTTTCAGGTCTCTTCAGAGATGTTCGATCGGGTTCAAGTCCGGGCTCTGGCCTGGCCACTCAAGGACATTCAGAGACTTGTCCCGAAGCCACTCCTGCGTTGTCTTGGCTGTGTGCTTAGGGTCGTTGTCCTGTTGGAAGGTGGACCTTCGCCCCAGTCTGAGGTCCTGAGTGCTCTGAAGCAGGTTTTCCTTAAGGATCTCTGTACTTTGCCTTCGTCCTGACTAGTTTCCCAGTCCCTGATGCTGAAAACTATCCCCACAGCATGATGCTGCCACCATGTTTCACCGTAGGGATGGTGCCAGGTTTCCTCCAGATGTGACACTTGGCATTCAGGCAAAGAGTTCAATCTTGGTTTCATCAGACCAGAGAATGTAGTTTCTCGTGGTCTGATAGCCTTTGGGTGCCTTTTGACAAACTCTGGAGCTCTGTCAGAGTGACCATCGTGTTCTTGGTCACCTCCCTAACCAAGGCCCTTCTCCCTGATTGCTCGGCCAGCTCTAGGAAGAGTCTTGGTGGTTCCAAACGTCTTCCATTTAAGAATTATGGAGGTCACTGTCTTCTTGGGGAACTTCAATGCTACAGAAATGTTTGGTACCCTTCCCCAGATCTGAGCATCGACACTATCCTGTCTCGGAGCTCTATGGACAATTCCTACGACCTCATGGCTTGGTTTTTGCTCTGACATGCACTGTCAACTGTGAGACCTTATATAGACGTGTGTGTGTGTGTGTGTGTGTGTGTGTGTGTGTGCCTTTCCAAATCATGTCCAATCAATTGAATTTACCGCAGGTAGACTCCAATCAAGTTCTAGGAACATCTCAAGGATGATCAATTGAAACAGGATGTTCTTGGGCTCAATTTTGAGTCACATAGCAAAAGGTCTGAATACTTGTGTATTTCTGTTTTTATTTTTAATACATTTGCAACAATTTCTAAAAACCTGTTCACTTTGTTTATTATATTTTTTTCATTATGGGGTATTGTCTGTAGATTGCTGAGGATTTTTATTGATCTAGTACATTTTTTGAATAAGGCTGTAAAGTAACAGAATGTGGAAAAAGTCAAGGGGTATGAATAATTTCCGATGGCACTGTATATACGGTGTGGGTGCTGTTATGTACAGAGAAAAAGCTTCTGTTGAAGAGCCTCCACTGTTTTTATGCATTTGATCTAGGAAATGGATATATAAGTGGTATTCCTAAGCTCCTCACAAAATAGGTTTTAATGCTTTTTTCTGTGTATGGAGCGTGTGTGTGTGTGTGTGTGTGTGTGTGTGTGTGTGTGTGTGGAGCACCTCTGTAGGTCTGCTCTCAGAGATAAGTAGGGGAGATGTTTTCTCTCTTTCAGAGAAAAGGAGAGGGATCCACTTTTAATGTCACAATGAATAAGTCCTAGATACCCAGAGAAAAACACAATGTCCATTTTACCAAAGTGCAAACACACACTTGAAAATACACTCATCAACATTTATGCACACACACAATCATATATACACTCACTCATTCTTTCTTCCCAGTGCATCTGTCATACAGTGGTCAGAGGGCCAGTGTGTGTTCCAAATATCTAGTTCCCACAGACTGTAAGCCCCGCTGTCTCTCCTGTGATTGGTCATGGTGGAACACACACACACACCAACAACATTCAGCTACATTTAGCCTCTGGCCACACTGGGAGTTCAGCTCATCAATTAGATGCCTGTGTAGCTGTGCATGCAGTGTGCTCTTTGCTCAACAAGCCTGTGGAACTGGAGTGGAGACCGTTGGCAAAAAGAACAGATCAGGGTTATCATGGCTGCTGTGGGAACATATATAGAGGCTCTTTTCTTAACATTATTTTGCTGGCACGCTCACACACACACATGCATACACAGTGGCTGATTTCCACCAGCACGCACATATGATGAACAGACCCTTGTAATTGAGTGAGTTAGTCTTGGTTGGAGTCCAACTGACTGGATCTGTGTTGATGGATCGGGATGAACAAAAGACTGTGTGTGTGCAGAAGGATTGATGCAACAATGACTAGATGGATGAAATGGCGTTGGACAATAACTTAAATAAAAGACAGACGGCAGAATGACAAACAGCTTGGTAACATATTGATTGAGTCAGCAACAGAAACATTGATTAATCAATCCAACCTTTAACTCATTTGTAAATGTCACTAAACAAGCAAACCTCCATGAGTGATGAAGAACAGAACACTGTGAATGCAGTATAAGCAAATATCACAACACATGTTCTATTGATTGAATTGTCTGTGTCTTTGTCTTTGTATCTCCATTCCTTCATATTTCCAGTACACAATTTGCAGGTCAATATGATATTCAGAATACAATTCCTCATTCTGGCAACTGAAAATAAACTTACATACAGTATAGCATAGCTAGATCTCTCTCATTTTGTTTCTATTTTTCTCTTTCCCCCTCTCTCCTCTCTCTACCTTCCCCTCTCCCCCTCCATCTCTCTCTCTCTCTCTCTCTCTGACAAAGAGCTGACCCAGTGCCCTACACCTGTTTGTCAGTGAGAAAGCTCTAATACATTTACTGGGTCATTGGTGTAACCTGCAACAGTCATAGAACGAGCTGAGAGTGCTGTGCTTTTCACCCCCAATGTTTTGTTAAAGGAAAGATAGATATGGCAGCATAAGTTGATATGTTGGAGATGCTGAGTAAAAACAAGGTGGGGGATGGAAGAGAGGGAGAGAGAAATGAAAAAAAGATTAGCAAAGTGGGGGGAGGGGTTGGGGAAATCAAAGTGAGAGACTGGAAGGGGAGAGAGAGAAGGAGTGAGATGGGGAGAGGGGGGGAAAGCCAATCATTTCCTCTTCTCTTCACCTCAGCTCATCAATTAGATGCCTGTGTAGCTGTGCGTGCAGCATGCTCTTTGCTCAACAAGCCTGTGGGACTGGAGTGGGACTGGATTGGAGACCGTTGGCAATAAGGTGAAAAGGAGAACGTATCAAATAAATTTGTCACATGCGCCAAATACAACAGGTAGACCTTACAGTGAAATGCTTACTTACAACCCCTTAAACATCAATGCAGTTAAGAAAAAATAAGTGTTAAAGTATTTACTAAATTAGCTGAGGTAAACAATTAAATTAATTTAATACAAAATGCAACTAGTACAGGTAGCCATTTTGTTAGCTGTTCAGGAGTCTTATGGCTTGGGGGTGGAAGCTGTTAAGAAGCCTTTTGGATCTAGACTTGGCGCTCCGGTACTGCTTGCCGTGTGTTAGCAGAGAGAACAGTCTATGACTAGGGTGGCTGGAATCTTTGGCAATTTTTAGGGCCTTCCTCTGACACCGCCTGGTATGGAGGTCCTGGATGGCAGGAAGCTTGGCCCCAGTGATTTACTGGGCCATACGCATTACCTTCTGTAGTGCCTTGCGGTCGGAGGCTGAGCAGTTGCCATACCAGGCGGTTATGCAACCAGTCAGGATGCTCTTGATGGTACAACTGTGGAACTTTTTGAGGATCTGAGGACCCATGTCAAATCTTTTTGACGAATAGTCGTTGTCGTGCCCGCTTCACGACTGTCTTGGTGTGTTTGGACCCTGACAGTTCTTTGGTGATGTGGACACCAAGGAACTTGAAGCTCTCCATCTGCTACACTACAGCCCCGTCTGACGCCTGTGCTTCCCTTTGTAGTTCGTAATAGTTTGCAAGCCCTTCCACATCCGACGAGGGTCGGAGCCGGTGTTGTAGGTTTCAATCTTAGTCCTGTATTGACACTGACTGTTTGATGGTTCCAGATTAGTCTCCCGCTCCTTGAAAGTGGCAGTTCTACCCTTAAGCTCAGTGCGGATGTTGCCTGTAATCCATGGCTTCTGTTGGGGTATGTACGTATGGTCACTGTGAGGATGACGTCATCGATGCACTTATTGATGAAACCAGTGACGGATTTGGTGTACTCTTCAATGCCATCGGAGGAATCCCGGAACATATTCCAGCCTGTGCTAGCAAAACAGTCCTGTCGCTTAGCATCTGCGTCATATGACCCGTTCCGTATTGAGCAAGTCACTGGAACTTCCTGCTTTAGTTTTTGCTTGTAAGCAGGAATCAGGAGGAAATAATTATGGTACAATTTGCCAAATGGAGGGCGAGCTTTGTACGCGTCTCTGTGTGTGGAGTAAAGGTGGTCTAGCGTTTTTTTTTTTCTTCCTCTGCTTGCACATGTAACATGTTGGTAGAAATTAGGTAAAACGGATTTAAGTGTCCCTGCATTAAGGTCCCCGGCCACTAGGAGCGCTGCCTCTGGATGAGCCTTTTCTTGTTTGCTTATGGCCTTATCAAATCAAAGTTTATTTGTCACATGCGCCGAATACAACAGGTGTAGACCTTACAGTGAAATGCTTACTTTAAAAAAAAAAAGGTATTAGGTGAACAATAGGTAAGTAAAGAAATATAAACAACAGTATATACAGTAGCGAGGCTGTAGAGGAAGCGTGGCCGTAAAAGTAGCGAGGCTACATACAGACGCCGGTTAGTCAGGCTGATTGAGGTAGTATATGTACATGTAGTTATGGTTAAAGTGACTATGCATATATGATGAACAGAGAGTAGCAGTAGCGTAAAAAAGGGGTTGGCGGGTGGTGGGACACAATGCAGATAGCCCAGTTAGCCAATGTGAGGGAGCACTGGTTGGTCAGTCCAATTGAGGTAGTATGTACATGAAAGTATAGTTAAAGTGACTATGCATATATGATAAACAGAAAGTAGCAGCGGGGGGGCACAATGCAAAAAGTCCGGATAGCCATTTGATTTCCTGTTCAGGAGTCTTATGGCTTGGGGGTAAAAACTGTTGAGAAGCCTTTTTGTCCTAGACTTGGCACTCCGGTACCGCTTGCCATGTGGTAGTAGAGAGAACAGTCTATTTTTGGTCATTAGACACGGTGACAGAAACATTATGTACAAAATAAGTTTCAAATAAAGTGAAAACCTGGGTTATCGTGGCTGCTGTGTGTGGGCACATACACTGAGTATACCAAACATTCAGAACAAAAGGCCTTTGATAAAGTACGACTGGAGTTTATACAGTGTAAAGAAGAATTTGAACCCTTTGGAATTACCTGGATTTCTGCATAAATTGGTCATCAAATTTGATCTGACCTTCATCTAAGTCACAACAATAGACAAACATAGTGTGCTTAAACTAATAACACACAAGTTATTGTATTTCTCTTGACTATATTGAATACATCCTTTAAACATTCACAGTGTAGGTTGGAAAAAGTATGTGAACCCCTAGGCTAATGACTTCTCCAAAAGCTAATTGGAGTCAGGAGTCAGCTAACCTGGAGTCCAATCAATGAGACGAGATTGGAGATGTTGGTAAGAGCTGCCTTGCCCTATAACAAACATTTTGTGAGGTTTTTTTTGCTATTCACAAGAAGCATTGCCTGATGTGATCCATGCCTCGAACAAAAGAGAGCTCAGAAGACCTCAGATTAAGAATTGTTGACTTGCATAAAGCTGGAAAGGGTTACAAAAGTATCTCTAAAAGCCGTGATGTTTGTCAGCCCACGGTAAGACACATTGTCTATAAATGGAGAAAGTTCATCACTGTTGCCACTCTCCCTGGGAGTGGCCGTCCTGCAAAGATGCCTGCAAGAGCACAGTGCAGAATGCTCAATGAGGTTAAGAAGAATCCTAGAGTGTCAGCGTAAGACTTACAGAAATCTCTGGAACATGCTAACATCTCTGTTGACGAGTCTATGATACGTAAAACACTAAACAAGAATGGTGCTCATGGAAGGACACCACGGAAGAAGCCACTGCTGTCAAAAAACATTGCTGCACGTCTGAAGTTTTCAAAAGGTGCACCTGGATGTTCCACAGCCTACTGGCGAAATATTATGTGGACAGATGAAACTACAGTTGAGTTGTTTGGAAGGAACACACAGAACCATGTGTGGAGAAAAAAAGGCACAGCACACCAACATCAAAACCTCATCCCAACTGTAAAGTATGGTGGAGGGAGCATCATGGTTTGCGGCTGCTTTGCTATCATCTACGGAAAAATGTATTCCCAAGATAGCCTAACATTCTTCTGCAAAATGTCTTGATATCTGTCCGCCCATTTGAAGCTCAACAGAAGTTGGGTGATGCAACAGGACAACGACCCAAAACACAGAAGGTAAATTAACAACAGAATGGCTTCAACAGAAGAAAATACCCCTTCTGGAGTGGCCCAGTCAGAGTCCTGTCCTCGAGAGCAGTTCACACCAGACGTCCCAAGAATATTGCTGAACTGAAACAGTTTTGTCAAGAGGAAGGGTCCAAAATTCCTCCTGACTGTTGTGCAGGTCTGATCTGCAAC
Source organism: Brachymystax lenok tsinlingensis (assembly GCA_030435695.1). Taxonomy (NCBI): domain Eukaryota; kingdom Metazoa; phylum Chordata; class Actinopteri; order Salmoniformes; family Salmonidae; genus Brachymystax; species Brachymystax lenok. Next base: position 22,476,115 of record CM059799.1, on the reverse strand, counting down.
TACAGAAAATGTTTGGTTGAGGTTATTGCTGCCAAAGGATGGTCAACCAGTTATTAAATCCAAGGGTTCACATACTTTTTCCACCGTGCACTGAGAATGTTTAGTGTTTTCAATAAAGACATGAAAACATATATTTCTTTGTGTTATTTGTTTAAGCAGACTGTGTTTGTCTATTGTTCCAACCTAGATGGTATGACCAATTTATGCAGAAATGCAGGTATTTCCAAAGGGTTCACACATAAAATGGGTTAAAGTTATGTAAACTGTCAAGAGGAGTAAAACAAGGTTGTCTGCTATCGGCATATCAATTTATTTTTGCCATCAAATTGTTAGCTTTTAAAATCAGATCAAACAGTAATATTAAGGGATTCGAAATCCAGGGTTTAAAAACAAAGGTGTCATTGTACCTTGATGATTCATGTTTTCTTTTAAATCCACAATTATAATCTCTCTACAGCCTCATCGAGGATCTAGATACTTTTTCTAACCTCTCTGGATTAAAACCAAATTATGATAAATTACTATATTACGTATTGGATCACAAAAAAATACAACTTTTACATTACCGTGTAGTCTACCAATAAAATGGTCTGACGGCGATGTGGACATACTCAGTATACATATCCAGAAAGAAAGAAATTATCTCACTGTAATACATTTTTATAGAAAGTTAGCAAAAATATATAAGATCTTGCTACCATGGAAAGGAAAATACCTGTCTATTTTTGGAAAAATCCAAAAGTTTTTTAATTTTTTTATTATATGAGCAAAAATGATTAAATTTTATTTACTGAATATTAATTTGGAGGGCAGAAATTATTCAATATTAAAGAATTAGACCTCTCACTAAAGGCATCAGTCATACAAAAGTTATACTTCAATCCGAACTGGTTCTCTAGCAGATTAGTATGAATGTCTCACCCCATGTTCAAGAATGGCCTTTTTCACTTTATTCAGATTACAACCTCTCACTTTTGGTTATTTGAAAACAAAATCATCTCCAAAATATCGTTATTTTTTTAAACAAGCCATAGAAAAAAAGTTATCTTTGTAAATTATATAATAAATCAGACTGGTGGAGTTATGTCACACATGCAGCTAACACAAATATATGGAAATGTCTGCTCTACCCAAAATTACAACCAACTAATTGCAGCATTACCGCACAAGTGAAAGGGGGAAAAAGTAAGTAACTTGTCTGTCAGCCCTACATTAAAGACCAAAATTGGTTAAAGAAGATTGTGATGAATAAAAATATATACCAGTTTCATTTAAGGACCAAAGAAATGACATCTGTTCCATATTGATTGCAAAATAGTTGGGAAGAGATTTTTGATGTACCCATTCCATGTCACATGTTTTATGAATTGACAAAACGACACCGGATTCAAAACTTTATTTTTCTATTTAAATTATTATACAAAATTCTTGCAACCAATAGAATGTTATAAACAGTTGAAGTCGGAAGTTTACATGAGTCATTAAAACTCATTTTTCAATGACTCCACAAATTTCTTGTTAACAAACTATAGTTTTGGCAAGTCGGTTAGGACATCTACTTTGTGCATGACTCAACCTTTGCCTCTCACGAGCCAGTTGGGGAGTTGGGGAGAAAATACTTATTTTCCACCATAATTTGCAAATAAATTCATAAAAAATCCTACAATGTGATTTTCTTGATTTTTTTTCCTCATTCTGTCTGTCATAGTTGAAGTGTACCTATGATGAAAATTACAGGCCTCTCTCATCTTTTTAAGTGAGAGAACTTGCACAATTGGTGGCTGACTAAATACTTTTTTTCCCCACTGTAGATGGCATCATGAGGGAGGAAAATTATGTGGCTATATTGAAGCAACATCTCAAGATATCAGTCAGGAAGTTAAAACTTGGTCGCAAATGGGTCTTCCAAATGGACATTGACCCCAAGCATACTTCCAAAGTTGTGGCAAAATGGTTTAAGGACAACAAAGTCAAGGTAATGGAGTGGCCATCACAAAGCCCTGATCTCAATCCTATAGAAAATTTGTGGGCAGAACTGAAAAAGCGTGTGCGAGCAAGGAGGCCTACAAACTTGACTCCGTTACACCAGGTCTGTCAGGAGGAATGGGACAAAATTCACCCAACTTATTGTGGTAAGCTTGTGGAACGCTACCCGAAACGTTTGACCCAAGTTAAAACAATTTAAAGGCAATGCTACCAAACACTAATTGAGAGAATGTAAACTTCTGACCCACTGGGAATGTGATGAAAGAAATAAAAGCTGAAATAAATCATTCTCTCTACTATTATTCTGACTTCACATTCTTAAAATAAAGTGGTGATCCTAACTGACCTAAGACAGGGAATTTTTACTAGGATTAAATGTCAGGAATTGTGAAGACCTGAGTTTAAATGTATTTGTCTAAGATGTATGTAAACGTCCGACTTCAACTGTATGTATGTATTTATGCATGTTTATATATATATATATATATATATATATATAAATCAAATCAAATTTTATTTGTCACATACACATGGTTAGCAGATGTTAATGCGAGTGTAGCGAAATGCTTGTGCTTCTAGTTCCGACCATGCAGTAGTATCTAACAAGTAATCTAACAAATTCACAACAACTACCTTATACACACAAGAGTAAAGGAATGAATACGAGTATGTACATATAAATTTATGGATGAGCGATGGCTGACCGGCATAGGCAAGATGCAGTAGATGGTATGGAGTACAGTATATACACACATATATACCTACACAGTGGGGAAAAAAAGTATTTAGTCAGCCACCAATTGTGCAAGTTCTCTCACTTAAAAAGATGAGAGAGGCCTGTAATTTTCATCATAGGTACACTTCAACTATGACAGACAAAATGAGGAAAGAAAATCCAGAAAATCACATTGTAGGATTTTTTATGAATTTATTTGCAAATTATGGTGGAAAATAAGTATTTGGTCAATAACAAAAGTTTATCTCAATACTTTGTTATATACCCTTTGTTGGCAATGACCGAGGTCAAATGTTTTCTGTAAGTCTTCACAAGGTTTTCACACACTGTTGCTGGTATTTTGGCCCATTCCTCCATGCAGATCTCCTCTAGAGCAGTGATGTTTTGGGGCTGTCGCTGGGCAACACGGACTTTAAACTCCCTCCAAAGATTTTCTATGGGGTTGAGATCTGGAGACTGGCTAGGCCACTCCAGGACCTTGAAATGCTTCTTCTGAAGCCACTCCTTCCGTTGCGGCGGTGTGTTTGGGATCATTGTCATGCTGAAAGACCCAGCCACGTTTCATCTTCAATGCCCTTGCTGATGGAAGGAGGTTTTCACTCAAAATATCACGATACATGGCCCCATTCATTCTTTCCTTTACATGGATCAGTCGTCCTGGTCCCTTTGCAGAAAAACAGCCCCAAAGCATGATGTTTCCCACCCCATGCTTCACAGTAGGTATGGTGTTCTTTGGATGCAACTCAGCATTCTTTGTCCTCCAAACACGACAAGTTGAGTTTTTACCAAAAAGTTCTATTTTGGTTTCATCTGACATTCTCCCAATCCTCATCTGGATCATCCAAATGCTCTCTAGCAAACTTTAGACGGGCCTGAACATGTACTGGCTTAAGCAGGGGGACACGTCTGGCACTGCAGGATTTGAGTCCCTGGCGGCGTAGTGTGTTACTGATGGTAGGCTTTGTTACTTTGGTCCCAGCTCTCTGCAGGTCATTCACTAGGTCCCCCGTGTGGTTCTGGGATTTTTGCTCACCGTTCTTGTGATCATTTTGACCCCACGGGTGAGATCTTGCGTGGAGCCCCAGATCGAGGAAGATTATCAGTGGTTTTGTATGTCTTCCATTTCCTAATAATTGCTCCCACAGTTGATTTCTTCAAACCAAGCTGCTTACCTATTGCAGATTCAGTCTTCCCAACCTGGTGCAGGTCTACAATTTTGTTTCTGGTGTCCTTTGACAGCTCTTTGGTCTTGGCCATAGTGGAGTTTGGAGTGTGACTGTTTGAGGTTGTGGACAGGTGTCTTTATACTGATAACAAGTTCAAACAGGTGCCATTAATACAAGTAACGAGTGGAGGACAGAGGAGCCTCTTAAAGAAGAAGTTACAGGTCTGTGAGAGCCAGAAATCTTGCTTGTTTGTATGTGACCAAATACTTATTTTCCACCATAATTTGCAAATAAATTCATAAAAATCCTACAATGTGATTTTCTGGATTTTTTTCCCTCATTTTGTCTGTCATAGTTGAAGTGTACCTATGATGAAAATTACAGGCCTCTCTCATCTTTTTAAGTGAGAGAACTTGCACAATTGGTGGCTGACTAAATACTTTTTTCCCCCACTGTATATATGAGATGAGTAATGTAGGATATGTAAACATTATATAAATGGCATTGTTTAAAGTGGCTAGTGATACATTATTTCATCCAATTATATTTATTAAAGTGGCTAGAGATTTGGGTCGATGGCCGAACGGCATAGGTAAGATACAGTAGATGGTTTAGAGTACAGTGTATACATTTGATATGAGTATGTCGGATACGTAAACATTATATACAAAATTGTTTAAAGTGGCTAGTGATACATTTGTTACATCCAATTCCTATGTATAAAGTGGCTAGAGATTTAAGTCAGTATGTTGGCAGCAGCCACTCAATGTTAGTGATGGCTGTTTAACAGTCTGATGGCCTTGAGGTAGAAGCTGTTTTTCAGTCTCTCGGTCCCAGCTTTGATGCACCTGTACTGACCTCGCCTTCTGGATGATAGCGGGGTGAACAGGCAGTGGCTCGGGTGGTTGTTATCCTTGATGATCTTTTTGGCCTTTCTGTGACATCGGGTGGTGTAGGTGTCCTGGAGGGCAGGTAGTTTAACCCGGTGATCGTTGTGCAGTCCTCACTACCCTCTGGAGAGCCTTACGGTTGTGGGCGGAGCAGTTGCCGTACCAGGCGGTGATACAGCCCGACAGGATGCTCTCGATTGTGCATCTGTAGAAGTTTGTGAGTGATTTTGGTGACAAGCCAAATTTCTTCAGCCTCCTGAGGTTGAAGAGGCGCTGTTGCGCCTTCTTCACCACTCTGTGTGGGTGGACCAATTCAGTTTGTCCGTGATGTGCGCGATGAACTTAAAACTTTCCACCTTCTCCACTACTGTCCCCTCGATGTGGATAGGGGGGTGCTCCCTCTCCTGTTTCCTGAAGTCCATGATCATCTCCTTTGTTTTGCTGACATTGAGTGAGAGGTTATTTTCCTGACACCACACTCCGAGGGCCCTCACCTCCTCTCTGTAGGCCGTCTCGTCGTTGTTGGTAATCAAGCCTACCACTGTAGTGTCGTCAGCAAACTTGATGATTGAGTTGGATGCGTGCTTGGCCACGCAGTCATGGGTAAACAGGGAGTACAGGAGAGGGCTGAGAACGCACCCTTGTGGGGCCCCAGTGTTGAGGATCAGCGGGGTGGAGATGTTGTTTCCTACCCTCACCACCTGGGACCGGCCCGTCAGGAAGTCCAGGACCCAGTTGCACAGGGCTGGGTCGAGACCCAGGGTCTCGAGCTTAATGACGATCTTGGAGGGAACTATGGTGTTAAATGCTGAGCTGTAGTCGATGAACAGCATTCTTACATACAGTGGGGAAAAAAAGTATTTAGTCAGCCACCAATTGTGCAAGTTCTCTCACTTAAAAAAATGAGAGAGGCCTGTAATTTTCATCATAGGTACACTTCAACTATGACAGACAAAATGAGGAAAAAAATCCAGAAAATCACATTGTAGGATTTTTTATGAATTTATTTGCAAATTATGGTGGAAAATAAGTATTTGGTCAATAACAAAAGTGTATCTCAATACTTTGTTATATACCCTTTGTTGGCAATGACAGAGGTCAAACGTTTTCTGTAAGTCTTCACAAGGATTTCACACACTGTTGCTGGTATTTTGGCCCATTCCTCCATGCAGATCTCCTCTAGAGCAGTGATGTTTTGGGGCTGTCGCTGGGCAACACGGACTTTCAACTCCCTCCAAAGATTTTCTATGGGGTTGAGATCTGGAGACTGGCTAGGCCACTCCAGGACCTTGAAATGCTTCTTACGAAGCCACTCCTTCGTTGCCGGGCGGTGTGTTTGGGATCATTGTCATGCTGAAAGACCCAGCCACGTTTCATCTTCAATGCCCTTGCTGATGGAAGGAGGTTTTCACTCAGAATCTCACGATACATGGCCCCATTCATTCTTTCCTTTACACGGATCAGTCGTCCTGGTCCCTTTGCAGAAAAACAGCCCCAAAGCATGATGTTTCCACCCCCATGCTTCACAGTAGGTATGGTGTTCTTTGGATGCAACTCAGCATTCTTTGTCCTCCAAACACGACGAGTTGAGTTTTTACCAAAAAGTTCTATTTTGGTTTCATCTGACATTCTCCCAATCCTCATCTGGATCATCCAAATGCTCTCTAGCAAACTTTAGACTTGTCTGAACATGTACTGGTTTAAGCAGGGGGACACGTCTGGCACTGCAGGATTTGAGTCCCTGGCGGCGTAGTGTGTTACTGATGGTAGGCTTTGTTACTTTGGTCCCAGCTCTCTGCAGGTCATTCACTAGGTCCCCCATGTGGTTCTGGGATTTTTGCTCACCGTTCTTGTGATCATTTTGACCCCACGGGTGAGATCTTGCGTGGAGCCCCAGATCAAGGAAGATTATCAGTGGTCTTGTATGTCTTCCATTTCCTAATAATTGCTCCCACAGTTGATTTCTTCAAACCAAGCTGCTTACCTATTGCAGATTCAGTCTTCCCAACCTGGTGCAGGTCTACAATGTTGTTTCTGGTGTCCTTTGACAGCTCTTTGGTCTTGGCCATAGTGGAGTTTGGAGTGTGACTGTTTGAGGTTGTGGACAGGTGTCTTTTATACTGATAACAAGTTCAAACAGGTGCCATTAATACAGGCAATGAGTGGAGGACAGAGGAACCTCTTAAATAAGAAGTTACAGGTCTGTGAGAGCCAGAAATCCTGCTTGTTTGTATGTGACCAAATACTTATTTTCCACCATAATTTGCAAATAAATTCATAAAAAATCCAACAATGTGATTTTCTGGATTTTTTTTCCTCCTTTTGTCTGTCATAGGTGAAGTGTACCTATGATGAAAATTACAGGCCTCTCTCATCTTTTTAAGTGAGAGAACTTGCACAATTGGTGGCTGACTAAATACTTTTTTTCCCCACTGTAAGTATTCCTCTTGTCCAGATGGGTTAGGGCAGTATGCAGTGTGATTGCGATTGCGTCGTCTGTGGACCTATTGGGACGGTAAGCAAATTGGAGTGGGTCCAGGGTGTCTGGCAGGATGGAGGTGATATGATCCTTGACTAATCTCTCAAAGCACTTCATGATGACGGAAGTGAGTGCTACGGGGCGATAGTCATTTAGCTCAGTCACCTTAGCTTTCTTGGGAACAGGAACAATGGTGGCCCTCTTGAAGCATGTGGGAACAGCTGGGATAGGGACTGATTGAATATGTCCGTAAACACACCAGCCAGCTGGTCTGCGCATGCTCTGAGGACACGTCCAGGGATGCCATCTGGGCCGGCAGCCTTGCGAGGGTTAACACATTTAAATGTTTTTCTCACATTGGCTGCGGTGAAGGTGAGCCCGCAGGTTTTGGTAGCGGGCCGTGTCGGTGGCACTGTATTGTCCTCAAAGCGAGCAAAGAAGTTGTTTAGTTTGTCTGGGAGCAGGGCGTCGTGGTCCTGACGGGGCTGGTTTTCTTTGTAGTCTGTGATTGACTGTAGACCCTGCCACATTCCTCTTGTGTCTGAGCCATTGAATTGTGACTCTACTTTGTCTCTATATTGACGCTTAGCTTGTTTGATTGCCTTGCGGAGGGAATAGCTACACTGTTTGTATTCAGTCATGTTTCCGGTAGCCTTACCCTGGTTAAAAGCAGTGGTTCGCGCTTTCAGTTTTGCCGAATGCTGCCATCAATCCACGGTTTCTGGTTGGGGAAGGTTTTGATATTTGCTATGGGTACAACATCACCAATGCACTTGCTAATAAACTCGCTCACCGAATCAGCGTATACATCAATGTTGTTGTCAGATGCTGTCCGAACATATCCCAGTCCACGTGCTCGAAGCAATCTTGCAGCATGGAATCAGATTGGTCGGACCAGCGTTGAACAGACCTGAGAACGGGCGTTTCCTGTTTTAGTTTCTGTTTGTAGGCTGGGAGCAACAAAATGGAGTCATGGTCAGACTTGCGAAAGGAGGCGGAGAATAGCCTTGTATGCATCACGGAAGTTGGAATAACAGTGGTCCAGGATTTTACCAGCCGGGTGGCACATTCGATATGCTGGTAAAATTTCGGGAGCCTTGTTCTTAAATTAGCCTTATTAAAATCCCCAGCCACAATAAATGCAGCCTCAGGATATGTGGTTTCCAGTTTACATAGAGTCCGATGAATTTCTTTCAGTGCCGTTGATGTATCAGCTTGAGGGGGATGTACGGCTGTGATTATAATCGAGGAGAATTCTCTTGGTAGATAATGCGGTCTGCATTTGATTGTAATGAATTCTATGTCAGGTGAACAAAAGGACTTGAGTTCTTGTATGTTGTTATGATCACACCACGTCTCGTTAATCATAAGACACACACCCGCCCTTCTTCTTACCAGAGAGATGTTTGTTTCTGTCGGTAGCGATGCGTGGAGAAACCAGGTGGCTGTACCGACTCTGATAACGTGTCCTGAGTGAGCCATGTTTCCGTGAAGCAAAGAACGTTGCAGTCTCGGATGTCTCTCTGAAAGGCAACCCTTGATCTGATTTCGTCTACTTTGTTGTCAAGAGACTGTACATTGGCGATTAAAATACTCGGGAGAGGTGCACGATGCGCCCGTCGACGTAGCTTGACCAAAAGACCGCCGCGTTTCCCTCTTCTCCGGCGCCGCCGTTGCTTTGAGTCGCCGGGTATGTGGGTATGTGGAGGGGAGTGCAACTGAATATTAGGAAGGTGTTCCTTTTATACATTTTAAATTTAAAACAAATTGTAGATGGTGGATCAGCTTTAATATTGTGGATAGATTGACAATTACATTGTTGGAAGCTTTCCAATCCCCCATATATTTTTTGAGTACATTTTTTTTTTTAATAATAATAATAATAGTAAAATTAAAAAAATAAACAAAAATAACAAATTTTAGATGGTGGATTAGCTTGAAATATATATATATATATATATATATATATATACACATACACACACACACACACACACACACACACACACACACACACACACACACACACACACACACACAGTGAGGGGGAAAAAAGTATTTGATCCCCTGCTGATTTTGTACATTTGCCTACTGACAAAGAAATGATCAGTCTATAATTGTAATGGTAGGTTTAATTGAACAGTGAGAGACAGAATAACAACAAAAAAATCCAGAAAAACGCATGTGAAAAATGTTATAAATTGATTTGCATTTTAATGAGGGAAATAAGTATTTGACCCCCTCTCAATCAGAAAGATTTCTGGCTCCCAGGTGTATTTTATACAGGTAACGAGCTGAGATTAGGAGCACACTCTTTGTTACCTGTATAAAAGACACCTGTCCACAGAATCAATCAGATTCCAAACTCTCCACCATGGCCAAGACCAAAGAGCTCACCAAGGATGGCAGGGACAAGATTGTAGACCTACACAAGGCTGGAATGGGCTACAAGACCATCGCCAAGCAGCTTGGTGAGAAGGTGACAACAGTTGGTGCGATTATTCGCAAATGGAAGAAACAGAAAATAACTGTCAATCTCCCTCAGCCTGGGGCTCCATGCAAGATCTCACCTCGTGGAGTTGCAATGATCATGGGAACGGTGAGGAATCAGCCCAGAACTACACGGGAGGATCTTGTCAATGATCTCAAGGCAGCTGGGACCATAGTCACCAAGAAAACAATTGGTAACACACTACGCCGTGAAGGACTGAAATCCTGCAGCGCCCGCAAGGTCCCCCTGCTCAAGAAAGCACATATACATGCCCGTTTGAAGTTTGCCAATGAACATCTGAATGATTCAGAGGACAACTGGGTGAAAGTGTTGTGGTCAGATGAGACCAAAATGGAGCTCTTTGGCATCAACTCAACTCGCCGTGTTTGGAGGAGGAGGAATGCTGCCTATGACCCCAAGAACACCATCCCCACCGTCAAACATGGAGGTGGAAACATTATGCTTTGGGGGCGTTTTTCTGCTAAGGGGACAGGACAACTTCACATCAAAGGGACGATGGACGGGGCCATGTACCGTCAAATCTTGGGTGAGAACCTCTTTCCCTCAGCCAGGGCATTGAAAATGGGTCGTGGATGGGTATTCCAGCATGACAATGACCCAAAACACACGGCAAGGCAACAAAGGAGTGGCTCAAGAAGAAGCACATTAAGGTCCTGGAGTTGCCTAGCCAGTCTCCAGACCTTAATCCCATAGAAAATCTGTGGAGGGAGCTGATGGTTCAAGTTGCCAAACGTCAGCCTCGAAACCTTAATGACTTGGAGAAGATCTGCTAAGAGGAGTGGGACAAAATCCCTCCTGAGATGTGTGCAAACCTGGTGGCCAACTGCAACAAACGTCTGACCTCTGAGATTGCCAACACAACAAGGGTTTTGCCACCAAGTACCAAGTCATGTTTTGCAGAGGGATCAAATACTTATTTCCCTCATTAAAATGCAAATCTATTCATAACATTTTTCACATGCGTTTTTCTGGATTTTTTTGTTGTTATTCTGTCTCTCACTGTTCAAATAAACCTACCATTAAAATTATAGACTGATCATTTCTTTGTCAGTAGGCAAACGTACAAAATCAGCAGGGGATCAAATACTTTTTTCCCTCACTGTGTGTGTATATATATATGTGTATATATATATATATATATATATTTACTAAAAAAATATGGGGGATTGGAAATGATTTACAATTACATTGATGGAAGCTACAATCTATCCACAATATTAAAGCTGATCCACCATCTAAAATTTGTTTTAAATTTAAAATGTATAAAAGGAACACCTTCCTAATATTCAGTTGCACTCCCCTCCTTTTTGCCCTCAGAACAGCCTGAATTCGTTGTGGCATAGACTCTACATGGTGTCGAATGTGTTCCATAGGGATGCTGGCCTATTTTGGCTCCGATGTTTCCCACAGTTGTGTCAAGTTGGCTGGATGTCCTTTGGGTGGTGGACCATTCTTGATACACACGGGGAAACTGTTGAGCGTGAAAAACCCAGCAGCGTTGCAGTTCTTGACACAAACCGGTGTGCCTGGCACCTACTACCATACCCTGTCTTCATCTTGCCCATTCACCCTCTGAATGGCACACATACACAATCCATGCCTCAATTGTCTTATTTATCCTGTCACCTCCCCTTCATCTACACTGATTGAAGTGGATTTAACAAGTGACATCAGTAAGGGATCATATCTTTCACCTGGATTCACCTGGTCAGTGTATGTCATGGGAAGAGCAGGTGTCCTTAATGCTGTGTACGTATACTCAGTGTACAAAACATGTAGAGGCTCCTTTCTTAATGTTGGGCTTTCCTCCTGTCCTCTTCTCTCTGGACAGAATCGTGGTTGACCCACAGAATGTAAAAGGAGAGAGAGGGAGGAACAGTAGAGAGGGGATAGCCCTCCTCCCTCCTGGGCACTGGGCTGGTTGCTTGGCCCACAGGAAGGAAGGGCCTCCTACACCTGCCACCTGCGTCCCTGTCCGATGGGTGACCTCCTGAGAGGTTATACTAGTTAGCAGAAGTTATTGGTAAATCAACCACAGTCAGCACCGTGGTTATCCTGCATGGACGCAGGCCAGTAATGTGAATGGGACTGGTAATAGCTACTGATGAAAAGTAGGCTAAGTTTGTACTGAAAGGAGGAGAAGAGGGAGCCTGAGTTTTACTTTCTCTCACTTTTTTTTCCACCCTCCTTTTTTTCGTCCCCTCTCTCCATCCTGATGAGGTTAGTATTCTGTTTACGTTCCGTCGATTGTCGATGCCGTTACCTTAAATTCCATGCATGCGTTTGTGTGTATGTGTGTGTACAGCATGTGTGCATGCAAGCGCACGACTGCCTGAAATGTATTGATTGCAAGCACCAGCCTGCCTAGATTTAGAAATGCCAATACTAGTTTCCACCCAGATTCTCTGGTTCATGTTAAGTTCACTTGTCATTTTCAATAATTCGGATAAAATCAAGATGGTTAACAATGATGTAGTTATCCTCCCAGCCAGCCAGGCAGGCAGGCTGCCCCCGCCCTGTCTCTCTCTGTGTGTAATTGAATTACAAGTCTGTGTTATGCCATTATGCTACCAGCCTGATGGATTCCCAACACTTAATAGACCAACGGCTGAACAGTTATAACTGTTTTAAAATAGTGGAGTGAATGTTTAAGAGGAATAATGCCACACGCACACAAACACACACACGCACACATGCACACACCTGGTATGGGTCATAAATTAGCTGATTAGAGAGGAGAGTCCGTGAGCTGCCTAATAGCTGATGTAATTGTTATTTTCCTTTTGGACGTTAAGCTGTACGATTAGTTGCCTAAATGGCGCCCTATTCCATATAGTGCACTACTTTTGAAAAGAGCCCTATAAGCTCTGGAATAGGGAGCCATTTGGGACACAGAATAGGGTGCCATTTGGGACACATCCATAAAGTAACAGCAGGGTGGATCTATTTTCCCTTTCTGGAATGTCAGACTTTAAGTGTTCTAGAACTGGTGTTGTTATTGTCTGGAAATGAAGTCTGTAGGTGTTTTTTTTTATTATCATCTTTTATTTTTTATTAACCCTTCCACCACCCCCCCTCTTCGGAAGGACATATCTTTTTTGTTTTTACAGCTTTTCTGCTACATATACATACATTTTACAAATACATTTTACATACATGGTACTTTTATATACAGCAATCACATAACAATAATAAATTACAGAACATAAGCTCTTTAATATCACCCTTCAGCCCATCCCACCTATCTCCATAGACCACCCTTGTTTGGTTTCCATGTGCCATATACTTTTCAACTTTCCTGTGATGTTTTACATTTTTTACCTTTCTAGTCGTATAGTATCGACAGATTATAAGATAAAGATGAAAACCTTTCCTATGAGTATTATATTATTTATGGATTGACTATGACTTTCCAAATCGCCCAACACTGCTATTTGTAATGTTAATTTTAAGTGAATGTTGTAATTGTTGACGTTGAGACTGGTGTTTTGCGGGTATTATTTAATGAAGGACTTGTGAGGAGTCTGTTTCTCAAACTAGACACTCTAATGTACTTGTCCTCTTGCTCAGTTGTGCACTGGAGCCTCCCACTCCTCTTTCTATTCTGGTTAGAGCCAGTTTGCACTGTTCTGTGAAGGGAGTAGTACACAGCGTTGTATGAGATCTTCAGTTTCTTGGCAATTTCTCGCATGGAATAGCCTTAATTTCTCAGAACAAGAATAGACTGACAAGTTTCAGAAGAAAGGTCTTTGTTTCTGGCCTTTTTGAGCCTGTAATCGAACCCACAAATGCTAAAGCTTCAGATACTCAACTAGTCTAAAGAAGGCCAGTTTTATTGCTTCTTTAATCAGGACAACAGTTTTCAGCTGTGCTAACATAATTGCAGAAGGGTTTTCTAATGATCAATTAGCCTTTTAAAATGATAAACTTGGAGTAGCTAATACAATGTGCCATTTGAACACAGGAGTGATGGTTGCTGATAATGGGCCTCTGTACGCCTATGTAGATATTCCATAAAAAATCTGCCGTTTCCAGCTACAATAGACATTGTTAATGTCTACACTGTATTTCTGATCAATTTTGTTATTTTAATGGACAAAAAATTGATATTTATAATTGACCCCAAACTTTTGAACGGTAGTGTATATGTATATAAACTCAGCAAAAAAAGAAACGTCCTCTCACTGTCAACTGCGTTTATTTTTAGCAAACTTAACATGTGTAAATGTTTGTATGAACACAAGATTCAACAACTGAGACATAAACTGAACAAGTTTCACAGACATGTGACTAACATAAATGGAATAATGTGTCCCTGAACAAAGGGGGGGTGAAAATCAGAAGTAACAGTCAGTATCTGGTGTGGCCACCAGCTGCATTAAGTACTGCAGTGCATCTCCTCATGGACTGCACCAGATTTGCCAGTTCTTGCTTTGAGATGTTACCCCACTCTTCCACAAAGGCACCTGCAAGTTCCCAGACATTTCTGGGGGGAATGGCTCTAGCCCTCACCCTCCGATCCAACAGGTCCCAGACGTGCTCAATGGGATTGAGATCCGGGCTCATTGCTGGCCATGGCAGAACACTGACATTCCTGTCTTGCAGGAAATCACGCACAAAACGAGCAGTATGTCTGGTGGCATTGTCATGCTGGAGGGTCATGTCAGGATGAGCCTGCAGGAACGGTGCCACATGAGGGAGGAGGATGTCTTCCCTGTAACGCACAGCGTTGAGATTGCCTGCAATGACAACAAGCTCAGTCCGATGATGCTGTGACACACCGCCCCAGACCATGACGGACCCTCCAAATCGATCCCGCTCCAGAGTACAGGCCTCGGTGTAACGCTCATTCCTTTGACGATAAACGCAAATCCGACCATCACCCGTGGTGAGACAAAACCGCAACTCGTCAGTGAAGCGCACTTTTTGCCAGTCCTGTCTGGTCCAGCGACGGGGGGTTTGTGCTCATAGGCGACGTTGTTGCCGGTGATGTCTGGTGAGGACCTGCCTTACAACTGGCCTACAAGCCCTCAGTCCAGCCTCTCTCAGCCTATTGCGGACAGTCTGAGCGCTGATGGAGGGATTGTGCGTTCCTGGTGTAACTCGGACAGTTGTTGCCATCCTGTACCTGTCCCGCAGGTGTGATGTTTGGATGTACCGATCCTGTGCAGGTGTTGTTACACGTGGTCTGCCACTGCGAGGACGATCAGCTGTCCATCCTGTCACCTTGTAGCGCTGTCTTAGGCATCTCACAGTACGGACATTGCAATTTATTGCCCTGGCCACATCTGCAGTCCTCATGTCTCCTTGCAGCATGCCTAGGGCACGTTCAAGCAGATGAGCAGGGACCCTGGGCATCTTTCTTTTGGTGTTTTTAGTGTCCTAAAAAGGTGTCTTTAGTGTCCTAAGTTTTCATAACTGTGACCTTAATTGCCTACCGTCTGTAAGCTGTTAGTGTCTTAACGACCGTTCCACAGGTGCATGTTCATTAATTGTTTATGGTTCATTGAACAAGCATGGGAAACAGTGTTTAAACCCTTTACAATGAAGATCTGTGAAGTTATTTGGATTTTTATGAATTATCTTTGAAAGACAGGGTCCTGAGTTTGTGTATAATTCTGTTGGTGGCAAGAATTTTGTATAATAATTTAAATTGTTTCAGTTCATATTGCATGTGCCATGGAATCGGTACATTGAAAATTATTTAAAAAACAAGTTGTCTGGAGTAGATTGCGCATTAGTATTCAAGTGAACGGTGATAGGACCAAAAATAGATTAAGTATTTAAGTATTTTCCTCTCCATGGATGCAAAATCTAATCTATTTTTGCAAACTTTATATTGAAATTGGTTTTGATAAGTTTGTTTATATTTTTTGAGATATGACTACCAAGTATGTCTACTTCACCATCCGCCCATTTTATTGGTAACCTACAAGGTTGTGTTAACATTGTATTTTAACGCGGCAGGTAGCCTAGTGGTTAGAGCGTTGGACTAGTAACCGAAAGGTTGCAAGATCGTATCCCCGAGCTGACAAGGTAAAAATAAGTTGTTCTGCTCCTGAACCAGGCAGATAACCCACCTTTCCTAGGCTGTCATTGAAAATAAGAATTTGTTCTTTACTGACTTGCCTAGTTAAATAAAGGTAAAAATTAAATAGATAATATGGTACAGTTGTCATAATTCGATTTTAATCCAGAGTGTCTGGACAAGTGATCAAGATCTTCATTGAGACTGCAGAGATCAGAGTGCAGAGATCAAAGACTGCAGAGTCATCGCCATACATTGACACTTTTGTTTTTAAACCCTGGATTTCTAACCCCTTGATGTTCTTGTTGGATCTAATATTAATAGCTATCATTTCGATGGCCATAATAAATAGATATGGGAAAAATGGACAGCCTTGTTTTACTCCTCTTTAAAGCTCAATACTTTCTGAGAAGAAGCCATTATTTTACACCTGGGGTTGCTTTACATAACTTTAACCCACTGTATTAGAGGTTCACCAAAAATGTAAGTAATTCAGGCATTTATATATAAATTCTAGTCGTACTTTATCAAATGCCTTTTTGAAATCTCCTATGAAGACCAGGCCTGGTATCTTTGATGTTTCATAATGTTAAATTGTTTCAAGTAATTGTCATATATTATCTCCAATATATTGTCCATTCAAAAAACCTGTCTGATCAGGATGAACAATATCTGGTAAAACCATTTTTTTCCTATGTGCTGTGCATTTCGCCAGGATTTAGTGTAAGTGGCCTGCAGTTATTTTTAAGTGGGCTGGAACTTTATACTTACCACCTGGGTCCTGTTTCAGTAATAATAAAATCAGACCTTCTTGTTGAGTACCTTAAAGTCTACCATTTTTGTGGGAGTAATTAAAACATGATTATAATGGATATTTGAGTACATCAAAAAGGTCTGATATACCTGTACTAGTATACCATCAAGCCCATATGTTTTTCCAGACTGAAAAGATTTAATTGCTTCAATAAGTTCCACCTCTGTAAGTTGGCCTTCACACAGGTCTTTCTGTACATTTGATAATTTTACATTATTATTATAAGGAAAGACATCCTACAGTTAACATCATTCAGTGAAAATGGAGGAGCATGCTTAAAATATTTTGTAATAAATTACACTTGATCGTTGTTGAACAAGTTCCTCAAATTATTTGTTTTTCCTCGTACCTATTTTGTTCCTCTATAGTACAGTTTCCATTACCATCTACCTGCGCTGTTATTTCCTATATGTTCTTTATTAGTCTATTCTCTTTTGACCTATACTGCTTTTGTTTTAATGATGAGTGTTGTATTGAATTGCCTCTAAACGTACATTTAAATTGTCCCTTACAATAAGGGGATCTGCAGTACCTACACTACTGGTCAAAGGTTTTAGAGCACCTACTCATTCAACACTTTTTTTTTCAACACGTTGGGTTTGATTAATTTAAAAATATCCCCGTCCACGTGGAAATTCTGTAAGAGTTATGTGGAGGCCAAACTGTTTGCACAGTTTCGGATCAAAATTGTTAATTAATATAATCACCCCTTTTGAGTTTCTTTTTCCACCAAACCTCATCTATATTTGTAAAGTGAGTTTTCTGTAAACAATCGATATTATATTATTTATCTTTCTGTGTGAAGGTGTTTGCGTCTTTGTGAGGTAGAGCAACTATTTGTGTGTGTCTTTAAATGTATAAAACTTATCTTGTCAGTGTGTGTCTGTGTGTGTGTCTAAAGTGTATTGAGTGTGTGTGTGTGTGTGTGTGAGACAGATGCAGAGACGCTATAGACCGACGTCCCATTGTGGCATAGCTACGCGTCTCTGAGCCCACCATCCGCAGTGAAAACACAGCCCGAACGCGCACCTCCCCAAATTTCCCAACAAACACGGCTCTGCGTACGTGTCCTCTATTCATTTGAATGTGTTGACAGTTGAAGTATCTTGAGCTGCGCTGAGAATTCGAAAAAATAATTAAATCCAATGATCCAATATTCTAGAACACTGCTGTGCGTACACGCTTTGGACTCTGATAGACCCTTAAGTGTGCGTCTGCGTTTATGATGGCCATCGATACAGGGAGTACTGAGGGAGAGCTTAGGGGACTTTGAGTGCTAATCTATGTGAAATCACAGGCCTCAGGGGCGATGCGTGGCTAGGCAAGGTGTAGGGAGGTGTGGTGAGAGATGGTGTGATATTCTCTGATCAGACGGTCCGGGGCTCACTTTGTGAAGCTGTCTGAACACCAGTAATCCCTTGCAGAGACACTCAGAAGCCTGCAGGGCTGATCAGGAGGCTGTTTGGCTGGAGGATGAGGCTCCTTCACACCTCCTCAGGAATCAGGGGGAGGATGGAAGGATGGAGGGGAGGGAGGGGCTGCAAAGACAAGGGGAAGGGAGGAAGGTTAAGGAGACTGGAGGGTTACTGTGTGGAGGAAAGGCTCAGGTGTGTCTGAAATATTTCCCCAAAAGTATTTTTCAAATATTATAATACAGCCTTTTTTGAGGGTAGGCTCAGGGAAAGAAAAAGTATACTTTTATTTGACAGATTGCAGAGGGAGACTGATTAGTTCCGATGAAAGCTTTGCTTCCTGCATCTTCTCTTTCTCTCCCTTTTTACCCTAATTTCTATTGAGGTAGTTTAATTTACCCAGTTCAGAGAGCTTTGTTAGTGTGATGAATTGACAGCCTTTTTAACCATTGAAGGTAAACATTTCGAGATACAATAATAATTAACAGATATGTCGTTGATATCAGCACAAATTGCAGGAAATACAAGATTATTCGCTCCTTCACCTATTCCTATCTTATAATTGTGCTCTCTCTAGTTTCTATTTCGTTCTTTGAACATATCTTCTCCCATCCCCTCTCCCTACAGCCCCATCACCTACCATCATAACTTCTTTTTTTGGGGAGGATTGTGCTCCATCACTCCCTCTGAAATGAAATGTTTTACCTCTGGAGAGGCTGAGAGATACAGGTGTATTGTTGTACTGTTACTGTACTCTCTTAAAGTGATGCTAGGAAGCTCATTGACCACATAGAACAGGAAATCACTGTCTTTTGATTGCCACTAGAATAAAAGTGTGAGTTTCTGCCACTAGAAGCCATTTGTGCAGGTTTAAAGGTTCTGCTTAAACTGAATTGACTTAATTTAAACTGAATTGACCCCAACCCTGGTGGGCTGGGATGTGCATATAACGTTAGAGGTTATTAACAACATAGCTAGTCGGAATAAACAAATGTTTGTAATTAAGGTGGGCGTTTGTATCATTCCTTTTATTTACTGCATTTAACACGTTAGGAGGACTATTTGCAAAGAAAATCCTCAATTATTTCACATCACTCATTTGTTATACAAATGCACTTATTAACTGTAATGACCTCTAATGGTTTACACACACACACACATTACTTACTGCTGAAAATGAGTCCAGCGGCACTGCCAGTTCTTTGTATAGGAGAGAGAGAAGTGTGTGAGCTCACATCAAGACACTTAGACTGAAGTGTAATTATACCGTCTACATTGATCCACATATCCAACAAGGGACCCATTGCATTACTGTGGTACTTAAAATGCCTGCTATAAATGAGTGTGTGTGTGGCTCTAAATGAGCTGAGTTTATTGCCTGCTAATTTGTAGTGTAATGCTCTCTCTCTCCTCCCTCTGCACCCCTGGCCTCTGCTACACTGATAAATGTCTTAATAAACCAATCAAGCTCACCCACACAGATGTTGATGTTTATTAGCTATTGTCCTGAGAGGAACAAGGTCGTAATGTTGTACTTGAGGTTCTGTCTCCACTGTTCTGTTCCATCATATCTCACTCTCTCACTGTCTCTCTCTTGATTTCTCTCTATTGCGTGAAGGCATCCATTGTGAATCTACTGTACACAGCCTCAATTCATCTAGCGATAGTAAAGAATATTGATACTGTGAGATGGATTTCTATATACATTGATCCATGCAACTACTCAATCAATGTCAAGCAATGCATTCTCCATTATATCCTTAGACATAGTGTTAGTGTTGAGACGACAGTCCTCTCATATGGAGTTAATAACGCTACACACAGAACCATTGCTTTTGCAGTATTATGCTCCAGCACACTATGGTTGCATCTCAAATGGCACCCTCTTCCCTATTTAGTGCACTACTTTTGAGCAGGGCTCGGGGCCCTGTTAAAAAAAAGTTCACTAAATAGCGAATAGGGTACTATTTGAGATGCAGCCATATTAAGTTACACCATGCAGAACCCTTGAACACTGATTGGATAATCAATATTATTTTGAATACTGTTGGAAATAACATGTGTGGGAATGGTTTGTTCTAATTGAGTAGATAAAGTAGGTTGTAGACTGGGTGTGTTTAGTTTATTTAACGTGTGTGGGGTTGAGTGAGGAAGAGAACAGAATGCCCCAAACAGGGTCAAAGAGTCACAGAGAACTGGAGAATATCAGCCTCAAACGCTTCCTTTTTTTGTTTTTGTTGACAGGGGCTCTAAATAGTATCCATCAAGGCCACACAGTGCCAACTAAGACATGTACTAACAGAAAAAATTACGATGTTGCCTTAACTGTGAAATAAAAGAACAAGGTGTGAAAAGTAGAGAAAATAAATGGAACTTTTGGGTTTTGTATGGTTTGCGTTTTTTTTTATAACCTACCCTATTTTGCTCTTTCCACACTTCTTCCACCCCACCATCTTTCTACTTCTTCACAACTTTATCCACCTCGAGACAATTACATTTAGTGCTGGCTGCAGAAGGAAAGGGCTTTCCCTGGTCTTTGTCAGGGAGCTCAGAATAAGGATATTGTATGAAACATACTCCTTTGTTTATTGGAGGTGAAAATATAATTATCATTGACATGAAACAAACTTATCTCCAATAAATAATATTATCTTTGACTATTAGTCAAGATTAAGCCATTAAAGGTGTGAATATTTAACACTTAATATTGAGTATTGGCAAATGCTGTTGGAATATGTACTTCCTCTCCAATGAGCCTCTGAACAAACATGGACTGTAACGATGTACAGAGTCGGGAAGCAAGTACAGGGAGTGAGTGTTTAATAAATAAACAGTACATAAAACAAGAAACACAAAACGCACTGACATGAAACCGAGTCAATAACACCTGAGGAAAGAACCAAGGAGAGTGACAGATATAGGGAAGGTAATCAAGGAGGTGATGGAGTCCAGGTGAGTGTCATGAGGCGCGTGCCGATGGTGACAGGTGTGCGCAATAATCAGCAGCCTGGTGACCTAGAGGCCGGAGAGCTAGCACACGTGACAGTGCGTGGCTCCAGCCGCCGACCAAAATGATGATCCCGGGGATCAGGAGCGGACTGGTCACCTCTGCTGAGGTGCGGGAACCTGTCGATCCGGCTGAGCATGGTGACCTAGAGCACCGGAGAGAGAGTACCCCTTCCCCGGTGCGCGTCTCCAGCCGCAGGACGCCGACCAATGGGACGATCCCGGGGATCAGGAGTGGACCGGTCGCCTCCACTGAGGCACAGAAACCTGACGAACCCGGCTGAGGCGTGAGAGCCTGACGAACCGGCTGAGGCCTCCCTGGTAACTCCGGTACTGACACCCGGACCCGACATACCTTCCAGCACAAAACAAAAAAACACTCCCTGATGCTTCCCTTAGATAAGGTGTTATTCTGTAACGATGACGCCGTGAGTCAAGAAGCAGGTGCAGGTAAAACATTTCATGAAAACAACAAACATGATGAGGTAACATGAACACAGGTGCAATACCAACTGAAGGAAGGGGCCTATAAAGGGGAGGTAATGAGGTCCAGGTGTGAATCATAACAATGAGTGCCAGGTGCGCGCAATGATGATTCCCAGGATCGGTGGTTAGTATTCCGGCGACGTGGCACGCCGGAGGGGAGGAGCAGGAGTAGACGTGACATGGACGTAACAGTCATGTTCATCTTAATACTGTTACCACCTTGTCAAATATAGTATATACACAGTCATTATTTTTGCAATAAAATGAAAGTGACAAAAAGGTATCTCTATTAGATAAAGATTTTTAGCATAGAACTAATTAATTTCTCTTCATTTTCTGCATATGACATTACTTCCTAACCAGAGAATCCCGAATGTGTGCATTGGCATGATCTGTAATTCCAGTGGAAAATAGATCTACCCTCCATCATATTCCTTTTTAGTCATGCAGCTTTAATTAAATAAGCAGAGTGCAAGTGTAACTAAATATAGCTATCTGAACGCTGAGCGACCCAAGCAGGAATTACTGCCAGTGCTAAAATCCTCTATCCTCTCCATTAATATGCTATCAAAAGTTTGCTCATGAAAAATAAATGGGAAATACTGTAAAAGATACCTGAAGTTTTGGAATGAACATGCAGTGGTAATGCTATCCTCCCTCTTTCTCTCTCTCTCTCTCTCTCTCTGTCTCTTGCTCTCTCTTTCTCTCTCTCTCTCGCTCTCTCTCTCTTTGTCTCTTGCTCTCTCTCTCACTCCTCTCTCTCAAAATAACCATATATTGAACAATAAGCATACAGTAGAGGACATATGCAGGTTGATTGGTCTGTCAGACACTGTCCCTCATCTTATGGCAGGCAGCAATGTAGTGCGCTGCCAACCCACAGATCTCAGCATCCTCCCCCAACAGGACGGGTAGCCTATTCTCATCAGAGAGGTCTTTGAAACCTTGAATAATAGTTTCAAATTTGGGAAAATGACACTCTAATCGTTTTATATTTTTGACATTTTGTCAGGAAATGCAGCTCTGTCTCAGGTTCTGCTGTTTTGCAGTGGTTGCACAGCCTTTCCTCTACAGGGAGCCAGGTTTTCCTGTGTCTACACTTCTCAATGGCAAGGCTGTGCTCACTGAGCCTGTACTTTGTCAAGGTTTTTCTAAGGTTTTGATCAGTAACCATGGTCAAATAGTTAGCCTCAGTTTACTGTCGATTTAGGGCCAGATAGCACTGCATTTTGCTTTGTGCTTGTGTTTCCCAATAAGCAATGTAGTTTTGTTTAGACTGTGTTGTAATTTGGTTTATTCTGATTGATTGGATGTTCTGGCTTCAGTGTGATAGTAGAACAAGTTTGTGAACTCAGCCCCAGGACCAGCTGGATGGATCTCTCTCTGTCTCTTGCTCTCTCTCTCGCTCGCTCGCTCTCTCTCGCACGCACTTTAAGCAATGATTGAAAGTCTCTTTCCTGAGTGAGCTCCACGTAAATAGCACCTTTGGCTAGTACCTGCTACCTGTCTTGCATGTTCCGTATGTGTAGCCTAAACTTCAAGCTTTGTCACTTTGTCCAGCCATATTAAATTATGCGCTGTAGGACTTTATCATGGTCATAACCTGCTTGGTTTTTGGCAGCGGGCTCCCAGGGAGCTTCATGACCTGGAGGAGCACTTGATGTCAGAAAGTGTATTTTCTTGAAAGACAGGTTCATTGTCACCTTCTAATTACAGGTGAATCTAAACCATGTGGATTAATTACCTGGATGGGTCTGGCTTATGGGGTAGATGGGGGTGGGGTGAGGGAGGGGGTGGGTGGGAGTGCATGTGGGTTATTGTTACAGTGGTGCGAGCCAGCCTTGGGGGGCAGGTGGTGGGGGATGCAGGTAGGTTACTGTTACAGTGTGGTGAGGGAACGGGTAGCTCAGGGGTTCCTAATGAGGTAGTGGAGGGGTGTGTGTCTGTGTGAGGGGGGAGGGGATACAGTTACAGTGGGGCGAGCCGTCGGGAGGCAGGTGGTGTAGGCTGTACGTGGTGGGGACAGGGGGTTCCTTTACAGCTCTCTGCTCTCTCCACTCTCTAGGCTCTGCTACATTATTCATCAGCATCAAGGGGATTAGTCTCTCCTCCTCTGTAAAAGAGAAGAGCACCCGCTGAGCCTCCCTGAAACTATCTCTGTCTCTAAAACATGTCCATCCCATCCACGCAACATAATCACAAGTTATGACAAGAACTCGTCAAGTCTTCCTCAGTGTTTGCTGTTGAAGTCTTCAGTGTTTGGCTACTTTGTCAAGTATTTTCAGTGAGACAATATACTTTTTTTTAACCTGGTAAGTCAGTTAAGAACAAATTCTTATTTACAATGACAGCCTACCGGGGAACAGTGGGTTAACTGCCTTGGTCAGAACAACATATTTTTATCTTGTCAGCTTGCGGATTTGATCCAGCAACCTTTCGGTCACTGGCCCAACGCTCTAACCACTAGCCTACCTGCCATCCCAGGCAATAGCTATGATGTTGTTGTTAATAAACACCCATTATCAGAACCAGGCTGTTGACTTTCACTGTTTCTTATCTGGGTTATAAACATACAGCATAACATGTAATCAGTCCTGAAGTCCCCTTGGGGTTTGTGGAAGGGTTGGGGGTCACTTCAGTTTTAATTTTAGTCAAGTTAAGCAGGTTAAATAAAGTTCAGCCATTTGTCACTGAGGATTTGTCAATTTATTAATTTAATTCATTTCAGTTTCAATTTAAAAATGAATTGACCCCAAACCTGGTTGTAATTCAGCTGATATTGTAGTTGAAATGACATAGAAATACTTACATTTTTGTGTGACTTTATTATAATGATCAAGCAAATTTTAGGTCTGGAGATTTTAAGTCAGGGTGTAACCAATTAACCAAGTTGAAGGAATGCCTAATGGGCTAATTATTATTTTGGAGTGGCCGACTTCTCTGGACCCCTCTTCCCGACAGCTGAAGGTCCAAAGCTTCTGCGCATGTGTGGGATTCTCTACTTTATGCACAGTCTCTGCTCTACTCGTTCGACTGCCCAGAAAACAGGCTACTCTGGCGAATGGTGCTTGTTTAATAAAGTTTGGTCAAAGATGAATCAATGTCTGCAAGATCACATAATGATAGTATTCTACATAACAGAACTGAATATAATAGCATAGTATAACATTATTTTACCACAGCGGATCACCCATTAGGTTATCACTGTTTAATGGGCTCAATAACATGCTACACTTCCTCCCTCAACATTGAAGGAAGTGCAGCTCAGCAGTAGCCTATATCAGGATAATGAATTATACCCTGAGCAACTCTGGCACAACCAGGAAATCATAATATTTTAATAAAAATATCAGCTTAAAGGTGTTATCTGTAATGGTTACTGCTGTTCAATGGCTATTTCTATTAATGATTTAGAATCACTGAAATATGAATTACAGATTGTGGCTTTAAAAACAGGTGTAGACCTTACCGTGAAATGCTTACTTACAAGCCCTTAACCAACAGTGCAGTTCAAGAAGAGTTAAGAAAATATTTACCAAATAAACGAATGTAAAAAATTATCAAAAGTAACACAATAATTAAACAACAACGAGGCTATATACTTCTGACAGCTCTTGAGCAGCAGTATGTGATCAGAGAAATTCTATATAGTGCAAAGTTATTATGTTGCCTTGGATATGAGGGGGTACCGGTACCGAGTCAATGTGCAGGGGTTATGTTGGGTCTTTCTAAAGGGGTTAGACTGTGTGTGTGTGTGTGTGCATGTGCGTGTGTGTGGCACATGCAGGGTTAGAGAGATGGTTAATGGGATGTTTAGATAGTCGTGGTGAGGTTCATGGTGCACCCCACTCCCCAACCAACCACAAAGGGCCAATATGTCCTTATATTTTCTCTGAACTGTAGTTAGAGTTATTTCAATTTTCAATATCCCATTCATGAATTTAGAAATGTGTTTTTATCGATCGAAAATATCGTGCATCGTGTTCTTTCGAGGGAAAATAATATGCGCGGTGAGCTCGAGCTGCCTGCGTTTCTTCTTTCAGCCTGGCTCGCGCTGCTGCTGCTGGTTGTGAGGCTCGCGCTGCACTGTGTGAGAATCCTGGGACTTGGTGATGTCAGACTGGTTGGGTCATTTGAAGGTTAGCAGTCTCGGATAGGTTCATAGAAAGTTCACTCGCATATATTAGGCAATTCAATCTTTCATTCTCTGTGACCAAACTAGTATGAAATGAGCTGCATGGAGGCAGGACAACCCATTCGTCATCCGAACGTGGAGATGTGGTTTTAAAACGCGATCTGTAATATTTATAAGAACATATTTTCAGTACGGCGGGCTCGAGCGACGAGCTTGTTGTTAAGCGCACTGGACGGGGCTGTGCACAAAAAAAGCATATACACGCTGGAACACTACGGAGGTGATTGACTGGCTGACACACTTTGAAACGTTACGGAGGTGGCTGACTGGCTGACACACGTTGAAACGTTACGGAGGTGACTGACTGGCTGACACACGTTGAAACGTTACGGAGGTGACTGACTGGCTGACACACGTTGAAACGTTACGGAGGTGACTGACTGACTGACACGTTGGAACGTTACGGAGGTGACTGACACACGTTGGAACGTTACGGAGGTGACTGACTGGCTGACACATTTTCGCCTCAACAACCTGACACCAGAGGAAAATGGCAAATCATAATTTGGGTCAATTACAAGCTTTTAGCGGTGTTGCCTGTCATAATTCATGAATCTCATAGTCTGGGAAGAATACCAATATTTTACGTGCCAAGAAAGGGGCAGACTTTGATGGAGTTGTGTGCACTTATGTTCGCGATTATTATCCACACCTAATTTATATTTTAAAGGAATACAATAACAGGCAGACTTTTGCGACCAAGGGAAATCATGTTTGATTGTATGGATTTGCTAGCGGTGAGCCCGGGACAAATGTTGGATTTCTACACTTCGAGTCCCTCTTCGTGCATGCTACAAGAGAAGGCACTGAAAGCGTGCTTCGGTGGGCTCGCGCAGAGAGACTGGCAACACCGCCGGAGCGCACAGTGTAGGTTCACTTTTGCTCCCTTCCCTTTCATTTCACGTGTCTACAGCCTAGTAGCTTCATAACAGTACCCTATCATAATAATGACATAATGAAATTATAATAGCCATGATGTTCGTGGCTTGCCTACTTAATCTCTTTAATCATCTCTTTATATTGTGTCCATGCACCCCTCCCCACAGTGTTTCCTGTCTTCTCATTTCCTCTCATCTGATGCGTTTAATGACGACACATTAAATATGCCCAACACACACACTTGTGACTCCCACACCCCCATCATTGCCCCTAAATCACCCTAATGTGCCACAAACAGTGTTGTAGGGCATACCTGTGTCTGAGTGTTAAGTAACTAGTTAGATAACTTATTTGAGAATTAAACACAAGCAAGAATAGAACAGAATAGAATAGATACTTTATTGTCTATAATTTTTAAAAATATAAATCATTATTTTATCTCTAATGACTTGTAGAGCAGCCATTGAGTTCATTTGTAACAACTCACACTTTTTTTGTCCTGTCACTGTGACATGGCCCTGTGCTAGAAGTGTTCCTCCTAGTCCTAGCCATGTCATATTTCATCTGTACAGACTTGGGTTGTAAATTCTGGAGGTGGAAACAGCTCTCTACAGCAGGCGATGTATGTTCAGTAGCTGCATCTCAAATAGCACCCTATTCCCTACATTGTGCAATACTTTTAAACCAGAGCCCTATGGGAATAGGGTGCCATTTGGGACTCAAGCAGCATGTGATCTCCTGGTCCTTACACTGGGCGGAGGAATTCACAGAGTAAACACGGGCAGGCTGTGCCTTGACACCTCCCTCCCTCCCAGAAAAAGAGAGATGACAGGGGGCAGGGGGCGGCTATAACCCCAGGACGCAGAGCATAGAGATGCTCGAAAGTCTCTCTCTCTCTCTCTCTCTCAATTCAATTCAATTCAATTCAAAGAGATTTATTGGCATGGGAAACATGTTTACATTGCCAAAGCAAGGAAAATAGATAGCAAATAAAAGTGAAATAAAAAATGAACAGTAAACATTACAATCACAAATGTTTCAAAGGAATAGAGACGTTTAAAATGTCATATTATGGCTATGTGCAGTGTTTGTAACGATGTGTAAATAGTTAAAAAAAACAAAAGGGAAAATAAATAAGCATAAATATGGGTTTGTAATTCTCTCTCTCTCCAACTCTTCAACAAGGTTAACTTTGAACGGCTTGCTCCAAGGCTATAGACAGACCTGTTTTACAGTGCATTCGGAATGTATTCAGACCCCTTGACTTTTTCCCCAAAAATGTACGTTACAACCTTATTCTAAAATGGATTTAGATACTTTTTTCTCCTCTTCAATCCACACACAATTCCCCATAATGACAAAGTGAAAACAGGTTTTTAGACATGTGATAAATTCAATTGATTGGACATGATTTGGAAAGGCACACACCTGTCTAAATAAGGTCTCACAGTTGACAGTGCATGTCAGAGCAAAAACCAATCGCTAAGGTTGAATGAATTTAGACAGGATTGTGTTGGCACAGATCTGCGGAAGGGTACCAAAAATTGTCTGCAGCATTGAAGTTCCCCAAGAACACAGTAGCCTCCATTCTTTTTTAATGGAAGAAGATTGGAACCACCAAGACTCTTCCTAGAGCTGGCTGCCCAGCCAAACTGAGCAATCGGGGGAGAAGGGCCTTGATCAAGGAAGGTGACCAAGAATCCAATGGTCACTCTGACAGTGCTCCAGAGGTTCACTGTGGAGATGGGAGAACCTTCCAGAAGGACAACCATCTCTGCAGCACTCCACCAATCAGGCCTTTATGGTACAGTGGCCAGACGGAAGCCACTCCTCAGTAAAAGGCACATGACAGCCCGCTTTGAGATTGCCAAAAGTCACCTAAAGGACTCTCAGACCATGAGATACTAGATTCTCTGGTCTGATGTAACCAAGATTGAAATATTTGGCCTGCATGCCAAGCGTCACATCTGGAGGAAACCTGGCACCATCCCTACGATGAAGCATGGTGGTGGCAGCATCATACTGTGGGGATGTTTTTCATCAGCAGGGTCTGGGAGACTAGTCAGGATCGACGGAAGGATGAACAGAGAAAACTACAGAGAGATCCTTGATGAAATTCTGCTTCAAGTACAGAGAGATCCTTGATGATAATCCTGCTCCAGAGCGCTCAGGACCTCAGACTGGGGCGAATGTTCACGTTCCAACAGGACAATGACCCTAAGCACACAGCCAAGACAACACAGGATTGGCTTCGGGACAAGTCTCTGAATGTCCTTGAGTGGCCCAGCCAGCGCCGGACTTGAACCCGATCTAACATCTCTGGAGAGACCTGAAAATAACCATGCAGCGACGCTCTTCATCCAACCTGATAGAGCTTGAGAGGATCTGCAGAGAAGAATGGGAGAAACTCCTCAAATACAGGTGTGCCAAGCATGTAGCGTCATACCAAAGAAGTCTTGAGGCTGTAAGCGCTGCAAAGGTGCTTCAACAAAGTACTGAGTAAAGGGTCTGAATACTTATGTAAATGTGATATTTCAGTTTTTAATTTGTTATAAATATGCAAAAAAAAATAAAAACTTGTTTTTGCTTTGTCATTATGGGGAATTTTGTGTAGATTGATGGGGGAAAAAACGATTTAATCCATTTTAGAATAAGGCTGTCGCGTTAAAAAAAGGTGGAAAAGGTAAAGGGGTCTGACTACTTTCCGAAATGCTGTCTATGAGACAGACCCTTTTTTTCTGACAAGAATGATGGCACACATTCACTCACTCTCTTTATACACTCCATACGCAGAACATTGCTAAACATGATTTTTTTCACTCACTCAGAGAAGTAGGCTAGTCTGTCTATCCTATCACGCACTCATGAGAAGAAGTCAGTGGTTTGCAGTCAGATAATAACCTTAGCTTATGGAATACTTGCCTTATCTGTGTGTTTGCCTGAGGCCCCTCCACTCTGCTTCTTGAGAAGGCGTGATCTCCTGGCAATTCAAGTGTTTGTTTAAGCCCCCCCCCACTTGATTTATGCTGATAGTATGACGACTGGAGAGCAGATAATGTTAAGCACTGCTGTACTATCGGTCACGTCACTACACTTCCCAGGACGTGTTTGCTCTAGAGGCACAAATCACAGTGAAGTGGCCCTTTTCAGTAACAGCGAAAGTGGAGGTGGTGGCTACTATTCACCCCCTACTCACCCCACTTCACTGCACTCCTACAGTAGGCTACATTGGTTTTACATGAATAGCCTCTCTTTATTTGTTTAATTGGATTAGTTTATATTTTGCATTTTTATGCCATATAAAATATAGCAGATTAGTTTATCTGGAAAAACAGATTTAATCCCACATAAATCCTATAGTTTCAACCTAAATTTGATCATCTTAATTTATGGTTTAGCTGAGCTGTTATAAGTGCATACTGTGTGTATCCTATGTATAAGAAAGGTATGTGTGTGTGTTTGCTTGTGTGAACGCCTTACATGAGAGAATAGAGATAATGCAATAACTGTATTCCATAGATTTATAATATTCTTCAGGTGTAGTAGCTAGTGCAGTGTTCCATTCATGATTGATAAGACTATTATCTTGTCACTGTGGTGTGACCACTAATAGAAAAGGTCATAATTTCCCATCATTACAGTACACCACTGTGTGTTCATGGTGTGTGTGTGTGCTTGTGTGTGTGTGCGTGTGTGTGAGTTCTACGTAATTAAATCATCTTGAACATTAAAGTATAAGTAACTCATCACATTCATTAATCACCACACACAAGGTGCCTTTGATTAGCATTTCAATGCAATTAGAAAAACATTTTCCATTCATGCACAGAGGGTGTGTGTGTGTGCGCGTGTGTATTTATGTGTGTGTGTGTTGCAAATTATCCTGATAACAGACTTGCTTGTATTCATCACCAAGGCAATGTAGCAAAACAAGATAGAACCGATTGGGCAATCTTTCTTTCCCCCAACTATTTCATATGCATAGACTACATACACATTAGCCTTGTGGCATTGCACTTGTCTTGCAACGCTCTGCCCCCTTTCATGTTTAAATAAGGAACAGTTTAAATTGGACTTTAATTTAAAGAGCTTCCAGAGAGGTCATTGAAACTTAGTTTTTTATTAATTAATTTATTCAGTGCAATGAAACCCCCAAGGGTGTCAATTAGATCTATTTACTATGAGCTGTGCTCTGTTAACACACACAGGCATGCACAAGCACACACACTCACACTCACATACACATCAGCCTTCTTTTTTTTAGAATGAGCAGGAAAACAAATTGTTGTGCGAAGGATACAATGAGAAGGTGTTGATGTGTTTGTGTGTGTGTGTGTGTGTGTGTGTTAACTTCTCAGGGATCACTGGGGCGCTAGCGGGCTGCTCCCGACACTACCAGGTAAAATGTAAGGCGCCAAATTCAAAATCCAAAAGTTGAATTATTAAACATCCACCAATATACAAGTGTTCCATACTCATCAAAAGCTCTGTTTCTTGGCAATATCACAGCGTTGTCAGATTTCAAAAAGGCTTTACGGCAAAAGCAGCACATTTGATTGTTTGAGGGTAGCACCTCACATATTTTTCCCATAGCCATGAATCGATTAGCCATCATGGCACACACATAACACATTTCACAGCGAAAACAAATCAATTACCTGTTGAAGAACTTCTGCTGAGGTCATCCTAAGTGTCCAACGAAGACAATCCATGGTTCTTTTGTTAGAAAAAGTAATGTATTTTATCCATAAATCCTCCATTTGGTTCGCGCGTTATAATCAGAAACGACAGCTTCCACTCCTCCATTGAAACGTGACGCGAACTCGTTCATCTTATACCTATAAACTTGTCCAAGAACAATCAAACATAGTTTTAAATGTATCCTTAGGAACACTTTTACATATATTTACTATTATAAATCAACCGGAATATAAACTGATCGATAACGACGGTAAAAAAGACACTGCGTGCCTTCTCGGGAGCGTGCGTTCCATTCTGTTTACATGAATGAGTGACCTCCTGGTTTGCTCTTATTCTCTGGTCTTATTAATCCAAAATGAAAACTTACACTGTCTCGAGACTGTTGACATCTAAAGGAAGCGATGGGTACTGCATTCATATGCTCTTATATGGTCATTTTCATTAGGGAGGGGTGCCCAAATGAGCAATGTGTCAAAATCACTTTTTCCAGGACAGAATTCCTCGGGGTTTCGCCTGCTATATGCGTTCTGTTTTACTCACAGACAAATGGTTATCAGTTTTGGAAAATTCAGTGTGTTTCCTATCCAATGGTACCAAATATGTGCATATCCTATTTTCTGGGCCTGAATGGGAGGCATTTTACTTTGGGCACGCCAGGCTCTCCAAAACCGACCCCTCAGCTGCCACTCCCTAAGAAGTTAACGTAGCAGGTTCAGTGCCATTGTGTTGAAAATGAGATGATGAATACAGGAGTGATATTATGATGTTTGATGCATGCTTTAAAACATAGAAACAGAAATATTTTTTCTAAATTCATAGCTTAGTTTTATATTATGGACATTGTTCTTTGTATTTGTTTGTTTTACATTATAGAATGGATATCAGGACAGTAATATACAGTATATTAGTTACCATAGGTACTATTATGTATAGGCTATTGGTAAATGCAATAAAAAAATACATATTAACTGAAAATTACAATATGAGGATAATCTTTGAGAAACTTGAGAATATTGTATGTATTGAATCCTTTGACAGGAGTGATAGTCATACGGGTATAACACTACACGACAGTACAGTATGAATGGTTTCTCTTTGTCTGTAATCGATATGGCTTTGGAAGCTGTAATCCCAAGGCCTTTCGGGACTTGAATACCGACATTGAAACGATTCACACGTTCACTTATAGGGTCTAAAAGCGCTAGCCATTGTCAAGTAAAGCACAAAATTGATGGTAAAATGACTTGTTCAGATATTTCTGAGGTTAGTTGACTCTCATCCCATTGTCCTGTTATTCTTCTAGTGAAGTAGGTAATGCTGATTTGTATTGCATGGATTGTATATGACATGGGCAGGCATAATAGTACATAAGGTGTGTGTGTGTGTGTTTGTTCACATGTTTGTGTGTGTATGTGTGCACATGCACGTGTTTGTGTGTGCCTGCCAGCTTAAGTGTGTGTATTGTGTGTACACTTGTGTGGTCCAATACACATGTATCAACAGTCTCATGTTTTCTCTGCAGTTACATCCTTGTAGCTGAACAACAATGTCCAATGCCAAGTTCTCCCTTTGTTGTAAACAGTGAGCAGACAGACAGACCTAGCTTGAGATAACAGCGTGATATGTTAATTAGGCCCTGTCCCTGTTCTTCTCTTCAAGGCTTAATGTGATTCAGATAGGGACATGAAAGACCATGGTCACAGCTTTCAGACCAAGCTGATTTTGTGGGCATGTGACAGGACAGCTAAGAGGTTGGAGGGGGGATGGATGGGGGGATAAAAAGGAGGGTAACAACTTTGAAACGGTGCTGGTGTGGTGTGCTGGAACACCACACCACACCACTGCCCGCTGGTCCTAGATCTGCCAGGCCATTCTCTCTGTTTGGCAATGACAATGACCATAGTATTTGGCTATACAGCACAAACAGATCTGGGACCAGGCTATGCCACCTAAGGTGCCAGGGTTCTGATCTGGAACCACGGTTTCGACTACTACAATCATGCTTCGGTACTGCAGTTTAACTGACATCCGGCCCAGAAAGACAATTTGAATAGAGAAGTCAGATTTGAAAATGTCTAATAAGACACTTTAGTCATCATCACTGTGCACAAAAGATCCACTGAATTATTCATATAATTGTTGCCGAGGCCGATTTTTTTTTTCCCACCCATCACTCAGAGCTGAAGATATTAGCATTTTATATTCATCCAAGGTTTGCCATGTTTTTGGCTGCTCGCGCTGCTCCATGTGCGTGCTGAGGGCTAATGCGCATGTGAAGTTGGGCGTGTAAATCGTATGCAACCCAGATATAGACGTCCATGAATCGGCGTATGCAAATGTGAGTAGATTACGTTGAAAACAATGGTCGGACATCTTGGATGCAGTTCACTTACCCTCCCGAGGAAGAAATTCCCATTGAGAGAAGCAACGGACTACTTTGGAAATAGGAAGAGTGCTTTTATTACATTTGTCAGACGTCACTCTGACATGATGGATGGTGACTCAGTTTGTTCTATTTTTGCTGTAGAACCACTGAACCATTAGACTGAAGGGGTTTCCAGACTTCTTTTGAGGAACTTCCCAGCAAACCAAATTTGTTTCTGTGAAAGTTCTCAGAACATTCGTCAGGTTGCCTCAAATGTTCTCATAACACAAAAACTGTCCAGTCGTGGTGATGATTAAACAATGATTGTATAAAACATTTGCCTGATGTTGCAAGAATGTTATCAGAACAAATTTGTCTGTTATTTAAAGGTTTCCCGAATGTTTCATTAGGTTAAAAGAAGTTAATGTGAATCTTAGCTAATGTTCTGGGAATGTCCCCTGTTTGCTGGGTTGTCTCTATCTCAGAGATTAGTAGCCTGTCTAATGCAGATCTCCTTTACTGCTAAGGTTCCAAAGTATAACTTTCAACAAAATCAGACATCTTGACATGTTCTAAGAACTCCAGAGTGTGTGTGTTCCAACATCCCCAGAGCTGACATCTGGATCAAATGACCCCTTAATGTGCCTGCCGTAGACTGGAGAATCATAACAACGTCGTCAGGCTCTTATTTCTAAGAAAGGGTTAAAAAGAATCGTATCACATTTCTCTCTTTGCCTCTCGATTCCTCTCTCTATTTATGTCTGCCTTAGTTTCTTGTTGCACTTTATGAAAGCTTTGAAGTGTCTCGCACCTGTTGCATGCTCGGGAAAGTGAGAGCTCTGGCTCTTTATACACCCACTGTTTCCAATTTGCCTTTAACCTGAACAGGTCACAGTGTGGGCGCCCAAAGGTCAAGGCAGGGAGGGTGGCTTGGAGGTTAGCCACAGTCACATGAGTGGTATGAACCATGAACCTCTGATCCAAACGTAGTGCCATTCAGTGGTTCAAACCAAGGTCCAGTGCCTAACCCTGACACCTCTATCTAGTCCCATTTAGAAACTGTTGGCCTTCAAATCAAATCAAATGTTATTGGTCACATACACATATTTAACAGATGTTATTGCGGGTGTACTAAAATGCTTGTGTTCCTAGCTCCAACAGTGCAGTAGTATCGAGCATTTCACAATAATACACACAAATCTAAAAGTAAAAGAATGGAATTAAGAAATACATACATATTAGGACGAGCAATGTCGGAGTGGCATTGACTAAAATACAGTAGAATAGAATACAGTATATACATATAAAATGAGTAAAGCAGTATGTAAACATTATCAAAGTGACTAGTGTTCCATTTATTAAAGTGACCAGTGATTCCATGTCTATATAGGGCAGCCGCCTCTTAGGTGAAGGGTTGAGTAACCGGGTGGTAGCTGGCTTGTGATGACTATTTTACAGTCTGATGGCCATGAGATAGAAGCTGTCTCTCGGTCCCAGCTTTTGATGTACTGACCTCACCTTCTGGATGATTGTGGGGTGAACAGGCCGTGGCTCAGGTGGTTGATGTCCTTCATGATATTTTTGGCATTCCTGTGACATCGGGTGCTGTAGGTGTCTTGGAGGGCAGGCAGTGTGCTCCCGGTGATGTGTTGGGCAGACTGCACCACCCTCTGCAGTGCAGTTGCCGTACAAGGCTGTGATATAGCCTGACAGGATGCTCTCAATTGTGCATCTGTAAAGGTTTACTGAGGGTCTTAGTGGCCAAGACAAATTTCTTCAGCTTCCTGAGGTTAAAGAGGTGCTGTTGCCACACTGTCTGTATGGATGGACGATTTCAAATTGTCAGTGATGTGTACTCCAAGGAACTTGAAGCTTTCCACCTGTGGTCCCGTTGATGTTAAAAGGGGCGTGCTCCATTTGCTCTTTCCTGAAGTCCACGATCAGCTCATTTGTTTTTTTGACATTGAGGGAGAGGTTATTTTCCTGCCAACACTCGGCCAGGGCACTCACCTCCTCCCTGTAGGCTGTCTCGTCATTGTTGGTAATCAGGTCTACTATTGTTGTGTTGTCTGCAAACTTGATGATCGAGTTGGAGGCGTACGTGGCCACGCAGTCATGGGTGAACAGGGAGTACAAGAGGGGGCTAAGCACACACCCTTGTGTGACCCCTGTGTTGAGGATCAGTGAAGTGGAGGTGGCCCGTCAGGAAGTCCAGGACCCAGTTGCACAGGGCGGGGTTCAGACCTAGGGCCCCAAGCTAAATGATAGGCTTGGAGGGTACTATGGTGTTGAATACTGAGCTATAGTCAATGAACAGCATTCTTACGTAGGTATTTATCTTGTCCAGATGGGATAGTGCAGTGCGATGGCGATTGCATCGTCTGTGGATCTATTGGGGCGGTAAGCAAATTGAAGTGGGTCTAGGGTGGCAGGTAAGGTGGAGGTGATATGATCCTTAAAACTTCTTAGGGAGCAGCTCCCAAGGTGACGGTTTTGGAGAGCCTGGCGTGCCCAAAGTAAAATGCCTCCCATTCAGGCCCAGAAAATAGGAAACACTCTGAAGTTTCTAAAAGTGTTAACATTTTGTCTGTGAGTATAACAGAATGGATATGGCAGGCGAAAACCCGAGGAACTTCTGTCCTGAAAAAAGTGATTTTGACACATTGCCTCATTTGGAACCCCTCCCTTATGAAAATGCCCATATAAGGGCATATGAATGCAGTACCTATTGCTTCCTCTGGATGTCAACAGTCTCGAGAAAGTGTTTTGATTCTGTTTAGATGCTTTAAATGGCAGAAGAAGAGGAATTAGGAAGTGGCCTCACAGATGTCAACAAGAGGAGAATGCGCGTTCCCGGGCTCTGTGGTTTTTTCCTTTCTTATCGCCCAGTTTATATTCCGGTTGAAATATTATACTATATATACATAAAAGTGTTCCTAAGGATACATTATCAATTATGTTTGATTGTTCTTGGACAAGTTTATAGGTATAAGTTGAACAAGTTGTCTTCACGTTTCAATGGACGAGTCAACGCTGTATTTTCTCATTATAACGCGCCAACCAAACTGAGATTTATGGATATAATACATTACTTTTTCTAACAAAAGAACCATGGATTGTCTTTGTTGGACAATTGGGAAGCCCTCAGCAGAAGTTCTTCAAAAGGTAATTGAATTGTTTTCGCTGTGAAATGTGTTATGTGTGAACCGTGATGGCTTATGAATTTATGGTAATGGAAAAAATATGTGAGGTGCTATCCTCAAACAATCAAATGTGGTGCTTTCGCCGTAAAACCTTTTTGAAATATGACAACGCTGTGATATTGCCAAGAAGCAGAGCTTTTGATGAATATGCAACACTTGTATATTGATGAATGTTTAATAATTCAACTTTTGGATTTTGAATTTGCATTTCACCGGGTAGTGTCGGGAGTGGGGCGCTAGCGCACCACCACTCCTTAAGAAGTTAATTAACTCGTCTCTCAAAGCACTTCATGATGACAGAAGTGAGTGCTATGGGGCGATAGTCATTTAGTTCAGTTACCTTTGCTTTCTTGGGTATAGGAACAATGGTGGACATATTGAAGCAAGTGGGGACAGCAGACTGGGATAGGGAAAGATTGAATATGTCCGCAAACACTCCAGCCAGCTGGTCTGCACATGCTCTGAGGATGCGGCTATAGATGCCATCTGGGCCGGCAGCTTTGCGAGGGTTAACGCGTAAATGTCTTACTCATGTCGGCCACAGAGAATGAGAGCCACAGTCCTTGGGAGCGGGCCGTGTTGGTGGCACTGTGTTATCCTCAAAGCGGCA
Organism: Brachymystax lenok tsinlingensis; assembly: GCA_030435695.1. Classification (NCBI taxonomy): domain Eukaryota; kingdom Metazoa; phylum Chordata; class Actinopteri; order Salmoniformes; family Salmonidae; genus Brachymystax; species Brachymystax lenok. Next base: position 22,438,647 of record CM059799.1, on the reverse strand, counting down.
AAGAAGGTGTTTAGCTTGTCCGCGAGCAAGACATTGGTGTCCGACGGCGTGGCTGGTTTTCCCTTTGTAATCCGTGATTGTCTGTAGACCCTGCCACATACGTCTCGTGTCTGAGCTGTTGAATTGTGACTCCACTTTGTCTCTGTACTGACGTTTTGCCTGTTTGATTACATTATGGAGGGAATAACTACACTGTTTGTATTCAACCATATTCCCAGTCACCTTGCAATGGTTAAATGCGGTGGTTTGTGTTTTCATCTATCCACAGTTTCTGGTTTGGGTAGGTTTTAATAGTCACAGTGGGAACAACATCCCCTATACACTTCCTGATGAACTCAGTCACGTGTCCGTGTATACATCAATGTTATTCTCAGAAGTTACCCGGAACATATCCCAGTCCACGTGATGAAAACAAACTTGAAGCATGGATTCCGATTGGTCAGACCAGCGTTGAATAGACCTTAGCATGGGTACTTCCTGTTTGAGTTTCTGCCTATAGGAAGGGAGGAGCAAAATGGAGTCGTGATCAGATTTTTCAGAAGGGAGGGCGTGGGAGTTGCAGTGGTTGAGAGTTTTACCAGAGCAAGTACTACAGTCAATGTGTTGATAGAACTTCTGTTGCGTTTTCCTCAAATTTGCTTTGTTAAAATTCCCAGCTACAATAAATGTGGCCTCAGGATATGTGGTTTCCAGTTTGCATGAGGTACAGAGTCATTCTTTGAGGGCCGTCGTGGTATCGGTTTGAGGGGGAATATACACGGCTGTGACTATAACCGAAGAGAATTCTCTTGGGAGGTAATAGGTTTGGCATTTGATTGTGAGGTATTCTAGGTTAGGTGAACAAAAGGGCTTGAGTTCTGTATGTTATCACAATCACACCATGAGTAGTTAATCATGAAACATACACCACTGCCTTTCTTCTTCCCGGAGAGTTCTTTATTCCTGTCTGCGCGATGTAATGAGAACCCAGCTGGCTGTATGGACGGGGACAGTATATCCCGAGAGAGCCATGATTCCGTGAAACAGAGTCTCTGATGTCTCTCTGGAAAGAGATCCTCACCCTGAGCTCATCTACTTTATTGTCCAGAGACTGAACATTAGTGAGTAATATACTCGGAAGCGTTGGATGATGTGCACGCCTCCTGAGTTGGACTGGAAATCCACTCCGAATACCTCTTCTTCGCCGGTGGCGTCTTGTAGCAGCCTCTGGGATAAGTTAAATTGCCCTGGAGAGTGCGGACAAAGGATCCCATTCAGGAAAGTCATATTCCTGGTCGTAATGCTGGTGCGTTACCACCGCTCTGATATCCAAAAGTTATTTCCCGGCTGTATGAAATAACACAAAAAATGCTACAAAGTTGCTTAGGAGCTTAGGAGCAGATCTGCCATGTCTGTCGGCACCATTCAGTTTCAGTGGCTCTTCTAGATGCAGTTTGATTGGTTCCCTCTATTGGGAGACACTTTGTGTGCCGTCCTGAAATCTGAAATTTTCAGCATCCCCCACCTGTCATCACCCCATGACCAGTGTCAGTCTGCCGTCTGTTTCCACCGTTCTCTCTCCTAATCAAAAAGTATTTTTTCCTCATCTTTTTCTAGACAAGGCATACATACTCTTATAGTTTCTATCTTCTCTTCCAGTCAGTGTTTAAAAAAAGGGATTATAGATAACCTTCTGAATTAAATGTGTACTACAGCACTACAGCCAGTGCTGCTCCGTCTCCCTCCCACCGCAAAGCTGCTTCTAATTTGGTGTACTTTGGGTGAACTTCGACCGTTTCCTATTGACTATTTTTCTCCACCCGCCTGGTGTATGTGAACTGTTTGTGTGAGCTACGTGCTCCTGCAGAAAATCCAGAGGAAGAGGGGGAGAAAAACACTTCCAGCTTGAATAAACGGCCAGGGGAGAGGTGGGGTTGTGGAGGGAACTGGATGTACATGTGTGGCTCTAGTAAGTTAGGCTGTACTGTGGTATTGGTAGGACAGTTTCCACGTGCAACACGGCACTCTAGTGTCTACTAGCGATATTTTGGGTAAATTTTGGGGGGGGTTATCAGTGGCCTCAACTGTATCAATTCAAGCCAGCGTTTAGGTGTAGTATATCCCCTAATTCCTGTCTCTCCACCTCTCCACCTCTTCACGGGTAGTTCATCACAGCTTCCTCTCAGTATAGCCCAAACACACAACAGGCTAACCCCAGGGACTCTCAGGAAATGCATCTCTGTCTTTCACTCTCTCTCTACCCCATCTCCATATTTCTCTCTTATGCACACTGTCTTTTCCCTATCTCTTTTTTATTTTCCCTGTCTCGTTCTAACTGTTAATTTTCTCTCTCTGTTTGTTAAAAATAGGGCCGTTGTAAATGGATCGCTGCAGTATAACAGTCATTTGGACGTAACTGTGGTCTCATGAGTACAATGTAGAAACCGTCCATGTCCTGATTCCATGTCGTTGTGATATTGTGCTAAATGGTGTGTGCGTGTGTGCGTGTGTTTGTGGAACAGATCTTGCCTTAGGTACCTCCCTCCTAGCCATCTGTGAGGTCTGTAGACCATGTGGGTGAAGAGTCCTGATTGTTTTCATGTCACTGGTCATTTGTCTATCTGACCGTTAGCATGGGGACAATGTGGTGGACAGCAGGTAGGGACAGGTGGACATAGTGAGGATAGACATGGTTGATTGGCCCACACATGATTTTTTATTGACCTATAGGACCCTTCTTCTTCTTCTTCTACTACTACTTCACCACCCACAGCAAGCCATAGCCATAACAGTGCTCCTTCCCGACTCAGCCTCTGTCTTTTCCCTTATTCTTTCCCCCCATTCAGAGGTTGACCTCCCTCCCTTCTCCTCCAGGTCGGGTGTGTTTTCCTGTTTGACCATGCTGGCTGGATCAGCAGGGGGCTAAGAGTTCAGCAGGATAAGCTATGAGACATGTTTCACACACACACACACACACGTTATGTTCTTCTATCCTTGTGGGGACCTAAAATTAATTTCAATTCAAAATCCTATTTTCCCTAACCCCTACCTCTAACCTTAACCCTAATGTTAACCCGTAACTCAAACCCTAAACATAACCCCTAAACTTAAAATAGCCTTTGTCCTCATGGGGATGTGGGAAATGTCCCCACGAGGTAGAAATGTCCTTGTTTTACTATCCTTGTGGGGACTTTTGGGGATTTTTCCCACAAAAACACACAGAAAAACACACACACACACAGAGTATTCTCACATGCACACTGACGCACACACTGCTCCCACCCCTTGGTTCGTCTGGTCTGTCGCTGGTCTTTAGTCTCCGTAATGGTGCTGGTCTGTAGGTATGTTAACATGTGGTGAAGTTAGTTCGCTGCAGAGCCAAAGCTTAATCACCCAGAAAATTGAGAAAAAGCTCCCCAGCGCCTGATATATAGTGCTGTACACACACGCACACACACACAGAGACACACTCACATACGCATGCACACAATCAAACACGCAAACATATACACACATACACCAGTGCGAGTATTTCACTCGCATTTGCCCCTAAAAATATATATGTGCAAACCGGAAAAAATATTTACAAGCACTATGTGCGATTAAAGATTACAACCTACCGTAATAAATTGTTCCCCCGCTGCTAATTGTTTAAAAACGACAAGTCCCACATTCCACAAGCGGCATGCGCCAACCACAGTAGAGTTTTCTGTGATGACGCAGTCCCGTCAGAGAGAGAAAGGCATAGGCTATAAGTTGAAGTGCAGACATTGCTAAAAATGAAGCCCATTCAATTTTATTTTAATCGAAAAAGAGACGAGGAGAAAGAGGAATCCGGCGACGGGGATTCGCAAGGTTCAACTAATGAAGCCTCTTCACAAGGTTTACCTGAGGCGGCTAACGTTGACATGGCGGCTAACATTAGGGATGCTGAGAACAACGTTAGCGAAGCTACCGTGACCCCCGCTGTCACTTCAACGTCCACTGTAGCCGGTGGAGGGAGAACATATATATTCAATGCGAATTGGTTCAAAAGTTTCCCATGGCTAGAGTTCAAAAACAACGTAATGTTATGTAAATATTGTAGAGGGCAAATCGTCCTTCGTGTCAGGAAACCCACATCTGAAAAGAGATAGCGTAGCGAAACATAACATCTCGCGGCGGCGGCATATCCAGTGCAGAGATCTGTACCTGTTGAGACAGCAGAAACCATCAGTGTCAGCAGCCTCCTTAGACAGTGCTGCTGTCTGAGGAGGAGAAGAGGAGGCAGCTGAAAATAAAGATAAACATCGCATACTTCATTGCGAAAGAAGAAGAAGCTTTCGTCAAATTTGGGCCACTTATCAGACTCCACCACAAAAACGGAGTTGACATTAATACCACATACGACAATGATGTAAGATGTGCGGAGATGATCAAATTGCTGACATAATGAGAGAGAGCCTGTCAGCAAAGCTGAAAGCCGCGCGAAGTATCTTGCCGTTCTAGTAGACGGAGACACTGATATATCCAACACCGAATGCGAGATTGTCTACGTACGCTTGTTGGAGGATGGGAAGCCAGTCAATCTTCTGGTTGGACAACAGACCCTTGAGCACTCTCATGCAGTTGGTAAGTTGTTCCTCTTTATAGGCTTTATTCTTGTGTAAAGTTTAATCATTATTCATAATGGAGATCATTTAGTTTGTCAGAAATACTTTTGTATAATAGTTTTTTTGTTTTGTCATTCGAGGTGTTTTGGATGCCACAAAGGCCACATTTCGTGCTGTTTGCCCAGAGGAGGATGGAGGGTCATGGATGAAGAAGTGCATCTCCTTCGGCGCAGATGGTTCCTCCGTGAACATGGGCCACTGTGGCGGAGTGATTGCCCACCTGCAGAGAGAGGCAGGGGGGCATATAATCCCAATCCACTGAATGCCACATAGGTTTGTAACTAATACATTCTCTATGATTTAGTTTTATTTGCTAGCAGAGAATGTTAAACAATACTGTGTGTGTGTGTTGTCTGTGTGTGTGCGCTAAGTGCTGGAATGGTAAATACCACAGAATTATTGTTTTCTGTTGGCACAAGAGACAGGGAGGAAGGAGACGCTGAATTGTTTGGAAGATTCTGTTCTGACTTTCACAGACTAGAGCTGGCAATACTGACCATTCAGAAGAAAAAGCCAAAGGTGTCTTTTGTGTACGATCTTCTGAATCTGATATGGAAGACGTATCACTTTAGCGGAAAATCCAAACGAGAGCTCTATGTTCTCGGGCAAGAGCTCGGTGTGGGTATTTGCACACCGTCTAGCGTCAAGGAAAAACTCGCTGGATCCCCCATGTCCACAGAGCCCTCAAAGTGTTCTTATGGCATTGGACAAGACAATGACCTTGCCTCTGACAAAGGCCAGTACTCCGTTGTTCTGCAGCACATGGAGAACCTGGCCGTAGCATCAACAACAGCGGAAGTTCAAGGGCGGGCAAAGAAGGTCATTTTTACACAGGAAATGTAATACCACACTAGTTTTAAAAAATAGGTTCAAGACTCAAATGAACTTTCAGAATCAAGTAATTGACAGGTGACAGTTTATTTACTCACTACTTAACCTCTTAAGCATTCTCAATTATCAGTGGGTCGCTAGCGGGCTCATCCTGACACTACCAGCTAAAATCTAAAGCGCCAAATTTAAAATCCGATAGTTGAATTATTACACATCCAGCAATATACAAGTGTTCCATACTCATCAAAAGCTCTGTTTCTTGGCAATATCACAGCGTTATCAGATTTCAAAAAGGCTTTACGGCGAAAGCAGCACATTCATTTGTTTGAGGCTAGCACCTCACATATTTTCCAATAGCCATGTATCGATTAGCCATCATGGCACACACATAACACATTTCACAGCGAAAACAAATCAATTACCTGTTGAAGAACTTCTGCTGAGGTCATCCTAAGTGTCCAACGAAGACAATCCATGGTTCTTTTGTTAGAAAAAGTAACGTCTTTTATCCATAAATCCTCCATTTGGTTGTAGCGTTATAATCAGAAACGACAGCCTCCACTCCTGTTTTGAAAGGCGGCGCCAACTCGTTCAAATTATACCTATAAACTTGTCCAAAAACAATCAAACATAGTTTTAAATGTATCCTTAGGAACATATTTACGTATATTTACTATTATAAATCAGCCGGAATATAAACTGAGCGCTAAAGGCGATAAATAAGGCACAGCGCGCCTTCTCGTCTTGTAGCGCAATCTGAAGAGTTTTCATAACGTGGTGTCCTCATTCCATGCTGTGTATCAATGGCCGAAATTCCTCCAAGATGGAGTAAAACACCGTCTCGTGGTTGATGACATCATAAGGAAGCGACGTGCACTGCGTTCACATGCCTATATATGGTCATTTTGGATAGGAAGGGGTTCCAAAATGAGCAATGTGTCAAAATGACTTTTTCCAGGACAGAGATTCCTCAGGGTTTTGCCTGCCAAATGCGTTCTGATTGACCCACAGACAAATGGTTAACAGTTTTGGAAAATTCAGAGTGTTTCCTATCCAATGGTATATATATATATAATATATGCATATCCCATTTTCTGGGCCTAAATGGGAGGCATTTTACTTTGGGCACGCCAGGCTCTCCAAAACAGTCAGTTTTTCTGCTGGAGCTTGTGAGGTAACAGATAAAGCGGGAAATGGAGAATGCACTATTTTGTGTATTCTCACATTTTCTTTCAGACATGTTTGAGGAGCTATCCTCACTTAGCCTCACCCTGCAAAGGAAGGACCTGATCCTTCCCCAAGCCACATCAGAGTTGAGGAAGACAGTGACCAGACTGGAAGCACTAAAGCTTAGGGCAAAGGCAGGAGGCATGCTGGAGAAGATCCAGACCATGCTTGCTCAGCAGCAGGGTGATGAGAGGAGATTCCAGGTGTGTTAGGATGAGAGCTTGTTAGGATGTAAATCGTTGATTAAAATCGATGATTAAGACAGATTCTCAGTGAGAATAAATGTATTCGTTGCCCAATAGAACGATTTGAGGATAAGGAGGGAAATGCAGTGGAGAAGTCTTTACATTTTTTTTATGGGAGACAGACAAATGGCCAGACATTTCATTGTGTGTTGGTGTGTGTCTCTGTGTGTGTGTTATTTCTGTTAAAGGGAATAACACTGAAGGGGAATCTGAAAGGCTTCACGGACCTCACCAATCCCCAGCTGAAGCAGCACATGGAGGCGGCCATCAACATCGGCGTGGATGATCTCAAAGCCAGGTTTGGTGGTTTGCTGAAGGATGAGGGTGTCCAGACCCTAGTGGAGTCTTTCAGAGTGCTAAACCCTGACACATGGCCAGAAGACCAGGCCAGCCTTCTCACCTTTGGCGATGATGGTGTGGCATACCTGATGAGGCGTTTCAAGGAGCCTCTAGAGAGGTAAGAATTTATTTGACACCTCATTGCCAATTGAGACAATGTTGTGTTTGCATATTTGCAAACTCACTTGCTCTGTTCAATCCTGCAGATCGGGGTGCAACATGGCTGAAATCCAGGATGAGTGGCAGGGACTGAAAATCCTGGTCAGCCACAATTTCAAGGACAATTCCTGCAGTGGCCTGTGGGAGACCATGTTGACAAAGGAACCCTACAGGCACGATTACAAGGTAGACTAACAGTCCTGAGTGGTTATGTATGGTATCCTATGGTTGGTTTTGATAAGTTAATGGTAAGTTAAATTGAGAGATATAATCTTTTCCCAAGAACGTACTGAAGTTGGTGCAGCTTATGCTGGTACTGCCCCTTTCAGCCGCCCAGTGTGAGCAAGGCTTCTCTGCGCAGAACCGATTTAAGAATTAGACAAGAAGCTGCCTTGGGGTCTCCACCTGCGAAGACCTGATGAGGATCAGCCTGGAGGGGCCTTCTGTCGAGGAGTTCCATCCCACTCCTGCCGTGGACCGCTGGCTGACCTCTAAGCGTGTCAGACGGCCAACATACAAAAGCAGCTGGACAACTGATATCCTTTGCATCTAGTAGGCATGGGTCAATGTGTGATTTTGGTGGTATGTGCTGTTCCACAGATGTGTCCCTTAGTACACGCACACACACTCACACACACAGTATAAATATGTATGTAATAAATTGTTTGTTAATAAACTCTGTGTTACATTTTTCTCTGTGTTCCTAAATTTCTTTGTGTGCTCCTACATTTTTTTCATTTAGAAGCTCATGTACTCCTTGGGAGAAAAGTTAGCATAGAGCCCTGTACACACACACAACACAGAAGGGGGGAAATGCATCTGCCTTTATGTGCTCTATCTGTCTGCAGGTAGCCACACTCCCAGATCCAACCATGAGTTTCAAATAGGCAACGCTGGGTGTCGTGTAAAAATCTTCCCAGAGTGAAATAGTTCCCAATCGTTCTGAATGCGTTGTGATGTCATGTTGTAACATTTCTCACAGCGTTAAATTGTTCCCAGTTCAATAATTGCACGTGCGTCCCTTTGTGTGGATGGCTGAGCTCATGCGGCTGTCTCTCACACCCTCCCTTGCCCGTGATTTAGCTAGCTAGCATAATTTGCGGTCAGTTGGTCGAGATGGCTTGTTAGCAGAGGTGTGCAGTTTTAGCTTGTTTGTATAGCTAAATAAACAAATCTAAAAGCTAGATGATTTTAGCCAAAGTATAAACAACTGTTTCACAACTCCACTAGTTACTTTTGATAACCAAATGTATTTAGCTAGCGATCTGCCATTCCGTGCATCACATGATTAGGATACACTAGCTAGCTGGCACAACTAGCTAGCTTATAACTTTACCCACCATCCCTCACATTACCCAAAGCCAACGGTACCGTGGTAGCCTTTCTGCTGGAGCAATCTGCTGGAGCAATCTTTGAGTGGAAAGTAAATGACAGCACTGCAAATAAATGCAATGCCAATTTGTGGTAAAGCCAAATCAACCATCAAAACTACTACCAAAGATTAATATAACTAACCCATGGTACTGCAATTTCTCCAAAAGAATCTGTTTTTGCTGTAATTTGTCACTTTGGCCTGTAATGTGGAACTAAAGACTTGACTGTGTTGCAAGTGTGTCTTCCAAGTTTGTCGCCAGAGTATTACCAAGGAAAAAGAAAGTCCTTGATGTAATTTATGGCCATATATTTAATTAGTAGGTTGATAACAGAAATTGACAGTGAAATATTTGAGTGAACAGATTTTATTTCAGGGTATAAGAAGAAGAGACAGGCTATCCAGGAGAAAACTATCATCCTCCCCCTTGGCAGATATTAGACCATGTAAAACCTGCATGTCTCAGCAATCTACTGTCTTATAGCAAGTGTTTGACACTTTAAAAATGCAATTTAATGAATTGATATGACCCCACCCCACACCAAATTGAGATGCTGACCAACAAAAATAAAGTCATACATTTCTGTATACTTCCAACCATTTAGGGTTGTTTTTGTCGCACTGCTTTGCTTTATCTTGGTCGCAGTTGTAAATAAGAACTTGTTCTGAACTGGCCTACCTGGTTACATAAAGGTGAAATAAAAAAATACAACAATTTAGGGTAATAGAATGAACCAAGGTTCAGCACTATGACTGTTTTTACACAGGCAACCAAATTCTGAACTATTGGCATAAACAATAATTGGGCAAAAGAACAATTAGTAGGAAAATAATCAGAATTGGGCTGCATGTGTAAACACAACCTATGTAGCTTCATCAACCCTCCTTGAAGAAGGTGCTGAAATGTAGGTTTTTACCATTAAATCAGGGGTGTCAGACTCATTCCATGGAGGGCCTGGTGCACGTGTCGAATTCATTCCATGGAGGGCTGTGTCTGCAGGTTTTCGCTCCTCCCTTGTACTTGATGAATTACGGTCACTAATTAGTAAAGAACTCCGCTCACCTGGTTGTCTAGGTCTTAATTGAAATGAAAAAAACGAAAGCCCTGAAGACATTTCTGCAATAAAATACAACATTTTCTTATGTAGCCCTTTACACTTGTACCCGGCAACTTTTGCGAATGTTTTGTTGTCTGAGTGAGGGAAATGCTGTAAATTAAAGAAGACTGTATTTTGAAAGATGAGACATTGAGGATTATAATAAATACCTATTTGATGTCATACAAGCAAGCAAAACACCTGTGAGTCCAAATGTGCACATTTCCATATCATAAAACTCATGTCATACAACGTTTTTGATCACTATGTTGATGTACAGTTACAAGATGACATGGCGCCATACCCTGGGTTATTCTGAACAGAATGAGCCTATGTTTGTCTATTGTGAAGAAAATTCACTGTGGCACACACCTGAATGCACTCATAATGACTTCTTTCTATGCGCACCAAAATGATGATCCGTTTCCCTGAATTGTATTGTGAAAGCCTAACACTTTCAGGTTATGTCGATTTAGGACTCGTTTTACAGTGGATGTAGATACTTTTGTACCTGTTACCTCCAGCATCTTCACAAAGTCTGGTGCTGTTGTTCTGGGATTGATTTGCACTTTTCACACCAAAGTACGTTCATCTCTAGGAGACAGAACGTGTCTCCTTCCCGAGTGGTATGACAGCTGCGTGGTCCCATGGTGTTTATACTTGCGTACTATTGTTTGTACAGATGAACGTGGTACCTTCAGGCGTTTGGAAATTGCTCCCAAGGATGAACCAGACTTGTGGAGGTCTACAATTGTTTTCTGAGGTCTTGGCTGATTTCTTTTGATTTTCCCATAATGTCAAGCAAAGAGGCACTGAGTTTGAAGGTCGGCCTTGAAATGCATCAACAGGTACACCTCCAATTGACTCAAATTATGTAAATTAGCCTATCAGAAGCTTCTAAAGCCATGACATCATTTTCTGGAATTTTCCAAGCTGTTTAAAGGCACAGTCAACTTAGTGTATGTAAACTTCTGACCCACTGGAATTGTGATACAATGAATTAGAAGTGAAATAATCTGTCTGTAAACAATTGTTGTAAAAATTACTTGTGTCATGCACAAAGTAGATGTCCTAACCGACTTGCCAAAACTATAGTTTGTTAACAAGAAATTTGTGGAGTGGTTGAAAAACTAGTTTTATGGACTCCAACCTAAGTTTATGTAAACGTCCGACTTCAACTGTACATATGCTTTTCAGATTTCTATTGTAAGAAACATTTCAGTTTAGCCCTATCCATATAGGCCAATTCACACAAGTGTAAAGGGTTAACTACTTAGGGAGAACCGGGGCGCTAGCGGGCCGTTCCCGACACTACCCGGTGAAATGTAAGGCGCCAAATTAAAAATCCAAAAGTTGAATTATTAAACATTCATCAATATACAAGTGTTGCATAGTCATCAAAAGCTCTTGATTCTTGGCAATATCACAGCTTTGTCAGATTTCAAAAACGGCGAAAGCACAACATTTGATTGTTTGAGGATAGCATTCATAACCAGCGCGCGGGTCACACAAAACCCATATAAAAGCTCAAATAAATCACATACCTTTCGAAGAACTTCTGCTGAGGGCATCCCAAGTGTCCAACGAAGACATCCAATGGTTATTTTGTTAGAAAAAGTAATTTATTATATCCATACATCTCCGTTTGGTTTGCGCGTTATGTTCAGAAAATCCACTGTCGAGTCGCCCATTGAACCGTGAAGAGAACGCGTTCAAATTATACCTTCAACTTTGTCCAAACAAATCAAACATCATTTTTAATGTATCCTTAGGTATCTTTTCATGTATATTTACTATAATATTTCAACCGGATTATAGCCTGAACGATAGGAAAGGAAAAAAACACAGAGCGCGCGAGACCGTGAACGCGCATGTCATTCTATTGAGTTCCGGGGTCCTCGTCTATTGGCTTCTAATTCAACCTAAGGTCATGAAACCCTGTCTAAAGACTGTTGACATCCAGTGGAAGCCATAGGTACTGCAGTCTAGGTCCTATATAACGTTGAATACAATAGACAGCCAGGAGAAAAAGGTCATCTACAAAAAATACTGCAAATCCGGATGGATTTTCCTCGGGTTTTCGCCTGCTATATCAGTTATACTCACAGACATTATTTTAACGGTTTTAGAAACTTCAGAGTTTTTCCTATCCAATAGTACTAATTATGTGCATATCCTAGTTTCTGGGCCTGAGTGGCACGCCAGACTCTCCAAAACCGACACCTCGGCTGATGATGCCTTAAGAGTTAACAGTTAAGTTAGATGTATCAATGCGCATCCACTATCCCACAGCCCAGCCAGTCAATTTATAAACTTTATCCCCCCCTTGAAAAAAGCATCTAGACAATATTTCTTCCCAATGCTACTAGCCTAGCATTTGGTTTGGTACAGCAGGGGTTAATATAAGCCTCGCTGTGTGCCTAATGCAGTTGTTTTGTTTGTCATCTCCACCGTGTCATGCATATGAACGTGACAAGACTGACAGCTTCTCTGATCCAGGCAAATTCATTTATCAGGATCATTATTGTAGTGGATATATAAAATAATTGGCAATAGAAACTAAGATAAAACAAATGAAAATGCACATAGTTTGCTGTCATTTCAGCTGCTTGGTGTGATTGTGTTACGCTGTAATGCTGAAATCCCGCAATACGGATTGATTTGGCTTGCTAGCAAAGGAGAAGTAACGTGTGGTTACTTGTGACTGAGAAAGATAGAAAGTTAGCACTTACCAAGTAGAAAGTTTCCTTCAGCAGATGTTCCCAGGCACTGTTTTGAGATCGCCGTCTTCAACAAATCGCAAAAAATCGCACATCAACCCTTAGCATTTTGACGCGCGAGTCCATATTGTCAGATGTAGCAAATACACGATCCCACAGAACAGTTTTTTTAGGTCGAGGGAGGGTGTGAGAGAGAGAGACATCCGCACAAGGTCAGCCATCCACACGAAGAGTGTCATGGTTCCTCCTGGCACCAGAGGGCGGCAGAGACCCCCTCTAGAGACTTTAATTGGACTCTTTTAACAGGGACACAATCATGAAATAATAAGACACAAAGAGACGTGCGTGCAATTATTGAACTGGGAACATTTTCACGCTGTGAAAAATTTTACAACATTACGTCACAATCACAACACAATCAGAAAGATTGGGAACTATTTCATGCTGGGAAGATTTTTACATGACACCGGGCACAGATAGTCCCCACAAGAATAGTAAACAAACAAAAATTGGACCAACTAGGGACATTTTGTTGGTCCCCACACTGTCAAATGTTATTTCTAGGGGTATTAGGGTTAAGGTTAGATCTAGGTTTAGTGTTAGGCGCTAGAGTTAGTTTTAGGGTTAGGAGCTAGGGTTGGGGTTAAGGTTAGGGTTAGGGTTAGGTTTAGGAAAAATAGGATTTTGAATGGGACTGAATTGTGTGTCCCCACAAGGTCAGGTTGTAGAAAACTGTGTGTGCATTGGAAAAACTCTGAAAGCATATTCTATCAGTACCAATGTGTTTTATTCTACACAACATGTTGTAACATCTGTTAATCGGCATGGCCGATTAATTATGGCCTATTTCATGTTTTCTTAACAATCGGTAATCAGCATTTTTGGACGCCGATTACATTGCATTCCACGAGGAAACTGCGTGGCAGGCTGACCACCTGTTACACGAGTGCAGCAAGGAGCCAAGGTAAGTTACTAGCTAGCATTAAACTTATCTTATAAAAAACAATCAATCTTCACATAATCACTAGTTAACTACACATGGTTGATGATATTACTAGGTTAACTAGCTTGTCCTGCGTTGCATATAATCAATGCGGTGCCTGTTAATTTATCATTGAATCACAGTCTACTTCGCCAAACGGGGGATGATTTAACAAAAGCTGAATCGTTGCATGTATGTTCCTTAACCAGAAACATCAATGCCTTTCTTAAAATCAATACACAGAAATAAACCTGCATATTTAGTTCAAAGAAATTCATGTTAGCAGGCAATATTAACTAGGGAAATTGTGTCACTTCTCTTGCGTTCATTGCAAGCGGAGTCGGAATATGCAACAGTTTGGGCCGCCTGGCTCGTTGGGAACCAATTTGCCAGAATTTTACATAATAATGACATAACATTGAAGGTTGTGCAATGTAACAGCAATATGTAGACTTAGAGTTGCCACCCGTTCGATAAAATACGGAACGGTTCTGTATTTAACTGAAAGAATAAACGTTTTGTTTTCGAAATTATAGTTTCTGGATTTGACCATATTAGTGACCTAAGGCTCATATTTCTGTGTGTTTATTATATTATAGTTAAGTCTATGATTTGATATTTGATAGAGCAATTTGACTGAGCGGTGGTAGGCAGCAACAGGCTCGTAATAGTCAAAGGTATATGGTTTAGAGAGAAATAGTCAACGCATCATAATTCCTATAATAACTTGCGGCTGAGCTTGAAAGGGGTTCCTTCGTTATTTTACTGTTCATGTCTTCCATGGAGAATGTCTTGATCTACTTCAAATAAGGTCCTTGTTTCGTGCAGTCTTAAACCGCCTCGGCGTTTTGATACCCGTATAAATATCACTAGGATAAGGTAACGTTTGTCAACATATTTTCATAAATCCACTCTACAAAGAAAATGATCTTCGCTTATATTTAACCAATATTGTCCTTTGGATATCTACACAGTTATCAGATTGGCAAGGTGGTGTAAGCCTACACGAAACACAGACCTTATTTGAAGTGAATCTAAAAATATCATATGGAATAAATTAATGAAGGAACCGCTTTTCAGATTTCGCTGGAAGGTGTCATGAGAATTATGACTCACACTTTGGTAGTCAATTCTTACCATGCCCATTATTAAAATAGGATTTGCTGCATATAGAAATTACAGTTTTTGTTTTCAACATTCATCACAGGTAACTTGAACTCTATTTTTATTATTCAAACAGTATTTGTCTCCTAAGCAGACTCTTCTGTATCCTTGTCACTTCAGAGAGCTGTGTGTGTGTGTGTTTTACAGATGGCAGAGAAAAGCAGAGCACTAGTGTGGGACTATTACATTGAATTGGCACCAGGGAAAGCAAGGTGTCTTATTTGTGATAAAGATGCAAGCATGGGGTCAGCACCGGCTAAGTCAAAAAATACCACTAACCTGTGGAATCACCTTAAGAACACCCATCCAAAAGCCCATAAGGAAGCAATGATGAAAAAAGCAAACACAAATTCTTCACAAGGAAAAAGTGATACACGTCACAGACATCGCAGGCTACAATCTTACAACTTGTTAATAAACAAGCAAAATGGCAGGACAAAGACCCAAGAAGATTGATGTAGCAATTATTGAGATGATTGCCACTGACAACCAGCCATTCACAGTGGTGTCTGACGTTGGTTTTCAGAGGCTGATTACTCTTGCTGAACCCCGGTACAGGATCAAAGATGAACAATTATTTCGCACCAAAACGCTAGATAAAACACATGAAAGAGTTGTGATGAAAGTGAAGAATCTGGTGTCACCAGTGAACGCTCCACACATGGCATTCACAACGGACTGCTGGTCAGGCACTACAGAGTCCCTGATGAGCCTAACTGGACATTTCATTGACAATTTGGACAAGAAAGCAGGTTGTGCTGAATGTCAAGACTAGGACTGGATCCCACACAGGAAACTACATCAGAGAGATGTTTTTGACGATGTTGGAATACTGGGAAATCCACACAGAACATGTAGTGCTGGTCCTCAGGGACAGTGGGCAAACTTGGTGAAAGGTATGAGACTGGCAGAGCTTCCAGACTCCAGCTGCAGTGCACACACCATACAACTTGTAATCAATGATGGCCTATCCAGTTAGAGAGCTGTGCTAGACATTATGCTAGACATTATTGCCATCTTGAAGAGCTGTGCAACTCACTTTGACCACTCTGTACAGGCCAAACAGAGGCTGAGTGCCATTTAGGAAGAGCTTGGCCTTCCCAAACACAGCATCATGCAAGCAGTTCAAACTCACTGGAACTCAACACTACACATGTTGCAGAGGATGTTTGAACAGAGGTGTGCACTAAATGTGTATGCAGGTGAATATGGACACATCAGCAGTGTGTCTGCTGTACAGTGGGACATTGTCTCTAACCTAATTGAGACTCTGGCACCTATGGAGGAGGTGACAGTGGAGATGAGCCACTCCAACTCTACAGCAGCATGCATCATCCCCAGTGTGTCGGTGCTGAAGCTGATGCTGCAGCAGGAGGGTTCTTCTACTCAAGGCATCAAAACTTTACGGAAGGCCATGTTGGACAGTCTGACAAGGAGGTTCTCCAAGGCCGAGGAGACAAAGTGCCTGGTGCTGGCAACTGTCCTGGATCCACGTTACAAGAGCTATGCCTTCACCTCAGGGACAGCACTAGAGAAAGCAAAAGAGTGGCTGAAGGAGGAGTCTGACTAAGGAAACCAAATCCCAGAGCCACAGCAGATGAGACGAGTGAAGAGGAGGACCCAGATCCAGGTGCAAAAAGGCAAAGAGTCCAGGTAGATCAGCCACCCAGTGTGGTGGACAGCCTCTACGCTAGAATCCTTGGATACCAAGAGGGCAGGGCTGAAGTCCAGTGCAGTTTTGAAATTGAGTTGGAGCGTTACCTCACAGAGCCTGTCATTGACAGAAAGAGCGGCTTGCCTTTGGAGTGGTGGAAACAGAATGAGGACAGACTTCAATCACTCGCTCCACTGGCAAAGAAGTTTCTCTGTCCTCCCCCTTCTTCGGTCCCAAGAGACAGAGTGTTCAGTGAGGTGGGGATCATGTATGATAAGCGGAGGAGCAGACTGAAAGGGGACCATGCAGACAAGCTCTGCTTTCTGCACTACAACCTAAAACTTCTTAACTGGGAATATTGAAGACCCATGAAAGCTGATGGTTCCTTTTAACATATGTTCTCATGTTATTTGAGACTAAATAGATTTTATTTATGTATTATATTAAGTTAAAATAAAAGTGTTCATTCAGTATTGTTGCAATTGTCATTATTACAAATATATATATAACAATCAACCGATTAATCGGTATCGGCTTTTTTTGGTCCTCCAATAATCTGTATCGGCGTTGAAAAATCATAATCGGTCGACCTCTAATCTGTAGTGTTCACTCCTGTACCAGCTGTAAAGATTTAGATACATTTCTCTTATGGTCACTAGTTGTGCCACAGCTCGCTGATGTGAACACGCAACAGATTGTTTTACATATTATATGTGATGCATGTCCCTCGATGTTGCCACACACACATGAACACGCACACACCTTTACATATTACATCTGATAAAACACATGATACACGTCCCCTGCTGTCGCTGGCCCTGCATGGCTTGTCTATCTCACTCACATTACATATTAAAGTGGTGGATCGTATCTCCCTCCCTGTGACAGAGTGTGTGTGTGTGTGGTCGGTCGGTCCGTTCCTCATACGATTACATTAGAGAAGAGGTGGCTCCAACACTGCGGCTGCAGACTGCAGCAAGACTGGAGACTCCAACTGAAAACCATTTTGTAGGCTACATTTGCAGCAATGAGCTAGCACACACACACACACACAGCTAGCTAACCTGGCTTCAGTAAAAACAAATATCTTTCTGTCCTCATAAATTGTACCAGGTTCCAGGAAGAGTGTGTTTGCACTTCAGAGAGAAAACATTAATGCAAGTGAACTGCTTGTTTTCATTTATTTAGACTCAACTGATTGAATTAATATTTGGACCAACGTACAGTCAGTAAACAAGCACTAAACAAGCACAAAAACATTAATCAGAGATGTGTGCGTAGTACGATATTGATTACCATCAGCAACACACTGTATACAGATGATAGCAAAGTGACTCACTCCAACTGACTTGCCAGTTGCACTAGTTTCTGTTTGCTTTGGGGTTTGATTGACAAATAACAAGTCTGTTTGATTCACCAGAGGGGAAGCAGAGGTCACTATGAATCATGCAGTAGCACTAATATTCACCGTCATGACAGTTCTACACTCACACTGTCCTTTATATATCCCAAAGAGATTGCAATATAACAGGTAAACACACATGGAAAAGCACACAGAAACACACACACAATGGGTCAATGTGACCCATTTTTGATCCATCTACTGTGTGTGTCAAATTGACCCAGAACACCTTGAACATAATACAAGGGTAAGTTGAATTCCACGTGGGCCAGAAGCAGATCGAGGGGTTGCTCGCTAATAGATGTATAATTGAGTTTAAGCTGATGAAGTATGGAAGAATGTAATCTAATCAGTCAACCAACATGCTCCCAACGAACCAACCAACACTGCTCTGATTTGCTCTACTCTCCATGCAGATAGATCTATAGATGGTCAGGCCCTTGAGCAAGCTACACATATTTCTGAGTAGGGTTGTAAAATTCTGGGAACTTTCAATAAATTCCCTTGTTTTCTCAGAATCCCAGTTGGAGGATTCCACCCAGGATTTCTGGAAAACCAGGGAATTTATTAAAAGTTGAAAGGTTATAACATGTAGTAATCATTGGCAATTTCCACTTTAATAGCATTTATATTTTCAACCTTTATGTTTAAACTCAGTCAAGCCACAGGTGCTTTTCAAAACCCATTAGAAAGAAACCGACTGGCTCAAAAGTTTGCTTTTGTTCACTCTGAATGACCGCTGTATCTGTCAGACCACAGAGGTTGTTCTGAGAACTAGTTCCAATGTTCTGGAGGTTCTATTTGAACTCATTCAATATCACAATCTTTGTGTTTTCGTTCCAGTAACATCTAAATAGAAATAAAGTGGCCACTCAGAACCACTGTAGGATGAGTATGTGGACACAGTAATTGCATGCCAAGGATTTGCTACTGTGTGCCCAGATTTCAGTTCATTCAGTACCTTTAGTTCACTCACTCAGGAAATGGGTTTGAATGCTTTACCATTACCATCCTGTCCCATACTAAATCTTGAACCCTCTTATTCTTTCCGCAAAGAAATGTCCATCTGGGACTAATAAAGAACTAATCATCTTCTTCTGTTGTGTCTCTGCAGCCATCGAGACCCAGAGCACCAGTTCTGAGGAGCTGGTCCCAAGCCCCCCGTCCCCCCTGCCCCCGCCCCGCGTCTACAAGCCCTGCTTCGTGTGCCAGGACAAGTCCTCGGGGTACCACTATGGTGTCAGCGCCTGCGAGGGCTGCAAGGTAAGTCAACGTTCCGTACCGATATAAACACCAAAACCATCAACATATACACCCCAACCAGCAACCTATACACCAAAACCATCAACATATACACCCCAACCAGCAACATATACACCAAAATCATCAACATATACACCCCAACCAGCAACATATACACCAAACCCATCAACATATACACCCCAACCAGCAACATATACACCAAACCCATCAACATATACACCCCAACCAGCAACCTATACACCAAAACCATCAACATATACACCCCAACCAGCAACATATACACCAAACCCAGCAACATATACACCCCAACCAGCAACATATACACCAAACCCATCAACATATACACCCCAACCAGCAACATATACACCAAACCCATCAACATATACACCCCAACCAGCAACCTATACACCAAAACCATCAACATATACACCCCAACCAGCAACATATACACCAAACCCATCAACATATACACCCCAACCAGCAACATATACACCAAACCCATCAACATATACACCCCAACCAGCAACATATACACCAAACCCATCAACATATACACCCCAACCAGCTACATATACACCAAAACCATCAACATATACACCCCAACCAGCAACATATACACCAAAACCATCAACATACAGTGGGGGAAAAAAGTATTTAGTCAGCCACCAATTGTGCAAGTTCTCTCACTTAAAAAGATGAGAGAGGCCTGTAATTTTCATCATAGGTACACTTCAACTATGACAGACAAAATGAGGGGGAAAAAATCCAGAAAATCACATTGTAGGATTCTTTATGAATTTATTTGCAAATTATGGTGGAAAATAAGTATTTGGTCAATAACAAAAGTTTATCTCAATACTTTGTTATATACCCTTTGTTGGCAATGACAGAGGTCAAACGTTTTCTGTAAGTCTTCACAAGGTTTTCACACACTGTTGCTGGTATTTTGGCCCATTCCTCCATGCAGATCTCCTCTAGAGCAGTGATGTTTTGGGGCTGTCGCTGGGCAACACGGACTTTCAACTCCCTCCAAAGATTTTCTATGGGGTTGAGATCTGGAGTGGCTAGGCCACTCCAGGACCTTGAAATGCTTCTTACGAAGCCACTCCTTCGTTGCCCGGGCGGTGTGTTTGGGATCATTGTCATGCTGAAAGACCCAGCCACGTTTCATCTTCAATGCCCTTGCTGATGGAAGGAGGTTTTCACTCAAAATCTCACGATACATGGCCCCATTCATTCTTTCCTTTACACGGATCAGTCGTCCTGGTCCCTTTGCAGAAAAACAGCCCCAAAGCATGATGTTTCCACCCCATGCTTCACAGTAGGTATGGTGTTCTTTGGATGCAACTCAGCATTCTTTGTCCTCCAAACACGACGAGTTGAGTTTTTACCAAAAGTTCTATTTTGGTTTCATCTGACATTCTCCCAATCCTCATCTGGATCATCCAAATGCTCTCTAGCAAACTTCAGATGGGCCTGAACATGTACTGGCTTAAGCAGGGGACACGTCTGGCACTGCAGGATTTGAGTCCCTGGCGGCGTAGTGTGTTACTGATGGTAGGCTTTGTTACTTTGGTCCAAGCTCTCTGCAGGTCATTCACTAGGTCCCCCGTTTGGTTCTGGGATTTTTTGCTCACCGTTCTTGTGATCATTTTGACCCCACGGGGTGAGATCTTGCGTGGAGCCCCAGATTGAGGAAGATTATCAGTGGTCTTGTATGTCTTCCATTTCCTAATAATTGCTCCCACAGTTGATTTCTTCAAACCAAGCTGCTTACCTATTGCAGATTCAGTCTTCCCAACCTGGTGCAGGTCTACAATTTTGTTTCTGGTGTCCTTTGACAGCTCTTTGGTCTTGGCCATAGTGGAGTTTGGAGTGTGACTGTTTGAGGTTGTGGACAGGTGTCTTTTATACTGATAACAAGTTCAAACAGGTGCCATTAATACAGGTAATGAGTGGAGGACAGAGGAGCCTCTTAAAGAAGAAGTTACAGGTCTGTGAGAGCCAGAAATCTTGCTTGTTTGTATGTGACCAAATACTTATTTTCCACCATAATTTGCAAATAAATTCATTAAAAATCCTACAATGTGATTTTCTGGATTTTTTTCCCTCATTTTGTCTGTCATAGTTGAAGTGTACCTATGATGAAAATTACAGGCCTCTCTCATCTTTTTAAGTGAGAG
The DNA here is from genome assembly GCA_030435695.1 of Brachymystax lenok tsinlingensis. NCBI lineage: Eukaryota > Metazoa > Chordata > Actinopteri > Salmoniformes > Salmonidae > Brachymystax > Brachymystax lenok. The sequence continues at coordinate 22,417,378 of CM059799.1, read as the reverse complement.
AACTTGCACAATTGGTGGCTGACTAAATACCTTTTTTCCCCACTGTATACACCCCAACCAGCTACATATACACCAAAACCATCAACATATACACCCCAACCAGGCAGGAAACTAGGAAGAAACCATCAACATACACACCACAACCAGAAACATACACATCACAACCAGCAGACCTCTAGGGCCAGATGTTTTCCTCACAACTTGACCTAACCAGAATTGAAAACTTTGTCCTGGTCAGGTCACTTGGTGAGGAAAAACTTCTGCTTGATGTTGCCCACAGTCTGTCAATACAGCTGTACCTGACTGTGCATACTGCAAACATACAGAGTGCTCAAACAGTATATCAACGTGGATGTACCTGTGTGCGTACAGAATAGAGGTCGACCGATTATGATTTCTCAATGCCGATACCGATACCGATTATTAGAGGACCAAAAAAAGCCGGTACCGATTAATTGGCCAATTTTTTTATATATATTTTTATATATATATTTGTAATGATGACAGTTACAACAATACTGAATGAACACTTATTTTAACTTAATATAATACATAAATAAAATCAATTTAGTCTCAAATAAATAATAAATAATGTTTAAATAATGCAAAAACACAGTGTTGGAGAAGAAAGTCAAAGTGCAATATGTGCCATGTAAAAAAGCTGTTTAAGTTCCTTGCTCAGAACATGAGAACATATGAAAGCTGGTGGTTCCTTTTAACATGAGTCTTCAATAGTCCCAGTTAAGAAGTTTTAGGTTGTAGTTATTATAGGACTATTTCTCTCTATACCATTTGTATTTCATATACCTTTGACTATTGGATGTTCTTATAGGCACTATGCCAGCCTAATCTCGGGAGTTGATAGGCTTGAAGTCATAAACAGCGCAATGCTTGAAGCACAGCGAAGAGCTGCTGGCAAACACAGTAAAGTGCTGTTTGAATGAATGCTTACGAGCCTGCTGCTGCCTACCACCGCTACCACCGGCTGCTCTATCAAATATAAAATCATAGACTTAATTATAATATAATAAACACACAGAAATATGAGCCTTAGGTCATTAATATGGTAAAAATCCGGAAACTATAATTTCGAAAACAAAACGTTTATTCTTTCAGTGAAATACGGTACCGTTCTGTATTTTATCGAACGGGTGGCAACCCTAAGTCTAAATATTGCTGTTACATTGCACAACCTTCAATGTTATGTCATAATTATGTTAAATTCTGGCAAATTAATTACGTTTTTTGTTAGGAAGAAGTTGTCTTCACACAGTTCGCAACGAGCCAGGTGTCTCAAACTGCTGCATATACCCTGACTCTGCTAGCACAGAACGCAAGAGAAGTGACACAATTTCCATAGTTTAAATAAATTCATGTTAGCAGGCAATATTAACTAAATATGTAGGTTTAAAAAAAATTACTTGTGTGTTGATTTTAAGAAAGGCATTGATGTTTATGGTTAGGTACACATTGGTGCAACAACAGTGCTTTTTTTGCGAATGCACTTGATTAAATCATCACCTGTTTGGCTGTGTAGGCTGTGATTCGATGATAAACTAACAGGCACCACATTGATTATATGCAACGCAGGACAAGCTAGATAAACTAGTAAAATCAACAACCATGTGTAGTTAACTGGTGATTATGTGAAGATTGATAGTCTTTTATAAGATAAGTTTAATGCTAGCTAGCAACTTAACTTGGCTCCTTGCACTCGCGTAACAGGTGGTCAGCCTGCCACGCAGTCTCCTCGTGGAGTCCAATGTAATCTGCCATAATTGATGTCCAAAAATGCCGATTACCGATTTTTATGAAACTTGAAATCGGCCCTAATTAATGCCGATTAATCGGTCGACCTCTAGAACATACAACCTTTTGGTTGACACTACAGTCCAATGTGGTTCTGGAGGCTGAATAGGCATCTTCATTCTATCTCTCCTGCTGTAATCAAAAGGCTGTAATGTCTGGAATTTAGGCCTGGGGGAGGAGAAGGGGGAAGGGGGTGGTGATCAACTCTCTCACTGGGGTCAGGGTCAAACACAGGTCTCTCTGGCCCTCCTATCCAGCCATGAATCTAACGCTATTAACATTTAACATTTAACAACGCTGAATGTGCATACATTTTCATTCGTACTGGTCCCCTGTGGGAATCGTACCCACAACCCTGGTGTTGCAAGTGCCATGCTCTACCAACTAAGCCCAGCTTAGGTCTGGGGTGACCCCGTACCTCCAGCCCCACGACCTTATAACACCACCTAGAGTCAGACATACAGCAAATATATACAGTACCATGGAGGTATAGATGCATTGAGGTTAGAACATAGCTACAGAAATATGGGGAAATCAATAGAAAACTCAAACAAATGCATGCAATCACACACACACACATCAACAGAAAACACACGCATACACACACCAAACATAACTATTTAGTGGGGCCAAGCACATTCCTTCTACTCCTGCACCCTGACTGGACTGCAGATGGTATCAGCTCTGAAATAAAAGGACAGATGGGTGTTTAACTTAAGCAGAATGAAACAGCCAGCTAGCTCTCTCTCTACGATTCTGAGAATATGGGATATGGCCTAACGTGGTGGGGTGATTTAATTCCATAAATACATCTATCCTCTCTTTCTTTCTTACTTTATCTCACCCTCTCTCTCTCTCTCTCTTACTTTATCTCACCCTCTCTCTCTCTCTCTCTCTCTCTCTCTCTCTCTCTCTCTCTCTCTCTCTCTCTCTCACCCTCTCTCTCTATCGCTCTCTCTCTCTCACCCGCTCTGCCCCCCCACTGTCTCTCTCTCCCCATCTCCCTTCCTTTCTCTCTTCTGTCTCTCTCCGCTGAGTGGCCAGTAGCAGGATGTAAAAAAGCTTTGATTTCTGTGACATCTTGACTCGAGGGGATTAAGCCAGAGATTAAGGCTTTTTCCTTGTTGTATTCCTGTCTCCATGGCGAGGGCATTGTTGTCATGGGGTGTGAGGGCCGAGCCCCTCCATTGGACAGAGTCAATTGAGCGTGCTCTCTCTCTCCACAGCTGTAGGGTTTTAGCTGCTAAAGCACCGCACCGCTAAAGCATCTCTCACTCTCCCTCTCTCTCTCCCTCTCTCTCTGTCTCTCTGTCTCTTCCTCTCTCTCTATATATATATATTCCTCTCCCTCTGTCTCCCTCATACTAAAGGGCCCTCTACTGCCCTGTGAATGATCGAATTACACCGGCAAACACACACACGGCTTGTACGTCACTCATCTTATAGGATGTTTCAGCTCAGTCAAGCTTGAGATAGAGATGTACAAAGACATTCCTACATAGAAATATTGTCAAATCTCACGCACACACACACACACACACACACACACATGCATGCACGCTCATACAATCAAACGCGCACGCACACACACAGACAGACACATACACACACACACAAACACACACAAGCACTTGCACGCCAGTACATTCACATTACAGTCAAGCTGCCCAGATGTCCATTTATTATGACTTCAGTTCAACCCAGACTTCTGGATCTGTCTTGATTTAAAGATGTCCAGTCTTACAACAGACAGAGCCTTACCTACCAACACTGCTGCTTTTCTGGCCAGGGCTCACTTGAAAAAAGAGATGTCAATCTCATTGTGTCTATCCTGGTTTTATAAAGGATACATACATAGTAAAGACATGCCTGTTGAATTCCCCTTAGATACACCCACTTCTCACGCTGTGTGTGGTTCTTTAGACGACTACGCTGACTACATACTGTATACACATAATGACAGAGATGAGAGAGACGTGGTGAGAGAGATGAGAGAGAGACACCAGCAGATGAGAGAGAGACATGCCAGAAGAGAACACACAGACTACGGCAGATGTGATCATGCCAGAACACACTCAACTAATTTACATCATCTGACACCAGCAACACTCGCCTTTGTTTGATATCTTGAAGAGAGCTGATTTGAATTAGTAAAATGGCGAGCAGACATGTGGGCTCCCATAAGTACATGCATATGCAGTGGTAGCGGTGCGCTAGGGGGGTTATGCTACTTCTTATGGGTACTTGTGAAAGTCAAGACAACTCAAACCAAAGGCCGCCTCCTCTACTGTTCGGATGAGACAGTTCTATCCTACACCTTTGTGACATCATCCCTCTGGGGGTTCTGAAACTGTCCCCACAGAGAGCAATGAGGACCAACTTGTCACTATCTTCTTTATGGACGGACCAAGGCGCAGCGAGGTATCCAGTATACATACTTTATTTACGCACGTAACTGGGAAAAAACAATAAACGAACGAAGATCGTGACAACGGAACATAACATAGACTAAACACTTAAGCCATGAACCAAACAATAACCCACAAAACCCTAGTGAAAACCCCAATTAGAGGCAACGACACTCAGCTGCCTCTAATTGGGAACCATTAACCCAACATAGAAATAGCACACCTAGAACCAAAAACCCTACACCAAAAACAAAACTAAACACGCCAGCCTGTAAACACAGGCCTGGACATGACAGTACCCCCCCAAAGGCATGGACTCTGACCGCGCCAAAAGTCCATGGGGGGGGTCAGGTGGGTCTCCATGGGGGGGGGTCAGGTGGGTCTCTTTGTCCAAGGTGGCGGAGGCCCTGGGCTAGAAGCCGGAACAGTTCGTGCTGGACTCACGTAGCGCTCAGGGGACCTGGTGCAGGAAGCAGGAACAGGCTGTGCTGGACTCGCAATGCGCACAGGGGACCTGGCGCGGGGAGCAGGAGCAGGCTGTGCTGGACTCGCGATGCGCACTGGGACTCTGGTGCGGGGAGCAGGAACGGGCCGTGCTGGACTCACGATGCGCACAGGGACTCTGGTGCGGGGAGCAGGAACGGGCCGTGTTGGACTCACGATGCGCACTGGGACTCTGGTGAGGGGAGCAGGAACGGGCCATGTTGGACTCGCGACGCACACAGGGATCCTGGAGCGTGGTACAGGGACAGTACATGCTGGGCCCACGACGCGCAGAGGGATCCTGAAGCGTGGAGCAGGGACAGTACATGCTGGACCCACGACGCGCACAGGGATCCTGGAGCGTGGAGCAGGGACAGGACGTGCTGGGCTCTCTATGCGCACAGGGGGCCTGGTGCGCGGAGCCGGGACAGGACGTGCTGGGCTCTCTATGCGCACATGGGGCCTGGTGCGTGGAGCAGGGACAGGACGTGCTGGGCTCTCTATGCGCACAGGGGGCCTGGTGCGCGGAGCAGGGACAGGACGTGCTGGGCTCTCTATGCGTACAGGTGGCCTGGTGCGCAGAGCAGGGGCTGGACGTACTGGGCTCTCTAAGCGTACAGGGGGCCTGGTGCGCGGAGCCGGCACCCTTCTACCCGGCTGTTCACTTACCCTCGCCTCACAGATGATGGGAGCTGGAATGTCGCGCACCGGGCTGTGGGCGCGAACCGGAGACACCGTACGCAGAGCCGGCGCAGGATATCTCGGTTCAAGAAGGTGCTCTGGAGACTTAGCGCGCAGAGCTGGCACCACTCTTCCAGGCAGCACACTCACCCTAGCCTGACAGATGAGTGGAGCTGGAATGTCGCGCACCGGGCTGTAGACACGCACTGGAGACACTGCACGCAGAACCGGTGCAGGATATCCTGGTCCGAAGAGGTGCACCGGAGACCAGGAGCGCTGAGCCGGCACCACTCTTCCAGGCTGCACACTCAACCTAGCCCGACAGATGAGGGGAGTTGGAATTTCGCGCACCGGTCTATGAACGCGCACTGGAGACACCGTGCGCATCACAGCATAGCACGGCGTCTTACCAGTGCGACGCTCCCTCCAAAGAGCACGTGGAGTTAGCTCAGGAGTCCACCCTGAAACGGCCAACCTCCCCGTGTGCCCCCCCCCAAAGAAAATTGGGGGGCTGCCTCTCGGGCTTCCTCGCCAGGCGTGTCCCAGCATATCTCTCCTTATCCATGCTCCGCTCTGCCCTCGCTGCTTCCATCTCCTCCCTGGGGCGATGATGCTCCGCAGTCTTTTCCCAGGGTCCCTTTCCAGCCAATATCTCCTCCCATGTCCAGGATCCCTTTCCAGCCAATATCTCTTCCCATGTCCAGGACGCCTTGTACTCTCGCTGCTTGGTTCTTTTATGGTGGGTTATTCTGTCACGATCTTCTTTATGGACGGACCAAAACGCAGCGATGCTTCTAGTATACATATTTTATTTTTTACGTAACTGGGAAAATAACCAACAAAACGACACTCAGCTGCCTCTAATTGGGAACCATTAACCCAACATAGAAATAGCACAACTAGAACCAAAAACCCTACACCAAAAACTCAACTAAACAGGCCAGCCTGTAAACACAGGCCTGGACGTGACACAACTCAACACAGCTCACAGCAATGCCAGATCTGGGTCAAATACCTTTGAATACTTGAAACAGTGGAACAAAAAACAAACACAGATTTTTTTTAATATACAGTTTCTTAGAGTTTGCACTTTTGGGAACTATTCTGATAGTTTGATAGTGGGGAAAACTAGATAAAGAATAACGTTAATTATTTGAAGGTGTTTGACCTATGTATTTGACTTACAGTATGTCTGTAGATCACATAAACGTTAAGACATAATTAACATAGTGTACCAGAGTTCCCAAGGGCAATAGACTAGGCCTAGGGCCTCTTTCTCCTACAAAACCCATCAGATAAATAAAAATCATATTGTCTGCTCTCTGTCAATAGAAAGGATAGCTTCACTGCCTCTGAGAAAAGAAGAATAACCTGTAGTGAAGAGAAGAAGAACAGAAGAATACACTATAGGGCTTAGTAGATACACAGACAGCGCTTTACTTTTATATCCCTACTTTAGTTCAGTGTACAGCACAGGAGGCTGATGGTGCACAGTATGGATAACAAAAAATATTTTTAATCTAGAAGGACGTCATATAACAAATGATAGAGAATCACAATAGCATCATCTCAGGTCTCAATTTTAGAATATTGGGTTTTGTTGATGCCCATGACAAAGGCTATAGATTTTTCAAGTAGACTCATATCTCTACGGCTTTTATAGGTTGGACCCTGTCCGCATCTTCTTTGTTGGGCTGACTGAAAAGCTTCAAGCTTCATTGAAAAAGGATAGATATATTTGTCGGTTCAGTGTATAGTATAAGGATGATTCAACTACACAGTTCACAGAGCATTCTATCCTTATAACCTATCGAGTGCTGCGCCTCAATTAGTGAGCCTGTGTGTATACAGAAAAACATCTGGTAAACAATACAGAGTAGTTACCTAAATCTACCCTCTATTGTAGCTAGGATTGCACATTTTGGGAAATATTCAGAGGTGGAAACTTTCCGTGGGAATTAACGGGAAAATAAGGGAATTAACGGAAATATAGGCAAATTAATATTAATACCATTTAAATGTAGATGTTTTTTGCATTGGATATATTTACCATATCATATGGAGACAGAAACATAAACCTTTTACCTTGTCATAAGTAGACGTAATTGCAAATGATTAAATCCTTCCAATAGAAAAAAAATCTTTAATTAAATGAGTTGACTCTTCACATGGGATGATTTCACTGAACAACAAAAGAAAGGGAATATTGAATGAACCCCAATGATCCATCGCAACTCCCAAAAACGTTTTCAACATACATCTGTAAAATGAAAGCTAAAGCTGTGGTTGTCTTCCTCTCAGGCTTCCATGTCCTATCTCTGGACCTCCTCAATGTCCACCTCTTGAACATTAGATTCTGAGGTCTCATTTTCGCTGTCACCTTCCAACCTTGTGGAGGATGCCTCGTTGTCAGGCTCAGAAAGCCTCAAATTTGCCCGGATGGCTATCAATTTTTCAACCCTTGTATTGGTCAGTCTGTTGCGTGCTTTGGTGTGTGTGTTCCCAAACAAGGACCAGTTGCGCTCTGAGGCGGCTGATGTTGGTGGGATTTGGATGATGATGGAGGCAACAGGGGAAAGAGCCTCAGATCCACAAAGTCCCTTCCACCAGGTGGCTGATGAGATATGTATGTCATATAAAATATATTCACCCTACCCAGGATTGCAATTAAAACTCACTAGAAGGCATGTAGTCCTTGGCTCAGACAGTGTAGTAGTGTGGGCTCAGTAACATCTCATTAGTCAAAGTCAAAGTCACCATTATTAGTCCGTTGTACAACCGAATGCTTTCAACTGAAATGTGTCTTCCGCATTTAAGTTAATCTCATCAGTGTGTTGTTCTTTTGTGTTCAGAAGGTGACGACGATTGCGGCGGTACATCGCTCCTTCTGCGGTGCGGACGTGATATGAACGTTCAATGTCAGCTGGCTGGATGACGACTGCTGGCTTCCAGAGGCCATGCTCCTGGATTCTAACTGACTCTCCGTCGATCAGTGGTGGCAGTGGTCTAGCTGACCTGTCGTAGTATCGCTTTTGTTGTTGTTGTCTCTGTGCACGTTTTTCATGCATTTCCTTGTAGCTGACGACCTCAGGTTGCAGCTGCTGGTTGGTGCTGGGAAGTCTGCGGCTCATCAACAGCTGGGCTGGTGATTTGAAGTTGTCAACTGGAGTGTTGCGGTATTCAAGGAGACTGAGGTAGGGGGTCTCTCTTGTCGGCTTTTGCTTTGTCCATGAGTGATTTAGCAATCTGCACAGATTTTTCAGCAAGGCCATTACTTTGAGGGTAATGTGGGCTTGTGGTGACATGTGTGAACTCCCATGCTTTTGTGGAGGATTCAAACTCATTTGATTTGTAACAGGGCCCATTGTCTGATATTAAAGTCTCTACAATGCCATGCCTTGCAAAGGCTGCTTTCAGCTTGTGTATCACAGCTGCAGATGTGGTGCTGTGAAGCTTGTCGAGTTCGAAGTATCTGCTGTAGTAGTCCACTGTTACAATGTAGTCCTTGTTGTTCCAGGTGAACAGATCGGTTGCCACGACCTGCCAGGGTCGGTCTGGGATACAGTGAGGTAACATTGGCTCTTTGGTGTTTGAGGGGCGTCGTTCAAGACAGATGGCGCATTTACCAACAATGTCCTCTATTTGTTTGCACATTCCCGGGCCAAAACAAAATGTCCCGTGCTCTCTGTTTGCACTTTTCCATGCCCATGTGTCCAGCATGGACCTTTGTTAAAATCTCTTCTCTGAGACTGTTAGGAATAATAATTTTCTCTCCTTTGAAAAATATTCAGTTGATCTGTGATAGTTCATCACGATGGTTCCAGAATTCTGAGACGCTCTGAGGGCATTTTCTCTCCTCAGGCCATCCATCCTGTATGACTTTCCTCAGCTATGTGAGTTGTGAGTCCTTTTCTGTTTCTGCTTGGATCTCCTTCAGTTTTGTGTCACTAACTGGTAAGTTGCTGTACACAGTGTGGACTTGCATGTCCATGCTTTCACTGAGACTGCTGTCCTTGTAGGTAAGAAACTTTCTGGAGAGTGTGTCTGCGACAGGGATGTATTTGCCTGGATGGTGAGTGATTGTGAAGTCGTATTTTTGTAGTTGAAGGATCATTCTCTGTAGCCTTGGCGGGGCTGCGGCTAGTGGTTTCCTCATGATTGACTCAAGGGGCTTGTGGTCGGATTCCACAATGACTTGTCGTCCATATACGTACTGATGGAAACGTTTACATCCGAACAGAATGGCGTAGAGCTCCTTTTCAATTTGAGCGTAGTTGATCTCACAGTCTGTGAGAGATTTGGAAGCGTAGCCGATGGGCTTTCCTTCTTGCAGAAGCACTGCACCTAGTCCATATTTCGACGCATCCACTTGGAGTCTGACCTCTTTGTTGGGGTCGTAGTAGGCAAGGATTGGTCCTGGTTCTCTCGTGATCAAGTCTTTCACACTGGAAAGCAATGTTGTGTTGCTTGTCCCAGAGAAACTCACTGGACTGCTTTAGCAGTTGACGCAGGGGTGCATTAGCATTGGAGAGGCTGGGTGCGAACTTGGCTAAGTAGTTGACCATGCCAAGCACTGTTTCCAGCTCTGCACGGTTCTTTGGTGGCTCCATTTCTTTTATGGCTGAGATCTTCTGTGGGTCTGGCTTGACTCCATTCGCTGTGAGAAGATGTCCAAAGTAGCTGACCTCTGTAGCGCCGACTGTGCTCTTCTCGGGGTTGAGCCGGACTCCTCTCTCGCGGGACCTTTGCAGCATCGCGCGGAGGTTTCGGTCGTGCTCCTCTTTGGTTCGACCATAGACAAGGATGTCACCCACAATTGCCACGACTCCGTCGAAGCCTTCGTACACTTCGTCGATCTTTCGCTGAAACTCGTCTTGGGCTGAGATAATCCCAAAAGGCAGGCGACGGAACCTGTAGCGTCCAAATGGTGTGTTGAATGTTGTGAGCTCAGATGACTCTTCTGTGAGCTTGATAGCCCAGTAGCCTGATCTAGCGTCCATGACACTGAAGTAGTGTGCTCCCGCTAGCTTGTATATGATGCCATCTAGTGTCGGTAAAGGGTAGTGGGGGCGTTTGATAGCCTTGTTCAAGTCTCTTGGGCCGAGACATACTCTGAGCTTGCCTGTGCGTGGTTTCTCCACCACCACTAACGCATTTACCCAGTCAGTCGGTTCTGTAACCTTGGTAACTATGTCAGATTGCTCCATGCTCTCCAACTCTTTCTTCAGACAGGCACGGAGAGCAAGGGGAATCTTTCTCGGTGGGTAGACCACAGGGGTTGCGTCTGGGTCAAGGTGAATGGTACATTCTCCTGGGAATAATCCTATTCCTGTAAAAACATCAGCAAACTCCTCCAGTACATTTTCTGTCTCTACTGGTGCTGTCACTGATAAAACTAGCTTGATGAGGTCCATGTCTAAACATGCTTTAAGACCTAGCACTGCAGGTGCTCGAGTGTCAACAACGTAAAAGTCCAACATCATGTCACTTTCCTTGTATTTGCATTTGAAAGTGCATGTGCCTTTTACTGGGAGCTGTTCACCACCATAACCAGTCAGTCTGCGTGTGGTGGGCTGTAGCTCGCACTCAAGCTGCGGTACTTATTCAGAGGAATAATGTTTACTTGTGCACCAGTGTCTAGTTTGAACTTTAGCTCTGCGCCTCTGTGTTCCTATCTCAATGTCAGCAAAGGCTTGCTCTGTCTCTGATATTTGACTTTTCCGTGTCACTGAATCAATAAACAGTTCATCAGCGTTTGACTCTTTGATTGACATTTCATCTTCACTCACTGCGTGTACTGTTTTCCCACGGTAAGCTCTGCACACTTTTGCAAAGTGATTCCATATTCCACATTTAGTACACTGTTTGCCTTTAGCTGGGCAATTTCCTTGTACGCCATGCACTTTGTATCCACAATATCCACATGTTTTGGGGCGTTTTGAGTCTGTGTGGCTCTGTTTTGGAGTTCTGTCTCTCTCCGTTCTAAAACGCGGTCTCTGGGCACCGGAGGTGTGCTGTGATGTCTGCCTGACTGCGTGCACTGCTTGTTCACGTGATGTGCTGCCGCGCGAAATGGTTTTCATCTGAGCCTGTGCTAGCTCGTGAGATCTGGCTATGTCGATAGCTTTGTCCAGCGTTAGCTCAGACCCAACATTCAGAAGTTTCTCTCTCACTCGCGGTGAGTGTATTCCAAATACAATACGGTCCCTGACCATCTCATCCTTGTTTGCATAATCAGTCTTTCACAAGCAGATGCAGCTCAGTCACAAACTGTTCAAAAGATTCACTAGCTCCTTGTACTTTCTCAACATATGCTTCAAAACGATCGTAGTATATTTTCAGTACCTTTGATTCAGCCTCGGTAAGTGTCCAGGTGTTGTAAATATCTCTCCCTTTTTCACCGATCCAGAGGAGCAGGTAGCTGCACTTTTCCTCTTCTCCTCTTTCCTTCAGAGGACCCGTGAACATTAGCTCCACATGCTGTTTGTACTTACGCCATGCATCGGGTAAGTTTGTAGACTCCCAGTCCATTTGAGGTGAAGGAACACCAGCAAAATCCATCTTGTAAGACCTTTTACTCTGACACCATGTCTTGTTTTGCACGCTTTGTACAAAATAATAAAATGCAGTACTAAAGGATATTTCTAAACGTAGCTCTTTATTAGCTAGTTACTACAGGCATGTTCACGTATCTTCCACCATGATCAACCGACCATTTTCAACTTCCCGGGCTTTCTTAACCAATCATAGCACAGTATGATACAGCGGTAAGATGCATCCAATTACAATTCAGTATGTTTACACATATGAATATTACATATAGTTCAACATATTTTCCGCTATAATTTTTTTCATTTGCCAGTAGAAATGTGGCAATATCCACTGAAGTAGCTAGCAAGTTTACTAGCTAGCTAGCCTGCTACAGTAGTTGCCTTGTTAACCAAATAAACGTACTTGCTAGCTTAGCTAACCAAACCATCATCCTAGCTTGCTATTATGAAATCTAATTCAACATTGGCAATAATGTTGCAGCTGGCCCAAAACAAAGCGGCACCTTTTGTAATCAGAGGGCTCATATTAATACTATGCATACCAGTCTCTCTTGGCTAAGAGTCTTTTTATAAGAAACATTAATGTGTTGAAAATCCCAAATTGTTTGCATAGTAAACTTACACACAGCTCTGACACACACACTTATCCCACGCTCTGACACACACTTATCCCACGCTCTGACACACACACTTATCCCACGCTCTGACACACACACTTATCCCACGCTCTGACACACACACTTATCCCACGCTCTGACACACACACTTATCCCACGCTCTGACACACACACTTATCCCACGCTCTGACACACACACTTATCCCACACTCTGACACACACACTTATCCCACACTCTGACACACACACACTTATCCCACACTCTGACACACACACTTATCCCACACTCTGACACACACACTTATCCCACACTCTGACACACACACTTATCCCACGCTCTGACACACACACTTATCCCACGCTCTGACACACACACTTATCCCACACTCTGACACACACACACTTATCCCACGCTCTGACACACACACTTATCCCACACTCTGACACACACACTTATCCCACACTCTGACACACACACTTATCCCACGCTCTGACACACACACTTATCCCACACTCTGACACACACACTTATCCCACACTCTGACACACACACTTATCCCACGCTCTGACACACACACTTATCCCACGCTCTGACACACACACTTATCCCACGCTCTGACACACACACTTATCCCACACTCTGACACACACACTTATCCCACGCTCTGACACACACACTTATCCCACGCTCTGACACACACACTTATCCCACACTCTGACACACACACTTATCCCACGCTCTGACACACACACTTATCCCACACTCTGACACACACACTTATCCCACACTCTGACACACACACTTATCCCACACTCTGACACACACACTTATCCCACACTCTGACACACACACTTATCCCACGCTCTGACACACACACTTATCCCACACTCTGACACACACACTTATCCCACACTCTGACACACACACTTATCCCACGCTCTGACACACACACTTATCCCACACTCTGACACACACACTTATCCCACACTCTGACACACACACTTATCCCACACTCTGACACACACACCTATCCCACACTCTGACACACACACTTATCCCACACTCTGACACACACACTTATCCCACACTCTGACACACACACTTATCCCACACTCTGACACACACTGCCTATCTCTCCGATATTTGGAACAATGTTTCAATATTCAAATTCGATCTTCAGCCGTCCCATAGTAGTGAACATGTCGGGAGTCAGGACGTAGCTACTTTGCTGTTATTCTGGCTGCTTTAAGTTAGCCGTAGTTGGCTAGCTAGCAAGAAACAAATAACGGATGTCCATAGATAAAGAACAAAAAGACTGAACGACTGAGTTGCGTCTCTGTCAACCGAACCAATAGAATGACCGACCAGCCGGCTTGGATAGCAAACCTAGATTTGTGTCGGGACAATATCTTGTGGAAGGATGAAATAGTATGAATAAATTCATCAAAAAAAGTTCATCAAAAAGTCAATAATTATTTGAATATGTTGGTAACCCGTTGTATTAAAGTGATAATGCCCTCAAAGCCAGTGTTTGGAGGTTATATTGGCAAGGTCAACTTTGTCTCCGGCCTAACAACACCCGTGCCAATATGTCCTCCAAACACAGGCTTCTCGGGCATTATCGTTTAATTAGCTTGGAAATTGTATACTATTTACTCTAAAATGAGTATTTAACAATGCCATGGTATAATGTGTTGTAATTCTATGACGTAAGGATTGTATTATATTACTAAACCCTACTTAGTATAGAATGTTCACCCCAATGTTCCGCCCCAACATTCTGATTCAGTATTCCGCCACATTGTTCCTAAAGCTCCAGGAATGGCATGGATGGGAATAGTTTTGGAATGAACCCTGTTCCTCTGTTCCGGTCTTTTCTTCTCCGTAGTTCCGTAGCATTCTGCATAATAGGACTGGTTGGACCAGTTTGAGGAGCAGAGAGAGGTTGACCAGGGGTTTTCAACATGTGGTCTGCGCTGGGTCGCAAATTTGTACGATTTTTTTTCTTCCAAAAATAACAGTTGGGAGTATTAATGGTATTATAAGCAATTTTACATTACATTTCATAATGCAAACTGTTAATAATAATATTAATAATAGGCCTTTATTCTGTTACATTCAGTGATAAAATTGACTAAATTTGACCGGCAAGATAATTCATGTTAAGAATTCTGTGATTCCTCGACGGTGGTCTTCAATAACTTTTGACAGTGATTTGGTGGTCTCCAGAACGGAAGATTGTGAACCGTTGAGTTAGAGGAGGTAGACCACATCCACTCTGGATGACACACACACACCCATGCACACACAGCATGCTGCTCCAGTCTCCCCTGGTCTCTCAGGCTCCAACTTGTCCTCTGTGTTTTGAATGTCTTTATTTACCTCCAGCTGTCTGATGGTAATGTTGGGGAATGATCTAAAGACCTGTTAGGGTGACAGTTCACTGCAGAGGGAGAGAGAGAGAACAGAAAAAAGGGAAAGAGAGGCTTTGGAGCTGTGTGGCTCTCTGTTCTGCCTGTCATAATAATGGCTAAACTACTCTCAGAGCAGGACAGAAGCTACTAACACACAGACACACACACGTAAACACACATACACACGTAGACACAAACACACACTGCTAACACACAGTCCGTAATGTGATTTGTCAACGTTCTACAACATGAAAGCGACTCACTTCTAATAGAGGCAGAAATCAAACGCAGGAGGTCAATGTGGGTCAGCACACAGAGAGGTGTGACGGAAAATTGATTTTATTATGTTAAACGATGAAGGGATGCCTTTTTCTCTTCCTTACCGGATTGAGTTGTTTTGTCTCTTTTGTTAGTGAATCATTGTTTTTTTAAGTGTCTTTCAAGTCGCTTATCTGCCTGTCAGAAGGCCAACTGCCTGTCTGTGTTTGTGTGTGTGTGTGTGTGTGTGTGTGTGTGTGTGTGTGTGTGTGTGTGTGTGTGTGTGTGCGTGCGTGCATCCATGCAAATCCTCTGCTATTTAAAAGGTCAGATTTAAAATGATCTCATCTGAGTATTCTAAATGGCTTGTTGGTTGTGTGGTTTGGGATTGACCTGTGTCTCTGTACTGCAACACTTTTGAACCCTGTTTAAGGTCTCTGGACTGGGATGTTGGTGTGAAAAGATATATTTGATTGATTATGAGTATTCAGGAATACCTGTTTGTTGGAGTGTCTTTCTGAACTGTACTCCAACTCTCTGACATAGTCAGACAGTAGTGTTGTGTTCTCATCTCTCCACGGCAAAGACAGAGACCGGAGGCAAGTCCTGCCTGACTACATTTTTGACAAAGAATGCATGTTAATGGGCTTGATGAGTTGGAAGATGGAAGATAGACTGTCATTATATACACAGAAACACAAAAGTGAGGTTGTGAATAATGTAAATATGTAGGATCTTAATTTGATCACTTTTTTGTTGCTGAGAATTTTCATGTGCTGCAGGAAATGCCAAATTGTACTTAAATTCCCTGAAAAAACATACTAACACAGTTATATTAACAGTATTTCACTTTTCATACACCCTACTTTTGTCCAGCTAATAGCGTAACCACTGATCAAGCAACATTATGGACTAAACATTAAAATCCATTTATTTTTATTTTGCTGTGACAACACTAGTCAAATTAAGATCCTATATCTGTATTTGCAAAGGGAAGTTTGACAAAATAAATAGAGATTAAGATTACATTTAGATGAGCTCACATCTGTGTACAGTGATTGAATATCTAGTTACATGCATTTCATTTCAGAACTTTCAATTCACCGTCTTGGTTTTATTTCAATAAAGTAAATGTTTTGCTTTACACAAGCTACCTTTTTGTATTTGGGGTATTTCATTTTAGTTGAAAGCAGTGTCAAACAATGATTTACCTGTAAATTCAACAGATAAATCATTCACCAAGTGACTCATATCAACCAAGGGAATTCAGTCTGCAGAATCAAATTTCACTTCTCAGTACACAAAAGGAAACTATGCATTTCCACTCCACAATGTGAAATCACACACTTCACAAAAGCAACGATCTTCACTTTAAAAGATTGTTATTCACACTTTCCAACGCACACACGCATTATGTAATGTTCTTCTATCCTCGTGGGGACCTAAAATTAATTTCCTTTAAAATATTCTAGTTTCCCTAACCCCTAAACCAAACCCTTACCCTAACCTTAATCCTTAAACCGTAACCTGTAAACCTAAAACTAAACCTAACTCCTAACCCTAAACCTAACCACTAACCACTAACCCCTATTCTAACCCTAATCCTAATTCTAACCCTAAACCTAACTCCTAACCTTAAAATAGCCTTTGTCCTCATAGGGATGTGGGAAATGTCCCCACGAGGTAGAATTGTCCTTGTTTTACTATCCTTGTGGGGACTTTTGGGGATTTTAGGTCCCCACAAGTATATACAGTAAGAACCAACCCACACCATATGCATGTATGCACACAGACACACACACACATACCATATGCACACACGCAGCATACGCACACATCCATGGACACATGCACACTCACACACCACACACACACACACACCCCATATGCATGCATGCATGGACACACACAGGCTCATCTGGGTGATGTTCTCTGATCATGAGTGTAATGATTATTATTAGAATGGGAGCTATGATGACTGCCAGCTGGGGTAAACAGACGGAAAATGGGTTCCTGTGTGTGTGTGTTGTGTGTGTGACTGATTAATTTCTTATTGCTTTCCAACTTTTTCTTTAAAAAAAATATATATATATAAAAAACATATCTGCTCGAAGTTTGTTGGTTTAACGCTGACTTTCATATAAATCATGTATCGGTGTCAATGATAGATGCACTCAAACAGGCAATGAACACAGATCTCCAGTTAGAATTCAGCCTTTATTGACAAGACAAAACAGTACAAGGCTTCATTGAGATGTCATCCTCTGTCTCCACTGTCCAGCCTGGTTAAGAAACCTGCTGCTTGTCTTGAATAGGGACGGTCAGCCGATC